>JAZKJV010006777.1:0-600000 GCA_037367405.1 Ottelia alismoides | reverse complement strand
TCTTCCTAAACTAAAGAAATCAATAAAATTCACATTTAATTCATTAATATTAACAATTGGAATGTTCGTTATAGTCAACTCTAACTATTGTATAGTTAACCCTATTGCTAAACCTAATTATTGTATATCCTACACTAACATTTTTTGTTTTATTTGTTTGCGGAAAATCCCAAAAAATAGGTAAATACTGTAAATATTTATTTTGGTGTTAAAAATAAATTAAAAATACAAAAAAATCAAAACATTTAAAAGCAACCTTTTTATCTACGAAATATACATACCAAAAATATTTCTTTGTGTTTTATCTCATTTGACTTTTTGATCAACAAGTAACTTGTAGATCTCCTCGAGATCTACAACTTTCATGTTATGACTTTTTGTTAACTCGACTCTTTCTACTTATTTTCTAATTTATTCTTATTTTTTCTTATTTTTAATCTGGTTGGGCCACGTGGTGCCCTCTGGGCCGCCCACGTGGCCCCTTCTCCTCATGCCACCCAGACGCCTCTCACACCCTTGGATCGCCCTCTTCATGCCCTCATCTCAACGTACATTCTCGCATGTTCCTCCACCATCAGATCAAATCTCCATATCTGATCCAAACCATCTCTCTCCATCTCTTCTTCAACCATTGGGTGACTCTAAATCCAATGACTCTGCTCTCTCTTCGTCACCTCTTCTCTTGTAATCGTAGGATCGAACCCCAAATCTCATCCACACCTTTACTACCCACAATCCTCACCTACATCTCCAATTCCAGTCGTCGCAATTACCCCCCCGCCCCCCACACACACACCTTCCATAACTGGTCGACGCTCCACTTATAAATCCTCACTCGTTGCCTCCTCTCGGCTTCATCCACCAATCCACGGGTGAAGGTCTAGATATCCTCCGCTTCCCTGTGATAGACGGCGACGGATGGAATGGCCATGATGGCCCACCACCTCGGTGTGACCCATGGCCGCATTAGCCATGTCATGGTTGCCCTAGGCGTCGTTAAGCTCACTGGCAAAGCAACCCAGCTTGATCCCAGCTTGAGCGATGATCGGAGACTCCAATGGAATCTTAGCCCAAGTTCTTCCTCCACCGATTACCATCTCCTACCAGTTAAGATCCTCCACCATTTTCCCTTTGGATTCTTAGATTTTTCCTTTTATGCACACAGTCCCTCACTTTAATCAGATATGTCCCTCACCTTCGCCATACAACTACCCTTCTCACTGACACCTTAGCTCATTGTCTCCCTTCTCCACAACCTCGATTACCTCTGCCCCCATTTCATCTCTGGTCCGTAGGAGGTGAACCTTGGGTGCTCCGCTTCTCCGCTCTTCTGGACCCGCACATTATTCACCACATGCACAAAATCGTGCCTTGACTATGTTTTAACCCCATGTAGGTCAGTATCTATCAATGGTTGGAAGCCCCAAAGATGCTCTGATATAGAGTAGAGACTCTAGCAGACCTCCATCACCCCTTCGTGTCAGCTACCCTCACCGACTCCTGGACGATTAGAGACCTTCGCTAGGTCACGACGAAGGTGTAGAGATCTTCCCAGACGAACTTAGCCATTGAAGGAGGAATGGATGGCTCGTCGGAGCCCAACCAAGTCTACCGTAGGAGCGACGACGCATCTGAAGAACGAGACCCTCCAGATATCGTCGACCAAATTGATCGGATGGTCCTTGTAGATTACTTGAATCTCAGTCCAAACCTCACGCTTGGAAGAACAGATCAACACCGAAGCTATTCGGGCCACCCACATGGCCCGAGCCCCCTACTTTGAGCTAGCCACCTCCTCTCGAACCTCAATGCACGTGCATCATACATGAGGGGGCGAAACATTTGTAGACGAGCCCCCAAAACTCCCAATAATTGCAACTAGGTCTCTACCTAGGCGTGTGTGACTCACATGTTACACCTGGGCAATTTGCGAAGGAACCCTGGCTTTCACAAATTGCATCTATGCCCCTACGAAGGATCTATTTGCAATATATATCTTTATATTTTGAATATTTTTGTTGTATTTATGCCCCTCGACTCTGTTGACCATAACTTAAGCATGCAATCTCTGTTTCAGTTGATTTCAGTTTCATTTCAATGCTCGTTTCATTATCTACATTATGGTATTGTTTATTTTATGTTTTGACACTTACTTAAACATGATAAATTTTGAGGTATATTGTGTCTTATCCTCTTTGATTTGTAATGTCATTAACTCATTTTAATGCATCAAATGCCTCTGAAATTAACTTAACTTTTATTGCTCATTTATTTCATGATTTTTAAGGGCATAATTGTAGTTAAATGTTTACTGAGCATAACATATTTTTCTTGCACATGCATCTCATTTTAACTGCATAAAAACAAAAAAAAAACATTGCATATTCCGTGTCATATTGTTTGCATCATTACATTATGCATCGCATCATTTCTATACCACTTGTCTGCATTGTTATGTTGTGTATCTATGCATTTTATGTTGTGCATTGTGACTGCATATGAAGACCAAGATTTGAGAATTTAATCACGAAAATTTAGTCAATAATCTTCAATAAATAGACGAGGAGGCTTGTGTCCCTGTGTTCGACCTTCGTAGACTTACCCATTTAAATTCTCCACATATTCTCATGTGTGGTTTTGCATGAATCATTTTCAACACCTATGCTATGATAAGATATGTTTATTAATGTGGTGAAAATGCGATTCACAAATGGCATCATTGTCAAGGACACGGCTTGTCCTTATTTATGTATTGAATTTCATTGTATTATTTTGAGTTGATTATTTTCAAAGCTTTAGGTCTTCATATTGTGTCTATTTTTGCATCATTCTTGTTGCTTATCTTTCTTGATATTTTTTTGACATGTTTCTTTTGTGGTAGGGCCCATGGAGATGGAGGATGCTCTATCATCTTGGAGGCATTGAGTTGGGATCTCCTACTGCAAGGTGCCACAAGAGAAGCTCGGAAGAATTCAAGGAGCTTAATTGACATTTTGTTCATTTGTCTTGTAAATAATTTTACTATCATCACATTTCTAGCAGTCCTCGTTTGAGGGCTCACGTGTGTAGCATGAATTGGAACCTTGCATGTGGTGTGTGAAGTCCATTTCACTCCAGTCCGAGTGAGGCTTCACATTAGTGTTCGAACCTAGGGCTAGGCACATGGCTCTTTGAGCTCCCCTTTCAAATATCACTTGTGCTTGCTTCAAGTTAGGACATACATTATTCACGAGATGCACGTACATCGCTTCACTTACAAATTAATTGAATTCCTCCCTTCTAATAAAGGTATGTTTAATGTGCAGTTTATTCGAATTGCATGCATTTACTGTAAAAAATTTTCAATTATAGTCTTGCATGTGCATAGAGATTGCTGGAGGCATAATAAGTTTTCTCTCAGGCATGCATCACGATTTTCACAAATGCATCGGTTTTTCTCAATCTTCCCCTTGATTTATCAATTAGGATATTAAAGAAAATAGAATGGTCGATTAGACGAGGTTTGCTTGATTTGTTATCACATTAATACAGTGATTACCTAAGCATAAAATTGGGATTGTAATGCAAGTCGATAAAAATAAATGGAATAAAAATCACTCTTGGATTATGGGAGAGAAACACCTGACATTGTATACAAGATGTTTTGATTGTTGAGAGGTGAGGATGTATCCCTAGGATAGTGCCCAAAACCTATTCATTGAACCAACATAATAGACTTCAATTTTGGATGATCACCACTAAAATGTATAAGATAAAATACCAACCCATTTTGGTCTTTGGTGATCCCCCGAAATCCCTCGTTAATTTGGAGGAATTAATGTTTAAATTTCTTTGCAGTCGGGAAATTTTGGATTTATCAAAAACCACCACTTAATTAATTTGTCAATTAAAGGTAGCAGATAAATTTTTTTTACTTGGGCAAGCCCAAGGTCGAACTCAAGAAGGTCACTGTCTCCTTAGGTTGATTTATTATCAATCTAGAATCATGTTTTCAAAGAGACATATTCGGGTTTTTAAAAGCAATTTATAGATGAAATGCAAATTTAGCTAAGTTTAGGGGCTAAACTATAATTTATGATCGAATCAAGTCCAAAAATCCTCAAACTTTGCCAGAAGGTAAATTATGATGAAATTAAGCTACTGTTTTTTTTTTGGAATTTTTGGATGTAATATGAATTAAATATGCATAAAATATGTAGACTAGGTAGTTTTATGAAAATTAATTTTAATAAATGCCAACGAATTTATTTATCAGAAGTAAAATTCTCCTAGATGAGTCTATGTGAAAGTTATCTAGGAAAAATTCCGAACGCTAAAAATGATGAGTTTTTAGTCTATTAAAAATCAATTAATGCAATCACAATTCAATATATTTTGACCTCGATATACAAGCAAATGACATGAAATTTGGGCACAATGTACAACACACTAAAACCTAGCTATTGTGATTTTTTTGGAAATTTTTAGAGCATCATATGATTTAATGTCAATGGAAGAGCACACAGTGGGTAATATATGTAATTTTTCATCGAAATATTTCCATTAAATAATGCACATCTCACAAAAATAAAACCTAACATCCACAAGATAGAGCATAAGTGGTTCTACACAATCCAATTTTCGGATAAAAAATTGATGACAAATGATGTTCAATTAAGGACACAAACACAAGGGTATGGATGCAATATGCAAAATAAAATTTGATAAAAAAATTTGCTAACAGAATTTAGATGCAATTACTGATACTTAAGAGGACCCGAGTATAAATTTCATATTGCACACGTACGAGGCATGAGCGCTCTTGGGCGACGGGTCCTTTCTGGAATATGTAGAAACTGAGGGGCACTTTTGCAATTAGCCAAATTCTCACGCGATGCACACGTGCTTCTAGAAGGACCTCCCTATGATTTCAAATCTTGTGGAGGATACAGGCGCAAATTGTCATGCACCTCATGTCTTCCTCACGTGAGGTAGACTTAAGGGGTAGGACCCAACCGAGGATATGCGCGGTGGTGGCGCCTTCTTCGTTGCAGAGGGAGGTCGGTGGCAGTGACTCGTTGGAGGGGAGGCGATGTACTTCGGAATGTGAGTTGGCAGGAAACCCAAGGAAGGCAGTGTGAGCGGGCGGTCGACATCTGGAGGTGGCATAACACAACCCCGTGTATAGTCGGCGTGGTTGTTGTAGGTGGACGAATTGTCAGTGTGCCGCTTCTTACAAAGATGCACACAAGTGGGAAGTAGGGGTCACAGAGGACACGCACAAGGCTGTGATGGGCGGTGGTATGGTGGACATGGGAAGCGACGAGGTGACGGGATCCTCTTGCTCCAGGCGACACATGCCCAGAGCTCGAATTCACGGCTAGAGAGCATCAATGGGAGCTAGCACAAAGGAGGCAGGCAGAGTAGATGTGCAGCACCTGTTGCTGAAGAGATCGACCCTCCTTGACCTGCAAATGGTCGAAGAAGCTCGAGCTAATGCTCAACGGTGGGTTATGGGTGAATATGAACAAGGAGATGTGGAATGAAACCTCCGTTACAGATCTCTAGCCGAGAACTCAAACAAAGATGGAAGATATGGGAGATAGATCAGAAGCAGGAAGGGCACGAAGATGACCGTGATTCTCAGATTTGATCAATTTGGGGGTGTGGATTATGGAATTCAGATCACAATAGATGAAGAGGGAATTTGGGGGAAATGGTTGCAGACAGAAAGAGAGGGAAGAAGGAAAAGGAAAAAGAAAGGGGATTTACCTGGAGGTGGAGTCGAATCACCTGATGGTGGAGGATCCTTCCTACGATCATCGCCTTAGAGCAACCGGTAAGGAGCTGCGAAGCTCAACGAGCTTTGGAGCTTGTAATCGGAACCTTGAGGGTGGTTTCGGATCTCACCAAAGGTTGGGATGGAGACCGTCGTCACCTTCCAAAGATCTCCCCACGTGTGTCACAAGTGGGATTTTCGAAGTTGGTGGTCTATCTCTCACTAAGGTGGATATGGAGCAAGGTGGGGTGTTGGATGGTTTTATGGGTGGTTAGCCGGTGGTTGCTGGAGACATGGGAGACACGTGCAAGGTGGAGAGGGAAGAGCGAGCGAGGTGGTCGCGGATCGTGCGTGGCAGGAAGGCTGGGTCCTGGGGGAAGGAAGTTGGCAGAGCCATGTAGGAAGTGATGGTAGAGAGAAATGGAGAGCAAGAGATGTGGGGACATGGAGGGGGTTGGGTTGTACGCCGCAGCAGGAGATGGGGCTTCAGTTGGGCGTGTGAGGGAAGGGGAGAGAGAGAGAGGGAGGGAGGGAGAGAGGAGGCGGCAGAGAGAGGGGGGTGGTTACGTGCTAGGCACGTAACTGAGCGGAGAGAAAGAGGGAGGTTAGAGGTGCCACGTGGCGCGCACGGAGGCGGCCAAGTGGTGGGGGAATAATAATAATAATAGTTTAAATAATTATAATAAATAATGTAGAATAGAATAGATACTTCATTAAAATAATAAATAAATAAAATTATGAAAATAAATAAATAAATATGGGAGTCACACATTGCACCTCCAGGAGTTGCCACGTGTCGCTCCCAGAAAAATTGAAAATTAAATCAAAAGAAAATAAAAAAGAAATAACAAAAGAATTCAAATCAAAAAGTGATCAACATGAAAGTTGCTCGTCTCGACGAGATCTACAACTTTAGTGAAGGACCGGAAATTAAAAGGACATATGTACAAAAAGTTTTTTTAGGGGTACCTAATATGTATAAAATACCGCATTTTTTATTTTTTGCGGATTTTTTGTCATTTTTAAATAAAATAAAATTAGAGAAAATATAAGATAAATATTTTCAACTTAAATAAATTGTTTGTATTTTTTAATAATTAATAAAATGAAGAAATAAAATAAAGTAAAATACGGAAGACTTTTGTACAGGCTCTCAATGAACACTCAAAACCATTTAATTTCTTTGATTTCTGATTCGACTTTGAATTAGATTGCTACATTTTTTATTAAAACCTTCATCAAAGAAAATAAATGAAAAAGAAAGAAATTAAAAAGGAGTTAATTGTGTACATAAAATAATAAGTCAAAAACAAACAAAACACACAATGTACAAAAGGGGCCCCCATCCCAACTTTCACATATGAACTCCGATTTTTATGAAAGTGGTCTTGTTTGAAGGTCTTTGAATGTATGTTACTTAAAAAGTGATTATGGGTCCATAGAAAACTGTATAGAGAGATATTCACGTTTTAAGGTTCTTAGTATCAAACTAGGGCTAGGGTTTTATTGGTCAATTTTATGAGTTAATATTTTTTGATATTTTTCCATTATTAATCTTAGTAATATATACACTACATAGTTGATTTTATTAAATTCCGAGTTTGAGAAAAATAGATAAAATAGGAGAAATATGGTAATATATTGGTGATATTTACATGGGAAATTTGGCTTCTTATTTAATGCAAATATGGATGCTAAAATGCAGACATTAATTCTAAATGCATTAATGAGAATAATGCAAAATAAATGGAGATATGCAGCTACTTACTCGGGAACAAAGATCTATTTTCAACTTTTAGAGTGAGGAATCACATATTCATCAACCCATATACTTAAACCTTGCTCATCCCCGAGCAACTAAAATGAAATGAAAAAGTGAAATGATTTTGGGTTCCATACCAAGGTCCTGAACAAAAGGTAAAAATGGAGCTCGACTCGACCTTTGGATTAATAATGTGATGGAACCTTATTGGGAATTGAATTTAAGACCTAACAACCTTTAAGTTCCACAAGTCTCTATTCAGGTCCCCTCAATAGTCAGGTCAGAACAAATCTTCATACGCAAATTCTGATGACTATGAATCTTACTTGTACTGTGTAAGTGAAATATAGCTCTCCACATCAGAAATAGCAAAGAAACAACCTCCTCTAACAAGGTAACTCTAATTCCCCGGTCTAGCAACTCTTTCCTTAGGGAGAGGGGTATTCCTTTCTAAGTATAAGTGCAACCGACTCGAGAAGAGGGGTAGAGAAGAGAATGGCTTGTGACCATTGTAGTCACATATCCGTGGAGCTTGACTAGTGTAGCCAAGTCTCCAACTGCAGACTTCCATGGTATGAGACTTTGAAGCATATCCTTGCTTATTCATATTTTTTTTCTTCGATAGGATTTTTTTAACTTTTTTGGTTGTCTAACGTTTTTGGATATTTTTTCTTTTTTTATTTTTTTTGATATATACAAAAGTGCAGCATGTACATAATGGGTTTTTCTTCTTGAGCCAGTAGACTATCCCTCTTTTGAAGCTTTATTGCAACCCACATAATCTTGTCGTTAGACGTCGACACCACTAGACTAGGTTGACATGCACTACCCTCCCTAGAGGAGGACGGATGTTTCCACTCGTATGCTACTCCAAGCCAAAGGATTCTACCTCTACCTCCTCACTACCTCATCAATTAGGATCT
The DNA here is from genome assembly GCA_037367405.1 of Ottelia alismoides. Classification (NCBI taxonomy): domain Eukaryota; kingdom Viridiplantae; phylum Streptophyta; class Magnoliopsida; order Alismatales; family Hydrocharitaceae; genus Ottelia; species Ottelia alismoides. Next base: position 591,557 of record JAZKJV010006777.1, on the reverse strand, counting down.
ACGTGCATGGTGCTTATCCAAGTTAGGTCACTGTCTAAAAGAATTGTGTGTATGTATGAAATCTTCTACTTAGACCAATCAAGAATACATGTGAACATAGTCTTGTGGACTCAAAGAATTAAGTTGCTCAACCTGAAAAATCTTAACTCCAGTTCCTATAAGGTTCCTCTGAAATTAGGTAGATTAAGGTTAAATTAAATCCATCCTCGAATTCTATTCATATTGGTTCAGAACTCACTAACTTTTCACTTCGCATATGCTAAATATGCAAATGGCATGCAAGCATATGATTGAAGTGTAAGAAATTTTATGAATGCAAGGATGATTTGCAAGAGTAAATAAGAAGCCTTATTATTTTTTTCATCATTTTTTGTATGCCTCCTGGTTTACAACAAAAAGTATTATTTACAAGAATTTTACAAATTTATACAATATACATAATATACATGTGTACATGTATTTTACAAAAAGTTTTTTTTATTTTTACTCACCCCGTAATTATTGCATCATATATATATAAACACACAAAAGTACGAGCTATAGGTAGAGTATATATGTAATACACACACACACCCCTATACTTAACAGGTGTTATGTCCTCAGAGCATGAGAAGCGAAGAAAAGACATTGTTTGTGCTAAGTGTAGAAGAGTTAAATAACAAAAAGTATATAAGTCGACAAGCCCCCCATACTTAGGCTTTGGTTAGCCTAAGTGTAGAAGAAGATCAAAAATGGGGCGGACGAGGTCAAGAGGAGAAATGGATGAGTGTATACACAGGGTGGGCATCGGTCCCCCCAATACTTAGGCTCTTGTTAGCCTAAGTTCTAATTTGGAGTGAGTGTGAGAACCAATGAGATCTGGAGAATATACAGAGAAGAGAGAATGTACAAGAGTGGATGAATCTTCGAAGCTGTTGAATCTTGATGCTGCATTTTCATGAAGAGTAATATGATGTAATTGCTTTGTGCTCACTCTGCATGAAGTTGATGACCTAGACTTTAACTAACTGCTCCTTAGAATCTACAAAATGCTTCAACAGTTGTCCATTCACCGCATGGGATTGTGCACCATTTGTGAGATTAGCTATCCCTACACTTCCATTCACGTGCACTTTCTTAACAAGAAAGGGACCCATCCACTTAGATTTGAGATTCCCATGGAACATCTTCAACCTGGCATTAAACAACCATACCTTTTGCTCAGGGAAAAAGTCTTTGCACCTAATATGCTGACCATGCCATCTCTTTACTTTGTCCTTATAAATCAAACTATTGTCATATACCTTGTTTCAGATTTCCACAAGCTCGTTCAAGTTCAAGTCTCGACAAATCTTCCCTAGGTGACAACTCCAATTAATTAGCTTAATTGCCCATTTGGATTTGTGAATCTGCTTGGGCAAATGGCATGGCTTGCCATAGATCATTCAGAATGGTGAAGTTCCCAATGGTGTCGTGTAGGTTGTCCTATAGGCCCACAGAACTTGGTCCAAGAGTTGGGACCGGTTCTTCCTATCGAGACTAACCAACTTCTGCAAAATACTCTTCACCTCTCTGTTTGAAACCTCTGCCATGCCACTGGTCTGTGGGTGGTAAGGACTAGTGACTCCGTGCTCAAACCCATAGTCCTTGGCTAAAGATCTTGCATGTGGTTCACAAAGTAGCTACCCCCATCTTATATCAAAACTTTTGGCACCCAGAACATGGCAATAATATGATCTCTCATAAACTTACAAACAGTCTTTCTATCTGTAGTTTAGGTTGGGATAGCCTCCACCCACCTAGATAGATAGTTAACCGTCAACAAGATGTACTCGTGTCCTTGGCTGTTGAGAAAGGGACCCATAAAATCTACGCCCCATGCATCATAAACACCACAAGTGATCAATGGTCGCATGGGAATCTCATCTCTCTGAGTAACAGTCCCTCGTATCCTCTGACAAATAGGGGGACCGTACAAAATCAATAGCATCTATGAATAGGGTCGGCCAAATTTCATGTCATTTGCACGTATATTGAGGTTAGAATAAATTGAATGGTGATTTCATTAATTTATTTTTAATAGACTAAAATCTCATCATTTTTAAGGTGTTCAGAATTTTTCTTGGACTCACATAGACTCATCTAGGATAATTTTATTTCTGAGAAATAAATTGGTTTGATATTTATTAAAATTAATTTTCTCAGAATCACCTAGTTTGCATATTTTATTCATAATCAATTGATATTCCATCCAAAAACTCCAAAAAAAATATAGTAGCTTAATTTCATCATAATTTACTTTCTGGTTCAGTTTGAGGATTTTTGGAGTTGTTTTGATCGTAAATTATAGTTTAGCCCCTGAACTTAGCCAAATCTACATTTCATCTATAAATTGCATTTACAAATACCAAAAATGCCTCTTTGAAAACCTGATTCAAGATTGACTATAAATCAACCTAAGGAGATAGTGGCATGCCTGAGTTCAACCTTGGGCTTTCCTAAGTAAAAAAATTAATCGCTGGCTTTAATTGATAAATAAATTAAGTAGTCCTTTTTTATTAATTCAAAATCGTCCGACTACAATGAAATTTAAATGTTAATTCCTCCAAATTAACAAGGACTTTATATGGTTCATCCGATGGCACTGTTGCTGGGGAAGAAGCTCGACAATGAGCCTTGGATCATTGCTTTACTGGGAGGCTGGCCGGAGCGGGGTGGGCTCGAGAGAAATTGCTACGACGTGATGAGTTGCCCTATGCTGGATCTCTGACAGGGAAGGAAGTTATCGTCGCTCGACGGAGGATCACTATAGTTGTCACCTACGTGCGGTCGGAGCTCTCTCCCTTCTTTGTGAAGACGAATATGGAGAGAGGCGGGGATGCTGGATGGTTTTATGGGTGGTAAACAGGTGGTTGCTGGTGACGTGGGGGATGCGTGCATGGTGGAGAGGGAAGAGCGAGCGAGGGGATTGCGAATTGTGTGTGGCAGGTTGGCCGAGTCCTGGGGGAAGGTAGTTGGCGGAGCCACTAGGGAAGTGGGGGTAGACAGAGATGGAGAGAAAGGGATGTGGGAAGATGGAGGGGGTTGGGACGCACACTGCCATAGGAGGTGAGGCGTCGGTTGGGCGTGCGAGGGAAGGGAGAGAGAGGGGGGGACAGAGAAGAGAGGGGTTGGTCACGTGCTAGGCATGTGATCGGGCGGAAAGAAGAAGGGAGGTTGGAGGTGCTACATGGTACGCGCGTGGCGCAGCCACGTGGCAAGGGTAAAAATAAAATTAAAAAAAATAATTATTATTATTAAACTAAATAATGTAAAATAAAATAAATACTTAATTAAAATAAAAAATAAAATTACAAAAATAAATAAATAAATAAAATGGGGGTGATATGTGGCGGCCCTAGGAGCTGCCACGTGTCACTCCCAGAAAAATCGAAAATTAAATCGAGAGAAAAATGAAAAAGAAATAACAAAAGGATTCAAATCAAAAAGTGGCCAAGATAAAGTTACTCATCTCGATGAGATCTACAACTTTTGTGATGGATCAAAAATTAAAAAAAGACATACGTATAAAAAGTATTTTTAGGGTACCTTATAGGTATAAAATACCACATTTGTATTTTTTGCAGATTTTTTATCATTTTTAAATAAAATAAAATTGGATAGATTATTAGATAAATATTTAAAACTTAATCTACATTTGTATTTTTAATAATTTAGAAAATGAAGAAACATAACAAAGTAAAATACTGAAAACTTTTGTACATAACCTTAATGAACCTCAAAACCATTTATTTTCTTTGATTTCTGATTTGATTTTGTATTGGATTTTTAAACTTTTTATTAAAACTTTCATCAAAGAAGGAAATTAAAAAGTGTTAATTATATACAAAAAAATAATAAGTCAAAAATAAACAAAACATACAATGTACAAAAGGGGCCCAAAACCCAACTTTTACATATGAACTCCGAATTTTATGAAATTGGTCTTGTTTTGAAGGTCTTTGAATGTATATGAGTATGGGTCCATAGGAGACTTTATGAGAGAGATATTCATGTTTTAAGGTTCTTGGTCTCAAACTAGGGTTAGGGTTTTATTGGTCAATTTTATGAATTAGTATTTTTTGATATTTTTCCTTTGTTAATGTTAGTGATATATACACTATAGAGTTTATTTTACTAAATTGTGAGTTAGAGAAAATTAGATAAAAATAGGAGAAATATGGTAAAATACATGTGATATTTACACGGGAAATTTAACTTATTATTTAATGCAAATATGGATGCTAAAATGCAGACATTAATTCTAAATGCATGAATGAGAATAATGCAAAATAAATGGAGATATGTAGATACTTACTTGGGAACAAAGCTCGATTTTCAACTTTTACAGTGATGAATCACATATTCATCAGTCTTCACGTGTGAGTTGGTGAATCAAGGGTAATGCTTGAATGATTAAGCCTTGGATGACTATTCTTCCCAATCCTCTTGTAACCCTAGATGTCACCCCCCCCCCACACACACCACCACCGTCTCCATTTCCCCCCTCTAACCCTAACTAATCACTGGTTCCCCACCCTTAATTCCACATCCAAATACTTAGGCTACTTTTCAGACTAAGTATAGGGGGAACCTTGTATAGTCACTGATTATTCACTACGGGTCTCTCCATCCTCATTGCATATCCAATACTTAGGCTACCCTCAGCCTAAGTATAGAGGGACCCGAGTCACTCATTCTTCCCTATTCTTCTTCTTATACTTAGGTCATTTTTTACCTAAGTATAGGCGGAGCAGCTGAGTCAGTTCTGCTACCTTGTATTTAACCTAAGTTATGGCTTCATATCACTTTTTTTGCTATGAGGACATAGCAAAAGTTAAGTATAGGGGGGTATACCATATATATTGTATATATACTTTATCCATAACTCATATGTTGAAAATTATGAAACTTTTCGAGGCTAGGGTATAAGTATTTGTGAACTAATTTTTGTAAAAATGTTTGTAAAATGCTTTGAAAAAATTTTAAACCGTGTGACACTATTTTGAAAAAAATATTTGATAATGGATTGAAAAATTAGTATTTGACTCATTTGAAAAATTGATTGAAAATGTTTTGAAAATCTATATGTATTATGTGACATGTTTTGGAAAATGTTTTCAAAAATCCTTCAAAATTGGGGGACTAACTGACTTGCTTTTGTAAATACAATTATCCTTATTAAAAATCCCATAAAAATATAAAAAATTAAATTTTTTTCTTAAGCAACAATTTTGACTGATGAGCTTAAAAATGAGTAGCCATTTCTTAGTGAGGGAACTACGGTCTCCCTTAGTAGAGTAGGTGGTTAAAATACAATGTTAATGGCACCGTCTTGAAGTGGTACGAGTAGTCTTCTAACGGTCCGTACATACACCCATACTAGCTGGAAATGGATGAAACTATTCATATGATATTGGGCCAGTCATTATTTATCTTGAGATTAAAAAAAATTCCATAAAGATTGCAAAATTCAAAATCACAAAAATTCACTAACTTTGAAGTTGGTGTAATCCTGGCACAATCACTATCACTCAAGGCTTATGGATTCAAAGACACTTGAATTTTGAGATCTTGAGAGTCTGAGTTAACCAGCCTTAGTCATAAGGGTTTGAAACTTAAAAAATCCACAATGCTCTAGTTTAAAAAATCCACAATTCTTTATCTCTACCTTCTAAAGAATATGATAAGCACATTACTTTCACAATTGCATGATTGATGAGTTGAGTTATCACTTGAGGGACTGGAACTAGAGATTTGAGTTCAGACTCGATTTTATGATACTCGAGGATGGAACAAATTCAATGAAGACTTCAAGAAACTTGAGTGTCAGCAAAACCCTACCCAGTATGCGAGCAAGTTCACATGCTATCGTTTGATATTGTCTTATGTGCCAAGGTGTGATGAAACTAAATAATTGCTTATCAGTGTGTGCCAACTTGGAAAAGCAGTGGAGATAGCCAAATAAATATCAATGAAAAAAATCAAAGAAAAATCTCAAAGTTCCAAAAATTCTACAAACTTAGCTGAATATATAGCGTGCGCTCCCAACCTTTTCAAAGCATCCACTTGGACCAAAGCTATTAGGACCAAGAGTGGGGCTAGCACCCAAAAGGGCTCTGCATCGTAAATGCTACAAGTATGGGTGTAGAAGGTATATTAGATGCCCAGAAAAGACATGCCCCAGTGTACTCCCAGGAAAACAAGTGCAGACAACACTGAGCTCTCTTGACGAACACATTGATCAACAAACCGAAAATACATATGTGTTGAGTAATAAGGCACCTGAGAGGATCATTGTTCCAATGTGAGGGAGAGAAGAAAATACACAATCCTATGCCATCAATTATCTGGCCTTCCATCTACACTTTCAAATTTGATAAACTAATGACACAGTAGATTGAACGTAAGAAAAGACATATTCCCTAGTGTTGAGTATTAGGTCTAGAGGAGAGTCTCCTGGACTGGGACCTTGGGTGACATCTCGACTCAACTCTCATGATTGCAGTACACTTAATGTCATATCCTTATAGTATATGTACAAAGAGAGACTGATAATTAGATAAGTTGGATTCCTTTTAACTAAAGCATGATTGAGCCTAGATTTTTAGGATCACCCAAATTAAGCATCTTTGATGAATTGAGCCTTGAAAATTCACATGCATTGTCAGGAATTAATCCAACCCCTTCATTCTTTAGATGCTCAAGGACGAGCATAATTTAAGTATGGGGGGTGATGAATCTATGATAAATCATATTGTTTATTATTTATTACCTTCCTAAACTAATCAAATCAATAAAATTCACATTTAGTTCATTAATATTAACAATTGGAATGTTGTTTATAATTAACTCTAACTACTGTAAAGTTAACCCTAATTGCTAAATCTAGTTGTTGTATATACTACCCTAACTTTTTTATTTTATTTATTTATTAAAAATCCCCAAAAAATAGATAAATACTGTATATATTTATTTTGGTGTTAAAAAGAAATTAAAAAAATAAAAAAATCTCGAAACATTTAAAGACAACAGTTTATCTATTAAAAATACTTACCAAAAATATTTCTTTGTATTTTTATCTCATTTGACTTTTTGATCAGCATGAAACTTGTATATCTCCTCGAGATCTACAAATTTCATGTTTTGACTTTTGGCTAACTCAACATCTTTCTATTTATTTTCAAATTTCTTCTTATTTTTCCTATTTTTAATCTGGTTGGGCCACGTAGCGCTCTTTGGGCCACCCATGTGGCCGCTTCTCCTTGTGCCACCCAGACACCTCCCGCACCCTTGGATAGCCCACCGTATGCCCTCATTTCAACCGGACATTCCCGCATGCTCCTCCACCATCGGATCAGATCCCTTGATCTGATCCAAACTGTCTCTCTCCACCTCTTCTTAAGCCATTGGATGACCCTAAATCCAACGGCTTCGCTCTCTCAACATCGCCCCTTTTCTCGTAATTGTAGGATCAAACCCTATATTTCATCCACACCATCATTGCCCACAATCCCCTGCCTACATCTCCAATGCTAGTCATCGCAATTACCCCCCACAATTTCCATAACCGACCAACGCTCCACCTATAAATCCTCACCCTCTGCATCCTCTCCGCTTCGTCCACCAATCCACGGGTGAAGACCTCGCCATCCCCTGCCTCCTTGTGATAGACGAAGGCGGATGGAATGTACACGATGGCCCACAACTCCAGTGCGACCCATGGTCGCATTAACCATGTCATGGTCACCCTAGGTGCCGTTAACCTCATTGGCATAGCTTCCAGCTTGAGCGATGATCGGAGGTTCCAATGGAATCTCATCCCAAGCTCTTCCTCCACCGGTTACTGTCTCCAACAAGGTAAGATCCTCCACCTTTTTCCCTTTGTATTATTAAATTTATCATGTTATGCACACACTCCCTCACTTTAATCAGATATGTCCCTCACCTTCGCCACACAACCATCCTTCTCGTCGATACCTTAGCTCACCATCTCCCTCACTAGAACCTTGATCACCTCTTCCCCATTTTATCTTCAGTACACCAGAGGTTAACCATGGGTCCCCTGCTTCTCCGCTCGTCTGGACCATGATGAATACTCATTCATCACTCTTTATTCTTATATTTTAGCTACAAAAACCTTTGCAAATGCATGTAGATATGTGTAAATAGAAATAATTACCAAAAGCATGCACTGTGTAAAAACCTATAATTAGCATGTTTTTGTGCAAAAATAGAAGAATAAAGATTAAAAAGAAAAAGAGGGAAATATTTAGAATAAATATTGAGCAACCTAACCCAAGGGAGGGCTCAGCATGGGCCTGACCGCATAAAAGCCAAAGTAGAGGGAGATAGGGGCTCATGTATGTACATATTTATGTAAATAAACAAAAATATTTTCCTCACCAATAATAGGCTTGTAAATATGTGTCTATATTTATAAGTATAAAAACAAAAGAAAAAGATAAAAATCAAAAAGAACAAAAACACCCCTTTCATCATGTATATGAACCACTCTTCTACATTTAACTAACCTTGTAAATAAATAAAATTAATTCCCAAAATTTTTGTAAGTATTTTATGTTATATAGTGTAAATAAATAAAATAAAAACAATCAAAACAAAAACCAAATAAAAAATAGCAAAATTAAAAACAACAAAAATATATTGTACATATACCATGTAAATAAATGTATATATGTATTTATTTTACCTATGTATATAAATAATAAAAATAAAATAAAAATACCTTTTTATTCCTTATTTTATAATAAAAATAAATAAAATATAAAATAGGAATAAAAGTGTACAAAAATAATAATTAAAAAATAAAAAAATTAAAAACTCTATATAGTGTACATATACCTATATATCACATACTATGTATATACCTTATTTTTATTTCTAAAAATTAATTAAAAATCACAAAAAAATAGAAAAAAATAAAATAAAAATATTTCATGTTTTAAGTTTTTATTAATTCGATCATTTTCTAGCCTAAAATAAATAAATAAGAATTTTGTGCTTGGCGGCTCCTGATTGGTCCACGGTGGTTTGTTGACCCCGGTCAACTTCCCCCGCGGACCCTCTTCCCGCGGATCTGGGTGACGGACCCGATTTCTCCCTTTTCTACCCGCTTATTCCGACACCCATTTCACCAAACCCCGGGTCCGACTTCTTCGCGATACACCCGAGACCCTCGTCGGAGCCACCGCATCGAGATCCGCGCTCCTGATTTCCCTACCCGCGCGATTCTTTCCGGATCACCCCCATGTATAAAGCCGAGCTCCGCCACCCTATTTCCCTATCTTTGGCCATTCGAATCCTTCACCTGTGAGCTCCAGAGAGTGCGTGAGAGTGACAGCTCGCGTCCGGTGCTGTCGAAGCGAGGAGAGGAGGAGAGACCATCGATCCGGCGAGCTACGCCGCCGCTGCTCCGCCACCAGCAGGAGTACCGAGCCTCGGAGGGAGACGCTCCTCGAGGCAACGACCAGGAGCTTCCCCAGCTCCTCCCCAGTCTCTTCGTCCACCCAGGTAGTTCCGATAGCCTTTCTTTTGCTCTGATTTTAGATTACGCCCAAATCACCGCTCCGCCGCATTTTTCCGATTCCGTCCACGACCGACTCCCATCCGATCATCGGGCATCGCCATAGCCTTCGCCGACTTCCCACGCACCTTCTTCACCCCTCCATCCAACCCGGATCGCACAGGAGCTGGGAGTCGAGCTCCTCCGTCTACCCCCTTCGCCGGAGCTCGCCATATCGACCCACGGACCACCGTCACTACGCCTAACCGGGTCGAGGCAGTTTGCCCTCGACCCGCGAGTCTTCTGGATTGCTTTGCAGGTCGAACGAAGGCCATCTAAGGTCCTTCGTCATTCAGCCAGGAGGCCCAGCTCCGCCGACCTTGCCCTAGCTCCTCAGAGCTCGGCTGGATCATCGGAGCCCACCACCAGCTGCGGGACACCCTTGCGGAGCTTCATAGATCTTCAGGCGCAGCAGAGGAGCCCCGGAGCGGAGCCACCGGGCCGGCGAACTTCGTCGGTCATCTGTTCTTCGAGGACCCTCCTCTCCCGTTCGATCAGTCCTCCAGCTCCAGACTTCATCGAGACCGTCCATCTGGGGAGCAGCAGTCACCACCCGATCATTAGGAGGACCGATTCCAGCCATCCGATGCGCCAGGGTTAGCCATCTGCGCCCTACACCGTTCGATCGCCCACGTGGAGGAACCCTAGCCATCGGATTCGCCCAAGGCCACCAGCTGTGGAGCGGCAACTGTTCACCACCGTCGGATGCGCCACGTGCCCTCCATCCAGCCGGTCCGCGTAATAAAGGGTAATTTACCCTTAGGCCCTGTCTTTCCTTTTATTTAGCGTTTAGTCTTGTAAATATTGAGTTTAGTTGTTTAGTTTTAGGGTTATTTGCATAGAGACCCTGGTACTTGCTTTTATTTGCTGAGATACCCCTGTATGTGATGAGACACGGCTTCGACACGTGATTTTCTGGGTGTTTTGCATTCCATGCCCTTGTAGTTCTGGGTGTTATTAGTTGAATGAAAGTTTTTACTTATTTGCACTTATACCCCTGTGCGTGGTTTATTTGAGCATGTGCGTGATATTTGTGGGTATTTTGCAGATGAGCCCTTGGGCTTTTGGTACATGTTACCAATAAGTCCTCGGGACTTATTTTCTTTGCATTTGGGTCCCTGAGTGCCCCAGGCACGCACGTGGCGCGTGTTTTGCTGGGTTAATTACACCAGACCCCTCAGACTATTGGGTATTTGCACTTCAGTCCCTGTGCACTGTACCCTCTCTTTAATTTTGAATAAAATAGCAAATTACCTCCAAATCCAACGAAAATTGGACACATGGCTCCTGCCATGGTGTAAAATTTTCGAGGATTTTTTAGGACATTTTTGTTTTCATTTGATATTTTTAGAAAATCAAAAACCTTTAATTCAACTACCATCTAATTTTAAAAATCACAAAAAAATATTAAAAAGTGTCTAAAAATTACAAAAAAAAGTGTCTACTGTCTATTTTGTTGTGTTTGATTTTCTAGCCAATTTTGGCTATTTTTCACTACAGAAAACCACTAAAAATTGAAAAACACATAAAAACTTATAAAAACTTCTAGTAAATGAACCAAAAACCCAAAAATAATAAAATTAGTGCCTAACTTTTCCTTGTTTTATTCTCTTCACAGGAAAATTACCTCCCATCTATTTGAGGGCTTTAGATATTTTATCTAGGCCTTTCTAGCTCGGCTGGACAGTACCTTTGATTTCAGCTACTGTTTGATTTTTAGAAAATTAAATAAACATCAGAAAATTCTCAAAAATTCATCAAAAACACTAAAAAATATAAAACACATAAAAATATTTTTGTTTGAATTTTTGGTTGATTTTTAATGCTTTAAATAAATTGTTGAAGTGTGTGTTTCTTTGTTTTTCTTATTTTCTTAATTAGCTAAAAATCGAAAAAAATATAAAAAAAAATTCAGAAACCACCAAAAACATTTATTTTATTTTCTTTTATCTCTTTTTGACTACTTCGTAGGCCGAGAGGCCAACCCGTGCTCCTTAAGTTCGACCCTGGTCGCTATACTAGGTTAATCCAATAGCGAGACCGCTATCACGTTTTTGATCGATTTTGTTTATATTAGTGGTCTGATTTTTCTTGATTGTCTGCGCTTGATCGCTTGGGTCACAACAATCTATTTAGTACCTTATACCCGAGTGCTCAGGCGTGACATCAGAATGGCGCCGTTGCCGGGGAGCACGGCTTAGTAGTTATGTTTTTATTTTCGTTTTTGTTTTCGCGGCTCTTTCAAAGCTCGCGGCTTTTTCGCAGCTTTTGTTTATATTTTATTTTGGTTTTATTTTGTTTTATTTTCTTTTTCTTTTACTTTTATTTTTGTTTTATTTTGAGTGTTTATTTTATTTTGTATTTTTGCATACATACCCTCATTTTTATTTCCATTTATTTTTCTGATATTATTATTTGATTATTTCGGTCTGACCACTTGTCTCTGTCTCTTGCGAGGGCCCAAGGACCGCGGAGGCGACTTTCGAGGAGCCGACGCAACCGCAGGACTTGGAGGCGGCTCCCTTCTCTACGGAGCCGTAGGAGAGAGCGAGAGAGAGAGAGAGAGAGTTGAGTGGGTGAGGTTTAGATTAGGTTTTCTTTATTATTATTATTATTATTATTGTAATAATACAGGGACTTTGACTGGACTTGTGGACTCTTGGACTTAGCGGGTCTGTTTCGCCGAGCACCGGTGTGCTCGGGGGACCCTTAGGAGTTTTTCGCGGCTTTTATCGCGGCTTTGTTTTCTTTTCTTTTTCTTGCCTTTTCCGGTGTTTACGCGGTTTTCATCGAGCCCCTAGACTTAGGATTTTCTGCTTGCTTGAGCCGTAATTAGTAGGGTCCCCACACTTAACTATTTGCATGTTCCTATAGTGCGCTAATTGGACTCACTAATAATCAATTAATAAAAATAATCGACTCATCTCCTTCGTAGCCTACGTGCCGCAGTCCACCCTGTAAAGCGCTTTCTCCTACCCCCGATTTGTCGGGCAGAGGAGGGGTGGGCCAAGACCGGACCCTTTGGCTTGGAGGTCGGTGACCGATTAGACGGTTCTACGAGTAGAAATTGCTGATCTAGGACTCGGTTTTTCCCGCTGCATCATTTAGGTAGTTTATTTCTTGTCTTTAAATTCTGCGCGGATCACTTGCGTGTAGAGTGCTGGAGGCAAGGTACGCATTTCTATCTCAGCATGCATCATTGATTTCATCGCGCATCGGCTTTTTCATCTTCTCCCCCCTGTTTTGGACTAAATAACCAAGAGAACCGAAAAATTCGTTAGGCCTTTGATTTTTATTTGAAAAATATTAAAAAGAAAAATCATAAAATTGGGACTGGATAAGACTATTGACCCTAAAAGACACTTCACCTAAAAATTTGTCTTGGGGAGAGCAACCCCCTCATTGTTTGGTTTGATTGCGTGAGAGAGTGACCCGCACCCTAGGTAGAGCCCTCCGGTGTTATTCCCGACTGATTACCGACTCTTCCGTGCGGGCCAGTCGGTTGGGGTAGCATCGGGTATCCTAACAGGTCACGTAAGCGCTCTGATATCTTGTGTGTTCACCTAATAAAAATTGACAAGATAATTTGACCGAGCTTTTACGGTCTTCAGCTCGCGTTGCGTTGGTGAACCGGGGGTTTGCATTTTGATCATAGTTTCTCCAGATCTCATCCGCACTACTCGCCAGATCAAGATGATGGGTAGACGCTCTCTTAGGCAGCCTCTGGCTGCACCGCTTTCGGGCACGTCTACCCGATCATCTAGGTTGGCCCACGAGAGCCAAGACCAGCTCTCCGAGCCCGAGTACGACCTCTGCCCTGTTCCCCCTCGACCCCCTTTCTTTCGGACCTGAGCGACATGAGCCCGAGGAGAGATTAGCAGATTTGACAGCACCTGAGTTGGGCTCATTTGATTTTGCAGACGTTATGGCCGGCAGTTCTGAGGATCGCTCCTGTCATCCTGAGCACTTCGTATTGGATCAGGGAGCGATCAACTCCACCCTGATCGCCTCATTAGAGACCGTTCAGCAGCAGCTGAGGGATCAGGGAGCGTTCATGATCGACATGAGGAGAGAGATGGAGCAGATGAGAGCAGAGCGAGAGCAGAGGAGAGAGGGACCGAGGATCCCAGATGATGCGGATGCAGCAGCCGCAGCAGCAGCCACCGCAGCCGCGGCCGGAGGACCACCGAGACCGATGCGGGAGTTACACAACCCCGGATCGACGCTGACGCACCACTGGGTAGTACTTCCAGCAATCGTGGGGGACTTAAAGTTTCCCCCGAACACTTTGCAGCTACTCCCCCGCTTCCACGGACTCGCGACAGAGGAGCCCCATCTCCACCTCCAGGAGTTCTTGATGATATGCAGCACTGACCATGACCGTCAGGTGGACCAGGACACGATCAGGATGATCGCCTTCCCCTTCTCCCTAGCAGACAGAGCAGCCACCTGGCTGAAGCATTTGGGGAAGTTTGTTTACACGTGGGAGCAGCTCCGCACCGAGTACTTGAACAAGTACTATCCACTCGGGCGGACGAATGCAGCGAGGGCCCTGATCAGCAACTTCTCCATGCTCCCCAATGAGCAATTTCATGAGGCATGGGAGAGGTTTCGAGAGCTCACAGACCGATGCCCGCACCACGACATTTCGAAGCCGAACCTTGTGCAGAGCTTCTTTAGCGGGTTGACACCAGAGCTCCAGGGCCTGGTGAACGCTTCTTGCGGCGGGTCCTATTTCCCCAAGGACCACGACCAGGTCTAGGCCATCTACGAGGAGATGGCCGAGAATTATATGGTGATGTCCCAGACCCGGTTGTACACTCAGGGGAGACCCCAGCAGCAGCCAGGACCCGTGCAGTACCAGAGGATAGCATGGGTCGACGCCGGTCCATCCAGTTCATCCGCAGTTGCAGCAGCACAGGCAGAGTCATCCGCTGCGGATATGGGCATCATCAGCGAGAAGTTGGACCGGATGGAGCTGATCGAGAAGAAGCAGTGCCAGGGCATCACGCAGATGGAGCAGATGGCACAGACTCTGAGCGACATGAAGACCCAGCTCATGTGTCTCCAGGAGGCACAGACGGCTTCCCAGCCTCGTCTTCAGTCGCGAGGCGATACCGGCGGTAGCAGCAGCTCGTCCCAGCGCTCCAGCTCCTTTCAGAAGCCTAGACAGGTTCACCTTGTACAGGCAGAGCCGTACCAGCAGCAGCAGCCCTCTTACCAGTCCCCACCATCTCCAGACATGCAGATGGTGGTATACCAGCCGGATCAGCCTCTGGCAGTACTCCCGCCAGCCCCCTACGATGCAGAGCCGTTGATGGATGTCAACGGGATTTGGTATGACCGCCCCTAGCCTGGGATCCGACGAGACCATCCCGGATTCAGGTGGGGGAATGGAGGTACCCAGCCCCAGCAGCAGTCATTCGGTCAGGGAGGGCAGTATGGCCAGCAGAGGGATCACCAGCCGCAGCAGCAGCCCCCAGCCCACCAGCCATATCAGCAGTCGTCCTTCGTTCCTCGTCCCTATCAGCAGCAGGGACAGTCTTGGAGACGTGAGCAGCAGGCTCACCCACCACACCAGCAGCAGCATCCTTCCTCCTACCCCTCTTACCAGCAGCACCAGTTCCAGCAGCCTCAGCACCAGAGAGGCTACCCGTCGGGCTCCCATGAGAGCCCCGCCTTGGATGACATAGCCCGCCTCCTCACGGACCAGCAGGCTACCTTCAGACGAGAGATGGACGAGTTCCGCCAGGAGATGCAGGACCTGGTGAGAGGGAAGGCCGCTATTCCTGCACAGATAGAGCCTAATCCGAACAACCTGAAGAGGAAATCTGAGCAGGTATTTTCCACTGAGCACGCCACTCCTAGTGATCCATTTGATGATATGTCTTCGGATCTATTCGATGCTGATTTTGTTACACTTAGGAGCGGTAGAGCACCAGCAGGCGGCGCCTCATCTGAGCGACGACTCGAGGACCCACCCAGGGCGCCAGATGAGGAGGAGGAGAGCGGTACTGAGGCCGCACACGATGATGATGGTGGTACTGATGCCACCAAGGATGCTGATTCCACCGGCGGTACTGAGGCCGCTGCTTCACCAGTTCGAGGAGGTGGTGCTGATGCCACCAGAGGAGCCGAGCCAGCCCGTGGTACTGAGGCCGCGAGACGTCCAGTAGCAGAGCCAGCCCGAGGTGGTACTGAGGCCACCGGTGTTCGTTTTGATAGAGATGTTGTTTTTCCTTCGGTTGATGTATCTCAGAACTCTATTTTGAATAAAGGAAAAGGTTTAGTTTCTTCTGGTCCCACTGTGGTGATTGATGTATGTGCGGATCCGGCCGTCGAGCCGTCTAAGCCTTTTCCTAGTCCTTCATCTGAGGACCCTGTGATCCCCTTCCCTAGAGCCCTTCAGATGGGGAAGGGGAAGAAAAAAGAAAAAGACCCAAAAAAGAGAGAGCATGAGGAGTTCAGCCAGAGCATTATCGACAGATTTCACATACAGCTGACTCTTCAGGAGGCTTTACAACACATCCCCCTTCTCCAGCGATCTTTGAGAGACAGGACCACAGTCAAGAGGAGGAGGAGGAACCACACTTCAGAGATTCATGTGCTGACGAAAGCCACGTGTTTCGTGATCCAGAACCGTCTGCCGGCCAAGAGGCCAGATTTAGGGGCCCCGTATGTCAGATGCCATATTAGTGAGCAGAGGTTCGACCAGACTCTATTGGATAGCGGATCGTCGATCAACCTTCTTCCGGCAGCCCTTCTCGACCGCTTCGAGTTGGGCACTCTTAGACAGAGCAGGACACTCCTTCAGTTTGCTGATCGATCTGTCAAGAGGCCGAAGGGGTTATTGCGAGACGTTATCGTCACGATTCAGGGCCTGAAATTCCCCGTGGACTTCGTAGTGTTGGACATGGAGATCCCTGATTCAGTGGCCGATACCCCCATCATCCTCGGTCGTCCGTTCTTGGCCACAGCCAAGGCAGTGACTGATCATGACAGTGGGAAGGTATACTTTCACGTCGAGGGCGAGAGTATACAAATAGAGACGGTCGAGGACTACAGAGCCAGAGAGAGCACGCTCAGAGGCCAGCACAGATTCAGAGCAGCTGATAGATGACGGGCCAGACATCCACCAGGACTGTGATTTTGTGATCACAGACGATGAGGCAGCATGGGCAGATCCTGCAGCACAGGCCATCCTCTCATTTTCAGACACAGCTGATGTTGAGATGATAGCAGAGGAGAGCTTGGAGAGCACAACCCTGGTCCAGGATACCACAGAGGCAGCAGAGCCGGTTCTTGACCGCGACACGGTTTTCAGTGATGGTGGTGCTGATGCCACCTTGTTTGATACAGATCCCTCGGATTCAGAGTCTGATTGGGCAGATTGCGATGATCAGATGCCAGACCTGAGTCCACCTGAGCCTACAGATGAGGAGGAGGTAGATGCCGAGCAGATCAGAGACAGCACAGTTGAGCAGCCTTCTCCAAACCCAGTTTGCGAGAGTCCGCTTTCTTTCTCTCAGGCAGATTTGGCAGACTTAGTAGCATTGACACATCTTCTTCCGAGACCAGATTTGCCAGCACCCAGCTGTCCAGAGCTGAAGCCGCTCCCTACTTCGCTGAAGTATCGATTCCTTGCGGGCGAGCCTGAGATGTACCCAGTCATCATCTCCGCCGATCTGACTGGAGAGCAGGAATCCCATTTGATGGGGGTTCTTGAAAATAACCGCAAGGCAATCGGATGGAGCGTAGCAGATCTCCATGGGATTAGTCCATCAGTGTGCTCCCACCATATCTATCTCGAGGTGGGGGTGAAGCCGTCGCGTGAGTTCCAGCGGCGACTGAACCCCAACCTGAGAGAGGTCATGATGAAGGAAATATCAAAATGGTGGAGTGCAGATTTTATTTATCACATTTCCGACTCCAAGTGGGTTAGCCCCTTGCATGTGGTGCCCAAGAAGACGGGCATCACGACTATGATCAGTGAGTCGGGAGAGGAGATTGCTACACGAGTACCCACCTCTTGGAGGGTCTGTGTTGACTACAGGAGACTCAACCAGGCCACCAAGAAGGATCATTTCCCCCTGCCTTTTATTGACCAGATCATTGAGAGACTGGCAGGGAAGAGCCATTATTGCTTCCTAGATGGGTACTCGGGCTACAACCAGGTGGCCATCGCTCCTGAGGACCAGGAGAAGACCACCTTTACCTGTCCCTTCGGTACATATGCCTTTCGACGCATGCCATTTGGGCTATGCAATGCCCCTGCGACTTTTCAGAGGTGCATGTTGTCGATCTTTTCGGACATGGTAGGGGAGTGTTTGGAGGTCTTCATGGACGATTTCTCGGTCTACGGCGACGGATTCGACTCCTGTCTTGACAGCCGAGACCGAGTACTCCAACGATGTATTGATTACCATTTGGTTCTATCTTGGGAGAAGAGTCACTTCATGGTGACTCAAGGGACGGTGCTTGGCCACATCATCTCCAACAGGGGCATGGAGGTTGATCCGGCCAAGGTAGATGTCATTAGAAAACTCGCACCACCGTCCAATTTGAGGCAGCTACGGTCATTCCTGGGGCATGTTGGATTTTATAGGAGATTTATTCAGGATTTCAGCAGGATTGCCCGGCCGTTGACTGACCTCTTGACGAAAGACACCGAGTTCCTTATCGATGACAAGTGTCTTTCGTCCTTTGCGACTCTCCAGCAGTGTGTTATTGAGGCTCCTGTCCTCCAGCCGCCTGATTGGTCTCTCCCATTCGAGATCATGACGGATGCCTCCGACTTTGCCGTAGGGGCAGTGCTGGGACAGAGGAGGGATGGAGTTCCATTTGCCATTCACTACGCTAGCCGCACATTGGATTCCGCCCAGTGGAATTACACGGTCACAGAGAAGGAGATGCTAGCCGTAGTTTTCTCCCAAGATAAGTTTCGATCTTATATCATTGGATCTAGAGTGACTTTGTACACAGATCACACCGCCATCAGGTACCTCATGGTAAAGAAGGATGCCAAGGCCAGACTTACTAGATGGATCCTTCTACTCCAGGAGTTCGACATTGAGATCAAGGATAAGCCTGGAGTCAAGAATGTGGTGGCGGATCATCTCTCCCGTTTAGAGCAGCCTGAGGAGTCTGAGCAGATTGATCCCATTCGAGATACCTTCCCAGATGAGGCGATCCTTGCTATCGCCTCACTCCCATGGTATGCCGATGTTGTGAACTTTCTCGTTGCTGGGAAAGTCCCACAAGATTGGCCCAGGCAGAGGCTTGAGACCTTCCTTGCGAAGGCCAAGTCCTACCACTGGGAGGATCCCATCCTCTACCACGAAGGAGGGGATAGCGTCTGGCGTCGGTGTATTCCTCAGGAGGAACACCATAGCGTCCTCACTTACTGCCACAAGCTTGAGGCGGGAGGACATCATTCTGGGAGGAGAACGACACAAAAAGTGCTCCAATCCGGCTTGTGGTGGCCTACCCTCTTCAAGGACTCAGATGAGTTCGTGAAGAGGTGTACTGACTGTCAGAGGATGGGCACTTGTGGACAGCGTGATATGATGCCGATGCAGCCCATTCATTTCTGCGAGGTTTTTGACGCATGGGGCATCGATTTCATGGGTCCATTCCCTAAGAGTCAGGGATTTGAGTACATTCTGTTGGCCGTGGATTATGTTAGTCGTTGGGTGGAGGCCATCCCCGCCCGAGCCGCTGATGCGAGGACAGTTTGCAAATTTTTAAGGAAGCACATCATCACGCGGTTCGGGGTTCCACGAGTTTTGATTTCTGATGGGGGGTCTCATTTCATCAACGACCAGGTGAAGGCCCTTGCCAGCGAGTTCGGTATAGACCATCGTGTTTCTACACCTTACCATCCACAGACGAATGGTCTAGCCGAGGTGTCGAATAGGGAGATCAAGACTATATTGCAGAAAGTCGTCCGCCCTGACCGAAAGGATTGGTCACAGCTTTTGGACTCGGTCTTGTGGGCATATAGGACGTCTTTCAAGACACCATTGGGCATGTCTCCCTTTCGCCACGTATATGGCAAGCCGTGCCATTTGCCTGTTGAGCTGAGGCACAAGTCACTTTGGGTTGTTACAGATATTCTTATGGATCCAGATGGTATGGGAGACCAGAGGAGGGCAGAGTTAGCCGCCTTGGAGGACCTTAGAGATACATCTTTCTCAAACAGCCTACAGTATAAGGAGAGAGTGGAGGAGTGGCATGATTCTCATATCAGCCACAAGCATTTTGAGATTGGACAGAGAGTATGGCTGTTTGATGCGAGGCTACGTTTATTTCCAGGGAAGCTACAGAGAAAATGGAAGGGACCCTACTTGGTCAGAAAGGTACGCGACAACGGTAGCATTGATATATCCGAGTTGTCTTCTGAGAGTACCTTTCGAGTGAACGGCCAGCGGCTCAAGCCATTTCTAGATCATGAGCCGTGGGTCACTGATCTTGCCCCTATTCATTTTGCGTGAGATGTGGTCTTTGACTCACATCTAATGCATCTCACGCCTGAGTTTCACTGATCTTCCGCCTTGTATAGATCCAGATGTCCATATCACTACATTCTTTAGTTCCACATCCCTTTCTTCATCTTGTGATTATGCTATACTTAGGGTGCACTCTACCCTAAGTATAGGGGGGATGTGAGACCGTTTGGGTATTTCTTTTATTTCTGCCTACCCCTGTTTTGCTGCCTATACTTAGGGATATTTCACCCTAAGTATAGGGGGGTAGACCCTGTACATTCTCCGCTCGGTTTTCCCTTAGTATACAGCCTGCTATACTTAGGATTACTTGATCCTAAGTATAGGGGGAAGACCCGAGACCCTCTTGACTTTTCTATTTCATTCTTCCTCTTTGTATATAGCCTTTCTTTTCACTTCCCTATACCTAGCACGAGTTATGTCTTCTTCATCGCTCTTGACTCTGAGGACATCGTTCGAGCTAAGTATAGGGGGTGTGTATATATTTCATATATACTTTAGCCATAACTCGTACTTTGTGTGAGTGTGTTAATAAATAAAATGGCTAAAAATCACAAAAAATAAAAATTTTCATGTACATAAACATTCTTTTATTTGCACATAAATAGCTAGTGTACAAATTATTTTTGTAAAAATAATTTCAAAAATCTTTTGTGTAAAGCTTGTGTAAATATTTTCTTATCAAAATTATGTATATAGTACAAAATTTTTCCAAAATGTTTTGAAAATCAAAAGTTTGCAAAAATCTTGTGTAAATGTGTGTAAATATCTTTTGCAAAACTTGCACTTCATGCATCATCCATTCATGATTTCAAAACATTTTTCAAAAAATTTTGCATGTTTGTAAAATTTGTGTAAATAAGCATCTTTTGTACATATGTATATAGTTTTTCTGGATGATAGTTGACATTTAAACTAGCCTGGAATCAAATTGAGAAATGGAGCTTGATTAAGATCTTAATCCACCTAACTTCTAAGAGGAACCTTATAGGGCTTAGGTTTAAGGCTTTTCAGGTCCATGGTGACTTAATTCTTTGAGTCCACTAGGCTATGATCACATGTCATCTCAATGAGCCTAAGTAGAGCACTTAACAACAACACATGACTCATATAGATTATGGCTTTACTTGGACACCAGCACGATGCACCGAGCTCTCCACAGATGAGGTGGTGAGGAGGCAGTCTTCCTTGACTTGGGGTAGCATATGAGGGTAGTACTTCTAGGCGGAACCTCTCTTCTTCTTTTAGTGAAGGAAGTGCGTCTCAACTTGATCTGGTTGCCATGAGGTCTAACGACGGGAGTTGTGGGTTGCAATAAAGCTTCAAAAGAGGGATAGTCTACTGGCTCAAGAGGAAAAACTCCTTGTATATATGCTGCACATGTACATGTTGTATAGATGCACTTGAAAAAAAATGTGCAAAAAGAAAATAACTCCAAAAAAGTGGTGGGTCTGAGAGAAAATGATAATCCCACCGGAGTATGTATATAGAGTGCAATAAGCAAAGCTTGGTTTCATGATTCACCTGATGTAGCTTGCAGCAGGGAGACTTGGCTACACTGGTCAAGCTCCCAAGGGTACTTGGCTACACTGGCCTTGACCCATTCTCTTCTTCCTCCTCTTCTTGAGCCGGTTGAACTTGAACTCAGAAGGGAATACCCCGCTCCTCGAGGAAAGAGTGGCCAGATTGAGGTCATAGAGTTACCTTCTTGGGGAGGGTTGTCAAGTTGCCATTTCTGAGGTGGAGAGCTTAGACCTCACTTTCACAGGACAAGAAAAGATTCATGGTCTTCAGGGTTTGTGATTGATGACTTAATCTGATTTGGAGCATTGAGGAGTCTTGGTTATCGAATAGTGGAACTTAGAGGCTGTTGAGTTTTAAACTTAGGTCCAAATAAGGTTCCGACACATTAACAATCCAAAGATCTGATCGAGCTCCATACCCCAATTTAATGAAGGCAAGTTTAATAATCAACCTTGATCTATGTACATCCTCTTTTTCTTTTTCTTTCTTTCTTTTTCACTTCTTTTTCAAATAAGTGTTTGCTAAGGGACTAGCAAAGTTAAGTATAGGGGGGTGATGAATACTTCATCACTCTTTATTCTTATATTTTAGCTACAAAAACCTTTGCAAATGCATGTAGATATGTGTAAATAGAAATAATTACCAAAAGCATGCATTGTGTAAAAACCTATAATTAGCATGTTTTTGTGCAAAAATAAAAGAATAAAGATTAAGAAGAAAAAGAGGGAAATATTTAGAATAAATATTGAGCAACCTAACCCAAGGGAGGGCTCAGCATGGGCCTGACCGCATAAAAGCCAAAGTAGAGGGAGATAGGGGCTCATGTATGTACATATTTATGTAAATAAACAAAAATATTTTCCTCACCAAAAATAGGCTTGTAAATATGTGTCTATATTTATAAGTATAAAAACAAAAGAAAAAGATAAAAATCAAAAAGAACAAAAACACCCCTTTCATCATGTATATGAACCACTCTTCTACATTTAACTAACCTTGTAAATAAATAAAATTAATTCTCAAAATTTTTGTAAGTATTTTATGTTATATAATGTAAATAAATAAAATAAAAACAATCAAAACAAAAACCAAATAAGAATAGCAAAATTAAAAACACAAAAATATATTGTACATATACCATGTAAATAAATGTATATATGTATTTATTTGACCTATGTATATAAATAATAAAAATAAAATTAAAATACCTTTTTATTCCTTATTTTATAATGAAAATAAATAAAACATAAAATAGGAATAAAAGTGTACAAAAATAATAATTAAAAAATAAAAAAACTAAAAACTCTATATAGTGTACATATACCTATATATCACATACTATGTATATACCTTATTTTTATTTCTAAAAATTAATTAAAAATCACAAAAAAAATAGAAAAAAAATAAAATAAAAATATTTCATGTTTTAAGTTTTTATTAATTCGATCATTTTCTAGCCTAAAATAAATAAATAAGAATTTTGTGCTTGGCGGCTCCTGATTGGTCCACGGGGGTTTGTTGACCCCGGTCAACTTCCCCCGCAGACCCTCTTCCCCGCGGATCTGGGTGACGGACCCAATTTCTCCCTTTTCTACCCGCTTGATCCGACACCCATTTCACCAAACCCTGGGTCCGACTTCTTCGCGATACACCCGAGACCCTCGCCGGAGCCACCGCATCGAGATCCGCGCTCCTGATTTCCCTACCCGCACGATTCTTTCCGGATCACCCCCACGTATAAAGCCGAGCTCCGCCACCCTATTTCCCTATCTTTGGCCATTCGAATCCTTCACCTGTGAGCTCCAGAGAGTGCGCGAGAGTGACAGCTCGCGTCCGGTGCTGTCGAAGCGAGGAGAGGAGGAGAGACCATCGATCCGGCGAGCTACGCCGCCGCTGCTCCGCCACCAGCAGGAGTACCGAGCCTCGGAGGGAGACGCTCCTCGAGGCAACGACCAGGAGCTTCCCCAGCTCCTCCCCAGTCTCTTCGTCCACCCAGGTAGTTCCGATAGCCTTTCTTTTGCTCTGATTTTAGATTACGCCCAAATCGCCGTTCCGCCGCATTTTTCCGATTCCGTCCACGACCGACTCCCATCCGATCATCGGGCATCGCCATAGCCTTCGCCGACTTCCCACGCACCTTCTTCACCCCTCCATCCAATCCGACTCGCACAGGAGCTGGGAGTCGAGCTCCTCCGTCTACCCCCTTCGCCGGAGCTCGCCATATCGACCCACGGACCACCGTCACTATGCCTAACCGGGTCGAGGCAGTTTGCCCTCGACCCGCGAGTCTTCTGGATTGCTTTGCAGGTCGAACGAAGGCCATCTGAGGTCCTTCGTCATTCAGCCAGGAGGCCCAGCTCCGCCGACCTTGCCCTAGCTCCTCAGAGCTCGGCTGGATCATCGGATCCCACCACCAGCTGCGGGACACCCTTGCGGAGCTTCTCCGATCTTCAGGCGCAGCAGAGGAGCCCCGGAGCGGAGCCACCGGGCCGGCGAACTTCGTCGGTCATCTATTCTTCGAGGACCCTCCTCTCCCGTTCGATCAGTCCTCCAGCTCAAGACTTCATCGAGATCGTCCATCTGGGGAGCAGCAGTCACCGCCCGGTCATTAGGAGGACCGATTCTAGCCATCCGATGCGCCAGGGTTAGCCATCTGCGCCCTACACCGTTCGATCGCCCACGTGGAGGAACCCTAGCCATCGGATTCGCCCAAGGCCACCAGCTGTGGAACGGCAGCTGTTCACCACCGTCGGATGCGCCACGTGCCCTCCATCCAGCCGGTCCGCGTAATAAAGGGTAATTTACCCTTAGGCGCTGTCTTTCCTTTTATTTAGCGTTTAGTCTTGTAAATATTGAGTTTAGTTGTTTAGTTTTAGGGTTATTTGCATAGAGACCCTGGTACTTGCTTTTATTTGTTGAGATACCCCTATATGTGATGAGATACGTGCTTCGACACGTGATTTTCTGGGTGTTTTGCATTCCATGCCCTTGTAGTTGTGGGTGTTATTAGTTGAATGAAAGTTTTTACTTATTTGCACTTATACCCCTGTGCGTGGTTTATTTCAGCATGTGCGTGATATTTCTGGGTATTTTGCAGATGAGCCCTTGGGCTTTTGGTACCTGTTACCAATAAGTCATCGGGACTTATTTTATTTGCATTTGGGTCCCTGAGTGCCCCAGGCACGCGCGTGGCGCGTGTTTTGCTGGGTTAATTGCACCAGACCCCCCAGACTATTGGGTATTTGCACTTCAGTCCATGTACACTGTACCCTCTCTTTAATTTTGAATAAAATAGCAAATTACCTCCAAATCCAACGAAAATTGGACACAGGGCTCCTGCCATGGTGTAAAATTTTCGACGATTTTTGAGGACATTTTTGTTTTCATTTGATATTTTTAGAAAATCAAAAACCTTTAATTCTGCTACTGTCTAATTTTAAAAATCATAAAAAATATTAAATAGTGTCTAAAAATTACAAAAAAAAGTGTCTACTGTCTATTTTGTTGTGTTTGATTTTCTAGCCAATTTTGGCTATTTTTCACTACAGAAAACCACTAAAAATTGAAAACACATAAAAACTTATAAAAATTCTAGTAAATGAACCAAAAACCCAAAAATAATAAAATTGGTGCCTAAATTTTCCTTGTGTTATTCTCTTCACAAGAAAATTACCTCCCAGCTAATTTGGGGGCTTTAGATATTTTATCTAGGCCTTTCTAGCTCGGCTGGACAGTACCTTTGATTTCAGCTACTGTTTGATTTTTAGAAAATTAAATAAACATCAGAAAATTCTCAAAAACTCAACAAAAACACTAAAAAATATAAAACACATAAAAATATTTTTGTTTGAATTTTTGGTTGATTTTTAGTGCTTTAAATAAATTGTTGAAGTGTGTGTTTCTTTGTTTTTCTTATTTTCTTAATTAGCTAAAAATCCAAAAAAATATAAAAAAAATGAGAAACCACCAAAAACATTTATTTTATTTTCTTTTATCTTTTTTTGACTACTTCCTAGGCCGAGAGGCCAACCCGTGCTCCTTGAGTTCGACCCTGGTCGCTATACCAGGTTAATCCAATAGCGAGACCGCTATCGTGTTTTTGATCGATTTTGTTTATATTAGTGGTCTGATTTTTCTTGATTGTCCGCGCTTGATCGCTTGGGTCACAACGACCTATTTAGTACCTTATACCCGAGTGCTCAGGCGTGACATCAGACCACCACACACATAAAATCGCACATCGGTTATATTTTAACCCCTTGCAGGTATGTATCTATCAATGTCTGAAAGCCCCGTAGATGCTCTGATCTAGACCAGACATTCTAGCAGACCTCCATCGCCATGTTGTTCCGGTTACCCTCACCAACTCCTGGTCGATTAGTGACCTTCACTAGGTCACTACGAAGGTATAGAGATCTTCCCCGTCGACCTTAGCCATCGGAGAGGGAATGGAGGGCTAGCCGGATCCCAACCAAGTTTGTTGTAGTAGAGGTGATGCCGCTGAAGAACGAGACCCTCCAGATACCATCGATCAAATTGATCGGACGATCCCTATAGATCACTCGAGCCTCGATCCAAACCTCGCGCTCGGAGGAACGGAGCAACGCCAAAACTACTCGGGCCACCTACGTGACCCGAGCCACCTGCCCCGAGTCAGTCGCCTCCTCCCGAACCTAAACGCATGTGTATCGCACGCGAGGGGGCAGAAAATTTGCAGCCAAGCCCCCAAGTCCTAATAATTGTAATTAGGTCCCTACCTAGGTGTGTGTGACTCACATGTCATACCTAGGAAATTTATGAAGAACCCCCGTCGACTTTCACGAATTGCATCCATGCCCCTGTGAAGGATCTATTTGCAATATTTATCTTTATATTTTACATATTTTGGTAGCATTTATCCCCCTAGACTCTAGTGATCATAACTTGAGCATACAATCTCCATTTTAGTTGATTTCATATTCATTTCAATGCTCGTTTAATTATATACATTATGGAATTATGTATTTTATGTTTTAACACTTAGTTAAGTATGATAAATTTTGAGGTATATTATGTCTATTGCTCCTTGATTTGTAATGCCATTAACCCATTTTAATGCATCAAATGCCTCTGAAATTAACTTAACTTTTATTGCCCATTTATTTGACGATTTTTGATGGCATAATTGTAGTTAAATATTTGCTGAGCATAGCATATTTTTCTTGCACATGCATCACATTTTAACTCCATAAAAATAAATAAAAATATTTGCATATTCTATGTCATTCTTTGTACATCATGCATCACATTATTTTTGCATGGCATCTGCATTGTTGACTCAAATGAATGGATTTAATCGCTTAAATATAATCGATAAGTTCCGATAAATAGACGAGGAGGCTCGTGTCCCTGTGTTTGACCTTGGTAGACTTACCAAGTTAAATTCTCCACATATTCAAAAGTGTGGTTTTGCATGAATCATTTTCACCATCTATGCTACGATAAGATACGACTATTGACGTGGTGAAATTGTGGTTCATCAGTAACCCTAATTATCGTTTATGATCTTGATGAACCGATTCAAGAAGTGTTCTTAGATCATGCGGTTTCATCGCATAATTTTTTTAATTTTATTGCCCGAGCAAATAGTATGATTAGTCGCTCTTGATCGCATATGATGTGATCTTCACGCTTCTGTGATGCGTTTAAGGTTTTTCCCGTAACCTTCAAGAGTTGTTGCTTGCAACAATTGCATTACATATTGAATAAAGAAATCTAGGGTTAGCCTCTCTTTTATAGATAATGGATGGTGGAGATGCACTCATAAATAATAATCAATGGTTGAGGTTAAATGATTTTACTTATGCTCAAGTAAAATAGAATTTAAAATTAATAAATCAATTACTAATTTATGCTCTAAAATTTAATCTCAAAATAAATATTTTTCGTGAATAATGAGGAGAGAGAGAGAGCCTAATTCAAAAGAATGAGGAAAGGAGATAGACTCCTTCCTCATTTGAAGGGTGACACCCACCATGAGATTATAGAGAGAATTAATCTCTCCAGTGAGAATTAATCTCTCTAGTCTCCTATGATGTTATCTTATTACATTAAATATATATTCATAGAATTATTTATCAACAATATATCACCAAATGGTTTGCAAATTATTTGTGACATTTGCAAATAAACTATTGATAGTTATGAATTATATTCATCCATCTAAAATTAAATGTAAATCATATTTACATTTAATTTCTCCATGTGAATCCAATTCACATTAGCATTTGAATTATATATATCTTATTCACAATTAATTATCTCTATGATATTGTGGATCATGTCCACGTTATCAATAATTTTTGTAGAAAGTTTTATCCAATACTAATTTCATCTATGATAATTAAATCTAATTTAGTTATCTAAGATGTCTCTCGACACATTTCTAAATAATGTGAATCGTATCCATGTTACTTATGATAATTACATGCAATTTAATTATCATTATTTCTCTTAATTTTTTAATGCTTAAATATTGTCTCTATTGGAACAATTCTTGAACTCTTTCTAGAATGGTGTGCCTTCTCCCACGATACTTGTAGAGAAAGATAAAATGATTATATATTTTGTGTGTAATGACTTGGATAGTGAGATCTAATCTCACACCCAGATTTAGGAGACCTCTTAGAGTTGTCTGATCAAGTAAGATAGAATGTCCAATCTTCTCATTGCATCCAAGTCACATTCACATTCTACTAAGTGGAGTCATTAAAATCCAAATCTGTTTCATCGCTCACTCGGAATGGAAATTCCATGGTTATGCAATTGATTGAGATCACATTGCCCTCGAGTATTCCCAATATCCATACATCTTTCATACTGGAATCCTAGAATAAACCTGAAGTTCTAATCATATTTAAATTGTCTCCTTCATGGTTTCATCGTTAAGTTTCTCATTCGATTTTTGGGAGATGGTATCTATTATATGCTTTCTGAAAGCACATATCATACCTTCAAATCTTGTCTTGTTTCCAAAACAAGACTACCAATGTTGGAATTTGGTTTATCCCAATATTTTATGAGTGGGCTCATGTCTTCTGGTTCAATAGTGAACATGTATGATCCCTTTGAGAGATCGTATTACTCATATACCCTTGTATGCAGACTAGCTCATCCGTGTATATACCTTGATTAGGTAATCGACCTAATATCTTTTTAATGTACATACTTAGACATATATAGTAATACATATGTCTCGGGTCATAGGATGTGTGCCTATATGTGACAACATACCACATAGGGCTTAATTATCTCGATCTCATAAAGTCAACTCTTTGACTTAGCTCATCCAACACCTTTGAATCTTTATTCCTATGCAGAGGACCTACATCAAGACGTCGATTGGATGTCAGCCTTTGGAGTAAGGATTGCCATTTCATTCTCAGGATGGAGATCCCTTCTTGATAATCAGTTGACAGAGTTGTTGAGTCCTGAATCTAACTCTTTAGATATTTAACCCTGCCCCAGCCTCATGATCCAACATTTGGATTAACAACTGTATGATATCAAGATGGCCATGGTACATAACCTTAAGGGTATTATGGACTTATTATGTAAATATGTTATTCTTCATTTCATATAAAGGAATGATCTGAAATAACTTTTATGGCATAACGGGTCATCGTGGGCTCAAATGTCCAACATTTGGGCCCAAGTACTCCTCACCTCTTCTTCCGCATTCTCTTAAATAGTTGCCAAACCCCCCCCACCCCCACACACACATACATGGTCGAATTCCAATTGGGCTCATACTCTACTTCTCCTCGCTACCCTTTTTTAATGTAGCCTAGAACATTTTTTCTTGAAAATAACTCATCTTTCCCTCCCCTTATTTTTTAACTTCGGTTAAAATTAGACTTTTAGTAATAGCCTCCCCCAATAAAATTAGGGCCTTCAATTTAGGATTCCATGATTTGGAACCGCTCTCACGAAAGCTTGCTACCCACGACGGGGCTTCTTCCCATATTACTGCCATTGCAATCATGGAGGGGGTGGTTTACAGAGTGGGTTCTGCTTGGAGAGAGTGATCCACTTCTTGAGAACATCAACTCACACGGAGGAGATACGAGATGCATCTAGGTTGTGCGTGGAAGAGGAAGAACCCCATCACATGGGGGTTATCTGGAGAAGGTGATGTTGCATGGAGGGTGGTTACGGGAGCCTGTGTATGCAAGGAGGCATAAAGGGTCACATGAATGTGGTGAGGAGAGGATAAGCGACTCCATTTGGGGATTTGAATGCCTTCTTCTTCTTCTTTCCGAGTATTCCATGTATGTTGGAGATTTGTTCCCTTGCACGTGGATGCCTTCACACATGAATAGGAGGGTCTAGTGTGATATTGATGCAAGTTACCTGGACAAGAAATCGATGTAGGGGTACTTAGCGAACATGGTTCCTTGAGATACGTATTGGGGACCCATCTTTCAAAGGACTCTACCCTTGATGGGGCTCGTCTTATTGCGAGATGGCCACCACCATCGATTGTTGGGAGATAAAGGAGACCTGCATGCATGTCTTGAGATGCACTAGTTGAAGGTTGTAGAGTCCGTCCTAGAGACATTTGACTAACATTTTTGGAATCGCACTAGGGCGGCTTTTGGATTGAGTGCACACAAGACTGTGCTGGAAATCGATAAACATGACGTGATGAGCTTTCGAAATCTAGATTAGCCATGAATAAGGGTTCCATCATATACAAGAAACCCTAGAACAAAGGTGTCTATGACGGTGAGATCTTCAAAGTGCCGACCATGAGATGAATCTCCATTTCATCCCATTTGTTCATTCATTTTGGCCTTAAATCCCTAGATAAATGCATGAATATAACATTAATTTGTACAAAATAACATTCAACAAACTGAGAATAAATACTGTATAAATACATGTATTTCATTTCAAAATAAAAGAATAAAGGAAAGAAAAGAAAAAGAAATGAAGTGCCAAAGACATTGAGTGACCCTAGAACCCGAGACCCAGTGATCATAATGACTTATCGACAAGGAATAAAGTAGGAGAAGAGAGGGAAAAGAAATTATACAGAGAACACTCAGAAACCCTCATTTTTATTCATCAATAATATCTCATTTGGGCCCTATTTTATTTTCCTATTTTATACCTCAAATAATAAAACCCTCAACATGAAAATTGTACATAAAAATATAAAGAAAAATATAAATTTTATTTCACACAAAAATAATACACAGTGCACCAGGAACACTAGAACAAAAGGGTGCAAACAAAACATCCCATATACGTATCTCCTCCATACAAGCTCAAATTGATCAATCTCACCTTTATTGTTCATAAAATTTAATGATCTATTTACTGAATGTGGTTTCATTTAAATTGGAGATGAGATGCAAAAGTTGGCTTTTAGGTCCCTATTGCATTGTATACATGTATATAATATTCATTATATTCATTCTTTATATTTTTACATCTCTTATATTTTTAAGTGCTCATAAATATTATTTGAAGCATATTTAAAGAATAAAAATAGAATAAAACCAAGAAAATACATTAAAATAAATAATGTATTAATATATATGTATACTATAGCTGTGAAATACATATACATATTTATTTAAGCAAATAAGTAAAATCAAATAATACAATAAGAATATATAAATATGTAACTAAATAAGGTATAAATATATAAAACATGTAAATACAATAATCAAATACAAAATAAAAATAAAATATCCGTAATACAGGCATATTTACCTACGCATATACATATAAATACTAACACCTAATAAAAAACATTGCAAAAAAATTAAAAATACCCTAAAATACTACATAAAAGAATAAATAGTTTTTCGGTGTTTTAACCAAAATTTAAAAAAAATATATTTACTAATTTTAAACAATTTAATAAGAGAACCCCCCCTCGTCTATTTTTTGGTTGGTCCACGTGGACAAACCAGAGGTAAGTATTTTTTTACTGGGCAGGTCAAGTGTCCTTCCAGCCATCCTCTCATGTCAGAACTCATGACCACATGCCTTCTCCAATTTCTTGGAAATGAACAATTGCTCGAGGAGCCTTGGTTCCTCCATCGAAGTTGTGTTCCTCGATGTTGAATCAGAAGGACATTATGAGGTGGCCGTAAGGTCTCACAAGGTAGACCTCAGTCGTTGAAGTGACCGATCACGAGAGCCGACTAACTCAAACAGCAATCAACCCACAACAAATAATAAAGCAATCAAAGTATGTGAGGTCAAAATTTATTATAAACCCTACCAATAAAAGTGTAAAGTGGACAACTACGAGTAGGGTATCAAACATAGGGAACAAACTGATGTGGTAGGGATTATTATTTATTGCTAAATAATAATGTATAATTGTATATATTAAGCTGCACAATATTTACTTAATATTTTTGTGGGTTTTTTAATTAACTAACTTTTTATACTTTTGTTATTTATATTTTTTAATTTTTATTTTCGTTTTTATTTTTCAGACTTCAATTTCTTTTTCTTCATAATATATAAAAAGTGTGTATATATATTTAATATGTATAACAAAAGTGATATTATGTAATATATATAAAAATACAGAAAAATCAGAAAATAAAAATAAGAACTATTCTTTTTATTTTTTAAAGGGTTCTAAAATATATTTAGTTATTTGTAATACTTCATAATAATAATTATATATCACTATATATAAATATATAATACAATATATTTTATTCTATTTATAAATATAGGTATATATAGTCAAAATTCTAAAATAAAATATTTTTGCATTTTTCAAATATTATTCTATTTTTGTAATTTTTGGGGATTTTTACTAATTCTTATGTATTTTTAAAGTTTAAAATATCTCAAATCAGGGACTATTAAAATAGGCCAGATTATTTTGAGAATTAAAAATATTAAATATGTCCAAAAGCTCTCATAACAATTATAGTATATAGTAAATAGTGTATATAAAATATGGGTTAGAAAACTATTTTTTTAGTTTTTGAAAATATTTAATAAATTTTTAGGGTTAGAAAGGGGTTGTCTTTTTTTAATTTTCTGTTGACATTTTTTGTGATTTTGGTTTTAGTGATAAAATACATTAATAAATAGTAGGTAATTTTTTGGAATTTTTTAGGATGGTTTTATAATTTTTTGTATTTTTAATGTATAACGGAGAATAAAAAGTGCTCTTTTGACTTTTTTATTAAATAGAAAGTGCGAGAAAATTGCTAAACAAAATATATGGCATGCATTAGCAATTAATCTGGCATTTACATTTATTTTTGCACGATTTTTAAAGAATAGGATCTATTTATAGAAAATAGAAATGCAAAAATTAATTTTGTACAAGTTGGCTAGGGTATTTATGCAATATAAAATAAATGTGAGGGACACATGTAATATTCCCAACTCACGTGGGGTCATGTAAGCTGAGTTGGCAGTGGACTAACTTGCACTATTAGAAACTTCTAGAGTCTTTGTTGTAATTTTTACACATAATAAAACATTTACAATACTATTTATGAAATACAAAAAAGGCAGAAGGGGGGCTATGTAATTTACCCAACTTAAGTGACTTTGATCCAACCATTGTCCGCTTGCCACGTGGAGGATCTAACGACCCTTGTCGTGTACCCCTTCAAAATGATTGGATGGCCCAAATTAGATCGGGGGCATGTTCTTCATCCACCAATTGGGGAAGGGTCATGAAGAACAAAGGATGAACTCCGGCTACTCGAGATATGATCTTTGATTCTAGGTGACTCCAGTTGTTTTTCTTCGATCTGATGGTTGGCTAAAGATTGTTGGGGCTCCTCCGCATCTGCAACATGCCTTCGATGAGACCCAAATGGATTCGATGAAGATATGAAGCTCAAGCAGTTCAAACTTGACCTGGAGATACTCCAGGTGATCGAGTGAGCTCCAATGGCTTGTTGAGTCCTATAACATTCACCAAAAGATTCCACGACTCGTAATGAGTCACCATGGCCAGGTGCTGAAACTAGTAGCAATGAAATGAGCGGAGGGTGACGAGCTTCCAGTAAGGGCAATAGAGCGAAGCTTGAATCATTATATCTAGGAAGATTATGGGTCGGAGAAGAAGGGCAATTGATGGAGAATGTGAAGGGGATCGAGGTGATATGGAAGGCGATTCGAGTCCATAGTCAGAGATGGGTAATTTGGCCTGGATCTTGAGCTCTGCGTTAAATTAGGGCTTTGCAATTAAACCTAATCTAACAAGCTAACTATGAAATTAAATGCAATAAATGAATGTAGGACCTATGATTTACCTCAAGATGGAAAAAGATTGCCTCGACTTGGCTGGGAAGCCAAGGAAGCTGAACCTGTTTGTGGTGCTCCGATGGTGAAGTTGGATCGGCCATCTCTGCTGCACATCCTCGCTGCAACTCCTCCTATCTTCTTGTTGTCACCAAGGAGTTGAAGTATACATGGACTGAGGGGCTAAGAACAACTAAGGGGAGATCAAACTCCAGAAAGATAGAGAAGGGCATATTATAAAGGCCGGAAGTTGGGTGACTTCGAGATGAAATAACATGCAAGGGCGAGGGGGTTGATGAGGATTCAGTGATGGGCGAAGGTGTCAGGCATGCGAAGGGGTGGTGCGCTTGAGGAAGAAGGGGACGTGGATATTGAGTAAAAAATTGAAGATGTTGGGTAAGAAATGAGGTTTCTAA
This sequence comes from Ottelia alismoides, assembly GCA_037367405.1. Lineage (NCBI taxonomy): Eukaryota > Viridiplantae > Streptophyta > Magnoliopsida > Alismatales > Hydrocharitaceae > Ottelia > Ottelia alismoides. Next base: position 557,223 of record JAZKJV010006777.1, on the reverse strand, counting down.
CAAGTCAGTGAGGGAGGTTGTACATTTGACCGGAGGTCAACTTTTGGAGGGCCCTAGTTAGTCTACGTGGACCAACCAAGAAAAAGAGAATCAAAAATTCTTGTAAAATCATTTATAAATAATAAATGGATTAAATTGAAATTTTTTTAAAACATGAAAAATATTTCTAATTTTATGTTGTATTTAATTCATGTTTTTATTTATTTTTTCAAGACTATATATAACATGTTAATATTCACTTGTATATATAGGTAAATTTACATGTATTTTATATATTTTATTTTTAATTTGTATTTTATGTTTTATTATTATAAACGAGTATTTTATTTTTTTAAAATTTATTTAATTAATTTTTTGACTATTTTTGTTATATTTTTCTGAATTTCTTTGTATACTTAATTAATTATATACATATTCTTTATAGGTACATATAGGTATATTTCATATATGTTTTAAAATATATTATCTATTTTCTTTTCTTTTTGATGGTTTTTTTAGTCTAATTATATACATATATTTTGAATAATATTTACAATTTTATAAAAATATAAGAAAATGAAAAAAATAAAGAATATATATTGAATAAAATATACATATATACTGCCCATTGGGAGCCCAAAACCTAACCTTTGCATCTTAACTCTGAATTGAATAAAACCATCTTCATTAAATATCTTATTTAATTTTATAAGTAATAAAGATGAGTTTGATCAATTTTGATAGAGTACGGAGAAGATACAGGTCTGCAAAGTTTTCTTTGTGCCTTTTTTATTTTGTGTTTCCCGGGCACACTATGCATTATTTTTCAGTGAAATCAATTTTGTATTTTTCTTTATATTTTTTATTTACAATATTCATGTTGAGGGTTTTATTATTTTAGGTATAAAAATAATAAAATAAAATAGGTCTCAAAATGCAAATAATGGGCAAAATAAATTATTGTTTTTATGTATTTCTTGTGTAGTTTCTCTAGACTATCTCCCCCTACTATGATCCTTGTAGACCAAGTCATCATGATGAGTGGGTCTCGGGGTCTAGGGTCACCCTGTGTCTTTAAAACTTCATTCTTTTCCTTTTATACATTATTTTGGAATTAAATACATTATTTATACATTATTTTGTGCATTATTTTGTGTTATTTGACAAATTAATGATATATACATGCATTTAGCTATGTATTTGAGGCCAAAATGAAATAATAAAGTTGATGAAATGAGGATTCATCACCCCCACTATATTTGCCTTTGCTAGTCCCTAGCAAGCACTTATGCCTATAAGTGCAGAAAAGAAAGTAAAGAAAAAGAAAAGAAAATAACTTGTAATAATTTTAGACTTTTAACTTGTCATAATAAAGTCAAAGTTTGGGGCACAGAGAAGACCTTTGGATTGTTTGTGTGTTCGGAACCGCATTGAGGTTAGGAAGTGTGACACAGCAACCCTTAGGTTCCATAATCCCACTATCTAGTCCAATTCACTGTCAGGTCAGAACCACCCTCTAGTCGCATACTCTCACTACTTTGAGATGATAGAACCATGTTTGTGAATTTTTCAGCTCTTCCTAGACAAATCGTTAAACCAAAAAGGAGTATGTTCTTCAGGTAACTCATCCTTATGGAGACAGATATTCCCTTCTAAGGTCATGTGCTTCCGTTCTTTACAACTGAATGGGGGAGAAGCTAGAAGAATGGGAAAAGAAGTGGGAATGGACCAGTATAGTCTTCATTCCCTTGTGAAGCTCGGTCAGTGTAACCGAGTCTTCATAAAGAAGCAGGCTTTTTTCTGAAGCTCAAATTTTTAGTGGAATTTTTGGTGTAGGCTTCTTTTGGATATTTTCTTTGACTTTGCATAGCTTCTGCATTCTTGTTTGTGCCCTGGTCGATATATCATCTTTTGTTCTGTCCATATTTTCGGGTCATGGAAAAAGTTACACCGGTGTACCATTCCTCACCTGAATCATTGTCTCATCCATCTTCAGTCTTTAGATATCATTGTTACCAAAAGAAATGGGTTAGAGTACCAATTTTCGCAATCCTCAAGAATGGTTCCTGAGCTACCTTTGACTAAGCGGTCGAGCATCGTCCTGACTTAGACTACAAGATTTTTCAACAATCCATCTGGGTTGAGCTAAGTGTTAAGTGTGTTGTTTCTGCTCAAGCAACTATCTCAAGAGTCTTACGGATGACATGAATGGTTCTATTTAGACAAACTGAATTGACTCATGAACATAGTCTTATGGAACCTAAAGAATTAAGTTAAGGTGACCTGAAGTATCCCCAATTCCATGGGATCCTATGAAATTAAGTGTATTAACGTCTATACCAAGCTCCAATCTTCAGACTTTATTTTGGCTCATTCAATTGTCTTGATTATTATGAAAAATGCAGATGCTATGTACAAGCAAGAAAATATTTTTGAGAAGCAATTTTCTAATTTTCAACTTTTTTTGGAATTCTGAAAAGGTTTTGCAATTTTTTTGCAAATTTTTAAAACATTTTACAACTTTTATAGATTTTGACACATTTTTAGGGATTTTAAAAATAAAAGTGTTAGTGAAATAATTTTGTGCAGATATTTACACATGAGTGCATCTGTTATTTATACTAGATTTTTACATGAATTAAGTTAGTTAATATTTACAAATTTTTATGTACATATTTTGTAAATAATTTTATTTGCTTGAATTATTTATATGGTTCTCAAAATAATTTGAAAACATTTTAACAACCATTTTGAAAACTTTATTTTGAAAATAATTTGGCAAAATACTTTTGCAAGCATTTACAAAATTTGAAAATCATTTTGCAATTTTTTTTTCAAACAACATGTATAAATTTTTCAAAGTATTTTTGCAACCATTTTCCAAGCTATTTGCGAATAGATTTTCAAAACATTTTATTTACATAAATAAAAGAATTTTTTACAAACAAAACATTTTTGTAAAGATTTGAAATTTTTTTACAAAATGTTTTCCAAATAGGTTTCAAAAAGAATTTTTCAACCATTTTTGAAACATTTTACAAAACATTTTGAACCGATTTCTTAATCGTAATTACAAAGAATTTGATGTGTTTATAATTTTATTAATCAGGCATATTATTAAAAATACGAATAGTACGAGTTATGGCTAAAGTATATACAAAGTGTATACGACCCCCTATACTTAGCTTGAGCTATGTCCTCATAGGTCAGAAGGAAAAAGAAAGACATAACTCGTGCTAAGTATAGAAAAGTCTATACTACAACGACTAACGAATAATGAATGAGAAGTCAATTGTCCTCCCTATATATAGAATCAATTAGCAGACTATATACAAAGTAAGGAGGGTGGAAAATAGGAATGAATAAAATCATCGACTCGACCTGTCTCCCCCTATACTTAGGGTAAAATATCCCTAAGTATAAATAGAATATCAAGAGTTGAGGAGACAAGCGAGGGATACAAAGAATGAACATCCGTATGCACTCATGCCCCCTATACTTAGGATAAATCATATCCTAAGTATAGTAATGATGAATGGGATGAGTGAACTTATCGGTAGAATGAAAGAATGGAATTCGAAAAGAAGAAAAAGAAGAAAAAGATCAATTACTCAAAAATATTTTTGATAGCATTGTCTGAATCTGTTGATGTTGTGGCTTGAAACTCTTCATGGTAGACCACCTGTATTGAATCCACAACAAACAGGAATGTATCAAGCTCAAGATATGGCTTCAGTAGATGTCCGTTGATCACGAATGGTTGCGCGTCAACAGACAAATCAGATATTACAATGCTTCCATTATCATGCACATGCTTCACTACAAACGACCCGGTCTGTTTGCTCTTCCGCTTCCCTGAGAATGAATACAACTTTGTATCGAACAACTAAACCTTCTGACCAGGTTCGAAAGTCTTTTTGTGGATGTGCTTGTCGTGTTACTTCTTGACTTTCTCCTTGTACATCAGGTTGTTGTCATATGCATGGTCTTTGAATTCTAGTAATTTGTTCAGATTGAGCTTTTTGTTATGTCTTGCTTTCTTGGGATCCAAATTGCATACAATTATTGCTCATAAAGATTTGTGAATTAATTCCATGAGCAATGGCATGGATTGCCACAGACTAGGCAGTAGGGAGACATTCCCAAAGTGACTTGTACATGGCCCGATAAGCCTAAAGAATCAAGTAATTGTGTCTAGTTCTTCCTATCAGGATGTACGAGCTTCTGAAGAATCATCTTAATCTCCCTATTTGAATATTCTGTCAGGCCATTGGATTGTGGGTGGTATGGAGAAGCGACTCCATGTTCAATGCAGTATTCCTGAGTCATCTTCTTCACTTATCTGTTGATGAAATGGCTACCACCATCAGATATCATAATTTTTAGAATTTCAAACCTTGCAATGATGTTCTCTTTCAAGAATCGGCAATCAGTGCGATTGTCAGCGGCTTGGATTGGGATAGCCTCCACCCAACAACTAACATAGTCAATGGCGAGCAGAATATACTCAAATCCCTGACTGTTGGGAAAGGACATCGTGAGTCGGTCGTAATATCTCACAAGGCAGATCTTAGTCACTGAAGTGACCGATCATGAGAGTCAACTAACTCAAACAACAATCAACCCATAATAAATAATAAAACAATCAAAGTATGTGAGGTCAAATTTATTATAAACTCTACAGATAAAAGTATATAGTGGACAAGTACGAGTAGGATGTCGAACGCATGGAACAAACTGATGTAGCTTGGATAATTATTTATTCCTAAATAATAATGTATAATTGTAGTTATTAAGATGCACAATATTTACTTAATGTTTTTGTGAGTTTTTTAATTATTTATTTTTTTATATTTTTTATTTATATCTTTTAATTTTATTTTTTTATTTTTATTTTTTTATTTTTAATTTCTTTTTCTTCTTAATACATAGTAAGTCTATATACATATGTGTGTAATATGTATAATGTAAGTGATATATATGTAATAGATACAATAATATAGAAAAATCAAAAAATACAAATAAGAATGGTCCTTCTATTTTCTAAAGGAATTTAAAATATATTTAGGTATTTATAGTAATTAATAATATTAATTAAATATCACTATATATAAGTATATAATACAATATAGGGTATTCTATTTATAAATATAGGTATATATATTCAAAAATTCTAAAATAAAATATTTTTGTATTTTTCAAATATTATTCTTTTTTTGGTAATTTTCGGGGATTTCTACTATTATTTATGTACTTTTAAAGTCCAAAATAACCCACGTTAGGGACTATTTATATAGGACAGGTTGTTTTAGAATTAAAATATTAAATATGATCAAAATTTCTCAAAACTATTTTTAATATATAGTAAATATAATATATATATATATATAAATAAAGATCAGAAAATTATATTTTGGAGTTTTTGAAAGTATTATATATTTTTTAGGGTTAGCAAGGGGTTATGATTTTTTATTTTCAATTGATATTTTTTGTGATTTGTTGGTATGTAGTGATAAAATAAACTAATAAATAGTACGTATTTTTTGATTTTTTAGCATGGTTTGATAAACTTTTTGTATTTTTTTGTCAAACAAGGAATAAAAAGTGCTCTTTTGATTTTTAATAAATAGAAAATGCAAGAAAAATGATAAACAAAAATATGGCAAGCATGAACAATTAATCAGGCATTTACATCTATTTTTGCATGATTTTTGGAGTACATGAAGTATCTATAGAAAATAGAAATGCAAAATTTAAATTTATACAAGTTGGAATGAGTATTTATGCAATATAAATTAAATGAGAGGGGGTGTATGCAAAAATATCATAAAATTTGAACTGAAACTCAATTTTTATACACTAAATTGCAATTATAAAAGCCATGGGTTCCAAGTGTAATATTACCAACTCACGTGAGGCCACGTGAGCTGAGCTGTCAATGGACTAACTTACAATATTTAAAAGTTTCGAGCGTATTGTTGCAATTTTCTACAAAATTTTACACGTAATATAATATTTACAATACTATTTATGAAATACAAAAAGGCAGAGGGGGGCTATGTAATTACCCCACTTAAAGTGACTATTATCCAACCATTGTCCGCTTGCTAAGTGGAGGGTCTGACATCCCTTGTCGTGTACCCCTTCGAAATGATTGGATGACGTAGATTAGATCTGGTTTGTGTTCTTCAACCAACGATAAGGGAAGGGTCATGAAGAACAACATATGAACTCCGGTTGCTTGAGCTTTGATCTTTGACTCCAGGCGACTCTGGTGGGTTTTCTTTGATATAATGACGGCTAAAGGTTGCTAGGGCTCCTCCGTAGCTGTAGGAGGCCTTCAATGAGTCCCAGATGGCTTCGATGAAAATTTGGAGCTCGGGCAGTTCAGACTTGACCTGGATCTACTCTAGGTAATCGAGTAAGCTCTAGATGGCTCGTTGAGTCATGTAACCTACACCAAAAGATTCCACGACTCGCGGCAAAACTAGGTGGTGAAGCTGGAAGAAGCGAAATGAGCGGAGGGCGACGAGCTTCCGACGAGGGCGACAGAGAGAAGCTCTAATCTCTAGATCCTTGAAGAATTCGTATTGGGGAAGATGGGCAATCGACAGAGAATGTGAAGTGGAGCGAGGTGATATGGAAAGCAAGTCGAGTTAATGGTTGGAGATGGGTAATTGACATGGAGCTCGAGCTTCAGGTCAAATCAGGGCTTTACGATTAAACCTAATCTAACAAGCTAACTACGAAAATAAATGCAAGAAATTAATGTAAGACTTAGGATTTACCTAAATATGGAAGAAGATTGCCTCGACTTGGTCAGAAAGCCAAGAAAGTTGAACCTGACGGCAGTGCTCTGGCAGTGGAGTTGGATTGTCCACCTCCGTTGCTCCTCCTCGTTGCAGCTCCACCTATCTTCTTGATGCCACCAAGGAGATGAAGTATAGAGGGGTTGGGGGGATAAGAACGACTGAGGGGAGATCAAACTCTAAAAAGATGGACGACGAATTTTAAAGGTTGGAAGTCAGGTGACTTCGAGGTGAGGTAGCGTGCAAGGACGAGGGGGTTGGTGAGGAATAATGGGCGATGGTTTGGGCGTGCGAGGATCAAAGGGGTGGTGCACTCAAGGAAGAAGGGGCGTGGATATCGAGTGAAAATCAGTGAAGTTGGGTGAGAAACGAGGTTTTTGACAGGTCGACGAGGGAGGTTGTACAGTTGACTGGAGGTCAACATTTGGAGGGCCCTCATTAGCCAACGTGAACCAACCAGGAAAAAAAGAATAATAAATATCTTGTACAATCATTTAAAAATAATAAATTAATTAATTAAATTTTCATTAAAAGATGAAAAATATTTCTAGTTTTATGTAGTATGTAATTCCAAATTTTATTTACTTTTTCAAGACTATTTATAATGTGTTAATAATTACATGTATATATAGGTAAATTTACATGTATTTTACATTTTTTATTTTTAGTTTATGTTTTACATTTTATTATTATATACAAGTATTTTGTATATTTTTAAATTATTTAATTACATTTTTTGTTATTATTGTTATATTTTTCTAAATTTCTTTGTATACGTAATTAATTATATACATATTCTTTATAGGTACATATAGCTATATTTCATCTATGTTTTGAAATACATTATTTATTTTATTTTCTTTTTGATAGTTTTATTTTAGTTTATTTATATGCATATGTTTTGAATAATATCTACAATTTTAGAAAAATATAAGAAAATGAAAAAATATAAAGAATAAATATATTGAATAAATTATACAAGCATATTATACAATGGGGGCCCAAAACCTAACTTTTGCATCTTAATTTCAAGTTGAATGAAACCACCTTCATTAAACACTTTATTTAATTTTATGAACAATAAAGGTGAGTTTGATCAATTTTGATACAATATGGAGAAGATACGGCTCTGCAAAGTTTTCTTTGCAGCTTTTTATTTTGTATCTCGGGCACAGTGTGCATTATTTTTCAGTGAAATCAATTTTGTATTTTTCTTTGTATTTTTATGTACAATATTCATGTTGAGAGTTTTATTATTTGAGGTATAAAAATATTAAAATAAAATAGGTCCCTAAAATATAAATATTAGGCAAAATAAATTAGGGGTTTCTGTCTATTTTTTGTACAGTTTCTTTGCCATATCTCCCTTACTTTATTCATTGTCGACCAAGTCATCATGATGACTAGATATCGGGGTCTTGGGTCACTCAGTGTCTTTGACACTTCATTCTTTTTCTTTTCTTTCCTTCTTTCTTTTATTTTGGAATTAAATACACTATTTATACATTATTTTGTACAGTATTTTGTGTTATTTATAGAGTTTTTATTTTAACAAATTAATGATATACACATGTATTTAGCTAGGGATTTAAGGCCAAGATGAAAGAATAAATGTGATGAAATGAGGATTCATCACTTGCTGATTTGGCCAAAAGCAGGTGGTCTTAAGTTCACACAAATGTGAACTCAGTCGGTGTGTCGACCACACTAAATCCGGCTAAGATCAACAATTAACCCACACTAAGATCAATAAATTAGAAACAATGTGGAGTTAAAATTTATTTTTAACTCTGCACAAATGATGTAAAGGGCAAGTATGCAGAGAGTTCGAACACAGGGAGCAAGCAGTGTAGCTCAAGCAAAATGCACAAGTGTGTGAGTGTGTGAAGTGTCTACACTAAGCAAGCAAGTCAATCAATTTTTTTGTGGGTTTTTAATTTTTACTTTTTTTTTATTTAATTTTTAATTTTGTCTTTTGATTTTTGATTTTTTTGATTTTTATATTTTATATATTTTTTTTTTATTTTTTTAATATTGGAAAGTAAATGCAATATAGTGAAAGGCAAGGTAGAATATTTATAAAAATGCACAAAAATGCTCCAAAATTCAGAAAATAAATGTTTTTGGTATTTTTAAGGTTTTTTTTGTTTTTATGATTTTTGGGGATTTTTCAAGATGTTTTTGGGATTTTCAAATATTAAAATAAAGCAAAACAGTAGAAATCAGGCTGGCTGTGACGAAAATGCAATTTAAAATTAGCAACCAGTAGCAAAAATGTTTCACACTATTTTTCAAATAAAAGTAACAAAATAAGGAAGAAACAGAAGCTGAGTTTGTAATTTTTGGGTTTTTCTGCTATTTTTTATAATTTTTTGAAGTTTTTAAGAGTTTTTAATTTTTTAGTGTTTTTCTTTTGAAGTTTTTACTGATTTTTGGACTGACACTAAAAGATAATAAAATAGACACTACGTGATTTTTTTGGAATTTTTCAAAATATATTTATATTTTTTATGGGTTTTCTAATGCAAACAGGGAAATAAATGCATGTTCTTGATTTTTAATAAATATGAAAATGCAATAAATATGCAATGCAAAAATGTAGTGTGAAACTATAATGCAACAGGGACTTAATCCTATTTTTGTGGATTTTTAGGAGGCTAAAAGGTATTTTGAATAATTAGAACAAGCTTCCAAATATTAATAAGGCCTGGCAGGGGTATAAGTGTAAATATCATAACATCCAGGGGCAAATATGCAAAGTTTCCACAAATTATATAACAGTATTTTGCATTTAATGGATCAAGTCTAAATACCAAAACCCGCAAGGGTGTTTGAGCAATTAACCCACCAAGGCGCGTGACTTGCACGCGCCTGGGAAGGGTATTTTTGCAAATATCAGAAGCTAGGGGGCTCAGTATGCAAGATGTCCAAGAAATATTATACTAAACATGGAATTTAAGGTACTGAAGATAAATGTTCAAACCCGGAGGTGGTTCCCTGCAAAATTGCCAAGACACGTGCGTGAGCACACGTGACCTGGCAGGGGTATCCCTGTAATATTACAAAACACTGAGGGTTGACATGCAATAAGTCCCGAAGTTTTTAAACTACATCTGCAATTTTAAGTACTGAATGAAAATGCAAGAAGGTGCGGGGGTGATGGTGCAAAATACCCACGCCTGGCGCGATCCAACGGCGTATGTAGCTTCACTTAAACACGTGGACGCTCCTGATCAGCCGATGCCGCTTCGATTCAGCGGTCCAGATTAGGTGCTTCGATGACGATCGGACGGCTGAGGCAGATGGGGATCGGACGGTGGCTGATTGATCTGGAGGGGTGCCCCAATCGGTCGGCTGGGAAGCTCGGAGGAAGAACAGGGAAGAGCGCCGGCGAGGGCGAACTTCCCCGAGCTCGTTCTCGGACCTCCGACGATCTGGAAGCTTCAAAATGGGGCTGCGACCTCCTGAGGTCTGTCTCTGTCTCCTGGTGGCTTCAAAACACCACGGCGAAGGCCGAGGTACTCGCTGGCGGTCGGCGGAGCTGGGGGGGGCTTCGCGAGCTCCGGCGAGGTTCCAAAACTGCCTCCAGGCGCGAATCGAAGAACTTTGACCTGCAAAAACGATTAGGAGGTCCAGGGCAAACTGCCTGGACCTCTGGATGGAAGCGGGGGTGTGTGGAGTGTCGGGACGATGGTCGGCCGGAGATGCGTTCCGGCCAAATAGGTGAATCGGTGATTGAAGTGAGGAAACTCGAGATTTTTTTTGGGGTTTTTGATCCTTAGACTGAACCTAAGCTAACTAAAGCAAAATAAACAGGGGAGATGGCATCCTCAACGATATAAATCGGAGGGAAGGTTACCTCGACCGCCTGGTTTGGGGGAGGTACTGGAGACGCCTCCGACTTCCTCTGCTATGGCTGAGTGGATGCTGCTGAAGCTGTCACCTCCAGGAAGACTTGGAGCACTAGCGGAGCGAGGAAGGGTGGACCGAAGGTGTTCAACCGGAGGGAGGAAGAGGTGGGTCTGGTTAAGTAGATGGTGGAGTGCGTGACTTCGAGGGAAGATCACGAGCGAATCGAGCAGATCTGGGGAGATCTGAGGAGTCGGCGATGGAGGTGATTGATCGAGGAAGAGGTTTCGTGAAGGAAGCGGCCGCAGAGGATGAGCGGCGCAGCCTCGAAAAAGGCGCGAAGACAGGAGGAAAACGACGCGCGCCACGGGTTGAGAAGAAGAGGACAGACTGTTGACCCGCCGGTCAACAGTCGCAAGCTCCTGGTTGGTCCACGTGGACCAACCAGGAGAAAGAGAATAAAAAATGTTTTATTAATTCATTTAAAAATAGAAATAAATCGAATTAAATTAAAGTTATAAAATGAAAATTATTTGTTATTTTATGTAGTATTTTATTATGATTTTTATTTATTTTTATGATACATATTTCTACAAGTTCACTTTTTAGCCTTATATAGGTGTATTACCTATGTATTTTAATACTTTTATTTTTATTTTGTATTTTTAATTTATTTATTTGTGTTTATTATTTTCTAAAATTATAGGATACTTTTATCTACACAAATATATTTTTATTTTATTTTTATGATATGTTTTGTACATTAAATAAAATATAAAGGTGTTAAGTATAGGTATGTCTATAGGTAAAGTACCTATGTATTGGATTTATACAAGTATTTTTATTTTTGTTTTGATTTAGGATTTTATTCTTATTTTAATGTACATAATTATTATAAGTATTATTTACAACATTATAAAAATATAAAATTGAATAAATAATGAATAAATAATAAATTGAATATTTTAATATGTACAAGTATACAATGAGGGTCCAAAACTCAACTTTCAAACCGTAGCTCCGCCAAATGCGAAACCACCACCATTGGATAGGTTATTTTATTCTATATACAATTAAAGGTGAGTATACTGCATTTGGAGTTGTCAGTTGTGAGATACGGGTCTGAGAAGTTGGGATTTTGGATTCTTATTCAGACCATAACTTTTTATCTGTACATTCTTTTTCTGTGAAATCAATTTTGTATTTTTCTTTATTAATTTATCTACAACTTTCATGTACAAAGTTTCTTTATTTGATGTATAAAAAGTGGAACCAAAAATAGGTCCCAAAATGAATAAAGAATGAGTAAAAAGTATAGGTATTTACACTGTATTTCTGACCTTATCTCCCCCTACTTTATTCCTTGTCGACCTATTCATCAAGATGCCTAGGTCTCGGGGGTTTTGGGTCATAAAATATTTACAATATTTTATTCTTTTTCTTTTCTTTATTTATTCTATAATTTTGGCCTTAATTACAGTGATTTATACACAATCTGAATGCACATGCATGGATGCTAAGATGATGGTTTTAATGACATTTACAGGTATTTGCTAGGGTTTTGGGTGCCAAAATGATAGAATAAAGATGATGAAATGTGGATTCATCATCCCCCTATACTTTACCTTTGCTAGTCCCTAGCAAACACATATGCAATATGTGCAGAAAGAAAAGAAAAGAAAAAGAAGAAAATTAGATTAAGTTTAATTATCGAACTTGTCTTCGCAAAATCAAAGTTTGGAGCTTAAGCCGGACCTTTGGAATTTTAGTGCGGTCGGAACCTCAATGAGAACCAAGTTTGAAATCCAACAGTCCTTGAGTGTCTCAAAACTCTGCTCAAGTCTCCTCAACAGCCAGGTCAGAAATACTTCAACTCATACGCAAACTCTTACGACTATGAGTCTGACTCGTACAGTGTAAGTGATATGTAGCTCCCCACCTCAGAAGTGACAAAGAAACAACCTCCCCCAACCTGGTAACTCTAATGCCTCGGTCTAGCAACTCTTTCCTCGAGAAGCGGGGTATTCCCTTCTAAGTTCAAGTGGCAACCAGCTCAAGAAGAGGGGGAAGAAGTATAGACTTTTGGAAGCTCAGCCAGTGTAGCTAAGTCTCCCGCTGCAAGCTTCATGAGATGTAACATGGATAACATAAGCTTTTGCTTTATTGGACTATATACACTCCGGTGGGGTTATTAAATTTTCAATCCGACCCACCACTTTTTTGGAGTTCTTTTTGCATTATTTTTTTTTTTTTTCAATTGCATCTGTACAACATATCTACATGGTGCAGCCTATATACAAGAAATTTTCCTCTTGAGCCAGTAGACTATCCCTCTTTTGAAGCTTTATTGCAACCCACGGCTTCTGTCTTTAGCCTTCATTACCACTAGACCAAGTTGAGGTGCACTTCCTTCACTATAAGAAGAAGAGAGGTTCCGCCTAGAAGTACTACCCTCATATGCTACCCCAAGCCAAAGGAAACTGCCTCCTCACCACCTCATCCATGGAGAGCTATGTGAAAGGTGCAGGTGTCCAAGTTAGGTCATTATCAACAAGAGTCGTGCGTGTGCTCCGAAATACTCTACTCAGGCAGTCAAGAATCCATTGAACCAAGTCCCGTGATCCTCAAAGAATTAAGTCAACTAGTCCTGAAGTACCTCAAACCTAGTTCCTATAAGGTTCCTGTTATTAGGTAGATTATAAGGTCCAATCAAGCTCCAATCTCCGGATTTTACTTAGACTTGTTCAACTATCAAACTCAATCCGAAAAATGCTCATGCCATGCAAATGCAGAAAATATTTTTGTGATGCAATTTTCAAAGATTTTGAACTTTTTATGGATTTTTGAAAAGATGATGATGCATATGCAGATGCAATTTTTTGAATTTTTCAAAAAGATTTTTCAAATGTTTTTGGATCTTAGTTTTGCAAATGTTTTTGGGATTTTTTTTGAAAACAAAAAGTTTTGGCTAAAAATTAGGTTAAAATATGTACACGGGAGTGCTTCTTATATATACAAGAAGTGGATTTTAAGAATTTACAAGGGTAAGTAGTCAATTTTATACATATATATATATATATATAGTGGATTTTGGTGTGATGTGTATATTCCTCAAATTTATTTGACACAAGCTTTTCACAAAATTTTTGAAAACTATAGTCCAAAATAATTTTTACAAACATTTTTACAAACATGTACACTCATTTGAAAATCATTTTGCAATCGGTTTTCAAAACAGTATATATAGGTTTTTCAAATATTTTTGCAACCATTTTTCAAACCATTTGCAAATCATTTTTCAAACATTTTATTTCACACAAAGAAAAGAAATTTTTACAAACCACACATTTTTACAAAGGTTGAAAACATGTAGCAAAATATTTTCCAAATAGTTTTCAATAGATTTTTCACAAAGATTTTCAAACTATTTTTCAAACATTTTGCAGAAACGTTTTTACCTGATTTATTAATCAGTATACAAAAAGAATTTGAGGAATAACCACATCTTTTTATTAAGGATTTTTAATGAATTTTAAAGAATTATTAGCCATATTTATTAGGAAAACACGAAAGTACGAGTTATGGCTAAAGTATATACGCAGTATATACGACCCCCCTATACTTAGCTTGAGCTATGTCCTCATAGATCGGAGAGAAAAGAGAAGACATAACTCGTACTAAGTATAGGCAAGTCTAAAGAATAAATGAATGAATCAATGAGAAGTTGACCGTCCCCCCTATACTTAGGATCAAATAATCCTAAGTATAGCAGACTGTACACAAAGCAGGGAGGGTCAAGGGTGGGAATGAACAGATCGTACTCAGATTGTCTCCCTCTATACTTAGGGTAAGATATCCCTAAGTATAGACAAGAAGAGGAGACAATGGAGAGGATCGAAAAGAATAGAACAACTCGGGGTGCACACCCCCCTATACTTAGGACAAAGTACGTCCTAAGTATGGATACTGTCTACAAGGGCGGCACCTCATTGATAGATAAAGAAAATAGAAGAGGAAAAGAAGAAAAGAAGAAAAGAAGAAAATAAATCGTTAGACGAAAGAGTGATATGAACAGCTGATCTGTACAGTGGAAGATAGAAATGATCACCATGTATGAGATGCAGATTTATATGAGTCAAAGAACACATCTCATACCAGAAGAATGGGGGCAACGTCAATGGTCGGCGGATCATGATCTCGATATAGCTTTAGGCGTTGACCATTGACGCGGAAGGTGGACGAAGATGACGGTTCGGATATATCAATACTGCCATTGTCATGTACCTTCCTAACCACATACGGACCTTTCCACTTGCTCTGCAACTTCCCTGGAAATAATTTCAGCCTGGAATCAAACAACCATACTTTCTGATCTGGCTCAAACTGTTTATGGCTGATATGCGAATCGTGCCATGTCTTCACTTTTTCTTTGTACTGTAGGCTGT
This sequence comes from Ottelia alismoides, assembly GCA_037367405.1. Taxonomy (NCBI): domain Eukaryota; kingdom Viridiplantae; phylum Streptophyta; class Magnoliopsida; order Alismatales; family Hydrocharitaceae; genus Ottelia; species Ottelia alismoides. Next base: position 542,141 of record JAZKJV010006777.1, on the reverse strand, counting down.
TCGAAAAGGCTGTGTCTCTTAGTTCCTCCAGGGCTGCCAATTCTGCTCGTCTCTGATCTCCTACACTCTCGGGATCCAAAATCAACTCAGTAACTGCCCATAAAGATTTGTGCTTGATTTCCACTGGCAAATGGCACGGCTTGCCATAGACGAGACGAAAGGGAGATGTCCCCAATGGATTTTTGAAAGAAGTTCGATAGGCCCATAAGACCGAGTCCAAAAGCTGTGACCAATCCTTTCGGTCTGGGCGGACCACTTTCTGCAAGATAGTCTTTATCTCCCGATTCGATACTTCAGCAAGACCATTAGTCTGAGGGTGATAAGGAGTGGCAACCCGATGGTCAATACCGAACTCGTCAGCAAGGGCCCTAACTTTGTCATTGATGAAATGAGACCCCCCGTCAGAAATCAAAACTCTAGGTACCCCGAACCGTGAAATGATATTTTTCCTCAAGAATTTGCAAACGGTTTTAGCATCTGCGGCTCGGGCGGGGATGGCCTCAACCCATCGACTGACATAATCTACAGCGAGCAAAATATGCTCGAATCCCTGACTCTTAGGAAATGGGCCCATGAAATCAATCCCCCATGCATCAAAAACTTCACAGAAGTGAATAGGTTGCATGGGCATCATGTCTCTCTGTCCGCAGGTTCCCATTTTCTGACAGTCAGTACATCCCTTCACGAACTCATCAGAATCCTTGAAGAGAGTAGGCCACCATAGGCCGGATTGAAGCACCTTCTGTGCTGTCCTTTTTCCTGAATGATGTCCTCCTGCCTCAAGCTTGTGGCAGTATGTGAGGACGCTATGCTGCTCTTCTTGAGGAATGCACCTTCTCCAGATACTATCCCCTCCTTCATGATAAAGGACGGGATCCTCCCAATGGTAAAACTTGGCCTTAGCTAGGAAGGTCTCAAGTTTCTGCCTGGGCCAACCCTGAGGGACTGTCTTGGCAACAAGATAGTTTACAACGTCGGCATACCATGGGAGAGAGGTGACAGCTAAGATCGCCTCATCTGGGAACGTTTCCGTGATAGGTGCGCTGGGCTCAGATTCCTCAAGATTCTCCAATCTAGAGAGATGATCCGCCACCACATTCTTAACTCCAGGCTTGTCCTTAATTTCAATATCAAATTCCTGAAGTAGAAGGATCCATCTGGTAAGACGTGCTTTGGCATCCTTCTTGGCCATTAAATATCGGATGGCGGTATGATCAGTGTATATAGTCACTCTAGATCCGAGAATATATGATCTATACTTATCAAGAGCGAAGACTACGGCCAGCATCTCTTTTTCAGTTACAGTGTAATTCCGCTGCGCGGCATCCAAAGTCCGGCTGGCGTAGTGAATGGCGAACGGTAAACCATCCCTCCTCTGTCCAAGAACAGCCCCAACGGCAAAATCTGAAGCATCCGTCATGATCTCGAATGGAAGAGACCAATCGGGTGGCTGAAGGACAGGAGCTGAGACAACCATATTCTTGAGAGTCTCAAATGATTCAAGACACTTATCATTGACAATAAACTCGGTGTCTTTGGTCAGCAAGTCGGTTAACGGTCGGGCAATTCGACTGAAGTCCTGAATAAACCGTCGGTAGAAACCGACATGCCCCAGAAAAGACCGTAACTGACGCAAATTGGACGGCGGATTGAGTTTTCTGATGATATCCACCTTGGCAGGATCGACCTCCATGCCCCTGTTGGAGACGATATGCCCAAGGACCGTCCCTTGAGTCATCATGAAATGACTCTTCTCCCAGGATAAGACTAGATTGACCTCTATGCAGCGCTGCAGCACACGATCTAGGCAGTCAAGACAAGCATCAAACCCATCGCCATAGACCGAGAAGTCATCCATGAAGACCTCTAAACAATTACCCACCATGTCCGAGAAAATGGACAACATGCACCTTTGAAATGTCGCTGGAGCGTTGCATAGACCAAAGGGCATCCGTCTGAAAGCATAAGTCCCAAACGGACAGGTGAAAGTCGTCTTCTCCTGGTCTTCGGGCGCAATGGCCACTTGATTATATCCAGAGTACCCATCAAGAAAACAGTAATGGCTCTTCCCGGCTAACCGCTCGATAATCTGATCAAGGAAGGGCAGCGGGAAGTGATCCTTCTTGGTGGCCTCATTTAATCGTCTGTAGTCCACACAGACCCTCCAAGAAGTTGGTACTCTGGTAGCGACCTCTTCTCCGAACTCGTTGACAACTGTTGTGATACCCGTCTTCTTGGGCACCACATGTAACGGACTTACCCATTTTGAGTCGGAGATGGGATAGATGAAATCAGCACTCCACCACTTTGAGATTTCTTTCATGACAACCTCTCGAAGATTCGGGTTCAGCCGTCGCTGGAATTCGCGCGATGGCTTAGCGTCATCCTCGAGATAGATGTGGTGGGAGCACAGCTTCGGGCTCAGCCCCTTGAGGTCAGCTATATTCCATCCGATTGCCTTGCGGTTTCTTTCAAGAACCTCCATCAGACGAGATTCTTGTTCTCCAGTCAAATCTGCTGAGATAATGACTGGGTGCATATCTGGCTCACCTGCAAGGAATCTATACTTCATTGACTGCGGCAGAGGTTTTCTTTCAGGACAACTGGGAGGTGGCAGATCTGGCTTCTGATATGTCTGGGTGAATGCTACCAGGTCTGTATGAGAGAACTCTCGCTCGGCATGAATTTCTGACGAAAGGCGGCTGACTGAATTATCAATGTACTGTACGGGCTCGCACTCTGTCATGGTTGCTGGTTCAGAATGAATCAGACAAGACAACGGATCATCGAAATAGGCCCATTCAATGTCTGAATATGAGGGATCAGAAACAAAAGAGCATGAATTGAAATCATCGGCACCATTCGTCACGATGCTGTCAGCCTCAGGTGTATCCTCATCCAGGAATGTGCTCTCCCGACTCTCGATCGCCATGAGCTTGAGATACAATGATTCGGTAGGCAAGGCGAGAGTCGGTGCTACAGGGTCTTTCCAGTTAGATTCATCATCAGTCATTTCAAAATCACGAACCTGGTGGACGTCTAGCTCTTCCTCTGTCATCTGCGTGGCTTCGCTGGACTGCTCGGAGCATTCTAACTCTCTGGCTCTGGTCTCCTCGATCGTATCTATTTGTATGGTTTCGCCCTCTACGCGAAAACATACCTTCCCGCAATCGTGGTCGGTCACCGCCTTGGCTGTGGCCAAGAATGGGCGTCCGAGTATGATGGGGGCATCGGTTACCGACTCAGGGATCTCCATGTCCAACACAACGAAGTCCACGGGGAATTTCAGGCCCTGAATGGTAACGACCACGTCTTTCAACAACCCCTTCGGCCTCTTTATCGACCTATCAGCAAACTGAAGGACTGTTCTGCTTCGATGAAGAGTGCCGAACTCAAATTGCTTGAGTAAGGCTGCCGGGAGGAGATTGATTGAAGAGCCGCTGTCTAATAGAGTACGATCAAATTGCTGCTCTTGAATCTCGCATCTGACATAGGGAGCTCCTGCATCTGGTCTCTTGGCTGGCAACTTGTTCTGAATGGTGCAGCAGGTGTCATGTGTGAGCATATGGATCTGATTTCTGTGCCTCCGCTTTCTTCTGACAGTGGTTGTTTCTCTAAGATTCTTTTTGAAGAAAGGGATATGCTCAAAAGCTTCACGTAGAGTCAGCTGAATGTGGAATCTGTCAATCATCTGATTGCCGAACTCTACCTCCTGGTTCTTTTTTGGATTTTCTTTTTTATTCCCCTTCGCCCGGCGAAGTGCTTCTGGGAAGGGGATGGTGGGGGCCTCCTCAGATGGAGGACTAGAAATAGGTTCCTGTGTCTGTGAAGAAGGAGAATCCATACCAACATCATCATTCAATACATATGGATCCGTAATTTGAACAGAAACCTTTTCTTTATTCATATTTTTGTTGTTTTTGTTTTGATCACAGTCCAAAGATACAAAACGTGGTGACACCACAGCTGGAATTTCAACAAAAGGAGATGTGGTGGCCTCAGTACCACCACTGGCACCTGTCTCTGCGGCATCAGCACCGCTTTCATGTTCTGCATCAGAAATGGTGGCATCAGCACCACCGTCTTCATCTGGTATCACGACGGCATCAGCACCGCCGTTCTGAACTTCATCCTGGGTGGTATCAGCACCACCGTCAACATCATCATGAGCGGCATCAGCACCGCTTCTCTGCTCCTCTGGCGCTCCTGATTCTGCATCCGGTTGTCGCTCAGAAGAGACGCCGCCGGCGGGTATCCTACCGCTCCTAGTAGTAACAAAATCAGCATCATAATAGATATTATTCACATCATTCTCATAGTCACTAGGAGGGGTATCCTCTGAAAACTCTACCTGCTCAGGCTTTCTTTTGAAATTATTAGGGTTTGGTTCGATCTGAGCTGGTATGGCGGCTTTGCCTTTCATGATCTCCCGCATCTCCTGCCGGAATTCATCCATTTCTTGCCTAAAAGATGCTTGCTGTTCAGATAGCAAGCGGGCAAGATCATCGAGTGCTGGGTTCTCAAAAGAATGGGGCTGAGAACCGGATGAGTTTCCCTGCTGGAAACGAGGCTGCTGCTGCTGGTACTGGGGAGGCTGGTTCTGAAAACGCTGAGGCTGCTCGCGCTGCCTCCACTGCTGTCCCTGATAGTTGGGACGAGGACCACTGTGATATTGCTGCGGTTGGGCATACTGGGGCTGCTGGTGTTGCTGTTGTGGCTGGCTGTTCTGGTATCCTTGGGCAGGGTGCTGCTGTTGGGAAGAGGATCCACCGTTGCCCCAACGGAATCCGGGGTGATCCCGGCGAATTGCGGGCTGTGGGTACCGGTCGTACCAAATCCCATTGACTTCCATCAACGGTTCCTGCTCAAAGGAGGGTGGAGGTAGAACTGCCAGTGGTTGCTCCGGCTGATAGACCACCATCTGCGTGTCCGAAGATGGCGGTTGCTCTGGATGGTACTGCAGCAAGGGAACCGGCTCCGCCTGGATATGGTTTACCTGACGGTATGAGGCAGAGGCCTGGTTGGAATTGTTGCTGCTGGAAGCAACCTGTGACCTGGGAGGCTGTTGTGAATGGGTCTGTGCCTCCTGAATACAGAGAATCTGAGTTTTCAGGTCACTCATTGTCTTGGCAATTTGGTCCATCTGGGCCATGCCTTGATTTTGTTTCTTCTCAAGGATCTCCATGCGGTCCAGCTTTTCACTGATGATGCCCATATCGGCTGCGGCTGATTCGGCTTGGGTTGCGGCTACCGACATTGTGTTGGGACCTGCATCGATGCGGGCGATCCTCTGAAATGATCCCGCTCCTTGCGGGGGCTTCTGCTGTGTATAGACTCGGGCCTGGGTCATCATTGTGGAGTTTTCTGCCATGCCTTCATAGATGGCCCAGACGTCGTCCTCTCCCTTGGAGAAATAAGACCCACCGCAAGAGGCGTTCACTAGCCCCTGCAGCTCCGGTGTCAGCCCACAGAAGAAACTCTGAACGAGATTGGGCTTGGAGATATCATGGTGGGGACACCGGTCGATGAGCTCTCTGAATCGATCCCAGGCTTCATGGAATTGTTCGTTTGGGATCATGACGAAGTTGCTGATCATGGCTCGAGCTGCGTTGGTCCGGCCGAGAGGATAGTACTTCTTCAGGAATGCGGCCCGGAGATCTGCCCATGTGTCGACGAAACGCCCAAGATGTTTGAGCCAATAGGCGGCTCTGTCAACCAAAGAGAATGGAAAGGCGATCATCTTGATTGTGTCCTCGGTTATCAACCGATCATGGATGGTGCTGCAAATCATCTCGAATTCTTGGAGGTGGAGGTGCGGCTCTTCGGTCGGCAACCCATGGAACTTGGGTAGCATCTGAATTGTGTTGTGCCGAAGTTCGAAGTCTCCATGGATAGGTGGGAGTCGAATCCATCGGTGAGTGAGGGATGAAGCTGGGTTATGCAATTCCCTCATGATGGTCTGTGGCGGTCTCTCGCCGCCTGGATTGTCTCCTCCTGCATCGGGTTCTCCTCCTCCTCCACCTTCTCCGCCAGCACGGTCTTCTCTCATCTGTGCTATCTCTCGCATGAGATCACCCATAAATGTTCCCTGGTCTCGGATCTGTCTCTGCATGGTTTCCAGGGATGCTAACAACGAATTGTTGATGGCTGCCTGATCAAATACGAATGGAGGGTGCTCATGATCATCTTCATGCCCGCCTCTGTCCGACATGACTGGATCTTCTGTAAAAGCAAAAGAGGCCATCTCAGGTGCTGTAGAATGATCTGAACTCTGTGATGCACTGAATTCTGAAACAATTGGACTGATAGAAGGAGAGTGGGAAGAATGGTCGAGGGGGAACAGGGCGGATGTATACTCAGGCTCGGAGAGCGGACTCTCCGAGGTAGTCCTAGATGAATAAGGAGGAGTGCGGGATAGCGGTGCCGACAGGGTCGGCCTAAGAGATCTCCGTCCCATCATCTTGATTATTGAGAGGAGTAGAGGAAAGGCAAGGGAAGAAAAAGAGTAAGATGCAACAAAATTGCGCACAATTGTGCTGTGTTTTTGATCTTGACCTAAACAAATCTAGCAATCAAACACAAGGCAAGGGTAAGTTCACCAACTCAACACATGAAGCCGTGAAGGTTCGGCTTTTATCTTTTCAATTTTTAACTTGATTCAGATATTTATCTTTGAACGAGTCCTTAGAACGCTACGCCTATAGGAGAGAGAGTACTGCCAGAAAAGTATCCCGTACTTGTCCTCCTCCTGTGTAACCTGTAGCTTGTGCAGTTGAGGTCCTTGTAACCCTTCCTGGATCCCTACTCAGCCAAAGAATAAGAGAGGAAGCCAATAGGCGAAACCAATACTTCGGAACTCGCTCGCAACGGAATCACCCGTGAGCGTGCAAGAACCTACTCGGACGCAAGACGATGAGACAGACACCCCCGTGAAGGCGTGGCCTATGCTCGATACTTCGGACAAGGTCGATGCTCTCACAATAGAGAGTCACCAATGTTGACCAAGCCCTACTCGTCTACGTACGATAGAAGCGCCAATACTTCGGTAATCCAGGCGATACACAAGGCAGCCACAAGCTGGGTTTTTGGCTCTAATCCTTACGAAGCGCTCACCTCGCTTGGAAGGAGACCTTCCTATGCAACCTGAATACAAGTGAGGGTATTACTCACCCCAAGCAATGAATCCAATTACCCTTTTTTATTTTGGTCAAGTTTTCTTAGCAGTCCCTTTTTTTTAATTTTTTTGGTGTTATCGCTTCTTTTGAGTCAATTCAAACAAGCGCCTAACGGTTTTGTATTTTCTTTTTGGTCCTACTTTGTCCAAAAACAGAGGGAGAAAAGAGTCGGAAAAGCCGTGCAAGTCGACACAAAGATGGAGATCTCACCTTTGTGCCTAAATGATGCGTGCAAAGTTAGAAGACTTACAGCGAATCCCAGCTCTCTCCATGCGGGATGCAAAGCAGAAATTTTTAAACCTATACTATATGCCGGTATGCACACGGAAATCGTCCTAGATTAGGCAACTGCTAGCGTGAAGAACCACAAGCTAGCTAATAACTTCTAATCCGAGTGTCCGGTCTTGGCTCACCCCTCCTCTGCCCAACACATTTGGAGTAGGAGAAAGCGCTTGTTCGGGTGTGAGCTCGCGGCGCGTGGATTTGGAAGCTACTCGCTAACTGTTTAATTAGTCTAAGTCCAAAACGTACTATAGGAACGTGCAAAGATTATTAGGTGTTTGGACCTATTCTAATCGAGTCAAGCAGGACCTAAAACTAAGAGCTCAATCCACAAAAGAAAATGAAAAATAAACACAAAACCGGAAAATGACAGCGATGAAAACGCGTCAAAAACCGCGGTGAGCCCCCAAGTGAACAAACACTTGGAAATTAGGCCCGGTAGTGTCCAAGTTCAAGTCCAAGTGTACCTGTATTATTACAAATTAATAGTCTCTCTCTCTCACAAAAATAAATGCAAGCTAGACTACCACTCAATCTCACTCCTCCTGCTCTCTACTGCCGGCTTGGCTAAAGAATAGCCGGCTCCGCGTCCCAAGGTTGCTTCGGTTCACCTAGGCGATCCGCCTTGCTCCGCGGTCCCTCGCAAGAAGACAAGAAAAGAGAATGGTCAGAAAGCTCAATCAAAATATACTAAGAGTGTAAGAGAGCTAAATGCAGCTATGGTAAACAATCAATCACACAATCAATAAAGAAATGAACTACTCGCTGTTGCTCCCCGGCAATGGCGCCATTTGATTTGGCCAAAAGCAGGTGGTCTTAAGTTCACACAAATGTGAACTCAGTCGGTGTGTCGACCACACTAAATCCGGCTAAGATCAACAATTAACCCACACTAAGATCAATAAATTAGAAACAATGTGGAGTTAAAATTTATTTTTAACTCTGCACAAATGATGTAAAGGGCAAGTATGCAGAGAGTTCGAACACAGGGAGCAAGCAGTGTAGCTCAAGCAAAATGCACAAGTGTGTGAGTGTGTGAAGTGTCTACACTAAGCAAGCAAGTCAATCAATTTTTTTGTGGGTTTTTAATTTTTACTTTTTTTTTTATTTAATTTTTAATTTTGTCTTTTGATTTTTGATTTTTTTGATTTTTATATTTTATATATTTTTTTTTATTTTTTTAATATTGGAAAGTAAATGCAATATAGTGAAAGGCAAGGTAGAATATTTATAAAAATGCACAAAAATGCTCCAAAATTCAGAAAATAAATGTTTTTGGTATTTTTAAGGTTTTTTTTTTGTTTTTATGATTTTTGGGGATTTTTCAAGATGTTTTTGGGATTTTCAAATATTAAAATAAAGCAAAACAGTAGAAATCAGGCTGGCTGTGACGAAAATGCAATTTAAAATTAGCAACCAGTAGCAAAAATGTTTCACACTATTTTTCAAATAAAAGTAACAAAATAAGGAAGAAACAGAAGCTGAGTTTGTAATTTTTGGGTTTTTCTGCTATTTTTTATAATTTTTTGAAGTTTTTAAGAGTTTTTAATTTTTTAGTGTTTTTCTTTTGAAGTTTTTACTGATTTTTGGACTGACACTAAAAGATAATAAAATAGACACTACGTGATTTTTTTGGAATTTTTCAAAATATATTTATATTTTTTATGGGTTTTCTAATGCAAACAGGGAAATAAATGCATGTTCTTGATTTTTAATAAATATGAAAATGCAATAAATATGCAATGCAAAAATGTAGTGTGAAACTATAATGCAACAGGGACTTAATCCTATTTTTGTGGATTTTTAGGAGGCTAAAAGGTATTTTGAATAATTAGAACAAGCTTCCAAATATTAATAAGGCCTGGCAGGGGTATAAGTGTAAATATCATAACATCCAGGGGCAAATATGCAAAGTTTCCACAAATTATATAACAGTATTTTGCATTTAATGGATCAAGTCTAAATACCAAAACCTGCAAGGGTGTTTGAGCAATTAACCCACCAAGGCGCGTGACTTGCACGCGCCTGGGAAGGGTATTTTTGCAAATATCAGAAGCTAGGGGGGCTCAGTATGCAAGATGTCCAAGAAATATTATACTAAACATGGAATTTAAGGTACTGAAGATAAATGTTCAAACCCGGAGGTGGTTCCCTGCAAAATTGCCAAGACACGTGCGTGAGCACACGTGACCTGGCAGGGGTATCCTTGTAATATTACAAAACACTGAGGGTTGACATGCAATAAGTCCCGAAGTTTTTAAACTACATCTGCAATTTTAAGTACTGAATGAAAATGCAAGAAGGTGCGGGGGTGATGGTGCAAAATACCCACGCCTGGCGCGATCCAACGGCGTATGTAGCTTCACTTAAACACGTGGACGCTCCTGATCAGCCGATACCGCTTCGATTCAGCGGTCCAGATTAGGTGCTTCGATGACGATCGGACGGCTGAGGCAGATGGGGATCGGACGGTGGCTGATTGATCTGGAGGGGTGCCCCAATCGGTCGGCTGGGAAGCTCGGAGGAAGAACAGGGAAGAGCGCCGGCGAGGGCGAACTTCCCCGAGCTCGTTCTCGGACCTCCGACGATCTGGAATCTTCAAAATGGGGCTGCGACCTCCTGAGGTCTGTCTCTGTCTCCTGGTGGCTTCAAAACACCACGGCGAAGGCCGAGGTACTCGCTGGCGGTCGGCGGAGCTGGGGGGGGCTTCGCGAGCTCCGGCGAGGTTCCAAAACTGCCTCCAGGCGCGAATCGAAGAACTTTGACCTGCAAAAACGATTAGGAGGTCCAGGGCAAACTGCCTGGACCTCTGGATGGAAGCGGGGGTGTGTGGAGTGTCGGGACGATGGTCGGCCGGAGATGCGTTCCGGCCAAATAGGTGAATCGGTGATTGAAGTGAGGAAACTCGAGATTTTTTTTGGGGTTTTTGATCCTTAGACTGAACCTAAGCTAACTAAAGCAAAATAAACAGGGGAGATGGCATCCTCAACGATATAAATCGGAGGGAAGGTTACCTCGACCGCCTGGTTTGGGGGAGGTACTGGAGACGCCTCCGACTTCCTCTGCTATGGCTGAGTGGATGCTGCTGAAGCTGTCACCTCCAGGAAGACTTGGAGCACTAGCGGAGCGAGGAAGGGTGGACCGAAGGTGTTCAACCGGAGGGAGGAAGAGGTGGGTCTGGTTAAGTAGATGGTGGAGTGCGTGACTTCGAGGGAAGATCACGAGCGAATCGAGCAGATCTGGGGAGATCTGAGGAGTCGGCGATGGAGGTGATTGATCGAGGAAGAGGTTTCGTGAAGGAAGCGGCCGCAGAGGATGAGCGGCGCAGCCTCGAAAAAGGCGCGAAGACAGGAGGAAAACGACGCGCGCCACGGGTTGAGAAGAAGAGGACAGACTGTTGACCCGCCGGTCAACAGTCGCAAGCTCCTGGTTGGTCCACGTGGACCAACCAGGAGAAAGAGAATAAAAAATGTTTTATTAATTCATTTAAAAATAGAAATAAATCGAATTAAATTAAAGTTATAAAATGAAAATTATTTGTTATTTTATGTAGTATTTTATTATGATTTTTATTTATTTTTATGATACATATTTCTACAAGTTCACTTTTTAGCCTTATATAGGTGTATTACCTAATGTATTTTAATACTTTTATTTTTATTTTGTATTTTTAATTTATTTATTTGTGTTTATTATTTTCTAAAATTATAGGATACTTTTATCTACACAAATATATTTTTATTTTATTTTTATGATATGTTTTGTACATTAAATAAAATATAAAGGTGTTAAGTATAGGTATGTCTATAGGTAAAGTACCTATGTATTGGATTTATACAAGTATTTTTATTTTTGTTTTGATTTAGGATTTTATTCTTATTTTAATGTACATAATTATTATAAGTATTATTTACAACATTATAAAAATATAAAATTGAATAAATAATGAATAAATAATAAATTGAATATTTTAATATGTACAAGTATACAATGAGGGTCCAAAACTCAACTTTCAAACCGTAGCTCCGCCAAATGCGAAACCACCACCATTGGATAGGTTATTTTATTCTATATACAATTAAAGGTGAGTATACTGCATTTGGAGTTGTCAGTTGTGAGATACGGGTCTGAGAAGTTGGGATTTTGGATTCTTATTCAGACCATAACTTTTTATCTGTACATTCTTTTTCTGTGAAATCAATTTTGTATTTTTCTTTATTAATTTATCTACAACTTTCATGTACAAAGTTTCTTTATTTGATGTATAAAAAGTGGAACCAAAAATAGGTCCCAAAATGAATAAAGAATGAGTAAAAAGTATAAGTATTTACACTGTATTTCTGACCTTATCTCCCCCTACTTTATTCCTTGTCGACCTATTCATCAAGATGCCTAGGTCTCGGGGGTTTTGGGTCATAAAATATTTACAATATTTTATTCTTTTTCTTTTCTTTATTTATTCTATAATTTTGGCCTTAATTACAGTGATTTATACACAATCTGAATGCACATGCATGGATGCTAAGATGATGGTTTTAATGACATTTACAGGTATTTGCTAGGGTTTTGGGTGCCAAAATGATAGAATAAAGATGATGAAATGTGGATTCATCACTTGCCTCCCTCTATCATGCTAGGATGCTAGCATCCACCAACCCTCCTCCTCCAGCACGCCCTCGCTCTTCCCCTTCTAACCTTCTGCTTATCTATAAATAAACCCAACCAATAACGTTTTGAGTTTTGGATCCCAACTTCTCCTCATAACCCCATTAAGACACCCCCCTATTGAAGCTTGTGGTGACAACAAAAACATCCAGGTGTAGTTGACGAGGATAAGAGGCGGAATTCGACAGTCTAAGGTATTATCAGACCTCTTCTGGAAGCCCTTCTCTGCTCCCTGCTCCGCAGGGACAAACTTCTCTTTCTTCGCATTTTTCTTTCATTTTCCATTCCTCCTTTGTAGGTTAATCATTAATTTCCACATCTAGGTTGTAGTGTAACTTAATTTGTAGATCTAAGATGGTTGGAGACTTGAGATCCAACTTGAATTCCATGTATCCCGACTGTGCTTGACTCGCCTATTCACCCCATTTTCAATCCCCATCACTCTCTCCATCTTTCCCCTTTATTTCCCCCCTTGATCCAACAAGGATCGCGGTTCACCCGAGCTCCTCTCTATTTCCTCTGCCCGAGCTCTGTTGCCCATCTATTCCACCCTATTGAAAGCTTCAAGTCTGGTTTGAGGAAAATCCTCTCAAGCCCGTAGTTCTTTCTATGCAGGAAGAAGCAACTAAGGAGTCCCCTAGAGATGAATCGAAGCTCAAAACAGAGATCCATTTATCTAGAGCTTCAAGTCCCTAGCTATGGTGCTCGGACCTTTTTGAACCCTTCTGCAAACGCAGGAAGGTCCCAGGACTCTAGTGGAACTGACAGCTACGAAATTGGCGGCCAGAGCAAGGAGAAATATCGTATTGAAGCTCACCCACGACCTGTTCTTGGGGTGTTCTTCCGAACACCTCAAGAGTCATTGGTTCAAGAAGAGTGGTCCAAATCTAATCTGGGCCATCCACTCAAGGAGCTAATCGGCATGCCTCTCTGTCGTTGATCGTGCCACGTGGAAGCCATAGCGCTGTCGGATTAAGCGTTATTGGGTAAATTATTAAGTAACCTCCTTGTATTTTATTTCTATTTTAGCCATGTAAATATGTTAAGTATTTTAAAAATTTTTGTATAAATTATAGTGGACCCCCGTACTTCCTGAAAATTACAAGTAGGTCCCCGCGCCCCACCTGTTGTACCACGTGTGGCATTGTGATATTTACAAGTTAGACCTTATGGCTTTTGTTTATTTAGTTTTAGTATTTAATTTTGTAATATAAGTGTTGAACTTTGAGGTAAATTTCACGAAGACCCTTGAATATACTTTTATTACACAAATACCCCCCACCAACATTGATTTTATTTCTTTGTTTTCATATTTTTCTTAATTATCTACTATGCTCTAAAAATTGTGAAAATTTTTATTAGAAGCTTAATCTAATTTTCATGCACACCACATATTTATTTATCCATTAAATGTATTTTTCCATTTATTAAAAATATAATATGAGCTAAATAATCCATGTTTACTTATAAAAATACAAAAAAATGTAAAAATCTCTTTAAAAATACTAAAAAAGGAGTGAATATATACATATATTAATATATATTCTAACTCCAAATCAAAAATCACAAAAAAAAATATAAAAGAAAAACACAAAAAAATTACAAAACCCTAAAACTCATAAATTAGAAAAATTCTATAAAAATTTGGAAAAAAAATAATTTTTATTTTGCATTTTTCTTTATATTATATATTACATATAAAATTAGTTTTGGGAATTTTTGGGATCCATTATCTATTTTTAAAACCCAAAACAATCCGGTTTATATAATATATCCACTGTTATGTATATTTAAATACCTTTAAAACACATAAAAATTAGCAATAATTATAAAAAATTCACAAAAACAAAGGAAAATATCAAAAACAAAAAAAAATATTTTGTAAATTTTACCTATAGTTATATATATTTAAAATTATAGAAGATATATATGTTATAGTACTTATATATACGTATTATTAATTATAATACCTAATATATATATATTTATCTATTTAAAAACCTTTAAAATAAAAAAGATTGTTTCTATATATATCCCTATATTTTCATAGAGATTAGGGAGCATGCACCAAGATGCATGTAACTTTACATGCACTAGTGTCGCAAATGCCCATTTTTTTAAATGAAATCATGTGGAATTTAGATCACCATATATCACCATGATGTCAATAAAAATTCAACTTAATTCGAGACTTCTAGCCCATCAATCAAGACTGTGAAATTTTAACGGTCTCAAAATACTGAAATTTAGTCGTTCTATGTGGACATGTTAGGAACGTTTGTTTTACATGAAATTTGAAATACATATTCCACTAATATTTCTAAGTAAATCTACAAAGGTTTAAATTCAAAAAATACGTATTTGTGGCATCGGTGCATGTAAAGTTATATGTACCTTGGTGCAAGCTCCCCAACCTAATTTTTATATATTTATTTATTATATATCCTTATATAGTATTTATAATATACATACTATTATTATTACTCTATATAGGCATATATACATAATATGTTTTTAAAAATTAAAAAACTACAAATTTGCAAAGATAAAAAGAGATTAAAAATTAAAAATTGTCAAAAAAATTATAAAAAAATTAAAAATCCATAAAATTTAAATATAATTAAAACCTCACAAAAAATCAAAAAGAAAAAAGTACAAAAAAATATTATCCTCATTTCCTCCTAGTGGTTCGACCCCTACACTTGTTATTATACACATCTTATGTAGGGCATAATAAATTTCACCCCACATTTCTTTATTGGTCTATCTATATTGTGGGTTGATTGTTTGTTCGAATTGATTGATTATGTGCTGAGAGTCGAGAAAGGGCCGATACAGTGATTGTCGAATCTGACTTGCCGGACACTATAGGCTCCTCCAAGATCGTACGTTAGGCACCCCAGATCGATCTCTTCAACACAAGGGTACTAGGAACCCAAGATTACGCTGGAACTTGGCGATGTTGATCGTTAGAACGTGGAATAAGATGCTTGCAAGATGAGCATAATTAGGGTTTCTTGAATACTATAATTTTCTTAAACTTTGAATAGATCATGAATAGATCATGAATATGAACATAATAATCTTAAGAGCAAATCTATGAATCCATCATAATAATAAATCTTCAAGAACGAAAATCCAAGAATTGAACCCGCTCTGATACGATGTACAATACTATATATAGGGTAAAATGTATATGCTAAGGGAAGAGTTGAACCAATAAAATGGCCTCGTTATAGTTCGATTCTACTAAAGAATCCATGCTTAAAATAGCTGTGTAAAAGTCCTGCAATTGACACAATCTGATGGAACCTTCTCGAATAATATTCGTGCATGATTCTTGGGTGGGCTCATTGATGAAGAGATTATGCGCTTCTTCTATTCCAATGTACACCTTGTGGTTGACTCGGACAGCAAGCGGGTTACACGTTCCACTGTACCGAGATGTGAGGTGCAGGTGGTGATATAGAGGAAGGAAAATTGACTGGAATCAATTAAACCCTAAAAGATATGCAACAGATTTGCATTTCCCTCGAGGGATCACACGATCAGAGAACAAACTATCTGCTTAGATAGGTCGCTTAGATCCCACCGGAGAAGTTAAATAGAGGGACGAGAAGGAATGCACCATCACACAGAAAGAGATGCTGGTATTGTCAGCCGCTTCTTATGCCTCTCAGACAAAAAGACAAGAATAAATAGCTCCAAATGAATTGAAATTTTAATATATATTTTATTATATTATATAAACCAAGACACTGGATTTGAATTACATTTTAATTGAAAATTATTCATTTTTACATATGAGAACACATAGTTGTATGTGGTCATGGGCATATTTTTCCTTCTCTCTCTATATATACATGGGTAAATGTATATGTTACCAAGGAGTAGCTAACTTGGCTACTTTCACTCTCTTTTTAATTTTTTGTGATATTTTCTAAAAACTCATGAGGGATTTAAATCACATGTTATCATGATGTTGTAATTCAAATTTTGTAAAAAAAAATACGCACCCCTAACATGCCCATTTGGAGGGGTCAATTTCAACAATTTTGAGACCATCAATTTTCGACAGGCTTGATGGATGGGATATGAATCTCGAATTGAGTCTAATTTGAATGACACTATCATGATAATATGTGATCAAATCCACCGGGAGTTTTTAAAAAGTACAACAAAAAATAAAAATGTGGGAGTAGCCAAGTTAGGTACTCTCTGGTAGCACATACATTTTATCCTATATATGGGTTTGATCAACCTGGTTACCCCCACCTTTATTTTTCTTATTTCTTAAGGTTTTTCTGATAATGCTTGGGGACATTTAGATCACTCTATGACAGCGTGTTTCCTTTCAAATTTCGTGTGAAATGGACATTTCTAACCCGCCTATCCAAAATAGGTTGATTTCATCAATTATGACACTGTTCAAATTCTCAAATTGAGTCGAAATTTGAATGAGAATAAGGTATCATATAGTAATCTAAATGTCTCATGTGTTTTCAGAAAATATTTTAAGAAATATGAAAAAAAAGTGTCGAGGTAGCCCCATTAAACCATGTGTGTGTGAAATTTAGGGCTGTTAATCGAACCAAACTGTAATGAATGAACCTATTTTCGAGTTCGGTTCAGTAAGAAAGTTCAAGTTCGGTTCGATAAATGCTCGATATGATATGTTCGAGTTTGAGTCCGTTTAAAAATGGAGCGTTCGAGTTCGATTCGATAATAGTTCGTTAACGCTTTAACTTAACTCAAACTTGTTTATTAAATACGTTCAAAATTAGAGTTCGATAATAAGGTTTGTTAAGCAGTAAAAATAAGAAATTATTCAAATTAAAGTAGTACAAATCCCAATAAATACCATAATTTCTTAACTCAAAAATTATCTTGTGTCTAAATATGAAGTTATTCACAAAAATGCACACATATGCATATGTAGATCGAACTCGAACTTTTATCGAACGAACATATTTTTATGTTCGATTTCAGTTTGTCTAGAAATGAATGAACATTTTTCGTACTATTATCAATGAAGTCTAATCGAATACAAATATTTTCAGTTTGATTAGCAGCCTAGTGACATTTTCAGTGCGACCCTAATATGCTTTTATAGGATGGATTTGAAAGTTTGAACATGTTATACATGCATGGTGGGAGATTGAACCTATTGTATATTTTTTGAAATGTGAAAAGGCTGAATCACCTTTAGGTGGTTACACCCCGAAGAACCTATTTTATATTACTCGCAAGGGATTGGAACATTGTTAAATATTTGTTGCATGGGTTTAATCCGTTATATTTATAGCATGGATGTGATTCTTCTATATATTTATAGCAGGGGTAGAACGTGCTATATATTTTTAACATTGGCTTCAACCTTCTATATATTGATTCATATAATTTCATTACTTTATGCTGTGTATTTGTAGCTTTACCATTTTTTTCATTTTTCCTTACTATTTTCTAGGGGCAGGAGATATATGGTTGAATGCGATGTTTCAACATTTATAACGTATGATGAGATAACTGATCGAATAAGATATTAAGATACTTATAACATGAGATGTGATTAGCCAATGTGATGTTCTGACACCCGTGGAATGTAATAAAACATGTCAAGAACTTTTTGAAATATGAAAAGGTATTGTGACATAGATCCATAACAATCATATAGTAAAATTTAATGTATAGTTAAAATCACTGTTGCAATTATAAATATTTGATTAAAGTGTATGTGAAGAAATAAGAAGGTAAATTCATCTTTCTACTCACATAGTATGACACTTAAATAACATCAAATCAAAAAAAGAATACTACTTTTCTCACGCAAATCCAAATCAATACTTTGTAATAAACTAGCAGAATGGTCAAGTGACCGGTGTGGTCATGAAGTGTACGCGGCGATTGCGCAGTCGATGGTGACGGAGATCGGGTCTCGCAGAAGACCCAACCGTGGGCGTGGGAGAGGGCGGACTTGGTGAGGGGGCGTTCACGCCCTATAAATGTAGGCCTCCACCGAGAGGAGTAGATTATCCCAAAACTACCCTCGCCATAGGGAGCCCTCTCCCATCATCTCCCTGTTCTCTCACACACACACAAACGAGTCGATCGACAACATAACTCGATCCAGAAGTGGTAGCCAAGAGCGTGTCGCCTAGACATCGCTCCGCTCCTTCAGATCACTGGAGCCCCGTCTCGCGCAACCGCCAACGCAAGAAGCTGCCTCCACTGCTCCCAAGTACTCAAAAAAAATCCTAGAATCGTTAACTAGTTTTTTTCTCGTTGCTTTTCTCACGGGTTGTGCTTTTTTTGGAAGGGGAAAGGGAGGGCAGGAACCACATATGATTTTTGCAATAAATAAAAAGGGTAAATTACATTTTTTTATAATGGTGGCCTTCTGCTTACGTGTTTAAATTTGGATTAAAAAAAGGGGAAGTCTTTTAAACAATCTTCATTAAAATTGTTATTGATTTTTTATATAAATTAAGTTTTCTACTTCTTCGTTTTTGCTTATTTTTTTAAAGAAAAAGGGGAAGGAAATACACAACCTTTACATGATTCCAAATTAAAAGAGAGATTTTTTTTGGAGAGGAGCTTGCGCACTATCTATTTGTCAGTCAATCTTAGTTGGTAAAGAACTTTTATTAGTAATTTGTGTGGCTAATCAATGGTTTATGTTGGTATTCTTTTTAAATTTTTCTTTGCTTTTTTATAGCACAATCTAGATCTTTTCTCCACATTCGTTAAAATTGAATCTTGTTACGTTCTTGATTGTTTAAAAAAAACTCAGTTTGATGTTAAATCTCATCTTATATCAACATTGATCTTCGATTTATTGATTGTGCTTTCTTGTAGTTAAAAAGTTTTTTTAACTATCATTAACCGTTAACTTAGTTATTAAAAATGTAGTTACATCTTACCCTTTCATCTATATCAAACGCACAAAACATTTTATCTTTGCTTATTCTTGTTAAATTACATAATCTTATAAACTCTTTTTTCATTAGATCTAAAATGATAAGCAAAATCATTGCTACTGAGGTGGAAAAAATAGAGTATCTTAACGGTACTAATCATATACTGTGGAGTAGAAAGATTTATTTTGGCTTGCTACACGATAGCATACACTCCATAATAGACAAACCTATCCCTACCTTATCTGAGAATCCAACCATGGAGGAAATTAGGTCTTGCAAATAGTGGGAGAAAACAGATAATAGGGCTTGGAGCTTCATACTGGACCACATGGATTTGAATCTGATTTGGGTATTCGAGATCTATGAATCAGCTTATGAGCTCTGTATTGCGGTTAAGGAGAAATATCACTCCAAGTCGGAAGTGAGTGTCTAGCTTATTCTACACAAGTACTACTCATGTAGAATGAAGGAATCTGGAAACGTCCTCGAGCATGTGAATAAGATGGTCGTGATAGTCAAGGATCTAGCGGTTGCTGAGTGCGTAATTCTGGAAAGGATGCAGAAAGCAACCATCTTAGCAAGTCTCCTGCCGTCATTCAACATGGTTGCCACATCCTAGAGGATGAATGACAACATCAAGAGTGTGACGGACCTACCTGCATAGTTGGCAATTGAGTAAGACATCTCAAAGCAAAGATCGAAAGTTGAGATCTTTGAAGTTGAGGAAGAAGAAGAAGCAAATGTTATGCCCGCAAAAAAAATACTAAGACCCTCCAAGACGATTTTCAAAGAAAAAAGTAGGAATACCTACGTGGCTCATGCTATGGTTGCGAAAAATATAGCCATTTCAAGGTCAATTGTCCCAACAAGAAGAAGACGGGAAATTCTAATATACCTGAAAATAATGGCAAGAAGAAAATGGAATTCGCGGTTGTCGTAAAGTGCAACTCTACCATCACAGACTCTGACGGATGGTGGATTGGCTCCGATGCAACCCGCCACATTGTCAAGAAAAGGAGGAGCTTGTGGACTTCAAGGAGCTGAAGAAAGGCAAACAGACGATCTTTATGGGGAAACAACACCTACTTAGATGTTGAAGGTATTGGGGCATACAAGGTTGACCTGGACGATAACATAATGGTACTTCAGGATATACTGTATGCTCCAAGAATACGTCGGAACCTCGTATCTGTTCCAAATCTGCTCGAAAAGACTTTGAAGTTCATTTTTATAATAAATGTGTATCTATAGGAAATGATAAGAAGGTCTATACCATGGAAAAATTTGTACCCGAGCATGACTTGTTCTATCTTCCTGTAATAAGTTCAAGTAAATCAATGGATGTGGTTTCTGAGTACTCTTTGTATTATTTATCATATTGTGATTTATGATACATGAGACTGGGCCATCTAGGAAATTCAAAAATGGATTAAATGATCAAATCTAATCTTCTGCCTAAAATTACAGATGCAAGGATATTATCATGTGAGCGTTATCTGACAGGTAAAATGACAAGAAAACCCTTCTTGATGGGAATTTAGTCCAATTAACTATTAGGCTTGATCCATTCATATATGGACCATTGAGTTTCAGTATACATAGAAATAAGGAATACTTCATGATATTCATTGATGACCATTCTAAGTTCTCTTATGTCTATCTCTTATGAAGAAAGGCAGAAGCCTTTGAAACATCTAAGAGATATAAGACAGAAGTAGAGACAAAATTGGAAAACCCGATTAAGACCCTTATGACCGATGGAGGTGGAGAATATACCTCAAAGGAGTTTGAGGAGTACTACATTCAAACAGACATTTGTATGCAGATTAAAATGCCTTATACACCACAATAAAATGGTGTAGCTAAAAGAATAGATATAATACTTTTGAATGCAGCTAGATGTATGTTGTCACACTCAGGTCTCTCAAAGAAATTTTGGAGAGAAGCAGTGTTGACCGTTAATTATATACAGAATCAGATTCCCACCAAGTTCATAAAATCAACGCCATATGAAATTTTGAATGGCAGAAAATCTGAGTTGGATCATCTCCGAAAATGAGGATGTATTGCACATGTCTTGGTATCAAGTCATCTTAGAGAGAAGCTAGGCTTCAAGACATTAAAGTGCAAATTTGTTGGATATAGTGAACATTCTAAAGGATATAGGTTCTTCTATGAAACTAAAGATTTGATCGAAAGTCATAATACAACTTTCCTTGAAATTCATCAAGAAAATGAGCAAAAAGTATAGGAATTAGATTCTCTGATTGTCCTACAGGACAATGAAGATGACTTAGATATAAGACAAGAATTAGTAGATGATACTGATCATCCATATATAGAGAATGAACCTATGATTAATAATGATCCTTTAGAGGAAGTGGGTGAACCCACACAATCCATGAGTATAATCGGTAATAAGAGACCCAGAATACGGGATGCATTGATGGAAGATTATCATTTCTATAGATGTGAGGCATCGCGTTACATCGTAGACGATGATGTATCAGATTGTATAGATCCCATATCCTTTAAGTAAGCAATGGCTTCGACCGAGTCAGAATCATGGGCGGCCACCATGAGGGATGAGTTGGACTCAATTGAGCGAACGGAGTATGAAAGTTATGTGATTTGTCAGAAGGTAGGCAATCCATAGGATGCTAGTGGGTATTAAATAAAACATACCAAGCTGATGGTGTTGTTAATAAATACAAAGAAAGATTAGTTGCCAAGCATTATACTCAGCAAGCTGGAATAGACTTCTAGGAAACCTACTCTCTGTTTGCTAAGTTTGCATCGATTAGGATGATCTTAGCTATAGTCGCATATATAGATTTGGAATTATTCCAAATGGATGTGAAGAGGACTTTCTTAACGGAGAATTAAGAGAGGATATTCATATGCAACAACATGGTGATTTTCAGATTGAAGGTCAGGAGAAAAAGATGTATAAGTTAAGAAAGTCATTATATAGCTTGAAACAGTCTTCACGGTAATGGTATCTCAAGTTTCGTGAGAAAATTATCTAATTTATATTTGTTGCAAATAATTTGGATAATTATGTATGGGTCATGAAGAGTGGGAGCAAGTTTTTTATCATCCCATTATATGTAGATGACATTCTACTCGCAAGTAATGACATAGGGATGCTCAATGAAATTAAAGAGAAATTGAGCAGTGAATTTGAGATGAAGGACATGGGTGAAGAATGTTATGTTCTTGGAATTCAAATTACAAGAGACAGAGATTCAAGAGCATTAAATCTTATTCAAGAAAATTATTTCCATATTGTATTAAATAGATTTGGAATGTAAATAGCACTCCAGCTCCTATACTGATTATGCTTGGAAAGAGACTCGGTAAGAGTCAATGTCCTAGAAAGGGGCAGAAATCCTTAGAAGTCCTATATGCACAAGCAGTGGGTAGTCTGATGTATGCAATGATGTGTACTCGACTTGACTTGTCTTATCCAGTTAGCTTAGTCAGTAGACATCAAAGTAATCCCAGACCAGCACATTGGAAAGTTGTAAAGAGGATTCTTCGATATCTAAAAGGGACTATGCATCTGAAACTTATGTATCAAGCTGAATCTCTTGAAGTAGAAGGATACTCTAATGCAGATGTCAGAAAAGATGTGGATGATAGAAAATCCACATCAGGTTACCTTTTTATGTTTGGTGGAGCAGTTGTTTCTTGGGGTAGCAAGAAACAAGGATGTGTATCTAGACATACACATGAGGTAAAATACATTGCATGTATCATGGCCACCAGTCATGCAGTTTGAATTAAACATTTTCTGAAAGACTTAAGCTAAGAACTAGTCAAAAGACCAATTAGAATATATTGTAATAATCAAGCTGCAATAAGCTTGATTAATAGTGGGGCGAATAGTTCCAAAGGAAAACACATTGAAATCCAATATTATTATATACAAGATATAGTGGGGAAATAAGAAATCACGATAACCTATATACTTACAAGTGATATGTTAGCTGATTCCCTTACTAAGTGAACAGTAAGCATGTTGGTTTGATGGGACTTGGGAATTATTGAGTAAAGGAAGAGATCTTCGTGAATAATGAACCTCAATGTAGACATCTCCATACTCAACACTAATAGTGGGAGTGTATATAGGGGCATCGTCACAGTTTTTCGTATTTTATCACCTTCTTTTATTTTATTTCCCGTTGTTTTGAGTTTTCCGCCTTTCTTTTTATTTGTTTGTGTGCATGGACCTCCTATACTTAGGATGCTTACCTCGGTAATTAAATCCAAGCCCTAATAAGAATGCATATTCATATAGTCTCTTACGTTTGGATCTATCAAATTAATAATAGTTAGTTATTTGGATTTGAGACCGCGTGTTGAGAGAGGTCGTATATAACACTTGCAGGACCCGTTATGGCAGGCATTGATCGACATCGAAGACCGGACCTTGTTTTCATCTCTAAATAATTAACAAATGGTTCTTCACAATTAATAGTAGCTATTGTTTAGGGTGATTTTATCGATTGCACACTGTCCTATAGTTAGGTTTAAAAATTATGTTTTGCATACTGTATGGAGAGAGATGGGAAGCATTGTAAGTCCTCTAACTCAGCATGCATCATTAGATTCAATGGTGAGATTTCCATCATCGAATCGACTTGCACGGCTTTTTTGTTATCTCCCTCTGATTTTGAGCACCTAGGATTTAAATGAAAATCTACAAAAACTTTAAGCACTTGTATGCAAAAAGATCCAAAAAAGTGAAAACTCAAAAAATTAAAACAAGGGAACTGCTAAATAGGCCTTAATTAAAATTTGTAGTGGACTTTCATTGTCTTGGGTTCTTAAAGCTATCATTGTTTTCAGGTACATTATGGGAGACAAGAACCCTTACCATGAGTGAGATGCTAAGGATTAGAGGCAAAAATCCAATCTGTAACTGCATTGTGTATCGCCTGGATTTCCTAAGTAATTGTGCTCCTATCGAACATGATCGAGTAGGGCCTTGTCAGCGATGGTGTTTGTAGGATATGGTTAGATCCTCAAGTGCATCACGGAAGCGTGAGCGTCGTATCGAATACGACGAGGAGCGACTAGTCGCACTAGTTGCTTGATGCAGCGGAATTTAAAAAATTTTATATGACGAAAGCACATGATCCAAGAACGCTTCTCGGATCGTTTCGTCTAAACCACAAACAAGTAATAGGATTACCCCTTGAAGCGTGGTTGCGATCGAGTCTCTAAACGAAGAGACCTCCTGTCTCAAGTCCGATCCGACGGAGGAGACGCTTGCGAGCGCGGGGATGAACCGCGTGCTTCTCGCAATCCATGTTGATGATCCAAGCGGCGGATCTCCTGATCTCGACACACGAGATCCGACGTCTTCTTCATGAACGAGGCGCATCGAAGGAAACGGAGATCCACGAGCAGAAGAATGGGCAGCATAACGACGATGCCGCGGCGATGGAGAACCTCTCCATGGCATCCATGGTGGACGGCCATGAGAGGGAGAGAGAGGGCTGACCTCTAGAGAGAAAGAGAGAGAGAGAGATGCTTCTCAAGCATTGTGTGTAAAATAGAGAGCATGGTATGCCTCTCTATTTATAGGGTTTTGGGATCCATGGATCTCAATCCATGTGACATGTAAAATCAATGGATGAGATTGATTTATGTCAATCCAATGGCTAAGATTGTTGTTGGTAAAACCAACAAATTTAGATCAAAATATATTTGACAAAATCAAATACAAATTAATCCAAAATCAATCCAATAAATAAGGAGAGAATCTGCATGGAGATTTCATCTCCATGCACTTTCCATGTGGACGGCCACACATTCCTTTTAGGAATGATGTGCCGCCCCCCCCCCTCTTTCCATGGAGAGAGCAATCTCATGGAAATCCATGAGATTGTATATCTCATTGAAAATCTCCTTTATTTATTTCCAACAACTTTTGTTGGCTTTTTATTCTTCAAAAATAATTCACAATTATATTTGAGAATATTGCAATCTTGCCATAGAAAAATTGTGAATCAAATTCACAACCCAAAACAACATGTAATTTACATTGTCAATTAATTACACAATGTGTATCCAATACATATAATAATTAATCAACACATATAAATTATAATTAGCTCTCTCTAATACATTATAAATCACATTTATAATATATTATGAATAATTGGATATTACTATCCACATTATTCTTATCCTTGATAATTAAATCATATTTAATCATCTTGGATCTCTTTATCTCATGTGTTCAAATAATATGAATCACATTCACTTTATTCACATCTTTGATAATCAAATCACATTTAATTATCTAAGATAACTCTCTTTATAATATGAATCAAATTCATATTAATCTTGATAATTAAATCACATTTAATTGTCCATTTTCTCAATGCTCGGATACATATATCAACAATAGAATTATCCATGAACTCTTTAAGGATAATGCGCTTTCTCCGCGAATACTTGGAGATAAGGACAGGGCGATTGTATTGTTCCACGTATAGTGACATGGATATTGAGATCATATCTCAAATCCAGATCGCGGGCTTCCCATAGATGCTTGATTAAATCAAGACCGCAAATCTAATCTTCTCATTGCATCTGAATCACATTCAGATCAATGTCCAACATTTGGACTAAGATCAGATTACTTCTCTACTGAGAGGAGTCACTAAAATCCAGACTCGTTTCATCACTCCCTAGGAATGGAAGTGTCATGGTTATACAATCGTTTATGATCACATCACCCTCAGGTATTCCCAATACCTATACATCCTGCATACTAGAAGACTCCGAATAAACCTGAAGTATTGGATCAACTTTATACTGTCTACTTCATGGTTTATCAGTAAGTTTCTCATTCGATCATTGGGAGTCGGTATTGATCATATACTTTCCAAAAGCATATATCATACCTAGGTCTTGATCATATACTTTCCAAAAGTATATATCAAACCAACAAATTCAGTCAAGCTTCCAAAGCGAGACGACCGTGCGCACGGAATTTGATTCTTCCCAATATCTCATGAGTGAGCTCATGTCTTCCGGTTCAGTAGTGAACCTGTATGATCCCTTTGAGAGATCGTATTACTCATATGCCCTTATATGTACACCAGCACGCCGGTGTATAGACCTTGATTAGGCCATCAACCTATTGGTCTGCCAAATGTACATACTCAGACATATAGTAACACATCTGTCTCCGGTCAGAGGATGTGTGCCTATATCATGACAGCATATGATATAAGACTTTGGTTATCTCGATCTCGTTAAGTCAACTCTTTGACCTAACTAATCTGACACCTCCGAATCTCTATTCCTATGCAGAGAACCTGCATCAAGAAGTCGGTCAGATATCAGCCTAACTGAGAAAGGATTGCCATCTCCTACTCAGGCTGGAGATCATCTCTTAATAATAATCATTTGACGGTGCTTGATGAGTCCTCAATCTAACTCATTAGATATTCATCTAAGCATCAGCCTCCATGATTCAATAATTGAATCAGCAGCTGTATGATCATTAAGATGGCCATGGTACATAACCCTAATTGTACTAAGGGACCTATTATGCAAACTATGTACTCTTTATTTCAGATTAAGGAGTGAATTGCAATAACATTTATTGCATAATGGCTCGCCTTGGGCTCGCATGTCCAACAATCTCCCACTAGCCCAAAGAGCCATTAATGGGCTAATCATTTAAACCCACACTCATGTGAGAATCATAGGCTATTTAGAAAATAGCTAGGTAAGCTGATCAGTCACTCTGTTCTCAAGAGACTACGCCAAGTCCTTTTACGACACTTGCATATCTCCTAGTAACAGTGCTCGCATCCAATGCGAATGTTGCATCTTATGCAACCAATACTCAATTTTATCGGTTATAGTGTCCTTGACACTACATCTTTATTAATTATCATAACCAGTATTCCCATAATCCTTATTAGAATACCTTTATTCCTGGAGATCTCTATCTCCTAAGGTATCTACAGTTAAGACCCTTATAGATCACTATCTACAACGTCTTAAACCTTTGAAGATAAGACTTTGAGATCACTATCTCTAAGTTTCATCATCTTTGAAGATATTGTTATTACTGCAATCAAGTGTTTTATCTCCATAGTAGGATTAGTAACAGTTTACTACTCCAACTGCATGGTAGACATCTGGTTCTTGTACACATCTAGCATACATTCAGCTTCTCATAACTGATGCACAAGTGCAAGCAGTTCTAGCATTCACTTCCTCAACTCTTTGAGGTGCTATCCCTTTAGATAGGTCAGTACCATATCTTAAGGGAAAGAAGCCTTTCTTGGAATATGGAATAAGTCCAAGGTGTACTACTAATGCGACAGTCCCAATACCCTCTTCTCTTTGCTTCTGAACGACTTCAGAATTAAGATCTAAGAGGTATCCTTGAAATCGTATCTCAAGGTATGGAACAACCAAATTATAAAACACTTATTATTATTCTTATATCATTCTAAATGATTAGAATAATATCTACATTTAGCACGATGAACACAATGGTACTCCCACTAAGCTTCATATGGTTCATCAAGATTTTATCTGAAATCACAACATTTATAATTTCATCAAATCTTATGTTCCAACTACAAGAAACTTATTGGAGTCCAAAGATGGAGTTCTTCAGCTAGCACACCTTTCTTTCCTCAACCATGAAGCCCTGGGGCTACTTCATATGAATATCCTCAGAGAGGTATTCATAGAGGAATGCAATCTTGACTCACACCATGAAGATGTCATAGACAAGTTGTGTAGCTATAGTTAGCAATATTCTGATGGGTTAAAGAAAGGTCACTGGAGAGCAAGTCCTATCGCAAGCGATGCCTTCTCTTCGGTGTGTAGCTCATGGCTATGAACCGTGCTTTGAAGGTCTATACCTTCTCATTAGGTTCCCTCTTTCTCTTGAAGATCCATTTACACCTTAATGGGTCTGACCCATATAGGTGGATCCTCGAGGGTCCATATACAACACTTGTATATGAAGTCTACATTAGACTTTTATTGTAATATCCATCTTTCCATGTCATGATCCTCAGGAGCTTCATCACATGAAGTCCGATCATTTTCAGATTTAACTGACACATGGAATCCATCCTCAAAATTATTTGAAGAGGTATTAATGTTTCATCTTTAATTATCTATTTTAGTTTCCGATTTCAGGAGCCTCATTATCTTTTCATGATTAAATGAGTTCCTTTACTTCATTTTCATCTTGATTCTCAAGAGTCTCATCCTATAAGAATCATATTCTCAAAGATGAGATCTTTTAAGAATCTCAAGGTCATAAAGTAGGTATCCAATACCATCCTTTATTTTCCTAATGAAGTAGCACTCTCTGGTGCTAGATTCCAACTTACCAGCTTGGGACCTTATTAAGTGTATAATGTAGTCTCTACCACATATACCTGGAAACTAAGAGATAATTATGCTAAGATTAATCATTGATCAAATCATGTCACAAATGATCAATTGCATCTCCCTATAACTCTTATTGAGTTAAGGCTCATTAGGAGGGGTGAGACAGAAATCATATTCACATCTCCATAAGGTATTCCTTGAATTCATTTAATAGGTACAAGCTACCTTGATTAGATCAAATTCATTT
This sequence comes from Ottelia alismoides, assembly GCA_037367405.1. Taxonomy (NCBI): domain Eukaryota; kingdom Viridiplantae; phylum Streptophyta; class Magnoliopsida; order Alismatales; family Hydrocharitaceae; genus Ottelia; species Ottelia alismoides. Next base: position 513,462 of record JAZKJV010006777.1, on the reverse strand, counting down.
CATCTTCCTTCAAACTCTGGTTCTAAACCAAAATTGTGAAATCTTTGAACATTTCAAAGTTTTCTAAGTGAAGAGAAGAAATTTCATATCACAAATAATCACTAATAGATATCACATATCCATAATGTTTATTCTGATATAGATGATTCACATACATCAATATGTATGAGATCTTGAATACCTTAACATCTTACACCTTTCCCAAAGAAGGGTGTATTGGACATTTTTACTCTTGAATACAATATTCATAAGTATGTAAGATTTGAACATTTAGACAATCTAAAGGTTCATCTCTTATCAGTCTATTGATCACATCAACAAACAAATGTCCAAAACATGATGCCAGATCATTGTCAAATGATCTTTATCCTCCTATTGATCTTTAAAGGTTTTAATTTTCAGTATTAGAAATCTTAATGAACCATTCATTAATTTCTAATTTTGTGGAGTCCGCTAGATGTAAGATTACTATCTGAAATATATATCCATCATAACTCTTTATGATAGATAAATTTCAGAATTCATGTTTATATCCAACAATTAGAAATAAACAATGAGTGTATTCTAATATCTAGGTCATAGAGACATTCTCTAAGACTAAGGGCTCCCACTGAAAATATGAAGTCTATTGATCTCATGGAAATTATTGCAACATTTGCATCACTTTCAACATGGATGACCAATAAACCTTAAGATCAAATTTCTAATACATATGCAACCAATTGCAAGTGTGATTAGAAGATTGAGACACAATTATTAGACTTTATATTATCAAATAAGTAAGTCAATTTCAATGATTATATGTAGATTAATCTGATGCACTATCTGATTCCTTCTCTAAGGATTCTAGATAGATTTGATAGTCATACTATCAACACATCAATTTATTGTAGTATTGGCATTCATTCAACTCTTTGAATGTCATATGGAAGTTACAGAAATACAGTCAACCTGTTGACTGTATTTCTTACTCGGGTCCAACCCATGCTTCCACTGCGCTCCCTTTATCTCTAAGCAACCATTGCTCAAGACTAAAGGATCTCTTATCTTAAAATCAAAAATTTCAATATAAGAGTATTTCAACACTTATACATGCTTCATTAAATTCATACAATATGAATATTATGAAGCTTCATGAATGACTAGAGTAAAGATAGTAGAATGATGACACTCATCACCTACATCCATCTAAACTCTTAAAGCATAGGTTCAGGTAGGTACTCAAACAGTTTGAATACATCATCTCTTATAGAGCTACCATTCTACATGATGCAGAGAACCATGTCATTTATGATTAGATGTCAAGAGCACATATGTATGCCAAGATATCTTTATTGATTTTATAAGGATTATTTGATAATTACGATCATCATCGACATGTCACTTCTAAAGTACATTCAATGAGATCAAGACTTATAGAGACATACAAACCCTAGGGTTTTAGTCCTATTGTCTTATTTAATTATCACTTCTCATTATTATGAGGAAACTTGCACATTACAACCACATACATTATGTGTCCAATTGCAAGTACAATATCTGGATCAAGGGTCCAATCCATGATATTTTACTGGTTATTATTGAGTATAGAATTGAGTGGGTTTAATGAAGGATTATCTGAAATAAGAAATTTGCATGAGTGTATATATTTATATATATATATATACATATTATACTTTGATTTAGGAGTTTTTATATCAAAGTTGTCTTGCCATGTCAACAATGAAAGTCCATTCCCTTAATCACTTTCAATGTAAGAGATATACTTACCATTATATCTCAGCAAGATCTGGGATCTCCTCTTTATCTTTGTTACATCCCAATAATATGAGAAACTGCAACTCCAATAAAGAGAAGCGGGAACACATTCCGTCTTGCAAGTCCAACGTGCATTTCCCAATTCGGTCTTTAACACCCGGGCCCACCACCCCTAAGGTGATGTTGACCCGTCGTTAATTGAACCAACCATCAACAGGAATAGAACTCGCTATGCGCAATCCAATATCGCCCTAATAATATGAGGATCCGATATTGGGGTCACTACGCATACGGCCTTACTCTTTCGAGAAGCAAAGAGTCCGATCCAGATGCGCTTGTATATAGGAGCTGTCACTTCGTACAGGCGTCTCCTATATACAATCCCTGGCGACGGAAACCCTTCGCCTTGACGGGAGACCATGGATGTCACTTATGTGATCCTCCACCTCTTATTCAAATTTAATTGATTACTATGAATCACATTCATATAATTAATTCTTTCAAGGCAATTATTAACTCTAATCATATTAGAGTATTCTTAATTAGATATAATTAACTTAATCATATTAAATTAATTATCAATCCAATTTAATCAATCAAACTTAATTTTATGCTTGAATATATATATGGTATTATTCTCAAAGTACATATTAATTCGTATTTTAATAATTAGAAAAATACATCATAATCCCTCGGACATTATCCCGGCCCTACCCGCTGGCATGGTCAGTACCGGCGGGAGTGGGACGGACCGCATACGTTGCAACCCGCTACCCCAGCGATCCCCGACTAGACACCATATCCGCCTCGGGAAAGGATAATGCCAAATTGATTAATTTGTACTTGAGATGATCATTGGTTCTTCAACCGAAATTATACTATATAGTAATCAAAACAATTTTGATTATAAGGAAATTTGGTAGACAAATTCCCAATCCTATTCAAGCAAGAGTTTGATGATTGTGATTTCAATTATGATTTAGATCAAATCTAATCAATTAATTGATTGGGGCCAAGTCAATTAAAGAAATAATCATTCTCTAATATTTCACAAATATTTTCCATAATTATTTCTCGAAATTAACAATTAATTTCATTAATTGACAATCACATGGTTCTTGATTAGGAAAGTAATTTCAGCAGTGACCCATACTTACTAAAATTAGCATATCTCAATCAATTTAAATCCAAATTAAGCAAAGTTAATTTTTAAAGTTTGCTAATTTGATTTAGAACGGAAAACAAGTGATGTTTCACGCATTTCGAGGCAATTCTAAACAGTAATTAACATTTTAATCACGTTCAGATTCACAGTTCCCGAAACAGTGCATACATGTTCATTAAAACGACCATATCTAGAGCATACGAAATCCGATTTACGCAAACTCAGATCCTATGGTTTCCTTATTTAATGGGAAAAAATTCGAGTGCTATTTTCGTGTTTAAACAATTTAAACATGGCCGAAAAATTACACTAAACAGATCTGCGAAATCAAATGCGATAAAAAACTTTCGCGACCTTAACGAACCCAAGTCGTCCTCGATTAGCGAATCATATTCGAAACCATCGACCTAAGGCTCTGATACCACTTGTAGGATATGGTTAGATCCTCAAGCGCATCACGGAAGCGTGAGCATCGTATCGAATTCGAAGAGGAGCGACTAGTCGCACTAGTTGCTTGATGCAGCAGAATTTAAACAATTTTATATGACGAAAGCACATGATCCAAGAACACTTCTCGGATCGTTTCGTCTAAACCACAAACAAGTAATAGGATTACCTCTTGAAGCGTGGTTGCGATCGAGTCTCTAAACGAAGAGACCTCCTGTCTCAAGTCCGATCCGACGGAGGAGACGCTTGCGAGCGCGGGGATGAACCGCGTGCTTCTCGCAATCCATGTTCATGATCCAAGCGGCGGATCTCCTGATCTCGACACACGAGATCTGACGTCTTCTTCACGAGCGAGGCGCACCGAAGGAGACGGAGATCCACGAGCAGAAGAACAGGTAGCATAACGACGATGCCGCGGCGATGGAGAACCTCTCCATGGCATCCATGGTGGACGGCCATGAGAGGGAGAGAGAGGGCTGACCTCTAGAGAGAAAGAGAGAGAGAGAGATGCTTCTCAAACATTGTGTGTAAAATAGAGAGCATGATATGCCTCTCTATTTATAGGGTTTTGGGATCCATGGATCTCAATCCATGTGACATGTAAAATCAATGGATGAGATTGATTTATGTCAATCCAATGGCTAAGATTGTTGTTGGTAAAACCAACAAATTTAGATCAAAATATATTTGACAAAATCAAATACAAATTAATCCAAAATCAATCCAATAAATAAGGAGAGAATGTGCATGGAGATTTCATCTCCATGCACTTTCCATGTGGACGGCCACACATTCCTTTTAGGAATGATGTGCCGCCCCCCCTCTTTCCATGGAGAGAGCAATCTCATGGAAATCCATGAGATTGCATATCTCCTTGAAAATCTCCTTTATTTATTTCCAACAACTTTTGTTGGCTTTTTATTCTTCAAAAATAATTCACAATTATATTTGAGAATATTGCAATCTTGCCATAGAAAAATTGTGAATCAAATTCACAACCCAAAACAACATGTAATTTACATTGTCAATTAATTACACAATGTGTATCCAATACACATAATAATTAATCAACACATATAAATTATAATTAGCTCTCTCTAATACATTATAAATCACATTTATAATATATTATGAATAATTGGATATTACTATCCACATTATTCTTATCCTTGATAATTAAATCATATTTAATCATCTTGGATCTCTTTATCTCATGTGTTCAAATAATATGAATCACATTCACTTTATTCACATCTTTGATAATCAAATCACATTTAATTATCTAAGATAACTCTCTTTATAATATGAATCAAATTCATATTAATCTTGATAATTAAATCACATTTAATTATCCATTTTCTCAATGCTCGGATACATATATCAACAATAGAATTATCCATGAACTCTTTCAAGGATAATGCGCTTTCTCCGCGAATACTTGGAGATAAGGAAAGGGCGATTGTATTGTTCCACGTATAGTGACATGGATATTGAGATCATATCTCAAATCCAGATCGCGGGCCTCCCATAGATGCTTGATTAAATCAAGACCGCAAATCTAATCTTCTCATTGCATCTGAATCACATTCAGATCAATGTCCAACATTTGGACTAAGATCAGATTACTTCTCTACTGAGAGGAGTCACTAAAATCCAGATCTGTTTCATCACTCCCTAGGAATGGAAGCGTCATGGTTATACAATCGTTTATGATCACATCACCCTCAGGTATTCCCAATACCTATACATCCTGCATACTAGAAGACTCAGAATAAACCCGAAGTATTTGATCAACTTTATACTGTCTACTTCATGGTTTTATCAGTAAGTTTCTCATTCGATCATTGGGAGTCGGTATTGATCATATACTTTCCAAAAGCATATATCATACCTAGGTCTTGATCATATACTTTCCAAAAGTATATATCAAACCAACAAATTCAGTCAAGCTTCCAAAGCGAGACGACCGTGCGCACGGAATTTGATTCTTCCCAATATCTCATGAGTGAGCTCATGTCTTCCGGTTCAGTAGTGAACCTGTATGATCCCTTTGAGAGATCGTATTACTCATATGCCCTTATATGTACACCAGCGCGCCGGTGTATAGACCTTGATTAGGCCATCAACCTATTGGTCTGCCAAATGTACATACTCAGACATATAGTAACACATCTGTCTCCGGTCAGAGGATGTGTGCCTATATCATGACAGCATATGATATAGGACTTTGGTTATCTCGATCTCGTTAAGTCAACTCTTTGACCTAACTAATCTGACACCTCCGAATCTCTATTCCTATGCAAAGGACCTGCATCAAGAAGTCGGTCAGATATCAGCCTAACTGAGAAAGGATTGCCATCTCCTACTCAGGCTGGAGATCATCTCTTAATAATAATCATTTGACGGTGCTTGATGAGTCCTCAATCTAACTCATTAGATATTCATCTAAGCATCAACCTCCATGATTCAATAATTGAATCAACAGCTGTATGATCATTAAGATGGCCATGGTACATAACCCTAATTGTACTAAGGGACCTATTATGCAAACTATGTACTCTTTATTTCAGATTAAGGAGTGAATTGCAATAACATTTATTGCATAATGGCTCGCCGTGGGCTCGCATGTCCAACAGGTGTTCCACTTGTGTGGAACATCAACATGGTTTGAAGTACTGAGCTTAGGCCACGCCTTCACAGGTGTGCATGTCTCACCAATTTGTGTCCGAGTAGGTTCTTGCTTGCTCACAGGTGATTCCGTTACGAGCGAGGACCGAAGTAGTGGTTTCGCATATCGGCTTCCTCTCTCTTTGTTTGTTTGAGTAGGGATACAAGGGTTACAAGGACCTCAAAAAGTGCAGACTATAGGTTACAAAGGAGGAGGATAAGTACGGGACACTTTTCTGGCAGTATTCTCTCTTTTATTGTTAAAAGATATGCATGAAATAAGAACTCTAAAACTGAAAAGATAATAAATAGCTGAATCTTTCGGCTTCACGTGGCATGATTTGGTTAAGCCAATTTTGTATTATGTTTGTATGGATCTAGATTAAGGTTCAAATGTCAAGTCACACGTATTTGCGCAAATTTTGTCCTATGTGTCTTCCTTTTGACCCCCGCTCAGTTCGAGCCTTTCTACTGTTTTACACTTCGTTTTATTCATCGTTGACCACCGTATCTTTCCTCCATCATCGTCTCCTTTTTGCTTTACGATGGCGATCCATGGATGGTTCAGTCGAGACTCTACCGACGCTCAAATCGATTCCATAGACTCGACATTGTCAATAATTCGAGGCGATTCCCGAGAAATCAGTCCGAACTTTGCAGGCCGATCTCCAAACTCCTCACTTCTTTTCTTTGCCCACCAATAAATCAGGATCACTTTTATCCCGCCTTCGTCGTTGTGAATGATAGTCGATCATATTTTTCATTCACAACACTCTAGGATTGACCCTAATTCCATATTCATCTTGGTAGCTGAGAATCAATTTCAATGGTATGATTGGGACTTTTTTCATTTCATATAGAAGCCATCCCTAGTCCTGGATCCGAACACTGAGTTTATTTCTTCAGGCTCAGACCTGAAGATGGCATCTTAAGGAAAGGGCAATGGACAGCCACCTCCTCAACCTGAGCAGGGTGAGATGCCAGATCAGAATCATGTGAATGCTCAGTTGCTGACCTCCATCCAGACCATCCAGCAGCAACTGACTGAGTAGGCCCTTGCACAGACTGCATTCCAGGATATGCTGAATGATGTAGTGAACAGACAAGCGGGAGAAGGAGACAGACTAGCAGGAGAAAGGGGAAACGGACCCCGTGATGATCCAGATGAGGAAGAGTTGGAACAAGGGAGGCAGAAATCCACACTAAAAGAGACATATAATCCTGGAGACAGCCAGATGACCAAGTGGATCCGTATCCCACCGGTACATGCTCACTTTGAGATCAAGCCTTAATTCCTCTCTCTTTTACCATCATTTCTGGGAACACCAGCAAGGACTCGTACATTCACCTGCAACAGTTCTCACGTATCTGTCGCAGTACCCACTACCCCATTGTTCCCTTGACATCTACAGTCAAGTGACCGGCGTTGTCAAGTGACAGGGTATGGTCAAGAACCGCCGGCGGCGGTTGCATGGCCGACGGTTGCGGAGATCGAGTCTCACGGAAGATCCAACTGTGGGTGTGGGGAGAGGGCAGACTTTGCGAGGGGGCGTTCACGACCTATAAATGTCGGCCTCCACCATGAGGAGTAGATTATCCGGGAACCACACTCGCCATAGGGAGCCCTCTCCCATCATCATCTCCCCCTTCATCCCTCTCTCATTCTCTCTCTCACAAAGGAGTCCGATCGAAGACATACCTCGATCCAGAAAGACACCCTACACGACGTTGGGAAAAAACTGGAAGATTGGAATTGTTGTAGTGGCCACACTATCATGAAGATTTAATGCAAGTTTCGATGACGAGAGGAATTTTGGATTTAGAAAGACTATGTGCAACACTTTAAAAATAGTTCTTCATTTGATGTTCAAAGTGTGAGAGCGAATTACATAAGTGATGGATTGCTATTAGACTATTTGACCTTCAGTATTTGGGGTGGTTGTCATTATATTTAATTGGGTATATGAACCCAACATTTTATCAGAGCCAGTCTTACCTAAGCCCAAAATGTTACACCATGAGAAGGCGTAATTTTTTGCCGCAAACAGAAAGTGATGAACAGTAATGTGATGGGTCCTAGGTTTATAGATGTAGTGTTTAGGAGGATTGGCTTTGCAATTCAAAAAGAACTAGCGACGCAACTTGTTGCCCATTTGCCTCATGTTTCAGTGTAAACTTTTATCTAATATATGATGAGAGGCTGATTTGTTAGGCACATGTAAACTTGAACCATATTCAGTCTGGTTTGCCCGAACAAAGTTTCCTTTCCATTCTCAGTAGAACGGCCTGTGACTAAGTGGTCAAGAACCGTTCGCCGCCTGATCCGGACATTTCGGGGGGCGGCAGTTGCGGCATGGCCGAGTCTTTAGGAGGCCATAACCGAAGGGCGTGGGGGAAGGGGGCGGACTAAGCGAGGGCATTCATGCCTATATAAAGACCTCCGCGAGGAGGTGCAGAGTCATCAGCTCAAAGCCTCGCCGTTGGGAGCCCCCTCCCCAAACCCCTCTCTCTCTCTCGATCCCATTCTCTCTCGCAGCTAAAGGAGGAAGGCATACCTCGAAGAAATCCTTGATTGGTATCAGAGCTAGCCCCCGATCGTCGTCTTCGACACTCGATCGTGGTCTTCTCCGTCGTCTTCGGCATCCGATCCTGGTCTTCTCTGCCGCAACCGCCGTCTGCAGCTGGTGCCTTTAAAAAAAAAGGAGTCCGCCGCCCTACTCCCGAAAGCACCAAACCCTAAGGGTCCGAGGTGATTTTTTTTATCCCCCTGCGTTCTGTCCGTGTTTTAAATCTATCCCCTTTGTTTTTTTTTGTTGTTTTTTATCCTAAGAGGGGTTCGTAGGTCCCAGTTTTGTTTTTTTTTTTTTAAGTTTTTTAAGGAAACCGAGACCCTTGACTGTTTTAAAAGCAACCTTTTTTACCAACCAGTGATCACTTAAATTTTTTTTTAATAAATTAAAAAGGATAATTTATTTTTTTTATATTAGACCCCCCTTAATAAATTAAGTCATCTACTTAGTATAGATGTGAAAGTTACGAAGGGGACACGTTTTTTTGTTGTTGCTTAACTTAAACATAATAAAAAAGGGGGCTTCAACTTCTTTTTAAACCATAACTTAATTTCTTATTGTGTTTTTTTTTAAACTTCATCTTGGACGTTTCTTAAAAAAAAGGTCTTAATAATTTCATGCCATTAACGAGAAAGGCAAGAAGATAATTATAAGCTCCGTTTTATAATTTATATCATATCCTAAAAACAAAAACCTATTCTCTTAATCACAGAGTCCCCGTCTTTTTTGTGTGTTAAAGTTTTTTTTGTTGTTTTTTCATAATTGCTATTAAGTTGCTCAAACAGTATTGATCTAGTTTTTTTAAAAAAAATAAGTTGGTGAAGAGCCTTGTTATTTTTAGATTTTAATGTGTTTATTAAAGTTTAAGATAGAAGTTAATATCTTCATTGGTTAAATTAGAGTAATATTATCAAGCCCTTTTAAGTGGTATTGTCGTTTTTTTTAAACCTTAATTAGTTGAATCTTATTAAGAAGTCCATTGATTGCCTTCAATTAAATAGGCTGCTTAATCTTTTAAAAAAAATTGTTTATAATTATTTTTGCTTAAATTATATATATATATATATTGCGTCTCTGTTGGATTCTCGTTTTCTTTATTGATCTTTGATTTATTGATTGTGTTTCCTTGTAGTCAAAAAGTTTTTTTATTATAATCAATTGTTAACTTACTTATTAAAAACACGCTTGCAGTTTTTTTTGTTTTGCATAACTAGTTAATCCTGCATCCTTATTAACTTTTAGGCACTTTGTCGGATGAACCTCATTGCTTAACTTCTGTACAATAGGCTTCACTTTCAACTTAACCATACATAATAGTTGTTTTTGTTAATTTTTTTGAATCTTTACTTATTCTCGTACAATTTACTTTCTTTGTCCAACTGCTTCGTTAAGTTTTTTTGCAAAATAAGTATAAATCTCAAACATTATTGTATTTATTTATTTAGATCAACAAAAGATCCAATATGACAAGCAAGATAATTGCCACTGAGGTGGGAAAAATCGAGTACCTTAACGGTACTAATTATGAATTATGGAGTAGGAAGATCTACTATGGCATGTTGCACGATAGCATACACACCATTATAGATAAACCTGGCCCAATCTTATCTGAGAATCCAACTGTGGATGAAATTAGGTCCTGCGAACAGTGGGAGAAAATAGATAATAGGGCTAGGAGCTTTATGCTGACCCACATGGATCTGAACTTGATTCAGGTCTTCGAAACCTGCGAATCAGCTTACGAGCTCTGGACCGCGGTTAAGGACAAATACCACTCCAAGTCGGAAGTGAGCGTCCAGCTTCTTATACACAAGTACAACTCGTGTAGAATGAAGGAATCTGAAAGCGTCCTTGAGCATGCGAACAAGATGATCGTGATGGCCAAGGATCTTACGGCTGCTAATTGCGCGATTCCGGAGAGGATGCAGATCGCAGCCATACTAGGAAGTCTCCCTCCGTCATTCGACATGGTTGCCACATCTTTGAGGATGAATGGTAACATTAAGTCTGTGACGGACCTACCTGCACAGCTGGCGATTGAGCAGGACCTCTCCAAACAAAGATCGAAAGCTGAGATCTTTGAGGTCGAGGAAGAAGAAGAAGCGAATGCCGTGCACGCGAAGAAAAGGTTAGGCCCCTCCAAGGTGAATTTTAAGGGAAAGAGTGGGAAATACCCACGCAGATCTTGCTACGGTTGTGGAAAATATGGCCATTTCAAGGTCACTTGCCCCAATAAGAAGAAGTCGGGAAATTCTAAAGTACCTGAAAATAAAGGCAAAAAGAAAATAGAATTTGCAGCCGTCGTGGAATGCAACTCTGTCATCACGGACAGTGATGGATGGTGGATCGATTCTGGAGCGACCAGACACATCGCCAAGACAAAGGAGGGCCTGGTGGACTTAAAGGAGCTGAGCAAAGGCGAACAGAGGATCTTCATGGGGAACAACACCTACCTGGACGTGGAAGGTGTTGGGACATACCGACTTGACCTGGGAGATAGTGTTATGGTACTGAATGATGTACTATATGACCCAGGGATACGTCGGAACCTGATATCTGTCCCAGTGCTGCTCAAGAAAGACTTTGAAGTTAGGTTTTACAATAAACGTGTATCTATAGGCAAGAATAAGAAGGTCTATGCGATGAGAAAGTCTGTTCCCGAGCATGACCTGTTTTGTCTTCCTGTAATAAATTCTAATGAATCAATGAATGTCGCTTCTGATTGTTCCTTGTGTTTTTTATCTGATTATGACTTGTGGCACATGCGATTGGGTCATCCAGGAAACTCTAAGATGGATCAAATGATTAAGGCAAATTTATTGCCTAAAATCACGGGTGCAAGGACATTGCCCTGCGAACACTGTCTGACCGGCAAAATGACGAGAAGACCCTTCTCAATCGAAATTCGGTCAACAGAGTTACTAGGTTTGATCCATTCAGACATATGTGTACCACTGAGCGTCAGCACACATAGAAATAAGGAATATTTTATAACATTCATTGATGACTACTCGAAGTTCTCCTATGTCTATCTCTTAGGAAGAAAGTCGGAAGCACTTGAAACATTTAAGAGATATAAGACAGAAGTAGAGACAAGATTGGGAAAACCAATCAAGACTCTTAGGACAGATAGAGGTGGGGAATATACCTCAAAGGATATTGCATTCAAGCAGGCATTCGTAGGCAGACTACAATGCCCTATACACTACAGCAAAATGGTGTAGCAGAAAGAAAGAACCGAACTTTGATGAATGCAGTAAGGTGTATGCTTTCACACTCAGGACTCTCTAAGAAATTCTGGGGAGAAGCAGTGTTGACTGCGAACTATATACAGAACAGGATTCCCACCAAGTGCGTAGAATCAACGCCATATGAAATATGGAATGGCAGAAAGCCCGAGTTGGGCCATCTCCGGAAATGGGGATGTGTTGCACATGTTCTGGTACCGAGTCAGCTTAGGGACAAGCTAGACTTCAGGACATTAAAGTGCAAGTTTATTGGATATAGTGAAAATTCTAAAGGGTATAGGTTCTTCCTGAAACTAAAGGTCTGATCGAAAGTCGTGATGCAACTTTTCTTGAAATTCATCAAGAAAAGGAGCATGAAGTAGAGCAATCAGATCCTCTGATTGTCTTACAAGATAATGAAGACGACTTGAGCATTAGACAAGAACTTGAGGATGATATCGATCATCCAAATGTAGAGAATGAACCTATGGAACATGATGATCCTTTAGAGGAAGTGGGTGGACCCACACAACCCATGAGTATAATCGGCAACAAGAGACCCAGAACACGACCCGCATGGATGGAAGATTACCGTGGATGAGGATGTCACGGATTGTACAGATCCCATATCCTTTGATGAAGCTATGGCTTTATCTGAGTCGGAATCATGGTCGGCCGCCATGAGAGATGAGTTGGACTCAATCGAGCGAAACGGTGTTTGGGAATTATGTGATTTGCCAGAAGGTAGGCAATCCATAGGATGTAAGTGGGTATTCAAGAAAAAGTACCGAGTTGATGGTACAGTTGATAAATACAAAGCCAGATTAGTTGCCAAGGGTTATATCAGCAAGTTGGAATAGATTTCCAGGAAACCTACTCTCCAGTGGCTAAGTTCGCATCCATTCGAATGATCTTAGCTATAGTCGCATATATGAATTTGGAATTATTCCAAATGGATGTGAAGACGGCCTTCCTTAATGGAGAATTGAGGGAGGAGATTTATATGCGACAACCTGAGGGATCTCAGGTTGAAGGTCAGGAGAAAAAGGTTTACAAGTTAAGAAAGTCATTATACGGCTTAAAGCAGTCTTCACGGTAATGGTATCTCAAATTTCATGAGAAAGTTATTCAATTTGGATTTGTTTCAAATAAATTGGATAACTGTGTGTATGTCATGAAGAGTGGGAGCAGGTTTGCAATCATGTCATTGTATGTAGATGACATTCTGCTTGCAGGTAATGACATACAAATGCTCAATGAAATTAAACAGAAATTGAGCAATGAATTTGAGATGAAGGACATTGGCGAAGCATCCTATGTTCTTGGAATTCAAATAACAAGAGACAGGGACTTAAGGACATTGAGCCTTAGTCAGGAAAGATATTTGCATACTGTATTAAGGAGATTTGGAATGCAGAATAACACTCCAGCTCCAACACCGCTTGTGATGGGAAAAAGACTCAATAAGAGTCAGTGTCCCGGAAAGGGGCAGAAACCTTTGGATGTACCATATGCACAAGCGGTAGGAAGTTTAATGTATGCAATGATGTGTACTCGACCTGATTTAGCTTATCCAGTAAGCTTAGTCAGTAGATATCAAAGCAATCCTGGTCCAGCACATTGGGAAGCTGTAAAGAGGATTCTTCGATATCTGAAAGGAACAGTACATCTGAAACTTGTCTATCAAGCAGAATCGCTTGAAGTGGTAGGATACTCCGATGCCGATTTCGGAGGGGATGTGGATGATAGAAAATCCACATCAGGTTACCTGTTCATGTTTGGTGGTGCAGTCGTTTCTTGGGGTAGCAAGAAACAAGGATGTGTATCACGACATACACATGAGGCTGAGTACATTGCATGTAGCATGGCCACCACTCATGTTGTGTGGATCAGGCGTTTTCTAGAGAACCTAAACCTCGAATTGGTCAAAGAGCCAATTGAAATGTATTGTGACAATCAAGCTGCGATAAGCTTGATTAATAGCGGGGCTAATAGTTCTAAAGGAAAACACATTGAGATCCAATATCACTATATACAAGATATAGTGGCGAAGCAAGAAGTCACGGTAACCTACATACCTACCAATGACATGTTGGTTGATTCCCTTACCAAGGGAATAACAACAGGAACATACATTAAACATGTTGGTTTAATGGGACTCAGGAATGTATGAGTCAAGGAAGAGGTTTTATAGATAATGATCCTCACATGATAAATCTCCATATATATACTATACGAATAGTGGGAGTATATATGTCTTGACCACTTTGGTCAAGTGGGAGACGTAGAACGGCCTGTGACAAAGTGGTCAAGAACCGTTCGCCGCCCGATCCGACCGTTTCGGGGGGCGGCAGTTGCGGCATGACCGAGTCTTTAGGAGGCCATAACCGAAGGGCGTGGGGGAAGGGAGCGGACTAAACGAGGGCATTCACGCCGATATAAAGACCTCCGCGAGGAGGAGAAGAGTCATCAGCTCAAAGCCTCGCCGTTGGGAGCCCCCTCCCCAAACCCCTCTCTCTCGATCCCATTCTCTCTCGCAGCTAAAGGAGGAAGACACACCTCGAAGAAATCCTTGATTCTCTACATCTCCGGCCGATCTGATCGCTTAAATCGATCTGACCACGATCTAACCCATCTTAAGCATTTTACTGTAAGAACAATCAAGCCAGCTAAACCAACCTGAACTTGACCGATTCATGGCTTAATCAATCGTCTCGATCCGGTTTTTAACCCTTGGTCCTGCCTGGGATTGCAGCCTTACAACGTTGGTGATATGAGATTTCATAGCAAAGTTGGCCATTTGGTACTAGTTATAAATTGAACGGGAGTGATATGGATTTGAAGTGAAATCATAGAATTTTATTGAAGACTCAGGGCGTCTCAGGATTTCGATCCCCTGTCGCATCACAAAGGTCAATACCACCTGATCATATTGTTCGATACATGACGTGCGTTCTTGTAAGAACGAATAGTTTTTTTTCCGGATATATATATATATATATATATATATATATATATATAGGAAATATTTCCAATGAGGTGCATCTTTCCTGGGTGCATGGAAAGCCCGCCATCCTAACCATTCATAGGCAATCTGATGGTTATCATTAATGTCTCGTTATCTATATTTTTTAAATGTCGAAAAACCCATTATGATCATTTTAGTATATTCTATATTTAGAATGCAACAAAATATCTCCTAAATTATCTCACATCTCTCTCTCCTGTCTCTCTCCCTCGACGACGGCTCTATCAAAATTTATGTTAATCTGATAGGTCTTATTAGCCCTTATCCTGACAAGAAAAAAGCTGACAAATTAAATATGTTTTCGTAAATTTTACAGACGCGTGTCGGGTTCTCATTATTCAAAGACGACAACGACCATACATATCCAACCAGTATGGATTTGATCTTATACTTATAAGTTGTTGTCTCCAGAAGTCCATGCAATCATGCAACGAAAGCACTGCTGATCGTGGTAAACAGGTCGACCTTGGTGAAAACTTGGATTTTTCCAGGCACCAGACCTAAACAGCATGATTATTTATTTATTTTTGGCCGAAAATTTTCGGTGGGAATTGTTTAGATAAAAACTGCTGTTGAACTACAGGACGAGTCAATGGATGATGTGATCAAAACATACTGTTCATAATTTTTTATTTAGATTAGGAACGTTAGCAAGCAATCAGATGGGCTATCGGAACAAGGAGGTGCTGAAATCTTTGAACGCGACCTATCATTGCCGTGGAAATAATGGGCAGTGTCCCATTCCAGATCTATCTGCAAATCGTCCTCACCTAACAATCCAACCAAGAGGGTCCTGTCGGGGAGATAGATAGCATCTTCTGAAGAGGACCGTTCCCGTCCCAACCCGGTGTCCTCCGTCCATTACAATTACGGCCCCGACAGATCCACATCCGCGGTGGCAGCGGCCTAGCCATTTACCGTGCGTAGAAAGACTGTCCTGCTATGGATGGATTAATCATTTCGTACGAGGTGCCAGGAAAGTTCGAACTTAATAGGATCCACTTGAACTTAGCCTGTTAATTCAAGCAGCTCGTGAGCTTGGCTTGATAAGCTCGTGAAAGTTCAAGCTAGATTCCCAGCTTGGTAGCTTTGTTTTCAAAGTCTAGACAAAGAAAACAAATGCACATTAGTGGTTATGACAACAGATACACCATGATTCTTTTCAAACACTAGTGAAAGAGAAAAAATTGAAACCTAAATACGCCTACGTTGAAACTTTTTATTCGAAATATCAAATTGGCATCCTGATATTAATTTCTTCAGATTAGTAAAAAAGTTAAGAGAAAACGTCCGCTTCTTTTATTCTAATGAATGTAGCATGCACGATTGCTCGAGTAGAGGAATCAAATCTAAATTGGCTCCTTAACTAGCTTGGGAGCTGCTCGAGCCATCTCTTCTGAAACTGAGTGCTGAAATTACTACATATCGACTATCCAGTCCAGACTGCCGGTACATAGACTAACAACTCCCATAGTATTCAGTTCCAACATTGTTATATACGATCCCCTTGTTGCCAAAAACATAGAATTTGAGGATAACACAGTCTGTCTCGTCTTACCTGCCATTTTACAACTATTTTCATGAGTAGCTCTCACTCGTGGATCTAGTATCAGACCAACGAAGCCGTTGCGTTAATTAGTTCAAGGCAAGGGAGAAACTCACGATTGGGAAGATAATCTTCCCCTGCTTAGAGTCTGGTTCCTCGCTCGGCGAAGTTGAACAAATGCACTGCTCGAAAACACAGACCACCTGACGTGGTGCGTCAACACGGCCACAACAAATTGGACAACATTGTAAGCCCTCGGTACCGTGTCACTTTCCTCAAAGCGCATGCTAGTAGGCAGAGTAGCGACGGCTTTTTTTACTGGAAAATGAAGTGTTGAGCACATCTCCTTCATCACAGTGCACATTTGTTTCTAAAATCCCCATCTCGATTTCAATCTCAGAAAATCGACTTCTTTCTCAGATGTCCCGTTTGGATGAGAGAGAATAAAGGAGACCTATGACCAATCTCTCATTCTTGTTAAGTCGATTTCAGGGATAAGACATGCACTAGGTAGATAGAGACAACTGGATGATATAACCATGATATGGTCATATTATTCTTAAAGGATAATCATAACAAGATACCAATAACAAGAGTTAGCTGTGAAGCTTGCTTGACTCACTTCTCAAAAATATTCAGTGATTACCTCAATCCTTAGGCCATGTTCATTTAGTGAATAAGGAGAATGCAATAAGGAGAATAAGGCCCCATTTTCCTCCCAACACGGTTCCCCGTGGTACGACTATTCCCCATTATTTCATCTTATTTCACTCTTATTCCTATCTTTATCTCACCTTACCTACCTTTATTTCACCTTATTCTCCTTATTCCTATCCTCCAGCCGAACAAAGAATAAACCCTTATTCTCCTTATTCCCAATTCTTATTCTTGCTTATTCCCGAACCGAACGGGCCTTTAGTGGATCCATTATAATTTTATTATCTAGTAATTCATGCCTAACATGAATCTCCTTTCCGTTTTCTCTATCACCTGTTCTCTCAACGCTCCCATGACATGTTCCCCAGCTGATCCTCAAGATATAACAATCATCTCCACAAAAGAAAGATATCATGCAAACTTGATTATATTGGCTTCAAGATACATACATACATACATATATAAGAAAAAATGGATATGCCTCTTAGGAGAACTAACTTGGCTCCTCCACCCCATTTTCTCCATTGTTATTTTTTTAAGATGAATCTGTGAAAATTCATCACTATATCTAGAGACTCCTACGACCTCCATCTAGATAGCCATTTTTTAACAATCACAAAATTGTCGAAATCGACCTTGTCTGGATGGAGGTTATGAGTCTATGTTTCGCCCAGAACTTGAATGATAATATATGAATATAGTAATGAAAATCCATGGACTCATTTTTCAAAAAAAAATAAAAAAAATGAGAAAAATAGGGCAGGGGGAGCCAAGGTAACTCCCCCAAGGAGACAACCCCATTTTACCGATATATATATATATATATATATATATAGGGGAAAATGTGGCTGCTCCCTGGGAGGAGCCAACGAGCTGCTCCCACCCTCATTTTCCCCCATTTTTTTATTTTTTTTGGAAAATAAAAATTTGTATATTCATCATTATATCCCTCTAACATTCTATTAAAATTTCGTCAGAAACAAAGACTCCTACGGCCTCCATCCAAACATGATCGATTTAAAAAATCCTGCGACTGTTAAAAAAATGACGTACGGATGGAGGGCCTAGGAGTCTCTGTTTATGACGAAATTTTAATAGAATGTTAGAGGGATATAGTGATGAATATAGAAATTTTTATTTTCCAAAAAAATAAAAAAATTGGAATATATAGGGGTGGGAGTAGCCCCGTTGGCTACTCCCAGGGAGCAGCCCCATTTTCCCATATATATATATATATATATATAGAGAGAGAGAGAGAGAGAGAGAGGTGTGATCCTGTGAGAGCCAAAATTTGTGAGTGCATGAAAGCAGTGAATCTGAACCACTAGATTCAACTCTTCTATCTCCTCTTGCAATCAATGAGAGAGATGACAGAATCTAGTGGTCCAGAATCAGTCCTCTCATGCTCTCACAGATTTTGACTCTCACAGGATCGTCCCTACACACACAGAGAGGATTGATCGTGTGAGAGCTAAAATCTGTGAGAGCATGCGAGCAGTGAAACTGTAGAGGAGATCAGCTCTCACGAGATCAACCTCTCTCTCTCTCTATCTCTCTCTATCTCTCTCTCTCTCTATATATATATATGAGAAAAGGGAACATACATCATGATGTAGGTATCTTATCTACACTCACTTCTTTTCCCCTCTACTTTTTTTATTTTTTAAATGAAACCTAGAGAGGGATTTAGATCGTCATATATCACCAATAACGTCATTCAAACTTCAATTTAACTCGAGAGTTATATCCCCTTTGTCAAGACTGTCAAATTTTAATGATCTCATAATTGTTGAAATCGACCCATTTAGATGGGCATGTTAGAAATGCCTGTTTTCCACGAAATCTGAACACATATTCCACTTAATATTCTAAGTAAATCCTCCATGGATTCATTTCAAAAACAATAAGGGAAAAAGAGGTGAGTGTAGGTAAGTTACCTACATCATGACGTTCGCTCCCCAACCTACCTCTTTCTCTCTCTATAGTACAAGATCTTAAAACGAGATTACATTAAAATGCACATAAACCTCACTAATATATATATATATATATATATTATAGGGTAACAAAAGCGACAAACTTAAGCTACCCTAACAGCCTGTTGTTGGTAATATATGTAACTATCGTACCAAAACTGTACATCCAGAAGCTTCTAGAAAGTCCAAAACCTCCGTAACCACACTGCAGTCATGTAAAGCAGAGGCCATCTGCTTCTAATACCTGCAATCATATAAAGAAAGAACCTCAGAAGAAGAAATAAAACCTAGTACGTACATGCATACATGATAGAATACAACCACAAGGCTGGAACTACTCTGTCATCGTCTTCGACGTGACGATAACGGGCACAGCCACGTGTTCAATAGCTGCCTGGGTTCCGCTCTATATTCATGTATGCATGTCGCCAATAACTGGATAACTTTGAGTAAAAACAAGCACACGCTCTTCATTTACCTCAAGTAACTACGCAACTGAATACTGGCGGAAAGATGGAAATATCTCCGTGAATTTTAGTATATGTAATCCGTATGATCATCGAATATTGGATAACTGTGATCGTAATAATTAGAGCTTGGTATAGACCCTCGCTTGGCTTCCACATCGAAAAGCATTGAACTACTGTTCATTCTCTTGGACGCCCTTTCCGCCTGCAGAGGTAATACACAGCGAAAATGACAATAGTAATGAGCCGCTGCAGCAAAGTTATTTAAACTATGAAATCGAGGGCATTTCCACAATGTACCTTGCTAATGAGTTTCTCAAATGCCTCTGGCCCATTCTCCTGGATATATTTCTCAGCAGCACGCAATATATCTTCTGGTTGAGATGAATCATCTTTTTTTCCTGGTACATACCAGATGTTCACTGTCTGCGCGTTCACGAAAAAGGGCCTAACAAAATTCTGGTAGACATATGCCGCACCACTGAAGTATGGCAATACAAGCCAGCAGGTTACGATGAGTTTCAGATACGACCAGAATGGAAGCCTGGACAAAAAAATGAAACACGAGACATGGGCTCACATGTACAGAACTATAGGAAGATCAAAATAAAATCACTCAGCACAGTAACTTATTTACAATAGAGTGAACCCACAGATGTCACAACGACAATAGAAATTACTTTGAAGTTGTCAGCTTCAATAGAAAATGGCAGAAGCATATGTAGCAGGTGAGATGCCACAGAACCGATTTCCACTGGATTAAGATTAGATGCTAAACGTGTTATGCGGGTATCATGTTGTGAGAACCAATAGCTGCAAGTCAAAAGATGCATTCTTTCTTCAGATTTATGAGGAGCATGGGTGCCCATGTGCATAGATCATCATTATATTTTTTCTAGAAAACAGACGCTGACGTCTTGTTGCCTCAAGTTTGTCATAATAATTGAAGCAAAAAAGGAAACCTCTTAACATACGTTTTCCTCTGCAGAGATTTAATTTTTATCATAAAATTTAATAATAATGTTTTAATATATCCAGTCTTGGCTAAAATTTTTAAAGCTCATAAAACTCAGAATGAGTATGAGACACGTGAATTTTCTTGTTAATTAATTAATTCAACAGAAGGTGGGCCGTAAGGGCTACAGCCAGGGGAATCAACTCTGGGATCTTTAAGTCGCAACAAATTTGACTTTGAAATAAAACCTATGAGCTTTACGTGCTTGCATATAACATAATAACTTACACGTCCTCGGATTTTACCCACGTAGTTACATAAACAAAGAGGGTAATGGCCATCCACAAATATTTAGTAGTAAAGAGGTCTAACTGAGTGCAGAACATATTTCAACTCCCTTTTCGAACAACTCCAGTCATGGAAATAGACTGAATCACATTCTGCACTCAAGGCTGCACAGACAAAAGACATCGAGAGGTCAGCAACGCTTGAAGTCCCAACATAAGTTGCAATGTCTTCCTATTGCCTTCTCTAAAAGATTTTCAGAAAGCCAACTGGGAAGTGGAGTTAACAAAATAACATCTAATAAATTCCAAATCTCCCTCATAAGCCCCAACAGACAACCGAAGATCAGACGGTAAATATATTCCTCGCCATTCCCTCAAAAATGGTAAGTAGTATCAGCCAATGAGACCACCGCCTCGTGTAAACCTTAATTGCAATCCCCCCACCCCCCTCTCCTGAACAACCACTTCAGGATATTTAATTTGATAGGGGCCTTGGCTCTCCAGATGCATCTACAATCCCTTGGGAGAAGCTGGTTCGGACTAGTTCCATTCTCGGCAATTCTAAGTGCTAGATGTCGGCCTGCATTATTAAGCAAGAAAAACATATTGGTGAATCCTTACAATAACTATCGAAGAATGGGTAGGAAGAGTTGAACCCCAAGACCAACAATCCGCTATAGAAACCTTACAATTCTCAGGCAAGATCCATAAACCTCGGAAGAATCTACCCCACCAGAATGCAAAATGAAGAATCACCCCACCAGAATGCAAAATGAGATCCAGCAATAAGAAGGATCAACTTGACTAGTTCCTCCACAAACAGCGACGACCAAGGTGGAAACCTCATGTTCTGACAAGTCGAGAGTCTACCAATAACAACTAACAAGCAAATAGAACATTCTCCAAAATACTTCCCCATTCTTGAGTAAAACTAATCACCGTACAGAGAGAAGTCATAGTTCAATCTTCTTGGATCCTTCAGTCCAAAGCCTCCATCCTCCACTGGTTTGCAAACCTCGGGCCACCAGAGGCATCCTCCCTGAGCCCCACCAATGGAATCTCCTGCACAGAGCATTGATCCTCCTCACGTTGCCAGTAGGAATCAAAAGGCAATAAGAAATTCACGGGTGGAGGATAAGATTGATACTAGAAGAATCAGTTGTCCTCCCTTGGAAAGCATCTTGGTAGTGATGCAACCGGATACGGTATATCCGTATCCGTTTGTCATCGTATCTGTTTTTAAGAGGACACGGATACGAAGTTCTGATTTTAGCAGATACGGATACGGATATAGACATGAGACTTTACATTTTTTTGCAGATAAGGATATAAATATTGTTTTCAATTTTTTTGAGGATACAGATACGGATATGGTTACATATTTTTTTGACGGATACGGATATCCGCGTTGCTGAATCAGTGTTTATATTGTATATACATACATACATCAACTTGTGTGTGTATCTCCAAATATGTTATAGGATTAGTTGCAATATATTGCACCTGGAGTCATTTTCAAATATGGGAAGAAAAATATTTATGTATATTATTTAATCATTTGTTTATACATGTTATTAAACTTAGTATATACTATAGTTTCTTTTGTGTTTTGTCGTCTTGTAGTTTATTAATTTTGATTTAATTAGCTATTAATTTCAACTTTACCAAACAATCATACTGAATGTAAGCGTTAGAGGCATTTCTTATCCGCAGGATAATCCATTTCCGTTCGTATATCCGCATCCGAATCATGATTATCTGTTTCCATATTCGTTCCGTATTTAAGGATATACTTTGCAATTTTCAATACCTGCAATGTATCCGTTTCCGTATTCATATCTATATTTTAAAATGGATAAGGATATGGTAATACCTATATTTGTATCCATATCCGTTCCTTTGCATCCATAAAATTGGAGGCCCACCCTTCCCGATCATCGTTCCATCCACTCCATAAATGGTTTGTAATCCATCATTCTAAAACCGAAGATGACCAATACGAAATTATGAAATAAAGAATGCGCAATCAAGTTTACTTGTTAGAGTACGATACTCTAAGGCTCCTTATATAGGGGTAGTCCTAAAGGCTCCTTATATAGGGGTAGGCCTACAATTAGGATTTACAATGAAGAGACATCATAATGAAAAAAGATAAAGGGACAGAACAAAATATCTGTCAACACTCCACCTCAAGCTGGAGTATATATGTTGATCATGCTTAGCTTGTTGCAACCTCTCAAACTGTGTCTGGGCGAGAGGTTTAGTGAAAAAGTTAGCAACCTAATTTTCTGATAATACACTAGATGTGCACAACAACCCCCTTTATATCAAATCTCTAATGCAATGGCACTCAACTTCCACATGTTTAGTGTGCTCATTAAACATGGAGTTATTGGTTAGGGTTTTTATCAGTTGTGCCCCTTTGAGATATTGCAATATCAGTTATGCCCCTCCCTTTTTTGAAATATCAGTTGTGCCACCGACCTCTTGCCGTTCTATCACTTGTGCCCCTCCATTACTTTAGTCGTCAATAAGTTGAACTTAACCATGTTTTTTTCAAACCATGGTGAGGTTAAGAGGGGTATAACTGTCCAAAAACTCCCTTGCTCCACCCATCTAGGAACTTGTCCTCCGTTTCTACCTCCTCGCCGGCGAGGAGTGGAGCACGACAGAACTGGCAGGTGCGGTGATCGAGGTCGACCTAAGGTTCGAGGCAGCGACGGCGGAACACATGGCAGCACTCCTGGAGGCTGCACACATTACTCCCATCCTCGTCGAACGAGTAACAAGAGGGGGGGGACCTGTAGAGCGCTGAGGGGAGGCCGTCGTGAGAGGGGAGGTGGGTTGGAGTAGGAAAAGGGTGGGGATGGAGGGAGGTGGGTTGGAGGAGGAAAGAAGATGGGAGGAGGGGGAGGGAAGGAGGTGGAAAAGGATAGGAGGAGAGGGGTTGCTGCGGATGGGTGTCGAGGGAGGTAGGGACTGCATAGGAGGGGGTGTTGAGGAGGAGAGACCCATATGCATTTTTATGCAGAAATTGAGGACCATCTTCTTCAAGCGAGCTTCGGTCGTGACCATGGTAAAGAATACTGATTTCGAACACCAACGTAGCGATGAAATGGCTCCAAAAGTAAATAATTTTCTAAAGGTATCTGTTCTGCCATTGATATTCCTCATTTTCTATGAGATATCTGGAGGTCCTTTTGGCATCGAGGACAATGTTAAGGCAGTAGGGCCTCTTTTGGCTCTTGGTGGGTTCTTGTTATTTCCTGTCATTTGGAGCATCCCTGAAGCACTGATCACAACTGAGATGGGCACAATGTTCCCTGAGAATAATGGTTACGTTGTTTGGATTTCTAATGCTCTTGGGCCGTATTGGGGTGTCCAACAAGGCTAAATGAAATGGTTTAGTGGTGTCATTGACAGTGCCCTTTATCCCGTTCTGTTCTTGGATCACCTGAAGTCAAGAGTTCTAGGTTTGGGCGAAGGCCTTCCTAAGATCATCTCAGTTTTGCTTTTGACAGATGCATTGACCTATATGAATTATAGGGGAAGGTGGCGGAGGAGGGGAGCCACACGCGGAGGAGGGTACAGGGGAGGAGCAGCCTGTGGAGGAGGAGGGGGTGCTGGAGAGGAGCAGCGGGCAGAGGAGGAGAAGGCGCGGGGGAGGGGGGAAGAGGACGCTGTGGAGTAGGAGGAGGGCGGGGCAGAGATGACTAGGGAGGGGGGAAGAGGAGGCCGTGGAGTAGGAGGAGGAGGAGGAGCAGTGAGCAGAGGTGGCTGGGGAGTGGGAGGAGGAGTGGCAGTGCCGGAGGAGGGGGAAGGAGGAGGATCAAGTGACGGAGGCGGAAGAGAAGGGGTGGGGGAGGGAAAGGAGTTTGGTGGATTGACCATTATACTTTTTGTTATTTAATTCCCATTGTGTCCCTGAAGTTAACATTCGTTTGTGTTGGGGATGGACGGCAACTAACCCGAGGGGCACAAGTGATCATTGTAGAGGAAGTCGGGGGCACAATTGATATTACAAAAAAGGGAGGGGCATAACTGATATTGCAATATCTCGAGGGGCACAACTGATAAAAACCCTATTGGTTATATGCATTATCACTAAGTTGTCACATCCGAGCTCCATAATCCTAGTTGTGAGTGACTTATAGATTTGTAGGTACGGACTAAATCCATACTGTTGGAGTATATGTGTCACTTGTGTAGATAGGTAAATGGATCCTCCAGGATGCACTTACCACATCCAGTGTTTAGTCCCACATCTACCGGTGGTGGGAATTGGAGGGTCTGTGGAGCCTATATAAGAAGCTCCCGACCTCCAGTATCAGATGAGAAAGTTCAATGAGTAAATCAACCCTCTAAGGCGTTCTCCCGTGGTTTCATTCCGCTCCTTAGGGAGTAGGATTCCATGAAAAAATCCCGATCTACTTTCATGTTTATTATTTATCTATGATATTACGCTTCCGCATTCGTAGTTTCTAAAATGGTATCAGAGCGGGTTCGATTCTCGTGGATTTTATTGTGTTCATAGTTTGTTCAAGAATTGATATTTGGTTCTAGGGTTTCTATTGAAACCTTAATTTTGTACATGATTCTTGGATTTTAGAGCAGTTCCGTTTGTGTTTAAAAATTATTTTTGGTTCACATATTCGGTTCTAGGGTTTCTAAGAAACCCGAATTCCGTGAATCATGCAAAGCAACTCAGTGCATATCTGGAGATCCCGACTCAACGGCAACATATTCCAGTTGAAGAAGATTAATTTCTGGTTCAATGGTTTAGCCCCAAGTGCAATCTATCCATCTTCTAGGGTTTCCCTGAATCCTAGATCATTATGCTACAAAGATGGGGTGAATCTTCGTCATGCACATACAAAAAAGGAGGAAGGTTCCCATCATGTGCAGACCTCTCTCACGTGTGAAAATCAAGGGGCAACCCTTCGGCAATGCTCCAGCTGCAGTTCTACACACCTCCAGGCGCTCCATCACCAGTCACAACCATTCTAGCATGGCCTTGGGGCCTAGCATTCGCACAAGTTTGCACCGACCTAGTATGGCCTTGGAGCCTCTGCAACGTTCCAACACTGCCCTATCAAAGATTTAAGGCATCCCATGGCGATGATCCCACGGCGATCGAAGCAACGTCGATCCAAGACACACCTACCTCCGGCGACATCTCCAGGTGGCGGCGAGACATCCACCTTCTCAGCTCCTCCTTGGCAGCGACAACAGCCCAGTTCCGAGCGGAGGCGGAGGCATCTCCCCGACGTCATCTGCAGCCAGGCGATCGAGGTTGGACTCACCTCCTTCGATCTCGAATGCATTTCCTCCGAAAGTCGCACCTCCAACCGACCTCCATCGGCGGCGGTAGATCTCCTCTTCCAAAGGCGAGCTCCATCAGGGGAGGCGCAAAGCCGCTCCAGCAAATCGAGGGACGGCGACACCTTCTGCAGTAGGAGCCCCTATCGGGGGTGGCTGCCTTTGATAAAGGGGTTCCGAAGTGGGAACCCTAAATAAGGGTGGGTCCTTTGGGTCGTGCTTGAGAAAAAGAAAAGAAAAAGAGAGGTTGGAAAAAAGGGGAGTGAATAATCAATTAATATTCAATTAAGATTGAATAAATCCGGATCAATCCCTTGATCACATATCGAAACTCGTTCAGTCGCAATCGACCAAAAGTCAATCACATCGTAAAGCGTGCCATTGGAAAAAGCCGCGATACAAAATCGGAAACCGCAAAACAAATCGAGACCGCTCAAAAATCCGATTCGACAAAATAAAACCAATGGAATCGAGTGTTCGTCAATCGGAGATCGTTTGATATTTTAAAATCACAAAATTTAGTCACAAACCAAAAACATATCTAGAGAATTTCGGGGATTCGTATCCGATCCAAATGATATAAATATTATACTCATATTGATCGTTGTTCCAAGACGATCAAGTCGGGCTATTGCACATCGAAATCCGAGACTCGAGGTGCAAATGCAAATGACTTTAGTATCCCCAATTAAATAAGAGAGAAAATGAAAAAAAATAACAAATTTTGAATTTTCTGTACAGCAGGCTGTTGTAGCAGCTACTCCTTTTCCTTCCACTTGGTTTTCTTATGATTCCACTTGTCAATCAAAGGAGGCCTTTCCCTCCTCATTTATATCAGCCCAAACTTCCCCTTTCTTTTCTCCACACGTTTCCCAAACCTTCCCAATTTCTCCACCGAAAAAGAGCCAAGAACATCTCCAAAATCCAACCGAGGAGCTTCAGCCCTCCACCTCCTTGCTGCACAACAGCTGGAGGTGAGTTGTTGCTTGTTGTTGTTGGTGTTCCAGGAAACGGTTGCTGCCACATTCCAGTGCCTGAAGTTGCTCCAAAGCAGCCCTTGTTGTTACACACATTCTTGGAACACCAAACTTGGAGATCAAGGTACAATCTAAGTCATTCCTCTTGCTGTCATACTTGCATATTCCACACATTTCATGCTTTAGAGATTAGGGTTCATGGGTTGCATTTTCACTTTTGAGAATATGAGCTAGGACTTTGGGCATGAATAAAATCTTTGAATCTGGAATTTCAGATCTGATTTTAAGTTCTAACTTGGGTCTTGCTGAGAAATGGAGTTGGATTTTGTGCCAATATATGCTTTATAGTCTCCCAAGTTGGGTCGTGAGTAAAAAATAATTGTTTTTTTGAAAAGCCGAAAAAAAAATTGAACGGCTTTAAAAAAGGGAGAGACAATTATAAAAAATGGAATAGCCGGAAAAAAATATGATTTAAAAAAACGAAAAGCCGAAAAAATGGTATCGGCTTACGTGATGTTTTTGTTTCTCCCCATCCTATTCGTCTTCTCCCAACTTTGTCGATGTCATTGTTTTCCAACAAGTATGGGAGAAAGGGAGACTATTGTGCAGATTTACAGGTCGATTTCAGATTCTCTAGGTCAGCCAGATTTCAGACTCTAGAGTTCAGTTTCAGAATTGACGTCGGTTGGTTCTGAGTCTTCATTTTGATTCGCACGTGTTTGCAATCATCTTTTGTGTGGTCTCCATTTTTGTTTTTCGTCTCCGAATTTTCATGTGATCCATAGGGACTCCAGAGTAGAGATCCCATTCTTTGAGCCAGTATGGGAGAGACCTAGTTCTCCGACAAGGAGACTTTTCAGACTCCATTCTCTAGCGACCGTGAACTCGACGAGGATGTCTCAAAAGCTTTTTCAGTTCGGCTCTTCAGAGATGGAGCAATTGTCCACATGATTCATACTTCTACATGATGCGGGCCAGAGTGCTCCGACGAGGAGACTCATTAAGTTTCAGTGACTCTGACAGACGCATTTCAAAGCACACGTTCTCCGACGAGGAGACCCAGGTTGACCCACACTCCACCCCATTTGCTCCTCTTCACCTACACAGCATGAGAAGCAACGTTCTCGACAAGAGCCAAAAGTTGTGTTTGCGTTGAGTTGATATTGTTTGTAGTGTCTTGTATTGTGAGTTTGAGATTTCTTTATATTTGTCCAATCTGAGCATTGCATGCTCTAGCTTGAGCGGGAGTGTTGGAGTATATGTATCACTTGGGTAGATAGGTAAATGGATCTCTCCAGGATCCATTTCCACATCCAGTGTTTAGTCCCACATCTACCAGTTGTGGGACTTAGAGGGTCTATGGAGGCTATATAAGAAGCCCCCGACCTCCCGTATCAGATGAGAAAGTTCAATGAATGAATCAGCCCTTTGAGGCGTTCTCCCGTGGTTTCATCCCGCTCCTTAGGGAGTAGGGTTCTACATAAAAATCCCGATCTTCTTTCATTTTTATTATTTATCTCTGATATTACGCTTCCGCATTCGTAGTTTCTAACACATACTAAATAACTTGTTCTCTGCATTAAAACGGGAAACATTTGTTTGTTTATTGCTTTTCCAAATGATCAAATTCCCTGGCACATACGTTCAAAAGCCGGTGGTAGCGATGGTTTAAAAAATGAAAGGTAGAATGAAGTGACTTCCTCGGAATAGAGGCCAAGCGTAACCTCGAGGCGGTCGAGGCGTAAACCTCTTCTACCAAAAAATTTAATACAAAATGGGAATGTATTTAGTCCACTCATGGAATACGAGATTGGCAACAATGTATGTAGTAGACTTGTGATCACAGTACAAATATACATGAGTAGTAGCAGGAAGTCCACGCTTCTGTAGAAAGGAGAGTAGCCAGGTAATCTCACAAGTGGCTTGAGCCATCGTTTGGTATCCAGACTCTGCACTCCATCTATAAACCATTGTTTGCTTCTTGTTGTGCCAAGTAACTAGGTTGCCACCAACAAACATAGCTTCATGGAAGGCTGTATCGATATCGATATCGTTTCGGTCTGCCCAGAAATGGATATATCGGGATATATCGACGATATCGGTGGAAATGTCGAAAATGGCTCAATTTGGTATTTTTTTCAGAAATTAAGATCATCCAAGATATTAGAACAACAAATAATCTATAAATACACACTTATATCACACATATCGGTCATATATAGACCATATATCGTACATATCGGTCATCTCGATGTTAATGTTGATTCTTGACTTACAAATATTGGAAATGAATTCTATTTAAGTTCTTATAACATGAAATATTACAAATATACACTTCATAACAAACAAATAATTTATGAGGACTATGATCCTTAAACTGCACATATCGGTAATATCGATTCGAACATATCGCTGATATTGTTAGTTGTTGACATAATATATATATTGAAAATGGAGTTCATCCAAGTTCTTTGACCACTAAATAACTTCCAAATGTATTCTTACTCTCTTACATCAGACATGTTAATAATGATTAAAGAGACAATCATTGTTTGGCATAAAGATTTATCTATTTACAGGCTACAACAATAAATGAAAAATATCCAAATCAATTTAACATTGTAAAAGAGATGACCTAAAATACTAAATCACCCCCCTGCCCTGTTGTCTCTCATAGCGGATTGGGGACTCAATGAACTCGCAATAATTTTCCCATGTCATGTACGAGTACATGGCCTTATAATCCATGATATACTGCATGTATTGATGGTCATCAATCCCTATGAGTATCCCGAGTCGAGGATAAGCATTGCTAGATACAGTATCATGAGGTGTATGTCGAGGTTGCGAAGTACTAGCTTGAGATCCTTGGGATGACGACGACGGAGTAGGAGAAGATCTCTGCGGAGTAGGAGGACCTGGAGGAGGAGCGTAGTACTCAGGGAAGAAACTGAAACTGTCACCACCAAAGAAGTTGCCCTGGCTCTGCTCGGGTTGGCTACCTTGGTAGTTCTCACCGTTGTAGCTGTTATATCCTCCATACCCAATATTGCTACCATATCCAAAAGATGGAGGAGTATACACCTGAGGAGGGGGAGGAGATCCAGGTGGAGGAGCATGAAAATATTCAAGGAAGATGCCAAATGATCTTTCTCTTGTGAGGTTCCATATCCGCCCATGGGACTGGGTGTTCCTCTACGGTATGGGTTGTCAATGTCCATGCAACTCAACGAACCTACAGATGATATCAACTCGTCCATGTAGCTATCTGTAGGATGATGGCCACATCGTCCATATGCATCGTAATCCATAGGTCCTGGACCCGGACTTGGGACAAATTGCCCATGTATGTTTCCACGCCGCTCCATGTATTCTCGCCCTGACTCGAATTTTCTATCATCATGTGGTCCACGACCACCCCCTGCTGACCCTGACCCCCCTGAATATGCCTCCTCATCGCCATATCCACCACGACCACCACCAACATCATCATCATCATCGCTCCGACTGTCATCTTTTGATTTCGATTTCGATTCAGTGGGGAGAATGTCGTCCACAATCGCATCAAGCTCCACCCCTCCAAGAGGGTTCGTGATTCGCCCATATGTGGCCATGTAGCCACCAACATCTGCTCCCATTTATTGGCTTATATTCTGATTCGGCTTGCCTCCAGGTTGATCGAGCAATGGAGCACCGTTGGAATCCAACCACCTCTGCAGAACATCATCTGCATCGTCTCCGTGCATCTTAAAAATATATGCAAGATCGATGGGGTTTGTGTAGTCCTCTTTGTCATGCCCCTCCCTTGTATGTTTCATCTTCAACCTCAAGTTGTAGTGCACAAAAACAAGATCATGGAGCCGTTGTTCTCTCAACTTGTTCCGTCTCTTCGAATGGATCAAGTTGAATGTACTCCAGTTTCTCCCACAACCACCAGCAAATGTGGTTTGGGACAATACTTTCACTGCCACTTTCTGTAGGTTGGGAGCTTCCATCCCATACAGTAACCACCATTCGGCTGCGAAAAATCCAAAAGAGATAAATCAATAATAGTGAAATTGTTATCGGCTTGGATTTATCGGCTTAGTCCTTACAAGGAAGAGTACTGCCTCTACCAGTGGTTTATCTCTTTTTGATTTTCCGCAGCCGAATGGTGGTTACTGTATGGGATGGAAGCTCCCAACCTACGGAAAGTGGCAGTGAAAGTATTGTCCCAAACCGCATTTGCCAGTGGTTGCAAGAGAAAATGGAGCACATTCAACTTGATCCATTCGAAGAGACGGAACAAGTTGGGAGAACAACGGCTCCACGATCTTGTTTTTGTGCACTAAAACTTGAGGTTGAAGATGAAACATGCAAGGAAGGGGCATGACAAAGAGGACTACACAGACCCCATCGATCTTGCATATATTTTCAAGATGCACGATGACAATGCAGAAGAAGATGTTCTGCAGAGGTGGTTGGATTCCAATGGTGCTCCATTGCTCGATCAACCGAGAGGTAGACAGAATCAGAATATAAGCCAACAAATGGGAGCAGATGTTGATGACTATATGGCCAGATCTAGGCGAATCACAGACCCTCTTGTAGGGGTGGAGCTTGATGCGATTGTGGACGACATTCTCTCCACTGGATCGAAATCGAAATCAAAAGATGACAGTGGGAGCGACATGATGATGATGATGATGTTGGTGGTGGTGGTCATGGTGGATCAGACGATGGGGAGACATATTCAGAGGGGTCAGGGTCAGCAAGGGGTGGTCTGCACCACATGATGATAGAAGATTCGAGTCAGGGCGAGAATACATGGAGCGACGTGGAAACATACGTGGTCATCATCCTACATATAGCTACATGGACGATTTGATATCATCTGTAGGTTCGTTGAGTTGCATGGACATTGACAGCCCATATCGTGGAGGAACACCCAGTCCCATAGGCGGATATGGAACCTCACAAGATGAAAGATCATTTGGCATCTTCCCTGAATATTTTCCTGCTCTTCCACTTGGACCTCCACCTCCTCAGGCGTATACTCCTCCATATTATGGATATGGTAGCAACAGTGGGTATGGAGGATATAACAGCTACAACGGTGAGAACTACCAAGGTAGCCAACCCGAGCAGAGCCAAGGCAACTTCTTTGGGGGTGACAATTTCGGTTTCTTCCCGGAGTACTACGCTCCTCCTCTAGGTCCTCCTCCTCTGCAGAGATCTTCTCCCACTCCGTCGTCGTCATCCCGAGAATCTCAAGCTAGTACTTCGCAGCCTCGACGTGCACCTCGTGATACCGGATCTAGCAATGCTTATCCTCGACTCAGGATACTCATAGGGATTGATGACCATCAATACAGGCAGTATATCATGGATTATAAGGTCATATACTCGTACATGACATAGGAAAACTATTGCGAGTTCATTGAGTCTGCAATCCGCTATGAGAGACAATAGGGCAGGGGGGTCGATTTAGATCCGTCGTGGAATTCTTGGTTTTAGGTCATCTCTTTTACAATATTAAATTGATTTGGATACTTTCATTTATTGTTGTAGCCTGTAAATAGATAAATCTTTATACCAAACAATGTTTGTCTCGTTAATCATTATTAGCATGTCTGATGTAAGAGAGTAAGAATACATTTGGAAGTTATTTAGTGATCAAAGAACTTGAACGAACTCCATTTTCAGTATATATAGTATGTCAACAACTAGCAATATCAGCGATATATTCGAATCTATATGATCGATATGTGCAGTTTAAGGATCATAGTCCTCGTAAATTATTTGTGTTATGAAGTGTATATTTGTAGCATTTCATGTTATAAGAACTTGAATGGAATCCAATTCCAATAATTATAAGTCAAGAATCAACATTAACATCGAGATGGTCGATATGTGCGTTACTGATATGTACGATATATGGTCTATAAAAGATCAATATGTGTGATATAAGTGTGTATTTGTAGGTTATTTGTTGTTTGAATATCTTGGATGATCTTAGTTTCTGAAAAAATACCAAAAAATGGCTTTTTTGAGTCATTTTAAACATTTCCACCGATATCGTCGATATATCTCGATATATCCATTTCCGGGCGAACCGAAACGATATCGATATCGATACGGCCTTCCATGCCAATAACCACCATATCATCAACATAGACAACTAGTATAATAGTGCAAGTGGACCGTCATCTAACGAACACAATATAATCAGTCATCGTCTTGTGTAAGCCAGGAGAGTTGATCTCAGTGGTAAGCATGTCAACCAAGCTCGAAGACTTTACTTTAAGCCGCAAATGGCCTTACCGAATCGTCACAAACGCTTCCCCTCAATGAAGTAACCCAGTAGCTGCATCATCTAGACCTCCTCCTAGAGGTTGCTATATAAAAAGGTATTTTTCACATCAAGCTGAAAGATGGTCCAATTCTTATTAGCTACAACTGAGAGATAGTGCGAACTGAACACATCCTAGCCACAGGAGAAAAAGTCTCAAAGTAGTCCACTCCAGAGACCTAAGTGAATATCTTTGCAACAAACATGGTTTTCAGCCTGTCAATAGAATCAACAGGAGATTGTTTGGTCATAGTGACTAATTGGAAGGCAACATGCTTAACATCTGGAGGCATGACACAAGATTCCACATGCCCCTGAGGTAAGCATGCTCAGCTTCGCATCCATGACCTTTTTCCAACTATGGTCCTGCAACGCACTATGATGGTCATGAGGAATAGGAGCAATAAGAAGATCTATAAATCGCCTGTCACAACAGGATAAACTATCAGTGGAAGTAAAATGTGACATGAGTTGTATCGTACATTGCCTTTTGTCTTCTGTAGTGCTATACGGAGTTTGTATGGAGCATCAAAAGATGTAGTGGTGGGAACAATTGAAGAGGGCACGTTATCCAGCAAGTAAGGAACATGTAAAGATACATGATTAGAATGAATTGTATGTTTCCTTTTGTAGACAATGGGTCGTGGTGAAAGCTCCAAGGGTATGTCACTGACAGACATAATGAAGTGCCTACTATGTTCAAAGAAAGTGACATCAACAGAAATGTAGTAAGGATGACCAATATGATCATAGCAGATGTATCCCTTTGGGTGCGAGAATAGCCAAGGAAAACACACTTGATAGCGTGAGGAGACAATTTCTCTATAGTTTGGAAATTATGAACAAAAGTAGTGCATCCAAAATTTCTTAATGGTAGTGGAAAGGGACTCTATCGAGATAGAAGAGTGAGAAAGGAGTTACCCCTTCATGATAGAAGATGGAACCCTATTGATGAGATAGGTGGTAGTGAGAATGGCATCCCCCAATAGGTCTACCTTCATGCGAGTAATGTACGAGCAATGTCAAGGAGGTGGTGGAGTTTTCTTTCTGCTATCCCATTTTGCTGAGAGATATACAAACATGATGTTTGGTGAAGGATTCACTGAGTGCAAAGAAAAACATCAAGTCTTGTTGGGTGAAACTCAAGCGCATTTTTAGCATGTATAGTCTAAATACAAGTAGGGAAAGATGTTTTAATAAACTGAAATAAGGACTTGACAATTTTATTAAAATCTGATCATTCCTTTATTAAATAAAACCAAGAAGATCTGCTATAGTCATCTACAAAGACAACAAATATCTGTGACCACCAATAATACGGATCGGGAAAGGCCCTTGCATATCACGATGGCCTAAATATATGGTGAAGATTGACGTGGCTCAACCCTAAGAGGAAAAGAGGCACGATGATGTTTTCCAAACTAACATGCTTAACACACAAATGGCTTCAGCAAGGAGAATCCCAGAAACATATGGGAAAGATCTTTGGCAGAAAGGTGATTAAGCCGCAAATGCCATAGGAACGGGTCAATGGAAATCGAAGCAACACCATCAAAAGTAGAATCGACAGAGAGATCACGGTAGTAAAGGCCGTTCTTCACATGCCCCATTAAAAATCTACGTCATCCGGATGTCATAAAATAACAATAAAACTCGTCGAAAATCACTCGACAATTCAATTCAATACAAAGCTTATAATAGATAATATACTCAAAGGAAAGTCGGAGCGCAGTGGACTCCCGTGATCCTGAGCTTGGAAGAAAACTCCATAATTCCAATGGTGATAATGGTTGAGTGAGTATCGTTGCAACTTGAACTGACTTCACAGTAGAAGAGGACTGAGAGAAGGTCAGCAAGCTACCTCCTCTGGTCAGACGAGTATATGTACCAAAGTCAATGATCCATGTTGGTATTGTTGTAGCAACAAAGTTGCCTAGGGTACCTAAAGTAGTAGCCAAGTGAACAGAAGGAGTAGTTTCACTGGGAGTAGCATCAAATCTATGTAACATATGCATCACACATGACTGCATGAGTAATCTGTGGCCGAAAGTTGGATTGTTTGTCCACTGACTATTGCATCATAGTTAGATGCAATGTTGGCATATAGGGCCATATGCCAAACTTAACCCAATACATGTCAAATGGGTTATAGGACTTCTGACAGTAAATACATGGCATGTGGTCACGGTCTTGACCACAACCGAAGTCGCAACCACGACCTCCCCAGTAGCTAAAGTGGCCTCCTCTTCATGATGAGGCGGGATAGGCATAGTTCTCATGTTGTGGAGTTGAAGTACATATAGTAGAAGTCTCAATCGGTTGTAGGCAGTCAAAATGACCTTGATGTTCTGAAGAGTATCATATGTAATGAACTGGTCCTTCACATTATGATAGTAAGGATGTAGACCGGATAAAAATTTGTAGACCCGCCATTCTGATTTCCCTGTCACTTGCTTGGTACAAAAAGCCGACTGAAATATGGCAAGCTCCTCATAAAGGCCAGTGAGGTGGCGATAGTACTCCACAAGAGTGGACTCTCCCAGAGATGTGGTCCAAATCCGTATATAGATGTTAACAAGATGAGACTTGGTATCCTATTGAGAGTATGTATTTACCAATTCATCCCACATCTTCTTCGCGGTGACCTTGTACATGAGGATTACCGCAATGTGGGACTCAACGCTATTAGTTATCCATGTCCTAACCTCATAGTTATCCCCAAGCCATGACTCTAGTCCTTGTCTGCCTCCTTTAGAGGCTCCTTTGTCAAGATCAATATCTGCCTCATACCATCGATAAACACTTTGAAAGCTTGAGACTATAGTGCATAATTCTATGTATCCTTGAGTTTGATAGAAATACCTTGCATCATCACGGAAGATGTAAAGAATATGGGTTTCGTCTTGATGGGAGTCGTGTCCATCGTGGTCAGAGAGACATCAAAAGGAATATGTAAAGAATATGTCTAATCACATAGATAAAATGATTATCGCGTGAAACCCTCTCCCTGAAAGGGGCTAACAGCAACGATGGATGCCCTAGATGGGTTGGCGGCGACCCTAGATGGAGGCTAGAGGTGTAAACATGGGCTAGTATTGGTGGCGATAAGCCTGGAGATCCCTTTCGATGGTGGTGGTGGCTATGAAGGGGGTTGGCGGCGGTACCTATAGGTATTGAAGGCCTAAATAGGGGCTGGTGGTGGCACCTATAGGTGTTCGAGGCTGATAATACCCTAGGAGGAGCCCTAATGGGGCTAATAATGCCCTAGATGGGATGGCGGTGAAGATGTGTTCCGCCTGAAGATGCTTAGGGCTGCGACATTGCCCTAAGTTGATCATACCAGCGACGATATCCTTACGCGGGGCTTGCAAGAGGATGAGGTGTGTACGAAGGACCAACGTAGATGATGGACCCCGTGTACATCCATGGGAGATGTGGCTTACGTGTAGCCGAGATGGGAAGGTTGGAGGTGGCAGTGGGAGGTTGGGTACGAACCTCGGTCTAACATCGTTGCTCTGATACCATGAGAGAAAATGAGAGAATGAATGGGATATTTTATTCAATAACTCTAGGTTTTCTTATATAGCGTGAAACCCTAAAGAGCTCAAAAGATAAAATTATAAAGAAAAAACTTGAAGGGGTTGTAGGACTTAAGAAAGAAAAAGAGAAATAATCTAATAACTAAATAACTCTAAACGTACCAAGTCATAATAAGTCAAACAAAATGAAAGAAACCAAAGCCCACTAAGGCTTTAAACTTCTCTAAGAACCGGGCCTCTTCCATCTTCTATAAAATCATGTTCCAATGAGGAGCCCATCAGACCAGATCAAGCAACATAGCTAGCGTGAGGGGATGTACCCCCTTAGTACAAGGCTCTTTTCTCTACCTCAACTGGAAACTATGGTTTCCATGGAAGTAATCCCATTATCTTGTCGCTCAAGGTGGATATGTGGGCTGCATGCGGCCTTTGCTTGCTTTTAATGTGAATCAGCTTCAAAAGATACACTTCTGATAAGGAGGCTATCATGCTTTTCCTCACCTAGAGGCTATCTCCTTCATTGTAGTTTGTGCAACTACTATGGTTTAAGGATCCTAACCCATCCTACCGAACTTGTACACTTTGCACGATCTTTAAAAAAAACCTCACGAAGAACATCAAGAATATCATGAAATACTAGAATTAGAACCAACTTATTACATTGTCATATCATGTAGCTTTCATCATTGATGCCATCACAACGCCACTAAGAACAAGATACCTCAAAGAACTATTTAACATAGTCATCGTAAAAATTAAACCTTGAGAAAGAGAACACATCAACTCCTTGTGCTCTAATATCATGTGAGAATATGAAATAAAGAACACTAAATCACGCAACAATATAAAACCTTGAATTTACATGGATTCCTATTCCCTAAGGAGTGAGATGAAACCACATGAGAAATCCACCAAGTGCTACATATTTCATTGTGTTTCTCGATGATTACTAAGGGTATTGAGGCTCTATATATAGCCCCACAAACACATGAAAGTCCCACTAAGAAGCAATATGGACTAATAAAGAGTAGTATAACTAAATAGAGAGATCCAATCACCCATAAAATACATGCTCTAACAAGAATAAGCAACCAAGTGTAATGTGACTACCAATATTGAATAGGATGAAATATGACGTATGATGGTTAACTATTAGTCCAAATGCCTAACCAAAGATGTCAAAAAGGGCTCAAACATGAAAGGCTCGACCACAACCATGTTCAATGGAAAAAAAAGATGATAACAACGATGTGGAGAGAAATAAAATGAGATGTATTGCACTAAAACCATAGGCATCTCTTTTATAGGGAGAAGATAGTGTCATAGGGTTAAGAAGAAAATTACATAGTAGCACCACTCAATTTAGTACATAAATATCATGTATACTCAACTTGACCACAAGAAAAGTATGTAGTTTCTTCATGATTGCCTTCATGAAAAAACACTAATGAGTACACATGGGTAGAGATGCGTGATGTAGTAATTCTCTTGTTTGTGACGAGATCCCGAATAAAGTGCCAACCAACTTCGATGTGCTTAGTGCGCTCATGAAAAACTGGATTGAAGGCAATATAAGTTGTTGACTTATTGTCACAACATTTTAGGAACAAAGATGCCGAACTCTTGGAGAAAGGATACAAGCCACATAATCACATATGAGATTTGAGACATAGCATACTCAGTTGTGGCATCATACGTAGTAATAAAATTTACTTAATAAAATTTACTTGTTGGATCAACAATTAAGTGATAAGACTCATCCCCAATGAATGAGGCAAATCAAGTTGTAGAACGATGATCATCAAAGGAATTAACATAACCAAAATCTAAACAAGCACAAAGATCAAGGCGGTCAAATCTCCGATAAAAGAGCCCCTTTTCAGGAATGATTTTAGATGACGATGTATCAGAAGCACATCATTCAATGGCTATATCTCTATTGAACCACAAACTAACTTGCATTGCTTACAGCAAATGAAATATCTGAGTATGCAACATTTTGATGTAGTAGGCTTCCAACCAAACTCTTGTACCTAAGAGTATCATCAAACAATGGATTATTAGAACATGTCATCATGCTTCAGTAGGAATGGTAAACGACTGCTCCACAAAATGCCAAAGTCCTCCAAAATATTAAGATTGTACCTTCTCTGAGAGAGAGAGGACTGCCAAAAGTGTAGCACATAATCTCTATTCCAAGAAAATATCATAAAGAGTCAAGGTCTTTTGTGATAAAGACTTTCTAAAGGAAGATATTGGTTTCTTGAAAGCCTAAATCATTACCAAATGTAGGAACCATCTCAACAACGACGACAATAATGATAATAGTGACATGAGTGTTGCGCATGATAAAGACATAACGATCAACAATTGTGCATTTACGGCCATAAAATTAATTTAATAGTGATATGCGTGTTTGATGAATCTTCAATTCATCATGCTAACATGTTTGTATCGATCTCATCTTGAGTGCTTTTACTTGGTTTTTGTATGCATAACTGTGTCCATTGATGTAAAGTCGGTTTTGAGTATATGTTACTTTTGTTGATAATTTTTGGCTTTTGCTTGATCTTTAGTGTTTTACTTTAATGGGTTGAGCTTTTATGCACTGCATATCCGACTATCGGGGATTATGAGATCTACCCTTCCCAAATATCATATCCATTATGCAACCACCACTCACCCTATCCCAAGCCACATAATTTAA
This sequence comes from Ottelia alismoides, assembly GCA_037367405.1. Lineage (NCBI taxonomy): Eukaryota > Viridiplantae > Streptophyta > Magnoliopsida > Alismatales > Hydrocharitaceae > Ottelia > Ottelia alismoides. The sequence continues at coordinate 473,839 of JAZKJV010006777.1, read as the reverse complement.
CCTCTACCCACCTTTCTAGACCAAACCGAATCCAGCAAATACCTCTCATTCCCTATTAATACCCATGAATACTTTAGCATTTGCATCTTTTTAGAGGCACTACTTTCTTGCTCTTGCAAACCATATAATCTGACATCTTCCCTGAACCTCTTGTTCTCTGCAATATCATACCACCCTCACAGCCTCTTCCCATCCATGTTGTGGTCACAAGCAAGTGAGCCATTAAAGTAGAGAGCTGTATAAAACCACTCACAGAGCATATATTTGTGTGCAATGCATAGACAAAGCATATCCTCACACATCTCATAGATATGTGTGTGAACATGGGCATTACGTGCACGATGGACTAAGGATTATTTGTTAGGATTTTTTACAGTACATGCACGTACAACCGTTGGGTAAAAGGGATTTGGGTAAAAGGGATAGCTTCCCTTTACTGATCTTGTCCCATGCCCTGAGAAAGACTAGCATACAGAAGTATTCCTCTATCTCTCCAACCTAACATTTATTGAATAAGTTGCATGCACCTACGCCTATCTCTATCAATCTCCTGCAATACATAGAACCCACTTAAATGGTCTAGTGGTTGAAGCAGTGAGCTCCCACTCCAATGACTAGGCTTCCAATCCTACCCTCCCCCCCACCCTTAACTAGTAAAAAAATCTCCTGCAACACATATTATTATATGTTATATTAATATCTAACATCTTCTCCATCAACCCTATATCCAACTACAATATAATATCACCTAAAATGGTAAAGCCTTCTCCAACTATAAGTAGGGTCGGCTACATGAATTTTTGCTCAAATCCATGTTGAATCGATTATTTTTTACGATGGTTATCGACCACCCAACGTAACCCCACAAGGGAGGATTTCAACCCTAGTCTTTTGGGGGTAGGCACACCGCACTACCACCAGACCATTTAAGTGGGTACACAATATAATATCACCTATGGCTGAATAATCTCAAAAATAATCCTAATATAATATATGGTGTATATATATATATATGTATATCAGAAGGAATGCCTACTCTTTGATGTAACGTGACCACATCTACTCATCTTCATGGGCTTTAAAAAAATTATATCATGCAACATTCTATATATTCTACGTATATAGATGTAATCATATAGAGAGAAGACTAGTGAACATCATTCTCCCCTATCCACTGTATAATCCACTATATAATATACGAGCATCCTCTTACACACCCGATATCCCCACCCCCCACAAGAATGCAGTAATATTATATGATATCCCTGTGCAAAGACAAGCAAATATGCATAATACACCTTCAACAACCCCACCATTTATAAATAACAATAGCTATCGTCTTTTGCAGGTATCCAGCGATTCAGAGTGAAACTCCTGTGCAGCTAATGGAGAAGTTGGGAGCCCCCCAAGCAACTTTCTACCATCCATCCTCCTCCCCGTCCCCGCTCCGGCAACAACAGTGACAGTGGCGTTGCTTGAAGCAAGGAGCCAGGAGCAGAGGATCACCTTCAGCTGTGATCAGTCCCTTCGCGAGGGACCTCGACGTAGACCACACGGGTCTCGTTCTCATTCGTCAAGGAGATGCCGGTGCTCGAGGCGTAACCAGGTTCCACCATGCATGGCATCTAGGCTATAGGCACCTTTTTTGGTGAAATCCTTTTAGTTTTTCGTTCAATGTATTCATATTTACATGGTACTGTTTAATTTCAGTTCTTTTCTCATCTTTCAGAAGCGATTTCAGTCAAAAATTTTTCATGTTCTGCTGTTAGTTTTGTTTAAAGAGAAAACTCCTTTCAGAACTTAATTATATCAGTATTTCTTTTTGATATAGCTATAGAGGCTGCATTATATAATTGCATCTCCCGTTGGGAACCCAAGTGCACTTTAGCTCTACCTTCATTTTCTCAACTTTTTGCAACTTAATATTTTAGGTTCAAACAAAAAGTTGTGTGCCAAGTTTGCTTCTGAGAATCCCGTTGCACGTTCCCCTTCTAGTTTTTTACCGTAGAAGTATTAAAGGTCACATATTCTTATTATATTGGCCAAAATGATAATTTGTTTTCAGCAAGTGGTCGTAGTACTCTGTTTGCATGCACATCTTTCCCTAACTAATTATACCTCTTGTATTTGCATCCTCGAATACAAAAAAATAATAATAATAAAATAAACAAGTATTGGATAGAAAGAGGAAATAAGACACCCTTGCACAAGCCTCCCTGTGGTTTGACCCGATACTCACCACTATACACTCATACACTTCTCTGTGTCGTGTTTTATTTGCTCGAGTTTGGTATTTTTATATTGATTTGAGCCAGAATCGTGTCGTACGACGACACATGTTTTTGCACGTTTTAGCACCTATGATTTTAGCCGACCAATTTTTGGTGTCGTTGCCGGAGAGGCAAAACACATGTTTATGTTCTTTTTATCTTGCGTTGTGATTCTATCTTTCTGACATAATCTTCTTTTCAGAAACCCGAAGCATAGGGAAGTTCTTGTCCGACCGCAAAGCATCTAGTGCCACCTGATCAACTAAAAGGTGACGGTTCTTCTCCCAAGAAATGAAGTACCTCATCTAGGACTATACAGATCACTCGGATTAAATTTTAGTCATTGAGCTAAGATTTTTTCTGTCATTTCCATTTACGTTTAATTTTATCGTTTGTCGGTTTGTACTTAATTTGACCATTTTTCTCTTCTCAATCCAAACTGTAGACATTAGATTTTTAATTCTTGCCTTCAAGGTTGCAGAAAGCGGTAGTCGGTACTCGGTCAGCGGGGTCACTGACTAAGGATTAATCGGCAGTCGGGCGACTAATCGGATTTAGTCGGCCATTAGTCGGTTTTGAATTTTTAATTATTTTAAATATATAAATAAATTTTTATATACATATTCTTATATATTTACATTGATTTGTACATTTTATATACTATCATAATAAAATAATAGAAGTAATTGTTAACATTAAGCATATTAGAATAAGTTTGCTTTTAAAAAAATTGAAAAACTAAAAAAATAAAAAATCTCTATGTAAAAGTCGACCTTGTAGTCGGTCGACTAGGCCGATTAGTCGGCCCGATTAGTCGGGTTGACCAACTAATGGCCGACTAGGCCTAGTCGAGTCGGTTACCCTACCGACTCGACTAGTCGGACCGATTAATTGGCCTAGTTGGCCGACTTTTACAATAGTACTTGTCTTTAGTTTAATTGTGTGTAATTTAGGCGATTTTCAAAAAATAAAAAATTTGCAAAATCTAAAAATCACCAAAAATACTTCTTTGCATCAATCTTCACTAGACGTGCTTAGGACTCATTGCATGTAGACTTCCATGTGCCTTTAGATGTTCTCATTATTGTTATGCACTTGCATGTTGAGAGCTTGAGTCAGGTACATGCCCCCTCTTAGCATTCATCATATTGCATCTCCGTGGATCCATCTCTGTGCTCACCAAGGCCACTTAAGCATGCTTGGTTGAATTGGCTCTAAATCAATGGACCCCTCTTAATTTAAAAAAAAAGGTTAAATGGGGTTGCCCTTGGGGGAGCTAACTTAGCTCCCCCGCCCTAATTTTCCCATTTTTTTGAAAAACAATCCGTAGAAATTCATAACTATATCCTTATATTATGCCATTCATTGCTTGTGCTAGTTGCGGATGCTTTGGCTATCTTGCTGAAGCGGGCAGTTGACATCGGTGCGAGGGCTTCCGGATGGAGAATATTTCCATCTCGATCCTTCAATATGCAGATGATACACTATTGTTCCTTGGAGGATCGACGGAACTGAACTCCAACACGGCTCAGATTGTGCAGATATTCAGCAACATATCGGGGCTTCAGCTAAACAGGCACAAGTCGACGCTGGTACCCTTCCACTTGGAGGGGGCTGAACGTGCAGAGCTAGAGGGGGTCACTGAATGCCGGATGGGTGAACTTCTGATTTCCTACTTGGGGCTCCCATTGGTTGCGGGTAAATTGAAGAAGTCGGATTGGGACACGGTGGTCCAGAAGATGGAACAAATGATGGCCGATCGGAAGGCACTTACGCTCTCGAGGGGGGAAGCTGATTCTTTTGAAGCACATCCTTGCGGCGATCCCGATCTTCTTTTTTTCGACCCGTCTGATGCCAGTTGGGGTCAGGAAGAAGGTGGAGGCACTGATGAGGAGATTCTTTTGGTCGAGTGGGAAGCAACAAAGGTTTGGGATGCACCTTGTGAGCTGGGATGAGGTCACCAGGGGATGCGATGAAGGGGGTCTTGGAGGGCGGGATATCGAGTGCATGAATAAGGCCTTGATTGCTAAGTGGGTGGTGCGCATTTGGGGGTCGTCGAATTGCCTTTCGATGGCTCTGCTCAGAAAACTACACGGTGTCAAAGGGGATCTAATGGTGGGAACTACGCAGTATCAGTCAGCACTTTGGACGGGAATTCGTGGGGTATTGTCGTTGTTAGCACCGAAGTTGCACCCGTGTGTGGGGGGTGGCAAGGTCTTCATATTTTGGCAGGATGACTGGTCCGGTGATAGATCCCTGGAGGCTAGGTCCCCGCGTCTTTTCGCATTGGCATCTGCGAAAGACCGTTCGCTTTTACAAGCGGTGGATTCGGGGAATTGGATGTCGTCTTTCAACGTTGACTTGTCTGACCAGCGCATGGAGGAGTTCATCAGGATGGTGGGGGAGGTTCCGCCGCCGAGCCCCTTCACACAGGATCGGGATCACTTTAGGTGGGGTGGAGCTGGATTATTAGTGAAGAAGCTGTATAAGGAGTTGAGGTCTGAATCTACTGAGCAGGACGCAAATCTATGCCTAGACCTGAAAATTGTGTGCGCGGCTAGTATTCCGTGTCGAGTCAAGGTGTTCCTGTGGTGTCTCAGAAGAGGCCGATTGATCGATAAGGCAAGGAGGAGCAGATTACTTCACCTGGAAGACGTATCGTGTGACAGATACGAAGGCAGTGTGGAGGATTCCGACCACTTGTTCTTCAAATGCCCCTCATCGATGCGGATTTGGAGGGAGGTCGGATGTGATTGGGTCACGACGGGGGGGTTGGCAGACTTTTGGAGTTCTGTTAGGCAGGTGGGGAGCAGCTCGCATGCTGATAGCGCCAGACCATTTGTAGTGTTGTGGTGCATTTGGACAGCCAGAGACGGCGCAATCTTCAGCAACCAGACGTTTTACTATGAAAATGTTGTTTGTCATTTTAACTCATTGTACCGCCTTTGGCTATCACGATAATGTACTCTAACCTTTAATCAATGAAACAGGTCTCGAGGTGAATCCTGCATTGGGATGTCACCCTCTTTTACATCAAAAAAAAAAAGTTTCGTGCGAAACAGAGACTCCTACGGCCTCCATCTAGACAGTCATTTTTAAATGTTGTAGAATTAATGAAATCGACCCCGTCTGGATGGAGGCCATAGGAGTCTTTGTTTCACACGAAACTTGAATGACATAATATAGGGATATAGGGATAAAAATCTACGAAAGCATTTTTCAAAAAAAAATAAAAAATGGGAATAATAGGACGAGCGAGCCAAGTTAGCTCCCCCAAGAGGGCAGCCCCATTTTACCCTTAAAAAATCAAACTAAAAAGTGGTCATCATAAAATTTTGTTTGAAACTTGATTGTTGCACTGTGGTTTGCACACTTGGTTGATTGTTGCACATCATGCACTAGGTCACTAGAGCCCAAAACCTGGAGAATAGTGACAGAGCCGTTGTCACTAGTCTCCACAAGGAGTGAAGTTTCTAGAGTGTCAACATGTTTTGGCAACAGACAACATTTAAACTCAAAAAGATAAGCTCGACGAAGCTCGTTATTGTGTCGAGTGTGTAACCAAAATTTGATTGTGGTTGTTTGGTGCATGTTTGATCCTCGTTCGCAACATCCTCACCTAGTGAATCCCAACTTTGTTACACCTAGAAAAATTTCATTTTCACCTACTAGAATTAAAATGGAGCAATCATCACCTCAACAAGAAAATGAGATTGAGGATGAGGAAGAATTGGAAATCTGAGGACCTATCGACCAAAACAGAATTAACCAATGCCTTTTGGATAGTTTAAATTTGATGAGGAGCTCGCTGCGATACGATGAGAGAGAGAACAAGAACCTGAGAGATCCAAAGCCCTACGAGATTACTATGATCCAGTTGTTCACCATCTCATTCCTTGGATACAACTACCACCAGGGCTACTCCATGAACTAAGATATTTGTTCAACTCTGAATCAAAAGAGTCCTCGTGACATCAAGAAGATGACGATGTTTGCGTTCAGCAACACCGTTCTGTTGCGATGTGCACAGACAAGAAGTCTGTGAATAATACCAAGAGATTTGAGGATATCAGATAGTTGTAAAGAGAACTCCAGGGCATTGTCAGAATGAGTAAACTTCACATGATTTAATGACAGGACAAGCTTCAGACTTATTCTTTAACAAGAAAACCCAAGAAAGTCTGGATAAATCATCCACAACGACTAGATAGAACTGATGTCCCTGATGATCGGGAAAACAATTAAGACACCAAATATCAAAATGAAATAACTCGAATGACTAACTATTGTGGCGATTTTGGCTACTCGAAAAGGAGGAACGATGGTGCTTACAAAGTTGGCATGCCTCACACTTTAAGGTCGTACAAGTAGAGATCTGAGGGGGGGCATGGCATATCTTCTGCAGAGGAAGATGTCCAAAGTGAAGGTGCCGCAAGAACGGAGAGACTGGTCTAGTAGGCATAGTCGCAGCACCAGCAAAAGAAGACTGGACCAATCTGTAAAGCCCTCGCTTCTCACGACCACATCCAATCACCCTGCCCGTGAGTATGTCCTGAAACACAAGAGAAGATAGGTCATATATAGAACGACAGTGTAAATCTTCTGTAATCTGACTAATGGACAAAAAATTAATCTGAAATGTTGGTGCATGCAAGACATTCGGCAGGTGCATCGAGGGGGCTAGGACAATCTCCCCTTGACCAATAATGGATAAATGAACCCCATTTGCAATCATCACTGATCTACCAAGGGGATAGATCTATGAGAGCTAACGATGCTCAATCTCCGCACATATGATGAGATGTGGTAGAGTCCATGATCCACTTAGTCAAATATGAGTTGCTACAACTAGTAAGTGCATAAGCTATACCTGAGAAGCTAGTGGAGACTTTGGCAGCAGCAACGGTATTTGAAGATCTTGTAGGAGGTGCGGTCGGAGTAGTCATCATCTACCTCAATTGAGAGACAATGTCATCGAGCCTCGAGTACTGAGTAGGAGTAGTCTCAGTCTACTCATCCACACGTGCAGATGCTGGGTAACCATACTTATGATAGCATGTGTCCTCTGAATGACCCAGCCTATGACAGTATGTGTACGGACCCCGCTGATGTCCTCCTCACCCTCGGGGGCCACGTCCACGAAACTACAAGGTACTCCCGCTGCCACGAGAAACAACCATCACAGAGGAGGTACGAATCACTGTAGTGGATGAATTGATGATCCTTCTTAGCTGTTTGTAGGCTTCCTCCATCTGTGGAATAGCCTCTCTTGTAAGGAGTTGAGTATGTGCAACATCATACTCAGAGTCGAGAGAGGATAGAAACACTCCCGTCATAGTGGCAATCCTGTAAGATTGTTGCTGCTCTATGTTGGCAGTAATGGACATGAAGCTGTAGAGCCTCTCAAACATGCCTCGAAGATGTGAGAAATGGACACGGAGAGGTCGACCGTTCTGCTTGGTCGAAAAAATATCATATTGAAGCTGGAGGATCTTGCTCTCATTCTTTGCTTGCCCATATGTGGCAGCTAGGATGTCCCACATGGACTTGGATGTGGGTTGATTGACGATGTCGTTGGCAATCTCCATGGTAAGCGTCCTAGAGAGCCAAACCATGCATAAGCATCATCTTGCTTCCAAGAAGCATTGTCTCTAGTCTTATCCTTCGGCTCTGGGTCAGTCAGGATGTGTTCCTTGTTGTTGCACTATATGAGAGTGAGAAATTGCATGGACCATAACTCGTAGTTGGTCCCATCCATCTTTACGATGGGAGCAGGGCCCTTGAAGGCACTGGACGAAGAAAATATATCACCCTTGTTCTCTGACATGGTAAAACAATGGCCGAAAATGGAACTCGACAGGGGAGTAGACTGATTTGAACGAGTCTACACAATCATACGAAGGATTGGTTGTACGTGTAAACTCATACAACCATCCTCATCGATCCTCGTTGTGTGCTAGGATCGGAAAACGCGAATTATGGATCTGAAATCGCATTTTCCGGTCAAAATCAGACCGCTCTGAACATATCAGATTGCTTGGAAGGTCTGTCAGAGAGCTACGACGACATGCAACGACGATTGGGGGATGCACGTAGGCTGGTTTTGATGCTACAGCAGCGCTGGGTGACGCATGAGTGCTGGATGGTTGCGGCGGCACGAGGTGCGCCCTTAGGGGGCCGACAGATGGCACGAGATGCGCCCCTCGGGAGGGTCGACAGCGACATGAGAGAAGAAGGGAAAGAGGGGTTGGTGGTAGGGTATATACTAGGTCAGGCTCCGGTCTAGGATCGTCGCTCTGATACCATGTGGAGAGAATAGAATTGCATACATTCATAGAACCCTAGGGCTTTCTGATATAGGAGAAAAGCTCTGGGTATATTACATAAGAGGTACAAAAAAGAACTAGAAATAAGAAATAAACCCCAATAGATACAAAATATCTCAACAATCACGATCTGCTAGCTATAAGTGACACTATGTTTATCGTAATGTTAGCTAGGACTTCGTTCGTCTCAAGCTCTTCCCCTTTTCCTTGAAGAAGAAAGCAAGTCAATGGTTGAGGAATTTAAAGAGAATCGTCACCACTAGGGAGGATCTTAGAAAGACATTTGTGAACAAAAGTTTCCCCATTGGTAGAACCAATGCCCTTAGAATAGCGGTCACGACCTTTACTCAAGAACCTGGGGAATCATTTCATGAATCATGGGAAAGGTACATGGATATGTTCAAAGTACTCGGCAGAGTGTATCCAATAAAAATGTCGACTTATGAAACGGAAAATATATCAAGTATAGAAATGCAAATTGTCTACCGAAAAGTGGATAAGATGGATGTGATTGCAAAATAAGTAGAGTAATTGACAAAAATGGTAAAGGGACAACCCCACCAAAACCAAAATGTGATCAATGTTCAGGAACAATAAAAAAACCCACCTCACCAGACCACCATTGTATAACACCCACTATGCTTATTATTGTAAATCATTCACAATCGAATGTACAAACTCATCCCTGTCCACTTAAGACAATTGTATATTTTAACCCACCTTCGACTTCCCCGGAGGTATCTACAGCATTCTATGGCGGTGAACCCTATACAATAGTTAAGGCACCCAATCAAACTAATGAAGATGCCAACTAGTTTCAAGGTAATAATCCAAACTCTAATCAGTACAACCCAGGATGTAGGGAACACCCTGACATTGCATGGTGGGCAAAAGGATGTACTCTTAGACTTTTTAGGTCAAGTTAATTTTTACCGACGCTTTAGCAAAGACTTTTCTAAAGTTGCTAGGCCACTTACTGAACTTCTAGCTAGAGAACATGCCTTCCATTTTGATGACCATTGTCTCAAGGCCTTCAGCATACTTGAGGACCTAGTAACCCAAGCGCCAATTTTAAAACCTCTAGATTGGACCCTGGATTTTGAGATCATGTGTAATGCATCTGACTATGTTGTTGGGGCAATCCTAGGACTAAAAATAGAGAAACAACCTATTGCAATCAATTACACTAGCAAGACTCTTGATAAGGTACAAAGAAACTACAACACCAAAGAGAAGGAGATTCTAGCGATAGTTTTTGTATTAGAGAAATTAAACCATACTTGTTAGGCTCAAAAGACATTATCTACTCTGATCATTCGGCTCTACGACATCTGTTGGCTAAAAAGGATGCTAAGCCAAGACTCATAAATGGATCCTCTTGTTACAAGAATTTGATATGAAAATTAAGGACAAAGCTGGAAAGCATAATATTGTAGCCGATCACCTATCCCGACTTACCTCTGAGTCCCCCGCTCAGCTTGTGCCATTGAGAGATTCATTCCCAAACAAAAGACTATTAGTTGTTACCCACACACCATGGTACGCTAACATGGTTAATTACCTCACTACAAATAATATGCCAGAAGACTTGAATAACAGCAGTGAGACAGTTAGTTTCGGATTCTAAGTATTACATGTGGGAAGACCCAATCCTCTTTAGGATAAGTGCTGATCAAATTATCAAATGATGTATACCTGATGATGAGGTGCGGAGTGTCTTCCACTTATACCATAGCTCACGATTTGGTGGTCATTTTACTGCAAAGAAAACAGTTGCCAAGGTACTACAATTGGATTCTTTTGGCCCACCGTAACAAGGATTCTCATGAGTTCACTATGTCATGTCAAAAATGTCAAACCTTGAGAAGTATATCCAAGAAAAATATGATACCTCTAAGACTCATCTTGGTTGTGAAGATATTTGATGTTTGGTATATAGATTTTATAGGGCCATTCAAGCCTTCCCAAGGATATCAATACATTTTGGTGGTTGTGGATTATGCGTCCAAGTGGGTAGAAGACATTCCCACACGAACCGTCGATAATACGGTTATATTGTAATTTATCAAGAAGAATATATTTTCACGATTTCATGTTCCACGAGCAATTATTAGTGATGGAGGCTCTCACTTTACGAACCATCAATTCATGAAACTTATGGTTAGTTATGGGGTCACATATAAGATCTCGGCACCATATCACCCCCAGAGCAATGGACAAGTCAAAGTGTCCAATAGGGAGATTAAGAAGATCTTGCAGAAAACTGTAATGCCCAACAGGACAGACTAGTCCTGGAAATTAGCAGATGCCTTGTGGGCCTATAGGATAGCATATAAGTCATCTCTCGGCATATCTCCCTTTAGATTGATTTATGCTAAAGCATGACACCTCCCTATTGAGATAGAGCACAAAGGCATGTGGGCGATAAGAAAATGCAACATGAACCAAGAGGCTACATAAGAACAGAGAAAATTACATATGGTTGAATTAGAGAAATTTCGGATGGAGGCATATGAGAACTCTTGTATCTACGAGAAAATAAAGACCTGGCATGATAAGCATATCTTTAGGAAAACATTCGAGCCAAACAAAAAAATGTGGTTATTCGATGAACGCCTATAACTCTTCCTAGGCAACCTGCGATCTAAGTGGACTGGTCTTTACATTGTACATATTGTATTTTCATATGGAGTTGTGGAAATTTTGACCCAACTTCTCAACGATCATTCACTATCGATGGACAGGGACTGAAACCCTGTCTTGAAAACATTCACTCTTTACATGTTCCTATTCTTGAAATTTTGATCGATCGTTAGGGGTTCGTTGCATCTAGCTGCAGACGTGAAATGTAGCGCTTCGTGGGAGGCAACCCACACATGTTCTCACTCTTTAGCCATTTCTTATTTTGCTTCTTATTTTCCCCTCTCATACTTAACTTATTTCCTCTTGAAGAATAAGTCACATGTTCTCACTCTTTAGCCATTTCTTATTTTCCTTCTTATTTTCCCCTCTCTCATACTTTACTTATTTCCTCTTGAAGAATAAGTCACATACAAGCATGTGGGAGACCCAAAAATTCCCTTTACCCAAAAATCCAAAAATAAAAATCCGAAAATCTTTCAAAAAAAAGAAGTAGCGGTATTTCCCCTCCCTTTACTCTTCCACCCACCCACCCTTGTACATATTCATCCATGCATTTTCACAAGTTCTCAACTTTCAAAGTTATTTTGTGTCAAAATTCCTATTTCGAAAATTGTCATATCCCTTGTTCAAAACACCCACTTTTTAGCCAAAATTGTGTGTTTTCAAAGTATCCCTAATTTTAAAACTAACCCTCCTTGTTTTCTAACATGTCCACTACTATTTTTCATGCATATAATTCACCATGAGAACATGGTACATCTCAAGCATGGAGGGTAATTACAAGTTCATAGATCTTCCAAACCATGTCTTCCCTAGTGTTTTCTAGAAAAAAAATTTATAAAATTTATAAATTATTTTTAAAATTAGTGTTCATATTGTCGGTAAAAATCCAAAAAAACCTTCTCTACAAAAGTTTTCAAAATTATCCAAAAATATTTTCAAAATAGCCTTTTTTAGCAAAAAAAGGTTTTGAAAAAAAAGTCCAATGTATATTCTTGACCCCTTATTTTTGGGAAACTAAATCCAATTTTCACAATACTCAAGATGACGATTGATACCTTAATCCACTTATTCTATTTAAGGATTCTTAAGCATGAGAATTTGAATACTTCATTCTACGAGTTCCAAAACTTTTGCTTGGAATTCAACTCACGTGTCCAACAAGATCATCTTGACATTAGTAGTACTCTTAGACTTTCAATCTATGATGAACACTTGCACAATGAACTAAGCTCAACTTAGATGGTAAGATGAAAGTCAATGCAATCCAATTAAGGTGAGGAGTCATCCTCTTGTCAGACTAGCAATGCTTTGACCGTATCTATTTTCCTGAGAAGTTCGATGAAGGATGATTTAGGATGCAACATTCTTTAGGAAGTTTGGGTTTGTCAGCAAGGTTAGCCGTATACATAGCAACGAAAGAATAGTGTACACTTTTCATCCTACCACAAAAAATTTCCACAACTGCAATAAAATCCACCAGTCCAAAGGGCATGAAAAATCAAAAGAAGCCCGAACCACCAAATATACAATATTATTTGCCCAGAAAATTTGAGCCGCACAACAAAATACAAGAGGGTCAACAATGTGCTACAAAGTCAAAAAAGAGAGAAAAAAGTACTTGAAGCAAAAAGGAGAAAAGAGACCACAATGGTCAGCTTCGATTCAATGAAGAACTCAATTCTCCACTAAAGGGAATCTAGAGGTACCAAGGTTGGATTATACGAATAGTTCATCTCACTAACTAAGAAGAGCTTAATCATTTCACACATTGCTCAGCCTATGATTTAAAGTTAATAGAGAATACATATAAACAACATGATCTGACCTGGTTGGAAGTCAAACCCAAATAAAAGTTTGGGGAACTTGGAGGTTGTCTGTTCAAAATCTCGAGCTTAATTGAAACTCGAACACAGTATTAATCCAAAGGTTGGATCAAGATTCATTCTTTGTATTTAGCGGAAATTTGGTAAAGTTTTCCAGTACATTGTGGGTGTATCCGTTGGAAAACCCTTAGGAGACTATAACTACTCTTCAGAAATTTAGAGGTTTAAAGCCTTGGCATTTGGGGTAAGAGCGCCCGCAATTCCTACAAAAGCGAGTTAAGATTTCATGTTTTTGAATAAGTATCTTGCTCGAGACTAGCAAGATTTAAGCATAGGGGTGTGATGAATCTCCGATTCAACATGCTAGCATATTTATATTTATCTCAACTTGAGTGCTTTTAATTGGTTTTGTATGCATAACTGTGTTGAGGTCAAGTCAGTTTTGAGTATATGTTTACTTGTGTCGATAATTTGTGGCTTTCGCTTGATCTTTAGTGTTTTTACTTTAGTGGGTTGAGTGTTTATGCACTGCATATCCGACTATCAGGAGTTATGAGATCTACCCTTACCAAATATCAAATCCATTATGCAACCACCACTCACCATATCCCAAGCCACACAATTTAACCTCTACCCGACCTTTCTAGACCAACCTGAACCAAAAAATGCTTCCCATTCCCTATCAATACCCACGAATGCATGCGTATTTGCATCTTTTTGGAGGCACTACTTTCTTGCTCTTGCAAACCTTATAATATGATATCTTCCCTGAACCTCTTATTCTTTGCAATATCAGACCACCCTCGCAGCAACTTCCCATCCTTGTTGTGGTCACAAGCAAGTGAGACATTAAAGTAAAGAGTTGTATACAACTATCCGCATAGCATATATTTGTGTGCAATGCATAAACAAAGCATATCCTTACACATCTCATAGAAATATATTTGTGAACATGGACATTATGTGCATATGGACTATGGATTATTTGTTAGGAATTTTTATAGTACATGTGCGTACAACCATTGGGTAAAAGGGATAGCCACCCTTTACTGATCGTGCCCCATGCCCTGAGAAAGATTAGCATACATAAGTATCCATCTATCTCTCCAACCTAAAATTTTTTGAATAAGTTGCATGCAGCTATGTCTATCTCTGCCAATCTCCTGCAATATATAGAACCTACTTCAATGGTCTAGTGGTTGAAGCAGTGGGCTCACTCCAATGACCAGGGTCCGACCCCACCCTCCCCCATTAACTAACAACAAAGCATTTTTCCACATTAAGTAGGGTCGGCTACATGGATTCTTTGTTTCCATTCAGATCTATCTTGGTTCAATCTCGGACTTAGATCCAAAAACTAAGATAACTTCGTATAGTCGCATTCCAACACTTCTTGGACCTTCCTCGCCCTCTCTTAGCCAACTCAACATCCCAAAACCCCATCTCCTAACTGGTGCATCAACCGACTTCCTTTGCAAATGGCCAAATCACCTTAATCGGCTTTCTCGCATCTTATCCTCGATCGGAGCTACACCAACTTTCCTTCTGATTGCATTATTCCAAATCCAATCTTTACGTGTGTGTGTGTGTCCATACATCCACCTTAGAATTTTCATTGATGTTACTTCCATTCTCTGCATATGTCTATGGTTCATAAAACCAATATTCAGATCCATATAGCATAAGATGTCCCACGACTGCTTTGTAAAACTTTCCTTTGATTTTCAGGAATTTTCTTATCACAGAGAATAGTAGAGGCTCCTCTCCACTTTATCCAACCAGCATTTATTCTATGAATAACATCTCCATAAATTTATCCAGCATGTTGCAAAATAGATCCCAAGTATCTAAAAGAATCAATCTTCTGAATGTTATCGCCATCAATCTTCACCTTTATTTCATCACCATTGCTTCCATCAAAAGTACATTCCATATATTCAGTCTTAGCCTTACTTATACGAGATCCTTTAATCTCCAATCAAGTCACCAGACCTCAAGCTTCTCATTTACTCCATCTCTAGTCTTATCAATCAAAACAATATCATCACCTAATAACATACACCAAGGTATCTCATCCTGAATGTGACTTGTCAACTCTTCCATAATCAAAGTATAAAGGAATGGACGCAAAGTTGAACCTTTATGCAGATCAATGTTGATGTCAAAATAATCAGTCTTCCCAGACTGGATCCTTACATAAGATGAAGCCCTATCATACATATCCTTTATGAGGTTAATGTATAGGACAAGTACTTGTCTCTTCTCCAAAACTCTCCACAATATCTCCCGTGGAACAGAATCATAAGCCTTCTCCAAATCAATAAAAATCATATGGAGGTTCTTCCTTTTAGCTCTATAAATCTCCATCGTTTTCCTCAGCAAGTGGATAGTTTCAATAGTTGAGCGACCTGGCATGAATCTGAATTGGTTTTCTTCTACTTTGGAAACTTGCCTCAACCATGTCGCAATCATATGTTCCCAAATTTTCATAGTGTAACTCATCAACTTGATACCTCTGTAATTTGAACAATTTTGAATGTCCCCTTTGTTCTTATAAAGAGGCACCATAATGCTTCTCTAATCTTCAAGCATTTTCTTACTTCGCCAAATAACATTGAATACATTTGTAAGCCAAGTCAAACCATGCTCACTTAAAACTCTCCATACTTCTATAGGAATATCATCATATCGTAGACATTTCCTAGGTCTCATAACCTTCAAAGTCTCCTCTACTTCCTTCGTATTCATCTATAGATTGCACGATTCAAGTAGCATTCACTACTGGCTAGATCTCCCAAAGTGACCCCTCTATTTCCTTCCCCAATGAAAAGCTTATGGAAATACTGCTTCCATCAACCTTAACTAGGAAAAAATATCTCATGTAACAGATATATTAATATATGTTATCTAAAGACAGTACCCACCCAAAAAATATTAATATCTAACAACTTCTCCATCAATCCTATATCCAACTACAATATAATATCACATATGGCTGAACAATCACAGAAATAATCTTAATATAATATATGGTGTGTGCGTGTATGTATATTAGAAGGAACGCCTACTCTTTGATGTAACATGACCACTTCTCCTCGTCTTCATGGGCCTTAAAAAATTGTCATGCAACATTCTCTATATTCTACATATATAGATGTAATCATGAAGAGAGAAGCCTAGCAAACATCATTCTCCCCTGTCCACTATATAATCCATTATACAATATACGACCATCCTCTTACACACCCCATACCCCACCCCCCAATGCAGTAATATTATATGATATCCCCATGTAAAGACAAACAAATATGCATAATACACCTTTAACAACCCCCAACATCCATAAATAACAATAGCTACCATCTTTTGCATGTATCTAGCGATTGATAATGAAACTCCTCTATGCAGGTAACGGAGAAGTTGGGAGGTCCCCCAGGCAACCTTTTACCGTCCATCCTCCTCCCCCATCCTCGCTACGGCAATGACGGTGAAAGCGGTGTCGCTTGAAGAAAGGAGCCAGGAGCAGAGGATCATCTTCAGCTGTGATCAGTCCCTTCGTTAGGGACCTCGATGTAGAGCACGTAGGTCTCGTTCTCTTTCGGCTAGGAGACGCTGGTGCTCAAAGCGTAATCACATTCTACCGTGCATGGCCTCCAGGATATAGGCACATTTTTGGTGAAATCCTTTTAGTTTTTTTGTTCAATGTATTCGTATTTGCATGGTACTGTTTAATTTTAGTTCTTTTCTCGTCCTTCAGAAGCGATTTCAGTCAATATCTGTTCATGTTCTGCTGCTATTTTTGTTTAAAGAGAACTCCTTTCAGAACTTAATTTATATCAGTATTTCTTTTTAATAGAGCTATAAGGCTGCATTATATAATTGCATCTCCCGTTGAGAACCCGTGTGCACTTTAGTTCTACCTTCATTTTCTCAACTTTTTGTAACTTAATATTTTAGGTTCAAACAAAAAGTTGTGCCAAGTTTGTGTGCACTTTAGCTCTATTTTCGTTTTGTCAACTTTTTGTATCTTAATATTTTAGGTTGAAACAAAAAGTTATGTGCCAAGTTTGCTTCTGAGAATCCCGTTGCTTGTTCCCCTTCTCAGAAGCAAACGAGATTCTCAGTATTTTTTTTATTGTACCCACTTAAATGGTATGGTGGTAGGGCAGTGTGTATACCACCTGAAAGACCAGGGTTCAAATCGCCCTCTTGCAGGGGTTGTGTTAGGTAGTCGACAGCCAGCGTAAAAAATAATCGAATTTTTCAACATGGATTTGAGCAAGATCCATGTAGCAGACCCTACTCATAGTGGGAGAAGGCTTCGAACTTTTTTAATTCAGTATTTTTATTATTGATTTGAGCTAGAATCGTGTCGCACAATGATGTGTGTTTTTGCATGTTTTAGCACCCACAATTTTAGCCGACCAGTGTTATGCATGATAAAGACATAATGATCAACAATTGTGCATTTAAACCATAAAACCAATTTCTGAGGTGAGAACATCTTATCACAGTAAGGAGTCTACTTCATCCATAAATAGCGTTCTATAGACAATATATTAGCTCCGCCTAAACAACATCACCCAATGGATATAACAAATAAACTTCTTCATTTGTATTTTAAAAATAAACTTCTTCGTCAAGGTCCCCATAGAAGGAATCCTTCATATCTGGCTGAAAAAATTAGCCAATTTCAAATAGCAACGACCAATAGAATCCTCCTGACGGATTCAATTGAGGCAAGATGTGAGAATGGCTCCAAGTACTCAACACCATATCTCTAAGTAAAGCCTTTTTCTACTAAGTAAGCTTTAAGACAAGCAACATAGCCATCTGCATTATGCTTAGTGGTGAAAAACCACCTATAAGCCACATTTGTAACACCTTCGGGGCACTGCACTACATCCCATGAGCCATGAGAGGTAAGTTCCTCAATTTCATCATCCGTAACATTCTTCCAAATCAAAGTCCACATGGTTGTAAAGTAATCCTTTGGAACAAGATAATTTACTAGAGAAAAAAAAACATACATCATCAGTAGATAGGCCATCAACACATGTCCAATGTGAGATGAGGTGAATAGTACAAGATCTAAGTTGTTTGCGAAGCTCTACAAGACAACAATCTTGGACCATGTGAGGAGCACAAGAAACATCCTGAGGAGATGATGGAAGGGCCTGAGTTGGAATGGTCTTGTACCTTCGTACTGTACAGATTATATCGATAAATGGACTTTAGACTCTCTGTAGGTCCTCGTTTGATAGACTTGGAGCAGAGAAGGGAACTCCAAAATAATGTGAAACATGGATTCCTCAAAGAAGCTTGGTTTCTTGAAGAATGTGACATCGGTTGAGACATAGTACTATAGTAGTGATGAGCAACAAGATCATGACACCTACAACCCGGTTGAGACATAGTAGTGATGAGCAACGAGATCATAACACCTACAACCCTTTTGAGACTGAGAGTACCCAAGAAAGACAATCGACATAATGAGATGATAGCAGATGGAAAAATGCAATGCACCTAAAAACACAAAGAGATGGAGGTAAATGACTCGTATTAGGATGTAGGAGGGAAAAAGGAATATCACCCTTGACCATGGAAGGAAACCCATATGATGAGGTAGGTAACAGTAACAGTCAGAACAACATCCCCCCATAAGGCTTAAAGAATAAAGACCCCTTTATAAAAAAACAAATCTTAGCAATATCAAAGCATAGTGAAGCTTCCATTTAACTATGTCATTCTTCTAAGATATAAGCACGAGAAGTTTAATGTAAACTCCAACATAAGCAAAGGAGGAGAGATCATGCTGCAGAAATTCAAGAGGATTAGCGGTGTGAAGAATATTGAATCACGGGAATAAAAAGGTCAATTTCCATTCAAGAAGTGCTTTATTATAGATATAATCTCTTACTGACCCAGTAAAGATGATTGTACTCAGTGTGATAAAGATAAGAAATATATATATATATATATGATCACGGGTATAGTACAAACTGGACACAGGCCCCAAGCATCACAATGGACTAAATCAAATGGTGATAAACGGTGGGATTCATTCCGAGAAGGAAATGAAGATTGATGATGCTGCCCAAACTGACACACCTTGCATTCAAATGACTTAAGTGGTGAACGGGAAGCATTTGCACTGTAGAGATATTATTATGTCTTTGGACTTTCTTCATATTTACTGTGGAAAAATAATGAGAGAATGAAACTTTGTGCTTTATTCAGGAGGTCTCGGGTCCTTATATAGGACAGAACCCTAGAGAGCTCAAATCTGGAAAAAATACATAAGTACCCCTAGAGGGTTACAATGAATGAAGAAGAAACATTCACCCTCAAGTTGGAGCATATTAATTAATCATGCCAACTTGGAAGTTATCCACGAGAGGTGTTTCTTGGGTAAAGCATTCGTGAATACATCTGCAAGCTGAAGATCTGTTGTGATGTGAGGAGTAGTAATCTTTCCAACCTGTACGACGTCACGAACAACGTGGCAGTCAATCTCTATATGCATGGTTCACTCGTGAAACACATGATTCGTGGCAATGTACATAGCAGATTTGTTTTCACAATACAGTGGAGTGGTGATAACAATACCAAGTACCTGCAGGAATGTCAATAACCACGTGATCTCACAGGTAGCCTGAGCCATCATCATGTACTCTGCATCTGCACTGGATCTGGGTACAACTGTCTGTTTCTTGCTCCTCCAAGTGACAAGATTTCCTCCAACCACCATAGCATATCCTGTGGTGGAGCAACGATCCTCAGGTAAACTTGCATAATCAGCATCAGCATAGGCTCAGTGTAGCCATTTGGGCCATAAAAGAGGCCACGTCCTGGGGATTCCTTCAAGAATCCTAGGATCTGTAGGACATCATGTCAGTGATTGTAGCAATGTTGCTTCATGTGTTGGCTAGCTCTATTCATTGCATAGGAAATATCTGGTCTGGTGACAGTAAGGTAAAGGAGTTTGCCAGCCAGACCTTTGTATCGTAATATCTTCGAAGACATGACCGGGGGATGTGGAGTGTTTCTTTGGATCTGCAGGAATACCAGAGGGCTTGCATCCAAGTAATCCAGCTTCAGTAAGGATATCAAGAAAGTAACTTCATCTATGAGAGATGAAGTCCCACTATAGTGTGTAGTACTTCAATACCTAAGAAATAGTGTAGTGGACCAAGGTCCTTGGTGATGAACACCTAACAAAGAAAGGCATTGATCTCTAGTACCCTTTTACAATCATCACATGTGACAACCATATCACCCACATAAACAAGTATAGCAGTACCAGTTGGTCGTCTTCTAACAAACACAGAGTAGTCAGAGGTAGTTCTCTAAAAGCCAAGAGTGTTAATTTCTGCAATAAGTTTGTCAAACCATGTCCTTAAGCTCTTCTTCAGCCTATAGATTGCCTTGTGAAGTCGGCATACACACAGCCCCTTGACTATGTAACTAGGAGGATGCATCATGTACACCTCCACCTCAAGGTCTCCATATAGGAATGCATTTTTCACATCTAGTTGAAAGATAGGCTAGGCCTTGTTAGGTACCATTGAAAGAATAGTCCTTATAGAGCCCATCCATGCAATATGTGAGAATGTCTCGAAGTAGTCCACCCCATATATATGTGTGAAACATTTGGCTACAAGACGAGCTTTCAATCTGTCAATGAACCCGTCTGGCGACTGCTTAGTTGTGAAGATCCATCTGCAAGCCACGCGTCTAGTCCCCTTAGGACACTGCATCAAATCCCATGTCCCTCTTGAAGTAAGAGCATCCATCTCCTCATTCATGGCTTGTTGCCATCCAGAATCCAACAATGCACTATGGTGGTCTTTCGGAATGGAAATAGTCATGAGAGCATCTGCATATCTTCAATTAGTAGATGATAAACTAGCAGTAGAAGTGAAATTAGACATGGGATGAAAAGAACATTGCCTCTTAGTTCTTCGTAGAGCAACAGGAAGCTCTTGAGGACCATCCGAGACAGCAGTAGAGGGGGCACTTGAAGAAGGCGTATCATCATGTAACAAAGGAACAGGTAAAGAAATATTTGGTGGTGGAGACGTTAGCTTGCAGTAATAGACAACGGGTGGAGGTGGGAGATCCAGAGGAATATATGTAACAGACTGAGTGAAGAAGTTGGCTGACTCAAAAAAGATTACATCTGCAAAGATATAATAATCACGCTCAGTAGGATCATAATACATGTAACCTTTTTTAGTACGAGAATAACCAAGAAAAACATATTTATTTGCATGAGGAGATAATTTATCTGCAGTGTAAAAACTATGAACAGACGCCACACATCCAAAGATTCTCATAAGTAGATTAAATGTGACTTAGTTGGATATAACAAGGAGAACGTGGTGGAGCCATGTGATGAAGTAGAGGGAACTCTGTTGATAAGGTGGACAGTGGTAAGAACAACATCACCCCAGTAGATTTTAATAGCTTTCATCTAGGTGAGGAGGGAGCGAGGAATATTTAGCAGATGTTTTAGTTTCCTTTCCGCTACCCCATTTTGCCGGAAGGTATACGGACAAGAGGTTTGATGAATGAAGACATGGGATGCAAAGAAGTTTGTTAGATCATGTTGGGTGAATTCCAATGCACTCTCAGAACAAAAAATTTGAACGCCCGTGGAGAAAATATTTTTGACATAATGGAAGAAATTCTTAACAATATCAACAAAAACGATAGAATACTTATGTCCACTTAGAGTACAGATAGGACAAGGCACACAAATATCACAATGGACTAAAGAATAAGGTACTTAACGATGTGGCTCGGTACGAGCAGGGAAAGATGCTCGATGGTGTTTCTTGAATTGACACGCCTCGCACTCAAAAGGTTTGAGCGTAGAGAGTTCAGGGAACATTAAAGAGATGGCGTTGGAAGACGGAGGACCGAGGCGAAGATGCTAGTGAAGAGGATCTTTAGAGATTGACGCGGTACTAGCAAAACTAGAATCAGAGGGGATATCCATGTAATAGAGGTTGTTCTTCTCATTTCCCACACCAAAAATCCATCTCGTTCATATGTCCTAAAAATAACAACATAACTCATCATAAATAACTCTACAGTTAAGATAAGTACATAGCTTTTGTACAGATAAGAGACTAAGCGGAAAAGTAGGAGCACAGTGAACTCCAGTCAGTCGGAGTTTAGAAGAAAATTCCACAATGCCAACAGCAGTGACAAAGGATTGTACCCCATTAGCAACCCAAACTATCTTCACAGAGGAAGATTGTTGTAAGAAGGTGAGAAGGCTACCTTCTCCTATCAGATGAATCGATGCTCCAGAATCAATAATCCATGCAGGACTGGAGGCAGAAGCAAAGTTAACAATTGTACCTAAGGTAGTAGCCAAACTAGCAATATGAGTAGAAGTACCATTGTCACTGGTTGAGGAATTCTGCAAAAGTTGTCACTGACGAGCATATTCAGATGCCGTAAAGGGTGTCTGACTATCACCAGAAGGCTAATCGTATGAGACCTCGACAATATCATATGGAACCTCGTACGAAGTTGTCTCATAGGCACTGTTGGCATTAGGTTGCATGCCAAACTTTGCCCAGCAACGCTCAAATGAATGATTCCAATGTCCACGATGTATGCATGATGGATAGCGAGCAATGGTAGGATCATGTCCACGGCAACGACCAAAGTCGGATCCACGTCCAGACTCGCAACCGCCACCACGGCCAAAGTCACGACCGCGTCCTCCCTAGTAGTTGGATCGTCCCCTAGCACAATGGGTTGTAGTCTCAGTAGATGGAGTAGGAGGAGGATGCTTAGTTGGAGAATCAAGTTCCCGCAAGCGACCAAAGATGGTCTCAAGTCTGGGCAGTGCATCAATGATCAGAAATTGATCCTTTATAGGCTTGTATCGCGAATGCAATCCAGACAGAAAGCGATACACCTACCATTCTGCACGTTCTCCTATCTACTTGTCGCAACAAGCAGGCTAAAAAATGAGTGCTCCTCGAAAAGTCCTGTAAGAATTTCTGTTGTACTCAACCAGGGTAGAATCTCCCTGATTAGCAGGCCAAATCCTTGTGTAAATGTCTGAAAGCATGGACTTGGTCGTCTTCTGGTAGTAGGTATGCTAAAGACTCTCCCACATTGCCTTTGTCGTTTCCTTGTATAGAAGATTCGACGCTATGTTTGGATCGATGTTGTTGGTCATCCAAGTAATGACATGGCAGTTGTCCACATACCAGGTATCACAGTCCTTGTCCATCTCTTGTCCATCTCCTTAGGCAGATCCTTAGTAAGAACATAGTTCTTACGTTGACCACCAATAAACACCTTGAACGATCGAGACCAGAATACATAGTTCTCAGAGCCTTTTAGTTTGATAGAAGTGCCATGTACCATCACAGAAGAAGTCATGTACATGAGCTTGATCTTGGCAGATGCCATGGTGATCGCCCAGGTCAAGAAAAAAGTGACCTAGAGAATTCTTGTTGACTTAATCAAGCATAGATGTGACCGGAGTCATGATTTCATGCCCTTGTAGGATCTTTTTAGCAGTAGAAGGAAGCCAGAATGCTCCTAGCATGGGGTACCATGCATCGAAGCTAGGACCCTTAGC
Source organism: Ottelia alismoides (assembly GCA_037367405.1). NCBI lineage: Eukaryota > Viridiplantae > Streptophyta > Magnoliopsida > Alismatales > Hydrocharitaceae > Ottelia > Ottelia alismoides. The sequence continues at coordinate 450,159 of JAZKJV010006777.1, read as the reverse complement.
AGTGGTCCTAGTCCCCAAGCGGTAGAGTTAGGGCACAAGTAATTGATCGGCGGAACCTTTCAAGTTGTTGGAGGGAGATATCAGCACCCTAAAAGGCCCTGGCGATAGATTTTGGGGTCTTTTTTAGGCTCCAGGTGAAGCATAAGGCCACCTTAAGGGTTCTGACGGCATTGAAGATTGGGACAAGGGTTCCTACAGGGATCCAGACCCTTTTGCAAGGGGCTTCAAGTGATCCTCGGTAGAGATAAGTCTCCAGGACTTTTGCAAGGGGCATGGACTTTAGCCTACATAAAGGCAATTATCGACTGCCCATTTATTTATCTAGTACGAATTCATGCCACTTTCAACTCTCTTTCTTATCCATCCATCAGAGGAATAGTCAGACCTGACGCAGTACCTGCTGATATATAATTGCTGTAGAAAGAGGGCAAGCGAAGCCCTAGAGCTCCTGGCAGAGAATATGGCAGCAAAAGGAAGGAGATGGGACTTCGGGGGGCATTTGGGGCTCCCGGCAGAGAGCTTCTGCTGCCATAGGGTACCACAGCAGCACGATGGTACATCGGTGGTGCCCTCGTGAGGGCTTGGAGGGCCACAAATGGCAGTGGCGGTAAGAGAAGCCCTCACGTGGGGTTTGAACGGCGACTAGGACTGGTAGTGGTGGCAGGATTTAGGTCAGAATACCGGTGTAGTACCGTTGCTCGGATATCATGTGGAAAAATAACGAGAATGAAATTGTGTGCTTTATTCAGGAGGTCTAGGGGTCCTTATATACGATGGAACCCTAAGGAGCTCAAAGCTGGGAAAATATATAAATACCCCTAAAGAAGTTACAATGAATGCATAAGAACCATAAAGTATATTATTAACATTTACATTTATTTCTTTTGTCTTATGTAATTTACCCATGAACTTCTCTATATAAGAGAGCCCTAGGTTTCTTTGGAACATAATTCGATCATTTTTCCCAACATGGTATCAAAGCGACGGTCCAAGACCGGAGCACCCCACCAAAACCCTAGCCTCACCACCAAGCCTACGTTGCCGCCGCCTTCTCCAGCAGTTGCTGCCACCTATTCATTTGCGACTGCTACCCAAGCCATCGGACATCCTTCTTCAAGCGGCTATCAGGGTTGTAAAAGTCACCCGACTGGCCCGACTAGTAGGTCCGACTAGTCTAGTCAGTGGGGTGGCCGACCGAGTACCGACTAATTCCGACTAGGTACATTAGTCGATCAATTATTTGCTTGGAGATACCATATTCTTATATGTTTTGCTTTTTTTATAAGGAGACTTATTATGATATACTTAGTGTTTTAATTAAATTCAACTACTTTTTTATTTTATTATGGTTGTATATAAATGTAGAAAATCTATATAAATATATGTATAAAAATGAGTTACATATTTAAAATAACCATAAAATTCAAAGCCGATTAAAGTCCGACTAAATCTGATTAGTCGTCCGACTGCCGATTAATCCTTAGTCAGTGACCCAACCGACCGAGTACCGATTACCGACTTTTGCAACCTTGGCGGCTATTACCGCATTGATGAATCTGTGATTCATCACTTCAAAAGTCAAAAATAGAGCCTTGTTCCCGAGAAAATAGATGCATGTTTCCCTTTATATTGCATAAATAGCATTCTTGCATACATTCATAATTCATACATGTTAACAGTCCATTTGCATTTAAATAAGAAGCCAAAAATCACTTGTAAAATACCCATTCACTAAAATAATCTCTTCTCTATAATTTGTACTCCTTAGTTAATCATATAGGGAAGAATGCCAAAAATCCCCTTTGTAAAATAGCCAATAAAGCCTGAGAACCCCTGTACACTAAAATGCACATAAAGCCCTCATACAAACTCCGAATTAGGTCTACTTACTCTTAGAATACTACACATTAAAAGATCTTTAAAATGAGACTAATTTCATTGAATTTGGAGCTTGTATGGGAAAGTTGGGTTTTTAGGGCCACTTTGTATACTACATAGGTGTATAATTGTATCTTTGTATTTATGTATCATATTTGACCTCATCTCCATCTTTGGTCAACATGAAACTTGTAGATCTCATCGAGATCTACAACTTTCATGTTTTGAGTTTTTCCAAATTCGGCCCCCTCTTCTCTCTACACGTGTATCTTCGTCCCTGCCTTCTTCTGATTACGCCACGTGTCATCTTCCCAGCCATCAGATCAATGTTTGAAGGAGCGATCCTCACCCCACATTTCCGCTGCGTCCTAGACCATCAGATCAAACCTTGCCTTTCCATCCTAGCCGCTCGCTAGCGCTTCGCCCGCAGCTCGCCACGTGGCGCGATCACGGCCCATCATCTACGCGCCTTGATCTAATCTCACACGTCTCATACCGCTTCGATCATCACCGTTGGATCACCAGATCCAACGATGGAGCTCCGTCGTCTACCTCCGGACGCCACTCTCCCACGATCTCTCCCCTTGCGAAACAAGCCGCTCCCTTCCTATTCTTGGCAGCACCTCATCCACCCTCTCCGACCACCAACACCACCACGATGGAGAGCACTCCTCCCTCACCCTCGCCAGCTCCCTCGCTTCCCACGACTCCCACCAGAGTCGCCCCACGTCGATCACAAACCTCACCTCATCACCAGCCAACCCATCACCTCCATCCTTTAAATACTCCACCACCGGCAACCTTCAGCCGCATCTGCCACTCCAGAGAGCTTCCCTGAGCTCAGAGCCTCCATTTGGTGACAGCAATTCGGCGATTTCTTGAGCGAAGAAGGGCTTCTTCTCCGGCGAGATCCACGGCGCCTCCGCCGTGTCGCAGCCGCTCCTCCGAGTAGCTGCACGAGCTCGGGACATCACCGATCCCTCGAGCGACGACCTGGACCCCAAAAGGGAGGCCCAATCCCCAGGTGAACCCCCTCCATTCCTCCTCCGATCTTTTTCTTATTTTTCCTTTATCTTCTCCGATTTTATTCGCCTCCACCGGTCACCCTCTCGCTTCCATTCCATCTCGCTGAGCTTCGCGTCGAAGCTCCCATCCTCGCGAGACCTTTTACGACATCCAACGACGCACCTCGCAACACCCCGATCACCAGCTCCGCCAATTGGCCGGAGCTCCATCGCCTGACCACCTCCTTTCGCCTTAGGCCTCGCCAACCATCTTCACCTCTCCACAAACGCATGCACGAGCTTCGGCTCTATCTTTGACACTTGCAGGTGCTCCTCTGTTCATTGAACGGAAGCTCGCCGGAGACGCCCTCGAGCTTCATCGCCATCGACGTCCGGCCGCTCTCCGACGCTCCTGAGACCACCAGCATCTCCGCCTCCTCGCCACGCGTCTTCTGGGATATCTCCGACAAGTCGGAGAGCGTCAACGACACGAGGAAGGACGGGCGGAGCTGCAGCACCTTCGCCGGAGCCCCGCCTTCTCCTCCGCAGGCGGCGGAGGACCGTCGGAGCAGACGAACAGCTGCCGTTCGATCACGTCGATCGAATGGCCCTCACATCGCCACGCGTCCCCTCACCGCAACAGCTCCCAACCGTCGATTGCTCCTTTGATCCAGCGGTCCTCAGCGAGCCACGTCGCCGTCTTCATCGAGCCCAGAGGTCGTTGGATCATCATCGATCCAAAGGCCCGAGGTCACGCCACGCGTCAGCACCGACACCCCTTGGATCCATCTTGATCCAAGGGCCTTCAGTACGCCACGTAGCCTTGGCCCGAGCCTCCTCTCCGAGCCTAGGTTCGGGTCGCACGAACCTCACTCCAGACCTCCAAAGCGCCCGAGCCTAGCTCCGAGCCTCCGCAGCCATCCGAGCCTAGGTCGCCCACGTGAGGAGCACGTGCGGCCTGGGTAGTTTACACAGAGGCCCCTGGAGCTTTCCATATTTGCAAAGAGGTCCCTGTGAAGCTGAGCCCACGTGAGGAGCACGTGCCCTGTGGAGAATTTGCATTCAAGTCCACAACATTATAGGTAATTGCATTTTAGTCCCTGTCTGCATATTTGCTTATTGTATTTTTATTTTTTTTTGTATTGCATTTACACACCTGTGTTTGCACGCATCCCTAGGTTGCATTTTACATCATTTTGCAAATCTAAAAATTGCATGTTGTTGGGAATTTTGTCCTCTGTCTATTGGTCCACGTGTCATATTTTTGTAATTTCAGTTGAATTATTAATGAATTAATTGGTGAATTTTTGACATATTTTGCCCAGTGACACCTTTTAACTTGTAGTTAATTCTCTGTGCTTCCAAAAATCATCAAAAAATTCACAGTAGCTTAAGGACAATATTCTTAACATATCATAAAAATTTCATGTCATTTGCACACCTATCGAGGCCTTAATAAATTGTTAAGTGATTTTCTTAATTTAATTTTAATTAATTCATTTCACAGTGAAATTAAGATCTTTCAATTTTCCTGGATTCCTTGTCATTAGTGCTATCTAGGATAATTTTAGTTCTTGAAGAATTTGTGGTTTGTTATTTATTAAAAATTAAAAATTGAAAATCACTCTGTCTGCTTATTTAATTTCCAGAAAATCAATTTAGTGTCTGAAAAATCCAAAAAAATTAGTGTAGGTCATTTTCATCATCATTAATCATCTGGCCAACTTTTAGAATTTTTGGACTTTATTGGATATCCCAATTGAATTAAACGTTAAATTGGCCTGCATTTTTGCATAAGTCTGCATAGAAATTGAAAAAGACAAAAAAAATACTCCCCGAAAATCACACATTTGGATAATTGCTTAAAATTTACCTAAGGAGACAGATGCCTCCCTGAGATCGACCTTGGACTCCACCAAGTAAAAAAAATTCACCGCTTAACATTAAATCAAAGTGGTTTTTGACTAGCCTCTCGTATCCGACTGCAACGAACTATTAACATTAATTTGGACATTAATTTGGCCTAATTAACTAAGGGTGTTGGACGGTTATCAAAATGGCGCCGTTGCCGGGGAGGCACGGCTTAGGTTAAATTTTAGTGAATTTTTGAGTGTTTGATTTTCCTTCCCCGGGTTGTCTGACCCCCGGTTTTCTTGTAATTATTTTCTCTCCTTTATTTATTGCATTATTTTATTTTTGTGTCACTCTCTGACCTCAATTTATTTTTTGTGCGAGGACCGCGAGGAGTCGACGATGCCTCGAAGACTTAGCATTTTAATTTTTATTGAGTGGAAGAGAGGCTTTGTATTTTATTTTATTTTTCGCATTATTTCCAGCGGTTCCCGTTTGGGATCTCGCGTGTGTAAGTATAGTGGAACTGTGTCCCATGTGTTGTGTGGGTGATTGTAATTTAGATTGCACTAGCGGCTCCCCGAGCCAATCTAGGAATTGCTTGTGCTCGTAATTATTAGGACCACACAATACACTTAAAAGACGCACCTAGACCGCAGTACTTAGTCAAAATTAAACTGTTCTTCACGCTAATAGAACTGCCTGTCTAGGAGCGGCTTTCATCGCTTGCATTTGCATGTAGAGTAAAAAGCTTTCAATTCTGTATTGCATCCTGCATAAAAAGCGAAGGGATCACTGTAAGTATTCTTCACTCAACATAAGCATCATCGATTTTCGTGCATCGGCTTTTCTCGATTTCCCCCTCTGATTTTCTCATTTAAATTAAACAGGAAATTGGGACTGTCCGATAGGCGTGCTTTGTGGTGGACTTAATAAGTGACAACCTAACTTTAAAATCAGGACTGCTAAACAGTATTGACCAAAAAAAAAGAATAAAATTTGAAAATTGTTTGCGGGAGATTAATCCCCGACCTTGTATTCAGGCTGAGTGAGGGTACTTGAGTGTGTGTGAACACATTAAGGTAGAGCCCAAATCCCCGTCTTCCATATCATGTTCTAACTGATCCTAGCAAATATCACAAGCCGAATAATTTCAGATTCTTTGACTAGTACCAAGTAGCCTCCGCCTGTCTCAGGTAGATAGGGGCGAAATTGCGGTACTCTGCGACAAGCTGCCAGTAACCCCCCGGGGTGAAGTTCCGGCCTTGTCAGCCTCCGCCTGCTTGCAGGTAGATAGGGGTGTGGTCATTGAATCCATCGGCTTGGGATAGGAGCGAAGAAAGGAAGGAGCAGCGGTATCTTAGGCGACAGGATAAACAGGGAAGACGCATCCGGCTCTGAGCCGACTTCCCTATAGGCCACGTAATCCTTGCTATTTTTGCTTGAAAAATCACACTTAAAACTACAAGATTAATTGGACTCAACTTTGAGTCCTTCACTGTGTTGAGTGTGAACCCAGGGTCTTGGATTGTTCTTTTTGCTTGCTTCAGGTAGGAGTAAAATCCTATCTTCTTCTCGCTCCATCAAGATGAGTGACTGGGAGATCTCGACGCATTATTCACCGATTTCTCTATGAGTCCCCCAATAACTCATCTTTATCGGTCCGAGCGCACCTTGGACCACCCAGGACTCATGACCCTCTTGAGTCCTGGTTCTCTCATGCTCAGGGTGGTTACTCTCAAACCAACCCTTTTATCTCCTCCGAGATGGCCGAGGAAGACCATCGCCTCGGTAATCCCTTCCTTGATTTGCCCTCTAACACTGATCTTATTTCCCAATCCCCAGAACTAGAGGACAAGATGCCGCCAAGGATGCCACCTGATGAGGACCAGATACGACAGATTCTTAATCACCTCGCCGAAGCCGAACAGAAGAATGCAGATCTCACGGCGCGGATGGGACAGATCATAGTAGCTGGAGGGATTGACCGACCAATGGTCGATACCTACAACCCGGCGGAGAACGAGATCCAGAACTGGTTAGCACCCGCAGTTCCCGCCCAGGCATTCGAGCTGAAGCCCCACTTCCTTAGTCTGCTTCCGAAGTTCAACGGAAACCTCAGCGAAGAACCATACACTTTTCTCTGTGACTTCGAACTGGTGTGCAATAATCTTAGCCATCCCAATGTTGGCCAAGATTATATCCGACTGAAGGCCACCCCTTTTGCCTTAGGAGATAAGGCTGCTCATTGGTTGAAGAACTTAGGAGTGGTATGTACTACCTGGATGCAGTTCAAGGATCTTTTCTTGAAGAAGTTCTACCCTCTCAGTAGGACTAATCAGATGAGAACGAAGATCGCCAGCTTCGCTCAAGGACCCAGTGAACCTTTCCATGAAGCATGGGACAGGTTCAATGATTTAGTACAGAAATGCCCATGCCACGGCATTTCGAAGGCGATCTTTAGTCCAGACCCTGTTCTGTGGTCTAACCCCGGAGATGCAGGGGTTAGTCAGCGCCGCCTGTGGAGGAAGCTATCTGAACAAGAACGAGCACGCTGTATGGAAGATCCTAGAACAGATGGCGGAAACCGGCAGGTCACAGGCCACAAGGGCCTATCAGTTGTCTCCCTCAATCCTATCCAATGAGACAACTCGAAGGACTGTAGCAGATCTGACTGAGGACCCCATCCCCAGCATGGGGATGATTGCCGACAAGCTTACCATGGTCGAGCAGATCCACGAGAGAGTCGCGGAGATGGAGTCTCTTTCGAGCCTTCCAAAGAAAGTGGAGGAACTCTCTGAAAAGGTAGCTAAGATCAAGCTACCTGCCCCTTCTGCACCACCTGTACCTGTACATCGAGTCCATCTTGTACAGGAACAGGCACCGGGGTCTCAGAGCAGCTGGGATCAGACTTATACCCAGCAGAACCATCATGCACCCCCACAAGTGGAAACGGAATACGAGGAGCCTCCGCCAGTATATGAGATCAACGGGCTTTGGTATAGCCGTGACCCAATAGTCCGGCAAATCGAGATGGGGAAGGATCAGCCACACCGCCCATCCCCAGTCTACCAAGAAACCAGGCCCGTCGCCGTCCCGCGCTTCCAGTCTAGGCCAGAACAGGGGTACCAGCCGCAGCAGCGCACCTACCAGCAGGGGCCAGCACCGTCCCATCAGCAGCAGTATCGGCACGGCCAGCAGGGCCATTACAGGACCGCATCTACACAGCAGCCAGCCCAGCCCACCGAATTGGACTCCCTCACCTTGGCGATCCAGACCCTGTCTGATAGGGTCCAACAGATGGAGAATGACTACCTGGACATGAGGACCGACATCAATAGGGTCTCTTGTAACCAGGACCAACAAATGGCGCCAAGGACCCCAATTCCCGCACAGGTTCAGGCCAACCCGAACAGCTTACACCAGGGCCAGAACCGACCTCGAGATCAGGTATATCATTCAGATAATTATTTATCTGAACATGAGATCCTTTCGTACGATAATGTAAATCATATGTCCCTCAGGAGCGGAAGGACCGTGACCATACCTGATCGGGCACGGGCACAGAAGGAAGGAGCCTCCGAGACTTTACCTGAGGAGAACTCGGAGGAAGAAGAGGAGGAGCATCACCACCATCGCCAGCGGAAGAAGAGGACATCTGAGTCCTCGAAGCAGCATTCGTGCATCTGCATAGAGTCAGACGACACCGATGAAGAGCCCGCACCTCCATCTGAGAAGGATCGTCCAGAAGAAGCGGAAGAAGCGTCACCGGTTTCGCCTCAGCATTTTCTTTTTAGTCAGAGTCAGAGTCCGAGTCTGTATCAGAGTCAGAGTCATGTCAAGAACTCAGTTCCCGAAATTAATGAGAAGATTTCAGTTTCCGAACCTGAGTTGGAGTCAATAATCCCTTTCCCCCGAGCTCTCAAAGGTGGAAAGAAGAAAACGAAGAAAATCCAAAAAGATGACCCTGAGATGGCTGAATTTTGCAATAAACACATCAAGGTCACAATCCCTTTTGACAAGTTCGTGGAAATGACCCCTGCATTCCAAAAATACCTTAAGGTGAGATGCACGCCTACAAGGGTTAGCAGGAAGACCAAAAGCCGTGTTGAGAAATACGTTTTAACAGTAGCCACGACTTGTGCAATAAAGAACTCGTTTCCTCGGAAACGAAGAGACATGGGTGCACATTATGTAGTGAGTCATGTTGATGACATCGCGTTTGCACGCACTCTCCTGGACAATGGTTCCTCAATCAATTTGATGCCCACAGCCCTCTATGAGCGGCTTAATCTCGGACCTCTTAGGAAATCTAGAGCTCTTCTACAGTTCGCTGACAAATCAACTAAGAGGTCCCAAGGAGAGTTAAGGAACATTGTGATCAAAGTCGAGGGGCAAGAATACATGGTGGACTTCACTGTCCTAGATATGGAAACCCCTCGCAATTGGAGAGATTCCCAGATCCTTCTAGGTAGGCCCTTCCTCAGAACAGCAGGGGCCTTATTTGATTATAAGAATGGGAAGATTCAGTTCCAAACTCCAGGCGGAGATGAGGAACTTGAAATGAAGCAAACAAGATGGCAGAGACCGGATTCCGAATCCAGCACCGAGTACTCTTCTACCGGAACAGACTGCGAGCATGTAGAATCAGTTGGGCCATGGAGACAGAACCCAGCCAGCACCGATGTGTCCATCTCCTTCGAAGATGATCCAGTGCATGAGTCAGTCTGCGAGATCCTCAGGAACGAGTACAGCTCTGAGCCTGCATCGCCCTACATCTTCGATGACGTAGAGGCCCAGTTGGGCCTGTCAGTCCTTACATCCTTAGGACAATCGGAAGATGAGGATGATGAGTCAGACGAGGCGTTTGCCGATTGCATGGAGACCTTTGACGATCTGACTCCAGAGCCGAACGTGGTGGCCGCTCTCACAGAAAACGATCCAGCCACTTCCAACACCGAACCAGATCAGATTGAGCCAGATTTTCTAGACGATCACTATTCCTGAGCTCAAACCCCTACCCACAACCTTGAAATATGCCTTCCTTGCGGGCAAAGACAAGAAATTTCCGGTCATTATCAGCTCGCAATTGACCGAGGAGCAGGAATCTCGCTTGCTAGAGATCCTGAAGAAAAACCGCAAGGCGATAGGCTGGAGCATTTCCGATCTCCACAGGATAAATCCCGCTCTGTGTTCGCACCATATTTACTTGGAGAATGAGGCCAAACCCTCTCGTGAATTCCAACGCCGGTTGAATCCAAATTTACGAGAGGTAGTGAAGAAAGAGATAGAAAAATGGTGCGACGCGGGTTTCATTTACCCAATTTCTGACTCTAAGTGGGTGGCCCCAATCCATGTTGTCCCGAAGAAGTCGGGAATTCAGACGACCACCAACGAGGACGGAGAGGAGATCGTGACGAGAGTACCCACGTCGTGACGCGTCTGTGTGGATTACAGATGCTTGAATGCCGCGACGAAGAAGGATCATTTCCCCCTACCGTTCATTGATCAGATTTTAGAAAGACTAGCGGGGAAAGAATTCTTCTGCTTCCTAGATGGGTTCTCGGGCTACAATCAAGTAGCCATAGCTCCGGAGGACCAGGAAAAGACCACGTTTACATGCCCCTTTGGTACCTATACTTTCAGGCGCATGCCTTTTGGGCTATGCAATGCTCCAGGTACCTTTCAAAGGTGCATGATTGCTGTATTCGCCGAAATGGTCGGCGAATTCCTGGAAGTCTTCATGGATGACTTCTCGGTCCACGGCGACTCTTTCGATTCTTGTCTTAGGAATCTAGACCGAGTCCTCAAAAGGTGTTGTGAGGTTAATCTGGTGCTCTCCTGGGAGAAAAGTCACTTCATGGTGACGGAGGGCATAGTATTGGGGCATGTCATTTCCAAGAGAGGAATGGAGGTTGACCCTGCCAAGGTGGACGTGATCAGACGACTCCAGCCACCAACCAACATAAGGCAGTTGCGGTCGTTCCTCGGGCATGTTGGATTTTATAGGAGATTTATTAAGGATTTTTCTAAGATTGCCCGACCGCTAACTGAGCTTTTAGGCAAAGATATGGAGTTTATTGTAGATCACAAATGTCTTGAGGCCTTTAAGCTTTTACAAGGAATGATCATGGATGCACCCATCTTACAAGCCCCAGATTGGTCTCTACCTTTTGAGATCATGACGGACGCCTCTGATTATGCTGTTGGGGTTGTGTTGGGACAAACAAGAGATGGCGTCCCGTTTGCAATTCACTACGCAAGCAAAGTGCTTGATTCTGCTCAGCGTAACTATACGGTTACAGAAAAGGAAATGCTTGCGATAGTGTTTGCCTTGGACAAATTCAGATCTCACCTAATTGGATCCAAGGTAACTGTGTTCACGGACCACACGACACTACGGTATTTAATGGAGAAGAAGGACGCGAAGGCGCGTCTTCTTCGTTGGATTTTACTTATCCAGGAGTTTGATTTGGATATCCGTGATAAACCTGGTAAGAAGAATGTAGTGGCCGATCATCTTTCTCGTCTCGAAGATCTTAATACTTCCGAGGTTTCACCAATTCGAGACTCCTTCCCTGACGAGTCGATTTTTGTTATCGACTCACTCCCATGGTACGCCAATATCGTGAATTATCTTGTCTCCAAGAAAGTTCCCGAAGGTTGGCCCAAGAGCCAAATCGACCGACTCAAGTCGGACGCAAGACACTACCATTGGGAGGATCCGATCCTTTTCTTTGAAGGACCGGATTGTGTCTGGAGACGTTGTATTCCTCAGGAGGAATACCAGAGTGTCCTTTCTTTATGCCATAGCTTAGAGGCAGGAGGACACCACTCCGGGAAGAGGACCGCATGGAAGGTACTTCAGTGTGGCTTCTACTGGCCGACTCTGTTTCGCGATGCCACCGCCTTCGCGAAGTCGTGCCCAGTTTTCCAGAGAATGGGAGGAACCGTTGGTTCCAAGGATGAGATGCCAATGCAGCCGGTCATCATTTGTGATGTCTTTGACGCATGGGGCACGATTTCATGGGCCCATTCCCTGTCAGCCACGGGTTCGAATACATCCTCCTTGCGGTAGATTATCTGTCCAGATGGGTGGAGGCTATCCCAACCCGAGCCGCAGACAGCAGGACTGTCTGTAAATTCATCAAAGAGCATATAATCTCTAGGTTCGGGATCCCCAAAATGATGATATCAGACGGGGGTAGCCACTTTGTGAATCGGGAGGTGAAGAAACTCCTGAAGGACTACGGCATCGAACACCGTGTCGCGAGTCCTTACCACCCACAAACCAATGGTATGGCTGAGGTGTCAAATAGGGAGGTGAAAACCATACTGCAAAAGCTTGTCCGCCCTGACAGGAAGGACTGGTCTCAGATCTTGGATCAAGTCCTCTGGACGTATAGGACGGCTTACAAGACACCGTTAGGCAACTCCCCATTCCGAATGGTATTCGGAAAGCCGTGCCATTTGCCCGCAGAGTTGGTGCACAAATCAGAATGGGCAATAAAAAAGGTCAACTGGAACACACACCTGGGTCAGAAGCAGAGAGATATGGATCTGAATGAGCTTGTGGAAGTCAGAAACCGAGCATACGACAACAGTTTGGTGTACAAGGACAAGGTGAAGCGTTGGCATGATAGATATATCAGACGAAAGACCTTTGTTCCTGGACAGAAGGTATGGTTGTTCAATGCTAGGCTTAAGATCTTCCAAGGCAAGTTAAAGTCTAAATGGACGGGACCATTTGTCGTCCGTACGGTGCATGATAGTGGATGTGTCGAGATCTCAGATCTCGCAGACGACGCACCGACATTCCTAGTGAATGGACAACTGTTGAAGCACTTCGTCGAATCCAATGAGCAGTTAGTCCATGTTGAGGAGATTGTATTCATGCGCGAGACAGATACAGCAGATTCACATCGAGCCGCGCATGAGACCTTGCAGAAATGAACTCCAGCCATCAGCAGCATCTTGAAAGATTCAGACCGACTCATCTGTGTATACCATCAGTCTTGTACATCCTCTCCTTTACCCCCGCGATTCTAGTAACCCATCCCCGCCTCATTAGATCACTATCTTGGACTATACTTAGGATAACCAGATCCTAAGTATAGGGGGGAGGGGTCACCTGAGTCGGTTCACTGTACATTCTCCAGATCACATTGGTCCTCATAGTCATTTCCTACCGATACTTAGGCTGACCTGAGCCTAAGTATAGGGGGGACCGATGCCCGCATTGTATATTCAGCCACTTCCCATCTTTCCCTCGTCCGCCCCATTTCTGATCTTCGACACTTAGGCTGCCAGAGCCTAAGTATAGGGGGGCGAGACGACTTCTATACTTTTTGTTCCTTTGGCTCTCCTACGCTTAGCACGAGCTATGTCTTTTTCCTCGCTCTTCGTGCTCTGAGGACACAGCATACGCTAAGTATAGGGGGGCGTGTATATATTACATATATACTTTACCCATAGCTCGTACTTTCGCGTATTTTTGTATTTATTTTACAATAATTACGGGTGGGTAAAAATCGGAAAAAAAAATGAAAATGAAAAGAGGCTTCTTATTTACTCATGCATATCATCTCTGCATCCAAGAAAAGAAAAAGAGTCTTGCATTTTCATAGCATGACATCTCATCTCATCTGCATACCTTTGCATATGCAAAGTGAAAAGCTAGTGGGTTCTGGACCAAGTTATGAGTAGATATTGAGGATGGACGTGATTTGACCTTAATCCACCTAATTTCATAGGAACCTTATAGGAACTGGAGTTAAGATTTCTCAGGTCAAGTGACTTAATTCTTTGAGTCCGCATGTCTATGTTCACATGACATCTTGATTAGTCTAAGTAGAATATATCGTGCATACGCAGGATTCTTTTAGATAATGACCTAACTTGGACAAGCACTATGCACGTAGTTCTTCATTGATGAGGTGGTGAGGAGGTAGAATCCTTTAGCTTGGAGTAGCACACGGGTGGAAACATCCGTCCTCCTCTAGGGAGGGTAGTGCATCTCAACCTAGTCTGGTGGTGTTGACATCTAAGGACAGGATGCTGTGGGTTGCAATAATGCTTCAAAAGAGGGATAGTCTACTAGCTCAAGAGGAAAAACTCCTGATGTACATGCTGCTTTTTGACAAAAAAAATGCAAAAACTTCAAAAAAAATCAGACAGGTCCAAGAGAAAATAAAATACCTGTCGGAGCCTGTATATTAGTAAAGAAATGCAGCTGGATGAATTGGCTACACTGGTCAGGCATCCCGAGATAGGTAGCTACACTGGCTACCGTCCATTCTCTTCTCTACCCCCTCCTCTTGAGTTGATCGCACTTGAACTTAGAAGGGAATACCCCGCTCCTCGAGGAAAGAGTTGCTGGACCGGGTTATTGAGTTACCTTGTTAGAGGAGGCTGGTTCCGAGCCATTTCTGATGTGGAGAGTTACATATCACTTACACAGTACAAGTAAGAATCATAGTCATCAGAAATTTGCGTTTGAGGATTTGTTCTGACCTGACTGTTGAGGAGTCTTGAATAGAAGACTTGTGGAACTTGAAATCTGTTAGGTCTTAAGCTCAGGTCCAAATAAGGTTCCGCCACACAACTAATCCAAAGGTCGAGTCAGGCCCCATTTTTAACTTTTGTTCATGACCTTGGTATGGAACCCAAAATCATTTCACTCTTGCATTTCATTTAGTTGCTCGGGGACGAGCAAGGTTTAAGTATAGGGGGTTGATGAATCTGTGATTCATCACTTCAAAAGTCAAAAATAGAGCCTTGTTCCCGAGAAAATAGATGCATGTTTCCCTTTATATTGCATAAATAGCATTCTTGCATACATTCATAATTCATACATGTTAGCAGTCCATTTGCATTTAAATAAGAAGTCAAAAATCACTTGTAAAATACCCATTCACTAAAATAATCTCTTCTCTATAATTTGTACTCCTTAGTTAATCATATAGGGAAGAATGCCAAAAATCCCCTTTGTAAAATAGCCAATAAAGCGTGAGAACCCCTGTACACTAAAATGCACATAAAGCCCTCATACAAACTCCGAATTAGGTCTACTTACTCTTAGAATACTACACATTAAAAGACCTTTAAAATGAAACTAATTTCATTGAATTTGAAGCTTGTATGGGAAAGTTGGGTTTTTAGGGCCACTTTGTATACTACATAGGTGTATAATTATATCTTTGTATTTATGTATCATATTTGACCTCATCTCCGTCTTTGGTCAACATGAAACTTGTAGATCTCATCGAGATCTACAACTTTCATGTTTTGATTTTTTCCAAATTCGGCCCCCTCTTCTCTCTACACGTGTATCTTCGTCCAGCCACTCACAACAGGCCACGTGGCGCCCTCTGGATGCGCCATGCGGCCCGCTTCCCTTGTCTTCTTCCGCCTTCACCTCCAACCGTTGGATCCTCTTCCAGATCCAACGACCAGGCCTTTTCCACGCCCTCTGACTTTCCCCAGCCATCGGATCATTCCCGCTCTCAATCCGCACCACTCGTCCCCGCCTTCTTCTGATTACGCCATGTGTCATCATCCCTGCCATCAGATCAATGTTTGAAGGAGCGATCCTCACCCCACATTTCCGCTGCGTCCTAGACCATCAGATCAAACCTTGCCTTTCCATCCTAGTCGCTCGCTAGCGCTTCGCCCGCAGCTCGCCACGTGGCGCGATCACGGCCCATCATCTACGCGCATTGATCTAATCTCACACGTCCCATACCGCTTCGATCATCACCGTTGGATCACCAGATCCAACGGTGGAGCTCCGTCGTCTACCTCCGGACGCCACTCGCCCACGATCTCTCCCCTTGCGAAACAAGACGCCCCCTTCCTATTCTTGGCAGCACCTCATCCACCCTCTCCGACCACCAACACCACCACGATGGAGAGCACTCCTCCCTCACCCTCGCCAGCTCCCTCGCTTCCCACGACTCCCACCAGAGTCGCCCCACGTCGACCACAAACCTCACCTCATCACCAGCCAACCCATCACCTCCATCCTTTAAATACTCCACCACCGGCAACCTTCAGCCGCATCCACCACTCCAGAGAGCTTCCCTGAGCTCAGAGCCTCCATTTGGTGACAGCAATTCGGCGATTTCTTGAGCGAAGAAGGGCTTCTTCTCCGGCGAGATCCATGGCACCTCCGCCGTGTCGCAGCCGCTCCTCCGAGTAGCTGCACGAGCTCGGGACATCACCGGTCCCTCGAGCGACGACCTGGACCCCAAAAGGGAGGCCCAATCCCCAGGTGAACCCCCTCCATTCCTCCTCCGATCTTTTTCTTATTTTTCCTTTGTCTTCTCCGATTTTATTCGCCTCCACCGATCACCCTCTCGCTTCCATTCCATCTCGCAGAGCTTCGCATCGAAGCTCCCATCCTCGCGAGACCTTTTACGACATCCAACGACGCACCTCGCAACACCCCGATCACCAGCTCCGCCATTTGGCCGGAGCTCCATCGCCCGACCACCTCCTTTCGCCTAAGGCCTCGCCAACCATCTTCACCTCTCCACAAACGCACGCACGATCTTCGGCTCTATCTTTGACACTTGCAGGTACTCCTCTGTTCATTGAACGGAAGCTCGCCGGAGACGCCCTCGAGCTTCATCGCCATCGACGTCAGGCCGCTCTCCGACGCTCCTGAGACCACCAGCATCTCCGCCTCCTCGCCACGCGTCTTCTGGGATATCTCCGACAAGTCGGAGAGCGTCAGCGACACGAGGAAGGACGGGCAGAGCTGCATCACCTTCGCCGGAGCCCCGCCTTCTCCTCCGCAGGCGGCGGAGGACCGTCGGAGCAGACGAACAGCTGCCGTTCGATCACGTCGATCGAACGGCCCTCACATCGCCACGCGTCCCCTCACCGCAGCAGCTCCCAACCGTCGATTGCTCCTTTGATCCAGCGGCCCTCAGCGAGCCACTTCGCCGTCTTCATCGAGCCCAGAGGCCGTTGGATCATCATCGATCCAAAGGCCCGAGGTCACGCCACGCGTCAGCACCGACACCCCTCGGATCCATCTTGATCCAAGGGCCTTCAGTAAGCCACGTAGCCTCGGCCCGAGCCTCCTCTCCGAGCCTAGGTTCGGGTCGCACGAACCTCACTCCAGACCTCCAAAGCGCCCAAGCCTAGCTCCGAGCCTCCGCAACCATCCGAGCTTAGCTCGCCCACGTGAGGAGCACGTGCGGCCTGGGTAATTTACACAGAGGCCCCTGGAGCTTTCCATATTTGCAAAGAGGTCCCTGTGAAGCTGAGCCCACGTGAGGAGCACGTGCCCTGTGGAGAATTTGCATTCAAGTCCACAACATTATAGGTAATTGCATTTTAGTCCCTGTCTGCATATTTGCTTATTGTATTTTTATTTTTTTCTGTATTGCATTTACACCCCTGTGTTTGCACGCATCCCTAGGTTGCATTTTACATCATTTTGCAAATCTAAAAATTGCATGTTGTTGGGAATTTTGTCCTCTGTCTATTGGTCCACGTGTCATATTTTTGTAATTTTAGTTGAATTATTAATGAATTAATTGGTGAATTTTTGACATATTTTGCCTAGTGACACCTTTTAACTTGTAGTTAATTCTCTATGCTTCCAAAAATCATCAAAAATTCACAGTAGCTTAAGGACAATATTCTTAACATACCATAAAAATTTCATGTCATTTGCACACCTATCGAGGCCTTAATAAATTGTTAAGTGATTTTCTTAATTTAATTTTAATTAATTCATTTCACAGTAAAATTAAGATCTTTCAATTTTCCTGGATTCCTTGTCATTAGTGCTATCTAGGATAATTTTAGTTCTTGAAGAATTTGTGGTTTGTTATTTATTAAAAATTAAAAATTGAAAATCACTCTGTCTGCTTATTTGATTTCCAGAAAATCAATTTAGTGTCCGAAAAATCCAAAAAAAATAGTGTAGGTCATTTTCATCATCATTAATCATCTGGCCAATTTTTAGAATTTTTGGACTTTATTGGATATCCCAATTGAATTAAACGTTAAATTGGCCTGCATTTTTGCATAAGTCTGCATAGAAATTGAAAAAGACAAAAAAATTACTCCCCGAAAATCACACACTTGGATAATTGCTTAAAATTTACCTAAGGAGACAGATGCCTCCCTGAGATCGACCTTGGACTCCACCAAGTAAAAAAATTCACCGGTTAACATTAAATCAAAGTGGTTTTTGACTAGCCTCTCGTATCCGACTGCAACGAACTATTAACATTAATTTGGACATTAATTTGGCCTAATTAACTAAGGGTGTGGGACGGTTATCACGCATCTTCTTCCAAGTAGATGTTGTGTTTTGCTGCGGAGGTCGTTGTTGGGATTCATTGCATCCTCAGTCTAGTGTTCATGAAATTGGTTGTGCACACCGCATACGCAGTACGGCATGCAGACCGAAACGATTTCATGAATCGGTGCATTATACGCCATCCCCACATATGCGGCCCTATATGCCCTACATACTACTTCAGCATCTCCAACTTTCAAATCATCCCATTCAGGTGCTTAATTCCATAGATCTGCATCTTCATCCATTCAACAGTAAGAATATGACATGTATTTCTATACTTGCAATGTATTATGTCATTATGTATATGCAATGCTTTATGTTTATTTCATGTATTATTTTCATGAGTATATGCAATGTAACGTCAAATATTTTAATATATGCCGATTGATGTTTTGCTCATGTAATGCATGTATGTGTAATGAAGTTTTGTTATTTTGAATAATCTAATATGTGAAGTTTTTATGGCTAAATATTTGTGTGATTGAATGTTAGGCAATTAAAAGCATATACTCAACCATCTAACATGAATTGTTTTTCTTAGATCTTCTTTAACTCCAGTTAGATACATAAATTAAGTGGTAATGTTATTCACAGATATTTATTTATTTTTATTAAAAATTAGAAAATCACGTAAAACCGCATATGCCCCCACAACCGCTTATTCAATATTCGATGGCTTGCCAAACGCATAAGCACATCGCTTTCCAGAACCTTTTCTAAGCCTACACGTGCAACCACTTCCCCGTATGTCTGTGTAGACGAATTTTTTTTGGTCTACAAACGCTTGTTTTTGCTCAATCTAGCAGCATGTCAGAAGCCAAGGTTGGCATTACTGCCACAGGCGCTTTCTGAGGTCCAGCACTGATAGTCAAGATGGATAGGAGAAATTATGAATTATGGACCATGCAATTCATGAGCCGCATGCAGTCTACAGGTAAGAAACATATTCTTATCATTGAGGACCCAGTTGAGAAAACTGTGGTGAACGCCTCATGGGAGGGGAATGATGCCTATGCACGTGTTAGTTTATCTGGTACATTGACGATAGAGATTGCCAATGACGATTTACAACAGCCAAGCGCCAACGCAGTGTGGGACATCATCGCAGCCACATATTCTCAAGCGAGGAATGAGACGAATATCATGCAACTACAGCATGACATTTTCACAGTCAAACAGAATGGACGCCCTCTGTAAACAATTCTCTATGCAGCATGTTCGAGAAGCTCTGCAGTTTTCTGCCTCTTGCTACTACCCATTAGCAACATAAGGCATATAGCAACGCCATTATGGTTGGTGTATTTCTAGCAGCACTTGATTCAGAGTATGATGTTGCTCGCTCACAGACACTTGCAGATGCTACTATTCCTCCCATGGAGGAGGCTTACCGCAAACTCAGCAGGATAATTGTCCTGTCATCTATCTCTAACCAAACTTCTTCTGCGATGGTCACCTCTCGTAGTAGTGAGGCTCTTCTCAGTCTCGTGGTTGTGGGCCTCATGGTAGAGTAGGTCGTATTCGTCAGTTGTGCATATATTGCCACCATCCAGGACACTCAGAGGATACATGTTACTCCAAGCATAGCTTTCCTGCATATGCCCGTGATGCAGCACGAAATTAACAATAGGGCTTGATTTTTATCCGTAATTTGAGTCTAATTTTATTTACGTTTATTCGAGTCGTCGTAATTTTTATTTAAATTAAATAGATCGCTTGTGATCTCAAATTAGTAGTCGGTTTTCAATTTGAATTTCGAATTTCAAATTAGAGTCAAATTAGGATAAGGTAGATTTGAATTTTGATTCAAATCAATTAGAGTCAATTTGAATTTATTTCAATCTTTGTAACCCCACCCCTCCTATATAAAGGGTATGGTAGTCTATTGTAAAGACAGGTCAGATTACAATTAAAATTGAGATTTTTATCTCTCGTCTCTCTCCTTTCTTACGCGATCTCCACGATTCTCTCCTCCAAGATCCCTCATTCTCCAACGAGTTTTCTCCTCTCGGCCCCTCCAATTTCTTCTCTACCAAAAATCCACCATCAAACTATTTTCACCAACGTTCGTAATTTTCGATTTGCATGAATTGGTATCAGGGCATGGCAACTAGATCGTCCTCACGATCGAACGATCCGTACATATGTTCACGCCGGCATGCATCGAAGGACTATCGCTCGTCGGAACGAAAACGACGAACCAACGGAGCTTACGAAAAGGAGATGATGGGCATATTACTCGATTTCCAATCAAAACTACGGGTTTTGGTTAATAATTTTGAGACCCTATGCACTGCCAAATCAAAGTCTTCAATCGTAGAAGCTGTTGTCTAGACCTACGAGGAAGAAAATTGAAAAACTCGTCGTCGATGATAATTTGCTCGCAGTCCAGACCATTGCAGAAGGGAAAAACATCGACCTGCTCGCTGTCCAGGTATATTCAGACTTGCAAACGCCCAGGAATCGATTCCCGTGCCACCCACGACCCTCTCCCAAGTCCACATTGCAGCCTCCTCACCTTCGGCACCCCCAGTCGCCCAGTCGCAGCCCCCTACCATCCTCCAAACTGCCCCACCGTCTCTCCCGCAACCCATCTCCGCCACCTCGGCAACCCTCCCAGCCCCAACGCCCCCTCCCGCCATTCTTGCACCTCCTGTAGTATAGTCCCCAACCCCAGCAGCCCCTCCCGCAACCCCAACAAGCTCCCCTGGCCCATCACCCCCGCTAATGCCCCCTCATGCATCCATTGCGTCCTCAGCGCCTCCTCCCGCTGCATCCGCATCCCCAGCACCCCCTCCCGCAGTCCACACACCACCAACGACCCCCCAGCCCCAACCCCTCCCGTTGTCCCCGTACCCCCAGCAAACTCCTCTCCCGACGCCACCCTCGCACCTCCGGGCCCCCCTCTCACTACACCCGCATCCCCATCCCAACCCCTCCTGTTGCCCCCGCACCCCCAGCAAACTCCCCTCCCGACGCCACCCTCGCACCCCCCGACAACCCTACCTGCCCCACCGCCGCCGCTATTCCCTCCCACCCTCGCGCCTCCTACGCCACCGCCAACATCCCCTCCTTCCTCTACCCACTATCGCCCCCTCCCCATCGGCCCCGCACCACCTCTAAAACCTCTCCCTACTGCTCGCGCCACCAACCTTCCCCTCCCGATCCGTGTTGCTGCCCTCACAACCCGAGCTTCTGTCCTCCCTGACCGATATCGCCAGCGCCGCCTTGGCACGATCTCGAGCCGTCGAAGCCACAGGGACCCCAGACTTGGGGTTTGGTGCCGCCCTCATCGGGGGAATGAAGAACGAGTCCCTCGGACTCCTGGCTTGCTCCCCAAGAGAACATCCCGTGATATCTGGGAGTTGGCAAGGATTTCAAAAAATTGCAAAAGTATACCTCTTTTAAAAACTATTTGCATAAAGGTCAAATATGATGGGTATTTAAGAAGAGATAATTTGAATGAAGGGATACGAAAATTGCAGAGACACCCTCCAATTGGAAAAAATTACAAAGGTCATGTTGAAGAGGATCTAATTGGGGGAATTTGAAGCTACAATTTCAAGATCGAATTCTCCAACGGCACATTGAAGATCAAGCAATTCGTCGGGATAGGAATTTTTTAAGCGGAGGAGAACTGATGCAGCACGAAACTAACAATAGGGCTTGATTTTTATCCGTAACTAGAGTCTAATTTTATTTACGTCTATTCGAGACGTCACAATTTTTATTTAAATAAAAGAGATCGCTTGTGACCTTAAATTAGTAGTCAGTTTTCAATTTGAATTTCAAATTTCAAATTAGAGTCAAATTAGGAGAAGGTAGATTTGAATTTTGATTCAAATCAATTAGAGTCAATTTGAATTTTATTTATATCTTTGTAACGCCACCCCTCCTATATTTAGTCTATTGTAAAGATAGGTCATATTACAATTAAAATTGAGATTTTTATCTCTCTCTCGTCTCTCTCCTTCCTCACGGGATCTCCGTGATTCTCTCCTCCAAGATCCCTCGTTCTCCGATGAGTTTTCTCCTCTCGACCCCTCCAATTTCTTCTCCACCAAAAATCCACCATCAAACTATTTTCACCAACGTTCGCAATTTTCGATTTGCATCAACTTGTGTAGCTGAGCAAGTCGAGCCCCCTGCTGCTCCTACATTTGATCAAGGTTCAGCAAAGCAGTATGCGTATGCGTTCGGACTGATCACCGAATACTGATTAAGCGGTATGTGGGGCATATGCGGGGTATACGTGGTTCTAAGCGGTTTTCTAATTTTTAATTTAAAATAAAAAATATCTATGAATAACATTACCACTGAAGTTATGTATCTAAGTGGAGTTAAAGAAGATCTAAGAGAAACGGTTCATGTTAGATGGGTGTGCATATATTCTTTTAATTGCCTCATATTTAATTACAAAAAAAAACATTTACCATAAAAACTTTACATTATATAATTTTGAATAACAAAACTTCAACATATATGCACTACATGAGCAAAACCTCAATCGGCATATCTAAAAAATATTCGACGATACATTGCATATACTCGTGAAAATAATACATTAGAAAAACATAAAACATCGCATATACATAATGGTATAATGCATTGCAATTGTATAGAAATCCATGTCATATTCTAATAATTGAATGAAGAGGCAGAGTTACAGAAATTAAGGATCTGAATGGGAAGATTGAAAAGTTGGAGCTGCTGGAGCAGTATGCGGGGCATATGCGGGATATGTGGGGCATATGTGGGGCATATGCGGGCCGCATATGCGGGGAGGGTGCATAATGCACTGATTCAAGTAATCGGTGCAGTCTGCACGCCGCACGGGCATATGCGGCCTGTGCGGCCGATTTAGTGAACACTGCATTTGATCAGAGGTTTGATGACTTGGTGGCTCGACTACATGAGATTATGCCCCCTGCCAGTTCTCATGCTTCATCATCGACTTCGTAAAGCTATTCTGATGTTGCAGCATCTACTTCTGCTAGTACCTCATATAGCATCTATGCTCTTACCAGTTGTCATAGAACCGATATTACATAATGGATTATGGATTTTGGAGCGTCTCATAACATGGTGGAGACATGAGTCAGCTTGTTGAGGACAGACAGGTTCCCCCTGGCGGATCAGTTATCATAGCTGATGGGACTTATTCTCCAGTTGTAGGATAGGGGGAAATCAGTTTGACGCCTTCGATGCGTCTACAGAATGTGTTGCGTGCTCCTGATTTTTCTATGAATTTATTGTCTATTAGTTAGATTATGAAGGATTTGCATTGTCATGCTATTTTTTATTCATCTTCTATTGTATTTCAGGAGATTCTTATGGGCAGAGCGGGTTGTAACCTGGATACTTTAAGCACATGCAATCAGTTAGTTTTATAATTTAAATTAAAAATATTTGCTGAAATCTGGGTCGTGGTATTAAGGATGAGCGTGAAAATGCTCGAGGATGAAGCTTCAATAGAAGTGGTCCTCCAGTAAGACCTAAGGAGATGTTGCATCACGTCAGACAGTTTATATACAGTCCTTTAGGTGCACTTCCAGTGAAACTTATCATTTACATGCATGCATCTGAGTTTTGTTGACAAATGTGAGACGTACGACACCATTTGAATTTTCAGAATTTATCATTCCAAAATAGTGCATGTCCTGGATAATGATCAAGGAGGGTGAACTGACCTCATTTCGAAACCACGTGTGGTAGAGTGACTCCAATCAAATAGATATAGGGAGGAAATGAATTTAACTTCTAAACATTAGAGTCTTGTTAATTTCTGGAAGAAAGTATCATATTCATACCATGCACAAATTATTCTTTTCTTTGACGTCCACAATGCCTCTGTAGATCTAAAATGAGTAGAGTAATTTTAATTAGATAACAAATGAAATTCAGAGTTTGTTTGGAATATAGATCCCCTCACAACCAGCATTTTTCCTCTTCAAGTATATCAACTTTTTATTAAAGATGAAATTTCCCCATCAAGTTTAATTGTGTTAATTATATATGTCGTTAATTCCAGGTTGAAGTTATGACAACACAAGAATATAAACCTTCGATAGTCTCAACCTCTTCTCATGAGTACTGAATTATAAATCAAGAAGTTTTATAAGCAAAATCAACAACATTGACGGAGAATATATACCATGGACCGTCATCATACATGTCTAGTAGATGTGTAGTCTCGATCATAATTAAGACAATAAAATAAGGACAAGATATGAAATCTTTTGTAACATCATATGAGAAGAGAATTCAGCCATCACTACAATTACTTCTTTACTTGTGGCAATGTTGTCATGGATGTCCTGTAATCCATACAATGGCTCTGAGTTTAGAATTTTCCAAAAACTCTTGAAGTAGTTCTCCTCACAATCAGCGATATCAATAAGATTGTTAACCAAAAGATCTAGATCCGTAAAGTATATCACAGAAAGGATTGAGAAAAGAATGAATAATTGGGAAAGTGAATGTGACGGTGAATGAGTAATGACAATTAATAGTGCCGATCACGGTGATCTTTACCATGATCGTGCGAGGGTGCGGTGACCCTCAACTGGGCGGAAGATAGGAAGCCCAGTTAGGGCAGCGGCCGCCAAGTGCGCGGGTCTAGGATCCCAGTCCTTTCACGGTTTTTACGCGAGCTCGCAGTGTTTTTACGCCTCATTGGGATCCCGACTTTAGACCATTCCGCTGACCCTTTGTTTTAGGATATCCAGGAGGGGGATCCTCGGTTTTTCAGTTTTACGTATGAGCTCGGTTGCCCGTACTAGTCGGGCCGTTTTCTAGAGCGACTTTTCCGGGAAGTCTCTCTCACCCGTCTCAGTGGCGTAGTTTGGAAGTAGGCCTATCCCTCTATTGAACCGCACTTCCAACTAGAGGGTGAGACCGAAGAGCCATTTGTAGGCTTCTTCACCGCTCGAGTTTACTTTCGCCAACAAACTTGGCGATTCTATATATAGATCATCCATATCTATATCTACATCATCCAAATTTACATCTGAGAGAGTTGCACTTCAGGTTTAAAGTATTACAATTAAAGTTGAGGAAATGGTAGTGACTATAATCTGATCCCATTAAACTAGTGAACGTATTGGGAACTTAGTTAGGATGCTTATACTACACCGTATGCCTATGGAGGCACCCCAACCCTAAGACATTCCTCAAGTCTTAGAGTCATAGTATGAGGTTGCATACTAACCAAGACCACGGACTATCCACTAGAATTAAGAATCTAAATAAATCGAGAAATCTTTCCAATCTCAAACTCTTCCATCATCACTTACAAACATGATCTCTGAAGCAAATAACTGTACATACTTACGCTCATATATGCATATATCATATATGGAAAATGCTGGGTTAATGGGAAATCATGAAAGATGCTTACAAACAACTTGAAAACCTTTTTACTTATGCAAGTAGATGTAAATTGTACTTGTTCCACCTTTCTACTTGCTCTCTTTTGCACATAATAAATTACTTGTCATTTACTTTTAAACTACGGATTTGTATTCACGTTTGTAACTCCGTTTCTTTCCTAAACATGTTTTGGCAGGAAAACAGCCTGCTAATCTGTAGTTGTTCATGCTTCCAGGAGACATGGTATACACCAGACAGTATGGTTTATTTTGTCTCAGTTTTTGGTTGATTGATTATGTATAATGCTTCTCTTCTGTTTAGTCAGATTTTTTGGGATATTGTATGTATTAGCAGACACTGTACATGATGTAAAATTATATGGAAATTAATGAAATGAAATTTTGGTGCATTTGTCTCTATTATCTTGTGGTTATGTTTGTGGATGTAAATGTCATGTGGAAATATAACCGCGCGAAAATTTTTCCCTATTTTTCTGCGACTTGTGTGATCTCATGTAAATAAAATGCCGCGAAAGTAGTGTAAACAGGTACCCGGATCCTCGGGGGATTCACGTTTTTGGTATCAGAGCAGTGGTACCCCGATACACACATTCGCAGTATTTCAATTACGATCGCATTAAGTTCTCAGATAACGGCAGTCTTCCGATTTGTCGTGAGCCCGAGAAGGGAAATATGACATTCAGATTCAATCACCACAGATGTCACCAATTTCATTAATTTTCATACTATATCCCAAGAAGAGAAAAAGCATTTATGATAAGTATCTACGAATGGCACAGATTCCGCTCGACCATCTGGGTCGCAACAAGCAGACATACCACCTGCAAGACCATCTCGGAGCACATACATGACTACTCCACCCACCTGGCCAAGTCCGTTATTACTTGTGCCATGAGTGGGGCATCAGTGTCCCCAGAGATCTGGTGAACCTCAGCCACATCCTTCATAGTCGCAGCCTCAGGCACAACATTCAAGGAGTTTCCGTGGTAGGACTCCAACTTTAGGCGACAGCAGCAGAGACAGACGCACAGTGTAGAGGATCCAGTACTGCACCAGCCAGGCAGGGGCAGTTACATGCAGTTACTAAGGAGCAGGCACGTTCAACAGCTACAATGGTGAAAGGTATGGTCTCAGTCTTGGGCCGACCTTTCCATGTTTTAATTGATTCTGGAGCGACACATTCTTTCCTTGCTTCGAGATTGCTAGCTTCATTAGGAAGAGTCGCAGAGACTCTCTCTTCTCCATATCACATCAGAGGGCCAGGTGGCCAGTGGTTTATCATTTCCCTAATAATCAGGCACTTGCCCGTACTGATTGGCGGTCACGAGATGATCGCAGATTGTCTACTCTTACAGCTTGATGAGTTTGACTTGATTTTGGGCATAGATTGGTTATCCGCTCATCATGCACTTGTTGTTTGTTTTAGGAAGACGGTTGTCTTCAGGATTCCAGATCTACCCGAGTTTACTTTTGAGGGTATTGTACATGACTCCACCATGGAGTACATTTCAGTGTTGCGAGCCCAGCGACTTGTTGATCAGGGTTGTGATTCATACCTTGCATTTATTCGGGAAGTATCTGACCAGGAGCCGATGACACAGGAAATCCGAGTAGTGTCAGAATATCCAGATGTATTTCCTGATAAACTACCAGGATTACCTCCTAAGAGAGAGATCGAGTTCGAGATCACATTGCTGCCACATATACAGTCAATCTCTATAGCACCATATCGCATGGCACCAGCCGAATTGAGAGAGCTGAAGGTGCACTTGCAGGAGTTACTTGATTTGGGATTCGTGAGACCGAGCACTTCACCTTGGGGTGCTCTCGGTTCTATTTGTCAAGAAGAAGGATGGATCCATGAGACTGTGCATTGATTACCGGCAGTTGAACAAGAGAACGGTGAAGAACCGTTATCATTTGCTACGCATCAATGATTTGTTCGACCAGCTCCAGGGATCTTCGGTGTTCTCAAGGATTGATCTTCGCTCAAGCTACCATCAGCTGAGGATTCGCGAGTCGGATATTCCGAAGACAGCTTTCAGGACGCGCTATGGACACTGCGAATTTGTGGTGATGCCGTTTGGGCTCACCAATACACCTGCGGCTTTTATGGATATGATGAACCGGACCTTCCGTCCATACTTGGACAAGTTTGTAGTGGTGTTCATCGATGATGTGCTCATTTACTCACGGAATGAATGGGATCATGCGAATGATCTACGGATTGTCTTAGATACATTGCGGGAGCACAAGCTATATGCCAAGTTGAGCAAGTGTGAGTTCTGGTTATCCCAGGTCTCATTTCTAGGGCATGTTATTTCTGGAGCAGGTATCGCAGTTTATCCTGCGAAGATTGAAGCAGTCATGTCTTGGGAGCAGCCCAAGACAGTTACACAGATTCGGAGCTTCCTCGGATTAGCGGGCTATTACAGACGCTTTGTCAGCGGATTTTCGCGCATTGTTCGCCCTCTGACACGACTAACACAGAAGGAAGTCCCATTTATTTGGGACAATTCATATGAGCAGGCCTTCCAGACACTGAAGGAGAGATTGACTACAGCGCCTATTCTTGCTCTTCCTTCAGGCAACCAGGACTATGCAGTCTACACAGATGCATCTGGAGAAGGTCTAGGAGCAGTACTGATGTAGAGAGGATAGGTGATTGCTTTCGCATCACGACAATTGAGACCGTACGAGCGGAACTACCCCACACATGACTTGGAGTTGGCAGTCGTTGTCTTCGCCTTGAAGATCTGGCACTACTATCTATATGGGGTGAATTTCGAGATCTTCACAGACCACAAGATCTTGAAGTATATATTTGATCAGAAAGAGCTGAACATGAGGCAACGTAGATGGCTCGAGTTGCTGAAGGATTATGATTGTACGATCTCTTACCATCCCGGTAAGGGAAACGTGATAGCTGATGCACTCAGCAGGAAAGCACATGCAGAGGGTACGGCAAATTGGTTATACACGTGGGATATGCTTGCAACTTTGACAGATTGGCATCCTCAGGAGAATGCATCCATTTCTACCGTCGTGCCACCACGATACAACAGTATTTGGGATCGTATCGTCGAAGGACAGAAGACAGATCCTTATAATCTGAGATACATGCGCGCCATCAAGGACGAATTTGATGATTTTGTTGTGATGGAATCTATTTTATGGAAGGCAGGACGGATCGTTGTACCCAATGACGAGAAGCTTCGTAGAGACATACTTGACGAGGCACACAGTTCACGGTTATCTATCCATCCAAGCAGCACGAAGATGTACCGAGATCTGCGTCGACATTTCTGGTAGGATGGAATGAAGCATAATGTGGCGCTACATGTTAGCAGATGCATGACCTGTCAGATGGTCAAGGCCGAGCACAGGAAACCACCAGGATTACTGCAGTCTCTCCCCATTCCCGAGTGGAAATGGGAGAGCGAGCATTTCTATGGATTTTTTCATGGGATTGCCGAAGACACCAGGTAGACATGATTCCATATGGGTCGTTGTTGATAGGTTGACCAAGTCAGCCTATGTCATACCTGTCAACACGACTTACACTCCATCCAGATTGGCCAAGCTCTATGTACAGAACATCATCAGGCTACATGGTATACCACGAGAGGTGGTGTCTGACAGGGATTCGAGATTTACTTCACATTATTGGCATCAGTTCATGTCAGCACTACAGACAGAGCTGAAGATGAGTTTTGTTTATCATCCGCAGACAGACGGGCAGAGTGAGCGCACCATACAAACATTGAAGGATTTGCTCTGTGCTTGCACTTTGGAGTGGAAAGGGTCCTGTAAGGACCATCTGTCGTTAGTGGAATTCACGTACAACAACAGCTATCACTCCGGTATTGGCATGGTACCATTCGAAGCCCTATACGGGCGGAGATGCCTCACACGTCTCAGTTCGCGCGAGGTAGGTGATCATGCTCTCTACTCCGTAGATCTCTTGGAGGAGACTGCGAGAGCTGTTGATCTTGTGAGACAGAGACTTCTGACGGCACAGAGCCACCAGAAGAGTTATGTAGACCGTCGGAGAAGAGACTTGGAGTTCCAAGTAATCTAATTCTTTCCTCTTCACCATTCAATTATGACATATATATATATGTTCAACTTAATCCCATACTAACGACATTCCTATAAATTATAGGTAGGAGATTGGGTATTTCTCCGTGTATCTCCCATGAAGGGAGTGCAGAGATCCAGTGTTCGTGGCAAGTTGTGCCGCGATATGTTGGACCTTTTGAGATTCTGACTAGAGTAGGAAAGGTGGCATACCGAGTAGCCCTTCCTCCACATCTTTCAAGAATTCACGGTGTATTTCACATATCCAACTTGAGGAAGTATGTGCACGATCCTCGACATGTCATCAGTTACAAGAATCTAGACGTGGAACCAGATCTGACTTCTGAGGAGAAGCCAATCCAGATACTTGACCATGCTATGAAGAAGCTTCGCAGCAAAGAGATTTCATTGGTCAAGGTTGTGTGGCATTGACACCGCATCGAAGAAGCGACGTGGGAAACCGAAGCCGAGATGTGGGCACGATACCCGCAACTTTTCTGAGGTAATGAGCAAAACAAGCTTTTGTAATTAGATATATGTTAAAATATATGGCGTGTTTTCTCTTTGAGGTTTTTATGGGTTCAAAATCCTTTGAGGTTTTTATGGCTGTATAAAATTCAAACAAAACACCTAATGACCTTGACTCGAGTCTCGAGGACAAGACTCCTTTTGAGGTTTTATAATTGTAACATCCGGATTCTAATAAACCCGAACTCGACCCGAATAAAGTCCGATTAACCCAATAAAGTTATCTGGCAACATTAAACAACCTAAAATGATCAATTGATCGTGAATCAAAAGTCGTTCGGGTAAAATCGGCCAAAAATCGGTCACTTCGTAATGCGTGACGTGAAAAAGTCGCGACACAAATTCGGAAACCGCAAAACGAACCGAGACCGTCACGAGATCCAATTCGACGAAAGAAGACCAACGGAATTGATCGTTCGTCAATCGGAGATCGTTTGATATTTTAAATCCACAATATTTAATCCTAAACAAAAATCGTATCCGAAAATTTCGGGTATTCAAAACCCGATTGAAAGTATATCAATATTATACTCATATTGATCGTCATTCTGAGACGATCAAATCGAGATATCACGCGTCTAATTCGGAGATTCAATGTGCGATTGAGCATGATTTTGGTATCTCAATGAGAGAGATAATAGAAAGAAAGAAATATATAAATAAATAAAAAGTAAATTTACTTAATTCAATTCCAGCTCACGTCTGCAGACTACAATTGGCACTGTCTGCCTCTCCATTTGGCAGAAAATAAATGTCTCCCACCTCTTATAAATACCCAACTTTACTCCTCTTTGCACTTCCCGTTTTTCTCCCAAAACTTTCAATCCTTCTCACCCGAAGGTTTTTTTTTCTCTCCCTCTCCTGGCAGTTGCAACTGCTGCAACCAATCCTTAATACTCCAGGTTCAAGCACCAATTGGAGTTGCTCCAAGGTAGCTAGATGCCCTGCTATTCTTGCTACCAATGTCTGCTGCTGTGTACTGCTCAAAAACAGCCATTCTAGCTGCTGAAAGACATCTTCTCCTCCCCTGTTACTGCATGCAAACTCAACTTCTCCAATTAGGGGTTGCATGCAAGGTTTGATCATCAATTTGAGACCCAAAATAGGTACAGTCCCCACCCCTCTCTTGCTGCCATTTTTGTTTTATTCAAATGGGTCCCTGGTTTATTGATTCTCCATTTTTATGCTCATTTAAATGCTGAGTATATGTGATAGCAGAATCTGTCCTTGTCAAATGTTGGCTTGTTCAGTGCCCAGTTATTGACCTTCTGCATGATTGCTTGATTTGAAGATCAAGGTACAATCCCCCTTCCTTCCTTTGCTGCCATGCATGGATTTTTCCACAAATTTTGCTTACTTTAAAGAACAATCTTATAGTTGTTTGTTGAAACCATGAAACTGCATGTTCATGATTTCCATCTTAGAAATCTAAAACTAATGTACACTCTCTAGCCTTCTATTTGTTGCCTTTCATGTAATATTAAGACCCATGTTTAAAATCCCTCTCATTCATTATCCAATTGCCTTCCTTATCTATTTAGCAAAAAAAAGAGAGAAGAAAATATCATTTGATGCTGTAACCTGGATATTTTAAGCACATGCAATCAGTTAAATTTATAATTTAAATTAAAAATATTTGCTGAAATCTGGGTACTGGTTATAAGGATGAGTGTGAAAATGCTCGAGGATGAAGCTTCAATAGAAGTGGTCCTCCAGTAAGACCTAAGGAGATGTTGCATCACGTCAGACAGTTTATATACAGTCCTTTAGGTGCACTTCTGGTGAAACTTATCATTTACATACATGCATCTGAGTTTTGTTGACAAATGTGAGACGTACGACACCATTTGAATTTTCAGAATTTGGTTGAGAGCATTATCATTCCAAAATAGCGCATGTCCTGGATAATGATCAAGGAGGGTGAACTGACCTCATTTCGAAACCACGTGCGGTAGAGTGACTCCAATCAAATAGATATAGGGAGGAAATGAATTTAGCTTCTAAACATTAGGGTCTTGTTAATTTCTGGAAGAAAGTATCATATTCATACCATGCACAAATTATTCTTTTCTTTAACGTCCAGAATGCCTATGTAGATCTAAAATGAATAGAGTAATTTTAATAAGATAACAAATGAAATTCAGAGTTTTTTTGGAATATAGATCCCCTCACAACCAGCATTTTTCCTCTTCAACTATATCAACTTTTTATTAAAGATGAAATTTCCCCCATCAAGTTTAAATGTGTTAATTATATATGTCGTTAGTTCCAGGTTGAAGTTATGACAACACAAGAATATAAACCTTCGATAGTCTCAACCTCTTCCCATGAGTACTGAATTATAAATCAAGAAGTTCTATAAGCAAAATCAACAACATTGACGGAGAATATATACCATGGACCGTCATCATACATATCTAGTAGATGTGTAGTCTCGATCATAATTAAGACAATAAAATAAGGACTAGATATGAAGTCTTTTGTAACATCATGTGAGAAGAGAATTCAGCCATCACCACAATTATTTCTTTACTTGTGGCAATGTTGTCATGGAATTCCTGTAATCCATACAATGGCTCTGAGTTTAGAATTTTCCATAAAACTCTTGAAGTAGTTCTCCTCACAATCAGCGATATCAATAAGATTGTTAACCAAAAGATCTAGATCCGTAAAGCATATCACAGAAAAGATTGAGAAAAGAATGAATAATCGGGAAAGTGAATGTAACGGTGAATGAGTAATGACAATTAATAGTGCCGATCATGGTGATCTTTACCATGATCGTGGGAGGGCGCGGTGACCCTCAACTGGGCGGAAGATAGGAAGCCCAGTTAGGGCAGCTGCCGCCAAGTGCACGGGTCTAGGATCCCAGTCCTTTCACGGTTTTTACGCGAGCTCGCAGTGTTTTTACGCCTCTTTGGGATCCCGACTTTAGACCATTCTGCTGACCCTTTGTTTTAGGATACCCAGGCAGGGGATCCTCGGTTTTCCAGTTTTACGTACGAGCTCGGTTGCCCGTACTAGTCGGGCCGTTTTATAGAGCGACTTTTCCGGGAAGTCTCTCTCATCCGTCTCAGTGGCGTAGTTTGGGAGTAGACCTATCCCTCTATTGGACCGCACTTCCAACTAAAGGGCGAGATGGAAGATCCATTTGTAGGCTTCTTCACCGCTTGAGTTTACTTTCGCCAACAAACTTGGCGATTCTATATCTAGATCATCCATATCTATATCTACATCATCCAAATTTACATCTGAGAGAGTTGCACTTCAGGTTTAAAGTATTACAATTAAAGTTGAAGAAATGGTAGTGACTATAATCTGATCCCATTAAACTAGTGGACGTGTTGGGAACTTAGTTAGGATGCTTATACTACACCGCATGCCTACGGAGGCACCCCAACCCTAAGACATTCCTCAAGTCTTAGAGTCATAGTGTGAGATTGCACACTAACCAAGACCACGGACTATCCACTAGAATTAAGAATCAAAATCGAGAAATCTTTCCAATCTCAAACTCTTCCATCGTCACTTACAAACATGATCTCTGAAGCAAATAACTATACATACTTACGCTCATATAGTCATATATCATATATGGAAAATGCTGGGTTAATGGAAAATCATGAAAGATGCTTATAAACAACTTGAAAACCTTTTTACTTACGCAAGCAAATGTAAATTGTGCTTGTTCCACCTTTCTACTTGCTCTCTTTTGCACATAATAAATTACTTGTCATTTACTTTTAAAATACGGATTTGTATTCACGTTTGTGACTCCGTTTCTTTCCTAAACATGTTTTGGCAGGTAAACAGCCTGCTGATCTATAGTTGTCTATGCTTGCAGGAGACAGGGTATACACCAGACGGTATGGTTTATTTTGTCTCAGTTTTTGGTTGATTGATTATGTATAATGCTTCTCTTCTGTTCAGTCAGATTTTTTTGGGATATTGTATGTACTAGCAGACACTGTACATGATGTAAAATTATATGGAAATTAATGAAATGAAATTTTGGTGCATTTGTCTCTATTATCTTGTGGTTATGTTTGTGAATGTGAATGTCATGTGGAAATATAACCGCGTGAAAATTTTTCCCTGTTTTTCTGCGACTTGTGTGATCTCATGTGAATAAAATGCCGCGAAAGTAGTGTAAACGGGTACCCGGATCCTCGGGGGATTCACAATAGACAACAACCATGTGTGCATATCTAGGTTGCTTCATGAACTGACTCACTCTACTCACTGCAAAAGATCTATATGACCTGGTAATGGTCACATATAGGAGCTTCCCAATGAGCTTCAAATATCTCCTCTTGTCTACCTCCTCGATGTCATCATCATACAACTTCATGCTCAAGTCCATAGGAGTAGTGGCAGGTCTGCAGTCTGCCATGCTCGTCTCAGAGAGAAGATCTGTAACGTAATTCCTCTACAAGATCCTTGGTTACAAACTGCTGACCAAGAAAATCCTTAACTGCTTGAATGTCGTGCACATCAACCCATGTAATAATGATATCATCAACATAAATCAATATAGCAAATGTACATCTCCGAGAACTTTGAACAAACAGTAAAGGATAAGCAGTCGATCTTACAAACCCTTGCTGCACTATCAAGTCCGAGAGCTTCTGAAACCATGCTCCTGGACTCTACTTAAGGTCATAGATAGGCTTATGAAATCTAAAAACCATCTGACACTCCCCCTCAACACCAAACCATGGCGAAGGCTGCATGTAGACTTCCTCGTGTAGGTCACCGTACAGAAAAGCATTCTTCACATCAAGATGATATAGGGGTCAAACACGTATCACAACAACGGCAAGAAGGATCTGCAGTGTAGATTGTCGAGCCCCTAGGAGAATGCATCCTAATAGTCTACCCCATATGTTTGGGTTAACCCACTCACCATAATAGCGATTCACACTGCCAGTTGCTTGGTGCTTCACCGTGAACACCAACTTGCATCCCACAACAGATGCTCATGTAGGAGATGTAACAATGCTCCACATGCCGCGTAACTGTAACGTGATCATATCCTCCTCCATGGCAAGATGCCATTGGTTATCCTATATCACCTCCTGATATGTTCATGGTATCTCCATGACTGACGGCCCCAATACAAACCTCCAGAAATCCTTTGAGAGCTACCCCAAAGAAACAAGGGTTGCAAGAGGATAAGTAGCACAAGTCCGTCTCCACTTCTGAAGAGCAATAGGCATATCGAGATCACTCGTCTCCTCAAACTGTAAACTACCTCCCTTGCAAACTACCCTCCTGAGAGGGCACTTGTTCATCCTGTAAAGTATCATGTTGCATAGACAAATCACTAGTGCCATCAGTAGAAACAATATGCTCAATACATGCTTGAGGCATGCTGGATGATGGGGAATGCACATGAACAGGGGGAATCATAAGAGGTCTGCAAACATAGAAACATGACAACAGTTGGGCAGGGGGAGGGGGTGGTGGTGGTGGTGGTGAAGGTAATGGATGTGGTGCCCTAGGAGGAGGCGCATATACCTCCTCTCTAGTGTCAGACGGAGTCAACCTGACACTTATAAGAGAGATACATAACAGACTCAAAGAAGTTGACATTAGCACTAATATAGTACTTTCGACGAACCGTATCGAAGCAATGGTAGCCCATCTGGATACGAGAGTAACCTACAAAAATACATTTGACATCTCTAAGGGAGAGCTTCTCATGACCAGGCGCCAGATGGTGAACAAAGACGACAGAGCCAAACACACGGGATGTAAGGGAGAACATGTCATTCTCAAGAAACACAGTCGAGCAAGGGACTTTCTCTCTTAAGACATAAGATGGTACGCAAGTAGCAAGCAATGAGAACTGCATCACCCTAGAAAGAGTGAGGAACATGACTCTGGATCAAAAGTGTTCGGATCACATCAAATAAATGATGATGTTTGCATTCAACAACACCGTTCTGCTGAGAAGTATAAGCACACGAGGTTTGGTGCATAAAACCAAGAGACTTGAAGAACTCAGAAAGTTGTAATGTGCAGAGGACGATCATTCTACTTGGTCGTGTAGATATCAAACGGTAGCTGAAGAATCTTGGCCTCATTATTCACTTGGACATATATGGTTGTTAAGATATCTCACATAGCCTTGACGGTGGGATGGTTAACAATGTCATTGGCGATCTTTGTAGTAAAAGGACTAGAGAGCCAAATACGCGTGTAACGCATCATATTGCTTCCACAAAGCATTATCCTCAGTATTATCCATCGACTCTGGTTGTGTCAGAATGTGATCCTTACTATCACACTACATGAGGGCCAAGAATTGCATGGACCACAACTCGTAGTTTGTGCCATCCATATTCACGATCAGAATCGGGACCTTGAAGGCACCTGACGAAGAGAAGACGTCACCCTTGCTTACTGACATGATGAAAAAGAGGTCGAAACATAATTTGGCTGGGGCAGTAAACTGATCCAAGCGAGTCTACACGATCATAAAGAGGATTGGTTGTACATGTAAACTCATACAACTATCCCCATCAATTCTTGATCCGCGCTAGGGCTGGAGAAGGTGATTTAATGGTCTAAAATCACTTTTTCAGTCAAAAACAGACCATTTCGGAGTACTTAGTAACACTGGAAAAGAATAAAAATGTCCTAGAGGGCCAGTGGAGGGTCCATGGCGAGCCCTAGTGGGTAGCACGGTTGAGGAAGGACCAACATTGGGTCCAACGACCGTCATAGAAGGCCATATCAAAATCGTATCGGTCCGCCTGGAAAAGGGTATATCGGGATATATCGCCAATATATCGATGATATCAGTGGAAATGTCGGAAATGGCTCAAAATGACATTTTTATCATTTTTTCAGACGTTAAAATCATTTAAGATATTACAATAAAAATAACCTACAAATACACACTTATATCACATATATTGGTCATTTATACCCCATATATCGCGCATAACAGTCATTTCAAACATATCAATCTTAATGTTGATTCCTAACTTATAGATATTGGAAATGGAGTTCATCCAAGTTCTTACTTCTTAGAACACTAAATAACTTACAAATATACTCTTACATTACACATGTCAATCATCTATGACCCTTGTATCGCGCATTTCGGTTATATCGAACATATCGCTGGTATTGTTAATTGTTGACATATAGATATTGGAAATGGAGTTCGTCCAAGTTCTTAGACACTAAATAACTTACCAATATACTCTTAGATCACACATGTCGACCATCTATGACCCTTATATCGCAAATATTGGCCATATCGAATATATCATTGTTATTGTTGATTGCTAACTTGTGGATATTGCAAATGTAGTCCATCCTAGTTCTTATAACACTAAATAACGTACAAATATACACTTATATCACACATATTAATCATCTATGACCCTTATATGCACATATCTGTCGTATTGAGCATATCATTGTTAATGTGGATTATTGACTTATAGATATTGGAAATGGAGTTCATCCAAGACTTATATTGCATCACATATTATGCATAACAAAATGTTTAAGCTATTTTTGGAACTAAACAAATAAAGAACATAGTAGCATTTTGTAAAGAGACATAATTCATAATAATATTTTCGAAAGGGAAAGAAGATGAAATAAAACCGATTGGATACCCCCAAGTTGAAGAACCGTTGTATGCACCCGGCTATAACACCATACCCTACCCGACCCGAAACAAAAAATATAAAACATGAAATGTTTTAATACTAGGAGTAGCAAAATAAGTAGTGAAATCAAGGTTACAAGGGTATTATTCACCAATATATAGATATCGACGAAATTTCGACGATATCGATATCCGAGATTTTTTATACTTAATCCAACTATTTTTGACTGACATGGTTCGATACGGTGATATATCGCCGATATATCGGTCATATATCGCCGATATCCTGGTAAATAGATATGCACCCAGATATCGATATCCCCTTCCTCTCGATTGAACGATATATCGCTGATATATCACGATATGGCCTTCTATGATGATGGTGCACAAACCTACGATGGGTCTAGCTGCGGCCCGGTGACGACCGTGGTGGCGTGTGATGCTCTAGAGGGACCCAACGGCGGTGCAGAGGCCCAGTTGAGGGTTAGGCAGCATGTGCACGACCCTTAGAGGGTTGGAGCAACGTGCGAGAGCCCTTAGAGGGGGAGGCGACAGTGACACAAGGCATGTAGAGGCCATGTGAGCAACGCACGAGGAGAGGAGAGGGGCGACGGGTCGGGTTAGGGCACGCGGTACAAGAACTCCGATCTAGGATCATCGAAAATAATGAGTTGTTTATTCATAATGCCTAGGGTTCTCTTACATAGAAGAGAAACTTGTTGGGCAAATTACATAATGAAGACAAAAAGAAATGAAAATGCATAGAATGAATAAAAGATAACTAATATCTCAACGATGACTTCGTTGCAGTTCTCTCAAGTCATGTTCTTATAGTTCGGCTCACGACACCATGACTTGTCAACCTTAAGGGCATGTTTGGTTACTGGGTTGGGTCGGGTTGGAGTATCCTCCTGTGAATAGTAGTTGTTTGGAGGGTTAGAAGGGTTGGAATGATAATTGTGATGTGATGTGACATTAATTATGTCTTATATTACCTTTTAAAATGATTATAATATGTTTTTTATGATAATAAGTTTATTTGAATATGTTAAAAATTTTATACCAAAGAAATTGTAGGGTCAATACAAGCAATCCCAACCCAGGAATGCAGGGTTGAAGCTAGGGGTATGCCAGGGTACCCCGGTGTACCCTGGCAACCAAACGAGCCCTTAGACTAAAGACTAAAGAAAGGGGGTAATGATAAGACACTGGATTTGGGATGGCCCAGATGTCATCCACCATAAAAGCATGTACCATCAAAACATATGCCAAGAAATGGTCCAATGGGAGCATACACGTCAAAGAAGTCATATTTCACTAGATAAAGTGAAGTTAAGGACCGAGAAGTACATCAATCACAACATATCAACAATGTCTAAAAAGTGTTGACATAGCATGAGTCTAAGTAGAGAACTCATTCAATTGATTCACGATAGAAAGAATGACATTGAAGTACCTACCAATACAGAAAAGCATGCCATCCATAAAATCTGACAACATGTTCTTATATCATCACATAGCTCACTGCTCGAGTCGATCTCCACTATATCATAATACATGGATACACATACCAAGATGAAGACGTCAGCATGATGCTTTACAATCACCAAAGCCATTATGCTCACCCAAAAATCTGCCATACCAAAGTCAGAATTCCATGTAATGCATTGACCACCGACTCTACTAACTACCTTCGGGTCTCGAAATGTAAAGGTTTAATTTCCATTGATCAAATTCATGTCTATGTGTCCAATTAGTCATTTTGGTTTATTAAAATAAACTAATGTTGATGCCCAAATCATTATGATGTCTTATTACTATTGGAGAAAATAAGAGAGTTGTTTATTCTTAAAACCTTAGGCTCTCTTATATAGAGGAGAGACCTATGGGTAAATTACATAAGATAGACATAAAGAAATAAAATAATCGGAAAGGCACATAGGAATGTAGAAATATCTCAACACTCCCCCTCAAGATGGAGCATAGATGTTAATCATGCTCAGCTTGGACGAACACTTCTGAAATGGCCCCCTGAGTAATGCCTTGGTAAAGATATCTGTTGTTTGCTCTCCTGAAATAACATAAGAGATAGAAATCAGACCCTTTCGGATTATATCTCTAGCATAATGGCAGTCTACCTCAATATGTCTCATTCTCTCATGGAATGCGGGGTTGTTTGCAAAAAATAAGGCAACCTAATTATCACATTGTAACTGCATGGGTAGAGGAACATCTACATGCAAATCTGTTAACACTGCTCGAACCCACATCATTTATGTACTTGTTTGCGCCATAACCCTATACTCAGACTCAGCACTTGATCTAGTCACAATAGTTTGTTCTTGCTTTTCCAAGAAACAAGAGAACTGTCAACAAATACTACAAAGCTCGAAGTAGAATTCCTATCTTTAGGACACCCTACATAGTCAGCATCAGCACATGCAGATATAGAGAGAGTACATCCTTTCTTAAAAAGTAATCATGCACATGGAGAAGATTTTAGATATCTCAATATCATGTATATAACGTCCATATGTACTTGTTGAGGTTACTTCATGAACTGACTCACTCGACTCACTGCAAAAGAAATATTCGTCTAGTAATAGTAACATAAAGGAGCTTTCCCACCATCTCTCTGTATCTCATCTTATCAACCTCATATGTATCATCATCGTATAACTTCATGCTAGGATCCATAGGAGAAGTAGAGGGTCGATAGCCAATCATGCTCGTTTCAACAAGCATGTCTGTAACATATTTTCTTTGGGTCATCACCAGACCATGCGCATTCCTAGCAAATTCCAACCCTAAGAAATACCTTAGAGAATTATGGAATGATGTTAGGGTCGCGACTCGTGGAGCGCCAACGGCGACGAAGTCGAGTTGGGCCTCCTCGGAGAGGGCAGCCGCTGAAGAGCCCCTTCGGGCAAGGTTGTTATCGGTGTGGCGGCTTGGACCACTGGGCGCGGGCGTGTCGGGAGCCGTTGCGCTGCTTCTCGTGTAGGCGATTTGGGCATTCTCGGAGACACTGTTCGGCGGTTGAATCCAAGGTGTCCTTGCTCATCGGCGAAGGTGGAAGTCAAGAGGCGCTCTTCTTGGCGTCCTCGGATGTCGGGCTTGTTTCCAGGACGAGTTTCGCTGGTGACGTTGCTCAGCTCTCCCCTTGGTGGGCTATGGCGTGGGGTCTTCGCGAATCTGAGGTGCGGGCCTTATTGCGTGGTTCGGAGGTTGGCTCCCTGCAGCTGAAGTGGCGTAGGCCAAGGTCGGGGGACGGACTCGTGATGCCAGGAAAGGTGGAGAGAATCAGGGTTAGGGGCCTTCCTCTGCAGGTAAGGACGCTCGGTTACATGTCAGAGCTGTTGCGGGCGTGGTCGTGGTGGAGCATGTCGAAAGTATTAGTTGTCAGCCGGGGCAGTCGTTGGATGTCCTTCTTCGGGTGCGGAGGATGGGCGCGGAGCAACTGAGTTGGTGGGAGGTGGATTTTGAAGGCCAGCACGTGCTGGTAGAGTTGTCGGCGGTGGACAATGGGCAAATTGAGCGGGTCGCTGGTCGTTAGCGAGGGAAGTCAGTGTAGCGGAGGCGAAGCTGGGAGGTGGGGGTGTCCTGGCAAAGCATCCGCAGGCGACGCTGCCTCGGTTTTCGGAGCAGGCACAGCTTTCGGAAGGGGGGCGGTGTCCGAGGATTGCGCGGTTTTCGACGGAGAGAATTCGCTTCGTCACCGTATCCGCGGTGGACACCTCGAGGCTGGCGCCTCTTTGTCTCCCTTGGCGTGTAGCGGTCGATGGTGGCATTGCTTCGGGAGCTGGAGGGGCCTTCTCTGGTCCGCCTAGGGTGGTGATGCGGGTATCTGGGGCAGGCTCGGAGCAGATCCGGTTTTCAGGTAGCGGCGGCCTCTCGGGTGATCGGGTCGGGCGTGCCGCTTCGGATCCGGATCATGAGCTGGGGGTTCCTGTTGGGGTTTGTTCGGGTCATTCGTCGGGTGGGTTTTCGGGCGGACCCCGAGGTGGGTGTTGTGCGGCCCCTGGGGTGGAGGCGGTTGGCGGGGAAAGGTCTGGCGGGAGTCCGGTGTTCGGGCAGCTGCGTGTTCTGGAGCTGGAGGGGGCTCCGCCCGCTTCAGGTCCGGTGAACTCGGAAGGGGGGGTGTTTGGTGTGGGAGGGGGCGGGGTCGCCTTGCCGCGGAGGGAGGTGAGGGTGGTAGCTTCTGGGGTGGCGGAGGTGGGCTCAGCTGTGGGGTGCGGCACCGTTTCTGAGGTTGCCATCGGAGGGCGTTCTCGTCCTGTTGCGATGGAAGTTAAAGGAGTGGTTGGCGGGCGTGGGCCTGAGGCGCTGGTCCAGGAGGAGGTGGGTCTGGGATCGCGGCGTTTTGGCCCGGCTTACGTGAGGGGGGGTGCCCGTAAGAGGTCAGGGAAGGTGAAGAGAGCTGTGCTGAGGGCTTCCTTGACGGCGGAATCCGCTGTCGAGTCTTCGCATCAGGTTGCCGACAGACCGTTGCAGATTCGGAACCGATTTGCAGCGCTGGATAGGGATCTCGTGCGGCGCTTGGGGGTCATTCCCCCGAAGAAGATGGTGCTTCATGTTTCTAAATGAAGATCTTGTCCTTGAATGCGAGGGGCTTGGGCCGCCCCAATAAACGGCTTGGGATGCGGAATCTGGTGAGAGAAGCTGGTGCAGACATTTTCTTGATTCAGGAGACGAAGTTGCAATCCCTAGATGACCGGTTGTGGTGGGAGATGGCC
This sequence comes from Ottelia alismoides, assembly GCA_037367405.1. NCBI lineage: Eukaryota > Viridiplantae > Streptophyta > Magnoliopsida > Alismatales > Hydrocharitaceae > Ottelia > Ottelia alismoides. The sequence goes on along the minus strand of JAZKJV010006777.1, from coordinate 407,737 downwards.
AGGGGGAGGTTTTCTCGTTGGCGGAAAAGGGGGACATGGGCGCTTCCGGGGGGCTCTTATCTGGATGGCAGTCTGATTCCTTTGATTTGTTGGGGACTTCTTCGTCGTCGTTCTCTTTGACGGTGAAGTTGCTGCGGAGGGCAGATGGAGTTCACATGTGGGTCACCAATGCCTATGGCCCGTGCTGGAGGGAGGATGGTTCGCTGGCTGCGGACTTGGCGGTTGTTGCTACGAAGGTGGATATTGGAGTGTGGTTTATCGGTGGGGACTTGAACGTCACGTTGTATTCTGATGACAGGCCTGGGAGGGCCGGTGGTAGAGACTCCGGGTCAGAAGAGTTCAGGATGGCGTCCAGCTCCTTGGGCCTATCTTTTGTTGGTGGCTGGGTGTAAATTCACTTGGAGGAATGCGAGGTCGAGATCCAGGCTTGACAGGTTCCTGATGTCCGTGGAGGCGGGTGAGTCCTTCCCGTTGGCGAGGGCTTGGGCTCTCCCTAGGACGCCTTCAGATCACACTCCCATTCTTTGGTTCTCCGAGGAGGAGCGGCTGGGGTGGTTCTCCTTTCGTTTTGAAAAGAAGTGGTTGTTGGAGGAGGGCTTCCGGGAGATGGTGGTTGATCATTGGAGGGGGTGTGACGTGTTGGGCTCTGCCGTGTCGCGGTTCGCGGCTAAGTTGACTTCGCTACGGAAGTTGTTGTTGTCGTATGGGAGGAAGGTCGCCTTGCGGCAGAAGGCCATCAGGGCAAAGGCAGAGGCGGGGGTCGCTAGGTTGGATGGGGTGGAAGATGAGCGGGGGCTGACTCCAGATGAGGTGGATGAAAGGGTAGCGTAATTGGAGGCGGCCTTACTGGAGGACAGGAAAGGAGGTCCATTGGCGGCAGAGATCGAGGCAGAAGTGGCTGAAGGAAAGAGATGCGAACGCGCGCTATTTTCATTCCTTGGCGTCCGGGCAAAGGAGAAGAAATTTCCTGCATGAGGTGGAGGTAGGAGGGGTAAGGGTGTCGGGTGAGAGGAGCATTGGTGGTTCCTTGGGAGTACTTCGTGAGGGCTTCACGGAAGGTACGGGAGGAGAATGGGTGGGGGTGGACGGGAGTGGGAGTGGGATCTTTGAGCGGGTCCCAGGCTGACTCGTTGGTAGCGGTTTTTTCGGAGGAGGTGCGCAGGGCTGTTTGGAGCTTGAATGTGGACGAGGCTCCTGGACATGATGACTTCTCGATATCCTTTTATCGGGAGTTCTGGGATCTGCTGAAGGGAGATATTATGGAGGTTTTGGATGAATTTCGAAGTGGCAACAGGGGTTTTGAGAAAGTTAACAAGGCTTTGATTTTCCTGCTGCCGAAGAAAGAGACCCCCGTCAGGGTGGGGGATTTTAGGCCTATCTCTATCTCTAATGACATCTATCTCATTTTCGCAAAGGTGCTGGCAAGCATGTTTATGGTTGTTTTGAGCTCTGTGGTGTTACCTGCGCAATCAGCCTTCATTCCGGGGCGCTGTATGGCGGATGGGATTGTTACGGCTTCGGAAATTTGTCTTGAGTAGAAGAGGTCCAGAAAGAGGGGGCCGTTTGGAAGATTGACTATACCAAGGCCTACGACTGTGTCAGTTGGAAGTTGATGTGGGTCTCGCTGCAGAGGAGGGGATTCCCGGAGGAGTGGATTCGATGGATCAAGAGATGCGTCACTACTTGCTCACGCTCCGTCCTAGTCAACGGCAGGCCGGAGGGTGGGTGGTTTCAGCCGCAGAGGGGAGTTCGACAGGTTTGTCCGTTGGCTCCTCTGCTTTTCGTGTTGGTGGCAGACTGCCTTGCGGTCTTGTTTCAGCGTGCTGTAGGGGATGTGTGGTGCGAGGGCTTCCGGCTGGGGGACATCTCGGTACATGTGTTGCAGTATGCGGACGACACGCTGATCTTTCTGAGAGGGAAGGAGGAACAGAACCACAACGCTGCTATTCTGATGTATTTGTTTGGGAGCCTCTCGGGTTTGCAGATTAACGGGCAGAAGTCGGTGGTGGTTCCGTTGGGGATGGACGACGAGGAAAGCGGCAGGCTCGCTGAGTGGACGGGTTGCCCCCTGGGGCGATTGTCGATCTCCTATCTGGGGCTGCCTCTGGTTGACGGTAGGTTGAGGAGGTCGGAATGGGACTGTAACCTTCGGAGAATGGAGGAGCGGTTGGATGGATGGAAGGCTACTACTTTGTCCAAGGGTGGGAAGCTTACCCTGCTGAAGCACGTTCTCTCTGCCATTCCGATTTTTTTCTACTCGATGCGTTTGATGCGTGTTGGGCTAGAAGGAAGGTGAAGGCTTTGACGAGGTATTTCTTTTGGTCGGATGGGAGGCAGATGAAGAGGGGCATGCATCTTGTTGCTTGAGAGGATCTTGCTAGGCTATTTGCTGAAGGGGGGCTTGGGGTCCGGGATGTGGAGATGATGAACAAAGCTTTGCTTGCCAAGTGGGTGGTGCAGATTTGGGGCTCCTCCGACTCGTTGTTCTCCAGGCTTCTAAGGAGGATTTACGGGATCACTGGGGAGTTGGTGGCTGGGAGGAAGTCTTTTGAGTCTCCGTTGTGGATGGGGATCCGTGTCGTGCCTCCGGAGATCAGGTCTTTCCTACGGCCGAGGATGGGGAATGGTCAGCTCTTCAGGTTTTGGCTAGATGACTGGACGGGGGAGGGGGTGTTGGGGTGCCGTTTCCCAAGGCTGATGGCCTTAGCAACTAACAGGGGGTGCGGATGGAGGAGGTGGCGAACTCGGGGTCGTGGGCCCCTATTTTTCTTTCGGTTCTGTCAGATCAGCGGCTGGAGGATTTCTTGCGGTTGCAGTCAGAGGTTCCCTCTCCGGGGGAGATGTCTGGTGAGCCGGACCATTTTGAGTGGGTGGGTGGGAGATTCTCTGTGAAGAACGCATATCGAAAGCTGTATGGTGGGGGAGTGGGGTGCGATGAAGACCTCTGTGCAGACATGAAAGTGATTTGGGCGGCCAAGATTCCTACTTGGGTTAAGGTGTTCCCATGGTGTCTAAGGAGAAACCATATGTGTGACAAAGTAAGGAAGGGAAGACTGTTTGGTGTGGCAGACCTGAACTGTGATAGATGCGAGGGGTTTTTGGAAGATGCGGAGCACATCTTCTTCGGTTGCAGGTCTTCGGTGTAGGTCTGGGAATCATTAGGACTGACTTGGGTCCAGGCATCCGGCTTGGAGCATTTCTGGAGATATTCGGTCGATGGGTCTTGGGTCCTCGGACGATGTCTCAAGGCCATTTGTCGTTCTTTGGGCTATTTGGGCTGGCAGGAATGATAGCATATTCAAAGACAGCAGTTTTACTATAAGAATGTGCTCGCGCATTGTAATGCTTTGTACAATTTCTGGATATCCAACTGATGTACCTCTTTGTTATTAATGAAAGAGTTGGTGTGGTGACTCCCGCCTTGGGAGGGCCCCCCCTTCGTTTTTGGTCAAAAAAAAAGAAATACCTTAGAGTGCTCATATCCTTAGTAACAAACTGACTGCCTAGAAACTCTTTTGCCATATTTATCCCATGCATATCATCTCATGTAACAAGAATATCATCAACATAGACTATTATGATAACAATTCCTCTAGGTATCCTCTACACAAAGAGTGAATGGTCTGCATTAGACCTCTTGAACCCTTGTTTCTCAATCAAATCCGAGAGCTTCTGAAACCATGCCCTTGGGATTTGCTTAAGGACATATATCGTCTTATGGAGTCTACAAACCTGCTGACACTCCCCCTCAGCAACAAACCCCGTGCTGCATGTAAACTTCCTCCTGTAGATCTCCATATAAAAAGGCATTTTTAACATCCAACTGAAACAAAGGCCAATCGTGTGCCACTGCAACTAAAAGTAGGGATATGTAGTGTAGAGTGATGAGCCACTGGAGAAAATGTGTCCAAGTAATCCACGACGTCGGTTTAAGTAAAATCGTGTGCAACTAATCTAGCCTTGTAGCGATCAAGGTTGTCATATGCATGATGTTTAACAGTGAACACCCATTTGCAACTGACCACAGACGCCCCAGGAGGAGCAGAAATCAAACTCCATGTAACGTGACTGCAACGTGGCCATCTCTTCCTCTATAGTCAAGTACCAACAACTATCCTTCAATGCCTCTTCATAATTCCGTGGAATTTCCATGGCAGATAGAGCCACTGCAAATCTCTGAAAGTACCATGTTAGACGATGAAAGGAAAACTGAGAAGGGGTAGGATGTACAAGACTGCTTCTTCTTTCAAACTACAATAGGAATATCAAGGTCAGAGAGAACATCCTCCATATGTAGGCTATTTTCCTGCAATGGTTCCTGCACAGATATATCTCCAGACCCATCATTAGAAGCTATGTTATCAAAACAAACCTGGGGTGGATGATTGGCGATGACCATGAGCAGAAGTAATCCAACGTGTATAGAAGTTAGGTAATGATGGAACAAGTGGCACATGTGACTGGGTAGTAGGAGGGGGTGGAGGAGGTGGAGGAGGGGTGGTACTAGTAGAGGTGGTGGCGGAGGTAGGACCACAGGCATAGGAGGAGGTGGTGAATAGCTCGTAGGAGGAAGTTGCATGTAGACCTCACCATCTGAGTCTGATAAAGCCAACCCGTCCCCTATAGGAGAGAAGTACATCACAAACTCAAAAAATATGACATCAGCACTGATATAGTATTTCTCGTAAAGAGTCATAATACTGGTATCCCTTCTGAGTCCTGGAGTACCCAAAAAACACATTTGATAGCTCTAAGAGAGAGCTTGTCAAGACCTGGAATCAACTGATGAACAAAAGCAACAGATCCGAACACACGAGGAGTGAGTGAGAATAACTCCTTCTCAAGGAAAGATATGGAGAAAGGAATTTTCTCACCCAAAATAGACAATGGCATGCAATTCACCAAATAGCATGCTATGAGAACTGCATCACCCCAAAACGAATGTGGTGCACGACTCTGAATGAGAAGAGTCCGAGTAACATCAAGAAGATGACGATGCTTTCTCTCGGCAACACCATTTTGCTAAGAAGTGTAAGCACAAGATATTTGATGAATAATCCCTCAAGATGAAAGAAAACGAGATAGAGCACGAGTACAGAATTCCAAAGCATTATCAATTCGCACAAACATCACAGAGATAGAGAAAACATTCTACACTTCATTAATAAAAGTTTTGATCATATCCCTTGCTTCAGATTTATTTTTCAAAAGAAACACCCATGACAACTGTGAAAAATCATCCACAGCCACAAGATAAAACTTGTGTCCCTGGTGATCAGGAACACGACTCGGACCCCAAATGTCAACATGAAGTAACTCAAAAAGGGAGTTACTGCTCCGACTCTAACGACTGGGAAAAACACACCGATGATGCTTTCCCAACTGACAAGCCTTTCACTGAAAGGAAGAACCAGGTGAAATCTGCGGTAGCATACGACACATCTTCTGAAGAGGGAGATGACCAAATCGAAGGTGCCAAGTGAACAGAGAGATTGATCCAGACGAATGAGAAGATATGCATGCATAGGGAGTCCGAACTAGGCGTTAACGGCTACCCTGCTCACAGCCACACCCAAACACTCTGCCCATAAGAATGCCCTGAAAAAAAGAGATGATGGGTCAAAAATAGCTCGGCAGTACAAATCCTTAATTTGACTAATAGAAAGCAAATTCATAGAGAAATCAGGAGCATGTAGCGCATTCTACAAACGCATCGAAGGCATCAAAGTGATCTCTCCATGTCACGTTATTGGGGAATGAGTCCCATCAGCTATCACAACTGTTCTCCCTGGTGGAACATGTTTATATGACATAAGCTGATGTCTGTCTCCACATAAATGATGTGTCACACCGAAGTGCATAATCCACTATGTAACCTCAGATCCATGACAAGATGTAAAAGCATAAGTACCTGAGGTGCTAGTTGTAGCAGAGGTACTAGCAGAAGCTGAGGTGCCACATCTGAATGACTTCCTGAAGATGATGAAGCGGAAGGAGGTATTATATCCCTCAGTCTGGCACGAGGTGAACAAACCTTTGATCTAAAGTAAAAGCAGCAGGAGACTATTTATGCTCTGTTATGTGGGCCGATGCCGGGAAACCATGCTTGGAATAGCATGTCTCCTCGGTATGACATGGGCGATGATAAAAAGTGCAGGGCTGATGAATGCGACCTCCTCTACCACGAGGTCCGCGTCCACGGAAGGTAGAAGAGCCTCCTCTTCCTCGAAAAGCTGCCATGGCCAAGGAAGTCTTGCTAGTGGTTAAGGATGGAATAGTAATCCTATTGAGCATGTGGAACGCTTCCTCCATGGGAGGAATAGTAGCATCCGCTAGAATCTGAGAGCGAGCAGTATCATATTAAGGATCAAGGGCTGCTAGGAATACCCCAACCATGAGCATTCCTATATGTTTTCTGCTGCTCTGGAGTCACCGTTAGAGGCATGAAACTGTGGAGCTTCTCAAACATCCCACGCAAGGATGTATACAGTGAATGCAGAGAACGTCCATTCTGCTTGATAGTGAATACGTCATGCTGGAGTCGAAGGATCTTCTTCTCGTTCCTCGCTTGAGAATATGTTGCTGCGAGGATATCCCACATTGCCTTAGCAGTAGGCTGATGTAACACATTATTGGCGATCTCAATCGTCAATGTACCAGAGAGTCAAACTTTGGTATAAGCGTTGTGTGCCTCCCACGAGGCATTTACCACAATCTTCTCCATCGGCTCCTCGTCGGTAAGAATATATTTCTTACCATTTGACTTCATCATACTCATGAACTGCATAGCCCAGAGCTTATGATTTGTCCCGTCCATTTAGACAATAGGCATTGGACCTCTGAATGCGCCTGCTACATCGACTTTGTCCTCAAACATAATGTCGGATGTAGAAGACTATGGTTTTGTAGACCAAAGAATCAATGTCTATACAAACATACGTGAATTTGAATGCATATGTAGATTTATGCACCCAAATCCATTAACCAAACGAAGAACCCAACGTCGGAGCGTGTAGGCGTGGCACGCTGAGGGGTTGCGCACGAAGGGACGGAATGCGTGGAGGCACGAGCGACACGCGCGAATGTGCAGGTTGCGCACGGGCGGCGCGGCGCGCGAGGAGGCGAGGGCGCGGCACGCAGAGGTTGGGGGCGGTGCGCGGAGTTGGGGATGGCGTGCGGCAGCGGGGGCGGAAGATAGGATTAGGGTTTTGGATACGAGAGCTCCGATCTAGGACCGCCGCTCTGATACCATGTTGGAGAAAATAAGAGTTGTTTACTCTTGAAACCCTAGGCTCTCTTATATAGAGGAGAGACCTATGGGTAAATTACATAAGATAGATATAAATAAATAAAATAACCGAAAAGGTACATTGGAATGTAGAAATATCTCAACAATTACCATTCTTCTTTTTCTATGTCCCTTAACACCTTGACATTGTTAAGTGCTCTACCAGAAAGAACTCTGCCAACACCTTGATGGGTGAAACCAGCTTCACATCCAACCATGATTTTGTATTCTTCCAGCCTTTGCAATAGGTGGTATGTGGCCTCCTTCTTCAACCCATGTGTCCACATCATCTTGGACATGCCCGTACACATTACTGTTGGTGGAAAAGAATAAATTGCATTATGAGAGGCCTTGAGTTCTCTTATATAGGAGAGGAATCAAATGGGCACATTACATAAAGAAGACAAAATAAATAGACAATAAGAAAATGGTAAGAAAGATAGCAAATATCTCAACACTCCCCCTCAAGCTGGCGCGTAGATATCGATCAGACTCAACTTGGAACAACATCTCTGATAAGGCCATATTGTTAGGGCCTTAGTAAGAACATTTGATGTCTGGTCTCCAGAGTTGATATGCACAGTGGCGATAAGACCCTTACGTATCATGCCACGAGTGTAGTGACAGTCCACCTCTATGTGCTTGGTCCTCTCATGTAAAGTTGGGATGTTGCCAATGAAAAGAGTAGCATGATTATCACAATGGAGGTGCATGGGGAGAGGCACCTATATAGTCAGGTCAGTAAGAACAGATTTGACCCACATCATCTCTGTGCTAGCATGTGCCATGGCCATGTATTCTTACTTGGCACTCGATCTGGAAACCACGGTCTGCTTCTTGATCTTCCATGAAATCACGGAACATGTTGTAACTAAAGAGAGATGTGTCTCTACCGAAAAAGAAGTCTCGTACCTGGTGATGACTTTGGATACCTCAGAATCATATGGACTGCATCCATATGTGTCTGTCTAGGCTGCTCCATAAATGACTCAATTTACTTACGACAAAAGATATGTCGGGTCTGGTAATAGTCACATACGGTGCTTGCCATCAAGCTCCTTGTACCTCCTCTTGTCGAACTCCTCAGTGTCATCATCATAGAGCTTCATGCTCGGGTCAATAGGAGTAGTCGCAGGTCTGCAATCTGTCATGCATGTCTCTGAAAGAAGATATGTAACATACTTCCTCTGGGTCATCACAAGACCTCGCTGGTTCCTGGCAAACTCCTGTCCAAGGAATTAATGTAAATTACCAAGGTTCTTGATCACAAATTGCCGACCTAGGAAGTCCTTGGCACCCTGAATGCCCTGCTCGTCATCCCCTGTAACAATAATGCCATCCACATAAATAAGAATGACAATAGTACCTCTCTGGGTCCTGTGCACAAATAAAGAATGATCGGCAGTAGATTTCACAAACCCCTGCTGCTCTATCAAGTCCGAGAGCTTCTGGAACCATGCTCTTGGGCTTTGCTTAAGGCCATAGATAGCTTTATGAAGCCTGCAAACCTTCTGACACTCCCCTCAGCAGCAAACCCAGGTGGTTGCTGCATGTAGACCTCCTCCTGTAGATCACCATAGAGGAAGACATTCTTCACATTAAGCTGGTAAAGGGGTCAATCTTGTGTCACAGCAACAGAAAGTAAAATACGCAGAGTAGAATATCTAGCAACTGGAGAAAAAGTATCATGATAGTCCACCCTATATGTCTGGGTGAACCCACGTGTCGCAAATCTCGCCTTGTAGCAATTCACACTGCCATCTGCATGGTGTTTCACAGTCGACAACCATTTGCATCCCACAACTGATGCGTCAACTTGAGCAGAAACTAGACTCTATGTGCCACATGATTGTAGCGCGACCATCTCCTCTTCTATAGCCAATCTCCACTAACTGTCCTGAAGAGCCTCCTGATATGTCTGTGCTATCTCCACATCTGATAGTGCCAAGGTAAACCTTCTGAAATCCTCTGACAGTCTGCTCAAGGAACCTGGGCTGCAAGAGGATAAGTAGCACATGTACGGTTCTGCTTCCGCAGAGCAATCGGCACATCAAGATCATTCGCCAAGTCCTGAGCTTGTAAGTTCCCTTCTGGAGAGGGCACCTGCTCAACTTGTATGGAATCATGTTGTACAGACAACTTAGTAGTGCCATCAGTAGAAACAATGTGCTCATTACATACTTGAGGCATGTTAGGTGATGGACAAGACCTGTGAGCAGGGGGAACTGAATGAGGCATGTGAGTAAAAACACATGGCAAAAACTGAGTCACAGGAGGAGGTGGAACCACGGGAGTAGGTGTAAAGGTAGGAGTAGGTGGTGGTGGTGGTGATTGAGGAGGTGGTGGTAGAGCAGGAGTAGAGGGAGGTGGTTGCTGAGGAATTCCCTTAAGCATCAACCTCCTATGAACCCCGAAACCAACATAAGGGAATTATATCTTGACCTCTTTCTCTCCAAGAAGGCATCAACAAGTTCCCTATCATAAGTGTCAACGTCATGCCATCCTATTACGAGACTTACCTCAAAAAATGCCTTCTCCCACTTTAAGTAGGGTCGGCTGCATGGATTCTTGCTCAAATCCATGTTGAAAGATCTGACTATTTCTTATACCAGTTGTCGGCTACCTAATGCAGCCCCACAAGGGGGGATTTGAACCCTGGTGGTAGACATACCATGAATTCTAACCACTCCTCACTAAACCTTGAAACCTGGATTCGACTAATGACCTAAGTCCTCGGACCCTTGATCCTCAACTCAACACACAAGCCTAAAACCCTAACCTTAAAACTCGGTGTAGCCTAAAATACCAATAAAATCCTGACCATTAAAAAGACCATAAAAACACCACCTAAACCAACTAACCCTTGTTAAATTAAGCTAAGTTTACTAACTCAAGTTAATACTAAATTAAATCAAACCCTAACCTAATTAACATTAAAAGTCCTATAAAAAAAGCCTCCAAAAATCTTGCAAAAACCACTAAAAATAGTTAATGAATTAATAAAAAAACCCAAGTTAAATTTTCGAGGCCCAAAAGACCTACAAACCTGTATTAGTCCAAAAATCCAGCCAATTTAATTGAGCTAAAATTGGCTCAACCAAACCACCCACCTCGATTCATTTCAACCGGGTTGGTTAATCCCTACTAATCCCTCCCCCCCCCTTCCTTTTTTATGTTATCTTTTACTTTTAATTCCAATGAGAAAAAGATCTCAATGCCCAAATCATCTCTAACACATCGCTTCATGGCAACTGGAGTATCATAAAATCCTCATCCAAGTGTTGGCACATACCAACTTGAGTGAACGATAAAGTCATTCAAACTATTTTAATGGTTGCCAAGCCAACACACCCCTTTAACTTTTTGCATTAATCAGCGTCGTCAGATAAAGATCTAATGACATGTTTTCATTACGTCACTTACGTCAATTCCAAATACTTACAACCCAGTGATCCACATTTTACATCTCGTGCCAGTTCTTCCACTTCACCACATGGCGAAGTGAGCACCAATAAAACCTCATTTGATGTCCAACTCCCCTTCCTTTCGTAATCCAGCAACCATGAGTTCACGTTTTTCACTCATCTCTTAAGGATCTATCTATATCGGGACAAACTCATCCTCTTCAACTATTTAAACCCAATTACACGTGAAATGTCTGCATCAAACCATTCATGTTCACCCATTTATTTCCAACTCAGCTGCTACCCTCTTAGCCATTTAATCCGTTCCCCACGTTCCTCTCATATGCTTTAGTCACTCATAGCCTTAGACCATCTTATTCCTCTATAAACCACATTCAAAATCAAAAGCAAAAAAGACGGGGAACATACAAGTTTGAGGTGAGCCAATGATTTGTAGAACGAGGAAAAGAGGGATTTTACCCATTTAAGAGGTAGATTGCCTTGATCTCCTTACTCTTCCTTACTCCGTGTTTTTCCCATTTTCGTTTATTTAATGATTTTTGCTTAATTTCTTTTTCCATTTTGTGCATGAATTAAAGCACCACATCGCTTATGATGGCAAGGAAAAGGATGAGGTTGCAACACCCTTCAAGGAGCATGAATGCGAAGAAAGAGTGATAAAAACCCCCTCAAAAACTGTCATTAACCGGTTAGATTATTGAGGAAGATCTATGGGGTTTCGAGCCGATTCGAGGTGAATAGGGTCCGCTTCGAATTCCCCCTATGGGCCGCCATCCGTGTTGTTCTGCCACAGCTTCTATCTAAGGTCGTCCAAAGGTTGGGGATGGCACTCTATTTCGATTCTGGAGGGATGACTCGACGGGAGAGGGGAAGCTTGAAGACAGATTCCACCGGTTGTTTGCTCTGGCGGCCTCGACGGAGGCTACTCTTGAGCAGACGGTGCAAGCGGGAGGCTGGGCGCCATTATTCTTGACGGATCTTTCGGAGCAGCGCTTAGAGGAGTACTTGGCTCTACAGGGGACACTGTCCCAGTTGAGTTTGTCAACTGCGGGCAGGGACCATTTCGAGCGGCGGGACGTCAACTTTACCGTGAAGAAAGCTTACAAAGACTTTAACAAGTGAGAGCAGGACCAGGAGCGGGACCTGAAGGACGACGTCAAAATAATTTGGCTGCAAGGATCCCTAGTAGGATCAAGGTCTTTCTGTGGTGTCTAAGAAGAGGTCGCCTATTAGACAAGGTGCGCAGAGGCAGATTGCTGGGTCTAGCGGACTCCCGTTGTGACAGATGTGGGGAGATGGAGGAGGACTCTGATCACCTCTTTCTGAGGTGCCAGGGTTCAGCTCAAGTGTGGAGGCATTTTGGGATTCCATGGCTGGTTATGGGGAGCCTATCCGAGTTCTGGAGCTCTATTAGGCGGGCGGGCAGCGGTACCTCAGAGGATCTTTTGGCATCTTTCGCTACATTTTGGGCCATCTGGTTGGGTCGTAATGACAAAGTTCTCAGCAACCAGAATTTCTATGCGGAAAATGTGGTGGCTCATTGAACCGCATTGTGTAAATAGTGGGTGTCACGATAATGTAAACACTCTTATTTATAGTCTAATATAATCTATAACATGTGGGGACCCCCACGATGGGGGTTCACCCGATCTTTCATCAAAAAAACTGCCATTAACAAGTCCCTACTAGCAGGGACATGTTTGCAATTTTTCTCGATTTCTTTTCCTTGAAATTTACTCGGTTGCCTTACTCATCAGTCCTTATCATTGCTGACCATTTCTTAATTTTAGCGTAACATATTTGCAAAGTAGCCCCTGAACTTCCAATTTTAATGCTTATAGATTTGTTGAATAATTTATTGATTTGGCAATTTTGTATTTGTTTCTCTGATACTTTATTTGATCCCAATTCAGTCTTTCCATCTAACTGTGATCTACAAACTATGCTTTATTTCCTTTTGGCTTGTAGGGAAATTTTTCACTCTAAATTTGAGGCGTCGACTATTTTGAGACCTTCTCTCCTATGGCGAGGATAGGATCTATTCGCACTATTCTATCCATTGCAACCAACAAGAACTAGCTCATCTCTCAGCTAGATGTGAAGAACACTTTCCTCTATGATCACTTGGAGGTTTACATGACAAAACCAATATGTCACTCCATCTAAAGGGAGTACGTAAGCTACCTATATAAGGCCATCTATGACGCTATATAAGGCCATCTATGACCTAAAGATGAGTCCTCATGCATGACTTGAAAGACCAACTTCTGAGATCGGCTCTCTTGGTTTCCATAAGATGGTATTTGACTATTCTGTGTTGATCAAACGAAGGCCATCATCTACCATGATACTTGATATCTACATTGATAACATGGTTATCATTAGTGATGGCATTCATGAGACCAAGAACTTCTTCAAGAAGGTATTTGTCACCAAGGATCTTGGTCAACTCGTATGCTTCCTAGGTATTGAGGTGATACACACAACAGAAGGATTACACCTATCACAAAAAAATATTGTATGAATATTATTTAGATGCAAACCACCAGGCATCCTAGCATGCATACTATCTTTACATATCATGTGTTTGAAGACACTGCACAATATAGAAGCTTAGTAAATAAACTATTGTATCGCATTGTCACCGTGCCTGATATATTTTATATCGTGAGCACAGCCAGTTAGTACATGGAGAAATCACATAATAGTCGTCATGATGCTCTTGATCTTTTGATACCTTAAGGACTCTCCGAGAAAAGGCTTCTTTTGTGGGGCTAACAATCACATTGATATTTCTTCCTGCCAATTTTTCTTGAAGAAAAAAACATTGGTCTATGCGAATGTTGATTATGCTAGTTTTCCTGATGATAGAAAGTCCACTATTGTTTATGTTAAAAAATAGGAATGCAGAAGTGGAATGATAAACAGAGCATGAAGAACAGAAAAATAAACTTGGAACACAGAGATTTTTATATGGAACCCTACTCCCTAAGGAGCGGGATGAAACCACAAGAGAACCCCTCAAAGGGCTGATAGTCTATTGCTTTTTCTCATTTGGATACAATGGGTGTGGGGATCTATATATAGCCTCCACTGAGTCTCCACATCCCACAGACGGTAGATGTGGGACTAAACTCTACATGGGGTAAATGGATCCTGGAGAGATCCATTTACCCATCTCCCATACATGTGACACACAATCAAATACTCCAACACTCCCCCTCAAACTAGAGCATGCAATGCTCGGCTTGGACAAACAGAAAGAAAACTCAACTCACGTTATAAGACACTACGAACAATATCAACTCAACGCGCACAACTGTCGGCTGTTGTCGAGGACGTTGCTTCTCATGCCATGCAGGTAAGGAGGACGAACGAGCTGGAGTATGAGTCAAATTGAATCTCCTCGTCGGAGAGCATGTGCTCTGTACTACGCTTGTCAGAGTCACTGTAACTGAAATGAGTCTCTACACGGAGAACTCAGGCCCGCCACAACAATGTGGACAACTGCTCCACCTCTGAAAAGGGTCGAAAAGAGCATCTCTAATTATCCATGCATAGATCTCTGAAAATGGGTCTCTCTCATAGGGACCTCGAAGTGGGTTCTCTCTCATAGAAACCTCAGAAGGATTCGTACTGGAGAATGGAGTCTGAAGAAGTATCCTCGTCGAAGAACTACGTCTCTCCCATCTGGCACAGAGAATGGTACTCTACTCTCGAGTCCCTATGAAACCACATGAAAACCCTAGCCCACACGACATAGGGAATGGGATCTTTACTCAGGAGTCCCTATGGAACACATGAAAACCCTGGCCGAAATACAAAGGATGGGGATCACACAAAAGATGGTAAACATGTGCACATCTGAAAAGAAGACCACATACATATGTGTGTCTAAAACTGGGGACTCGGAACCAATCGTTGAGTCTGAATATTTATACTGTAAAGTTTGATCATCTGACTGTTCTGAAATCTGGATCTGGAACCGACCTGTGACTCTATATAATACTCCCCCTTTCTCTCATACTAGTAGGAATACATGGCATCGACTATGTTGGGAGAAGATAATAAAAATGGGGAGAAAAACCAAATAAACCATCATTCATATATTTTTTTTCTTGTAATTTTTTTCTCGACTATTTCCATTTGTTTAGCCATCATACTTTTTTTAAATAAGCCATCATCATTTTTTTACGCCTTTTCCTTCTTTTTTTGCAAATCTTTTGTGTGTGATTTTTTATTGTACGTGCCTTTTTCAGAATTTTTTCGAAACATTGACCTAGCAGCCCCTTTTTGTGCTGGACTCTTTTTTCAATGGTTAAGGCCCAACAACTGACTTGGGCCTAAACAGGGCATTGTTGTTATTTAGGGTTCCCTTCGTGGGAACCCCTTCCATCCCGTGCCACCGCTCGAAGAAACTGGAGATCATGGGCTCCGCCTGGAGCCTTGAGGTTGCGCGGCCTGGTGTTGCATTGTGTTTTCATCATCGTCATCGCCATCGGGAGATGGCGCAGGAGTTATTGCGCCAAGATGTGTTGCTGCTCAAGAAGTCGAAGGCGGCGGGGCTCTGCCTTGCAAGCAGTGGTGCGCCACTAGGGAGTTAGGGCCTTTCGTTGCCTGGGCAAGAGAGAGAGAGAGGAGTTGTCACAAGGATGTGCGCCACCTGGAATGGAGTGGAGAATCGGCGCCACCATGAGGAGGCATCGTGCAAGGTTCTTCTTCGCCAGGAGGTTCTTCTTCACTTGGAGGAATATTCGAAGGGTCGTCCAGCCTGGTGATGAAGTGGAGGATCGCCTGCGAGTTGGGCAGACTGAAGATGAGGTGCGGTGCCTGGAGCCTGTGCGGCTAGGGTTTCGCCTGGATTGAGATTAGGGTTCAAGAAATTGAACCCCGGAAACTAGATGGTTGTTGCGCGCCGCTTGCTTGAAGGAGATGGGAGATCCGGAGATAGCCTTGATTGCTTTGCTTGCACGGTGGATCTCGCTCCGCTTGAGCGAGATCGAGAGAAGAGCTTTCTTCTTCAAACTGTGCTCGCCGCCTGCGCGACTCTGATAGAGTCAAAGGGGCTCCATGCAAGAGGAAGGCCTCATACCTGGATCACCAGAGCTTGGAAAGAGCATGCTGGAGATGTGCCATCGCCGCCGGAGATTGTTGCCTCCGCCAAGGACTGGGAGGGCACTGCCGTAGATCTGAATGGTGGTGTAGAACTAGTGTTTCATTGGAAACCCTAGATGACGGTACTCTCAACAGAATCAACACTCCATAAATTAGGGATTTAAAACCAATGTAACAACAATATGTGGAACCTGATCAATCATGAACACTAATCAAATCTCAAAAAAATATAGAATCCTCAAGAATCGAACCCGCTCCGATACCATGTTAGAAAATAGGAATGCGGAAGCAAAATGATAAACAGAGCATGAAAAACAGGAAAAATAAACTTGGAATACAGATATTTTTACGTGGAACCCTACTCCCTAAGGAGCGGGATGAAACCACGGGAGAATACCTCAAAGAGTGGATAGTTTATTGCTTTTCTAATTTGGATACAATGGGTGTGGGGGTCTATATATAGCCCCCACTGAGTCTCCACATCCCACAAACGGTAGATGTGGGACTAAACTCTGGATGAGGTAAATGGATCTTGAAGAGATCCATTTACCCATCTCCTACATAAGTGAACCACAACCAAATACTCCAACAGTTTAGGCCATGTTTGTGGGCAAAAACTATGTTACATGGCAAAGCAAGAAACAACCATTGTCTTAAGATCAAGTGCAAAAGCATAATACAGGGCACAGGCCCAAACATATGCAATGCTACTTGTCTCATCTCCTCTCTACAGGAACTTGGACCCCATGTTACTACTACTATTCTTCTTTATTGTCACAACAAATCCGCGACATACATTACCACCAATCATGTCTTCCATGAGTGGATCAAGCATATTGAAATCCATTGCTACTTTATGTGACGCGGTATGATGAGGAAAGATCTCCAATCCATACATCTACACGGAATTCCAACTAGCAAATATTTTTACCAAGGCCTTTACAAAGAAGGGCATATCTCTGTTGATTTCCATGTTGTCCATGATCAATAGACATGCTCCAACTTGAAGAGGAGTGTTGACATTTTTTGTTTTCTTGATTTGGTTAATTTCTATGTTTATTCTATTTTCATCCCATCTCTTTCTATATGTAACCTCTTGGGGACCATTATTTAATTGCCACCTATTGGGATCTTAGGCTCTCATGCTATATAAGAAATGTTACCAACAACAAACAACACAGCCTTTTCCCACATTAATTAGGGTCGGCCACATGGATTCTTGCCTCCATTCAGATCTATCTTGGGTCATTTTCAGGCTTAGATCCAAAAAACTAAGATCCCTTCGTATAGCCTCATTTCAGCACTCCTTGGGCCTTCATCGCCCTCTCTTAGCCGGCTTAACATCCCAAAACTTGCATCTCCTAACTGGTGCATCAGCCGACCTCCTTTGCAAATGGTCAAACCACCTTAGCGGTTTTCTCGCATCTTATCTTCGATTGGAGCTACACCAACTTTCCTTCTGATTGCATCATTCCAAATCCGATCTTTACGTATGTGTCCACACATCCACCCTAGCATTTTCATTTCTGTTACTGCCATTCTCTGCACAAGTCTATAGTTCATAGGCCAACATTCAGATCCATAGAGCATAGCAGGTCTCAGTGTTGCTTTGTAAAACTCTCCTTTGACTTTCAAAGGACTTTTCTTGTCACAAAGAATTAAGAAACCATACCCCATGAATAAAATTCACTCGATTGTATTCTCATCTTTTCTCCACAAGAAGAATGTGGGCAAGTTGGACATGTAAAATTTGTATTCCCAACTTGAGGGGGACTGGTGAGTGCTTGTAATAAAGGTAAATGGATCTAGGATAAGGGTCCATTTACCTAATCACCTAAGACCTATGTATGTCTCTTTCCCCTTGTATTTCAGTGTGAAAAATGAAAAAAAGAAAAATCTAGCCATCAAAGACAATGAGCAACTCGCCCCGTGGTTTTTCCCTTCTGAACAACGACAACAAAAGCACAGTTAATACCAGGAAATTCATCAGAGTTCTTCCCTCGAATGCTTATCATTAAGAGATAGGCATGAAGATCTTGAATCTAGTCACGACTAATCTTTCTCCTCTCTCCTCCACCTTGTTTGGATGTACTAGCAATGACTTTCATAGACTCTTTATCATCCCTCCCTTTCGAATATTTCTGCTCTTGATGAAGATCCCAACAATAATCAAAACAGGTAAACTACTCGAGATACGAGTGCAGATCGTTCAGTGTCCAAAAACACCATAGGTAAACTACCCATCATCGATCTTTCATGTTCCTCAGACTCAACTTAATGATAAACATCCTCAATACTGGGAATAGTTACATAATTCAATATCCGACTCCTTACATTTTTCAAATTTGAAATTCGGTCTATACAAGAAAATGAAGGTTTTGTCCTTCCACTCTCTATTCTAGGAGATCTTCTGATTAGTACTGCACTTTCACAATTCTTTTGAATGATAATCAAAGTCTCTCCATTTTAACATGAAGATACGATAATAAGAAAACGCTTATCTCCCCATAACGAAGATTATAGGTCTTCCAAGTCAATTGTTAAATTCATAATATATTCTTCCTTTGACATACATACTCTCTAGAACCATCCACATATCTCGAACCTATCATTCGAAATAGAGTTAACAATCCAAGTCTTTACTTGGTTGACCTCAAGGAACCATTTTTCCCATGATCTTTAAATCTAGTATGCAATGAAGATCATTTATATAACCAATTTAACCACGACGTGCAATCGCCATCTCCACAAGAATAGACAACAATAGAAAGTTTTCTTCTGATTAACTTGATAGTAGTGAACTAGTTATTTGAACAGAGTACTTGTCCATCTTTGCATATTGCTCCCCCCCACCCCACGTGTCAATCTTGTCTTCCGTCGCTATCAAGAGAATAATGAATAGAGCCTTGGCAATCAAAAAACAACTCAGCACCAACAGCCAACGAAGAACACATCCATGCAATATGTCTTCCTACTGTCAACAACAACAACAAAGCCTTTTCCCACATTAAGTAAGGTCGTCTACATGGATTGTTTGCCTCCATTTAAATCTATATTAGGTCATTCTCGAGCTTAGATCCAAATAACTAAATCTCTAGTCTCCTTCCAACACTTCTTAGGCCTTCCTCTCCCTCTCTTAGTCGGCTCTACATCCCAAATCTCACATCTTCTAAATGGTGCATTAGTCGACCTCCTTTGCAAATGGAAAAACCATCTAAAGCGAATTTCTCTCATCTTACCCTCTATCAGAACTATACCAACTTTCCTTATAATTGCATCGTTCTGAATCCAACCTTTTCATGTATGACCACACACAACCACCATAGTATTTTCATTTCTGCTATCATCTTCTCACAGCCAATGAAAAAACAAGGCCCACAGTCAACCATACAAATAAGAACAAGGAATAAGGCTTCACACCAATGAAACCACACAAACCAAGCACCACAAGCACTAGGCTTTCAGCGTGAGAGACGAGAGTGGCAACACCAATAAAGGGAGAGGGGGCATTCGCAGAAGCACATCTTCTCCAACCAGTAGTAGGGTGAGAAGCTTCTCCAACTACTAATAGCAAGACGAGAGGTTTCTCCAACGTTCAGTTCCATCTTCTCCAACCAGCAGCAAACCCATGTTGTTAATGCCATGCCTATTAGGGTCAAAGCACGAGAGGCACGAAGGTCGATAAGACGTGTTGTTAACTTCGGGTTCAGACACAGGTGCTAGTCTTCAAGCACAACTACAAGGACTAGCCTTCCTTCTAAACAAGAGCAGGGCACCAACCAATTAAACAAACCTGGCAAGAAGGCAACATCACCTTCTTTGACGATCGACACACGACCTATCAAAACCACTTCACAATCTTTTGCGCTGATGCCATCTTGAACAAACAACTAAACAAGGGTAATAGGGTTTACGCGGAAACCCTTCGGGATGGAGGGAAAAACCATGGGGCAAGTTCCTCACCATCTCTGACAGCTAGGTTTTTTGTTTTTCTTTTTCCACAATGAAATACAAGGTGAGAGATACTATTAGGTCTCGGGTAGGTGAATGGGTCCTCACCCAAGATCCAATTACCTATGTTACAAGCACTTCATACCTTTCAATGCCTTGTCACGCAATCACGCACACCCCAAGATTCATCTCTTGCATTGAGCAATGGATAAATAGAATTTCCAATTGATGTTAGATGAAACTTGGTCGACATCCTATGATGATTCTTAATTTTACTGCATATGATTCATAGATGAATGATGACGTTAGATGTGGTATCTCCGACAATTTCCAATATGTACATCTACCCTATTAAGACTACAACATTTATGCAACTTCTTAGTAGATCACTCTTCTTCACATACACTTGGTTAATCACCCATCTCTACAAGTCTTCCTACTGCTACTTCCATATTCGCGATCCTCTACTACAAAGACATCAACCAAGACTTTCCAACTCTTTTCACTGGTCAAGCTGGCTAGGAGTATCATTTTCTGTGAAATAGCAAGGCTCTTAAAATTTTACGTTAAACTAAAGCTTCATGTAAAACATTGTAGAGCATCCGTTCATCCTAGTTCGAAGTCCCATTGTGCTTCTCCTTTTGAGTTAGTTCATTGCTACTTCTGGGTACCATATATTGTGCATACTATATATAATCATAGATAATTTATTGCTATCATTTATTATTATAATCAGCATAGCAAACCGGTATTCAATATTCCGTCCGAGGGGTCAGTAAATAAAATACTCGAATAAAATACTCGGTATTCGTGAGAATATTGAAAATTATTCGATTGTGCATTTTTTAATTATTTTAAATATAAATATTATGTCTGATAAATATGTTCTTATATTTATATATATGATCATCAATCAATAAGAATCCAAGATAAAAAGTGCCAATTAACAAGTTATATGGAGCTGTAACATTTGTGGTGATACAAGGATAAATGAGAACCTTCAAAAAAATCAAAGATAAAATAAAAATAAAAAAGATTAGCAGCCTATTGCAATATTTGATAGAATACCCGAATATTTAAGCCAGATATTCGGTAATATTCGGATTGGACCAATGTTTTTGAAACCAAACTGGACGCTGAACCAGAAACTTTGCTGAAAATGTCGGATCAGGTTGAACCATGGAATCAAATCAGTTCAACCGGATGATGACATCATCGTTATTAAAAATTAGATTGAACCAAACCAGCGGGAAAGAAGTGGTTGAACCAGCTAATTGGATCGGAATTGTTGGGAAAAGAGAATGAGATGATTTCTATTCCATAGCCCTAGGCTCTCTTATATAGGAGAGTAGCCTATGGGTAAATTACATAAAGAGCATAACAAGAAAAGAAAATAACGAAGAGGTACAATAACTCAATATGCGTCAACACTCCCCCTCAAGATGGAGCATAGATGTCAATCATGCTCAGCTTGGAAGCACACTTCTGAAATGGACCTCGTAGCAATGCCTTGGTGAATATATCTGCAGTCTGGTTCTCTGAAGTAACATGAGATGTGGCAATGAATCCTTTCTGAATCATGTCTCGTATGAAGTGACAATCCACCTCAATATGCTTGGTCCGTTCATGGAATGCAGGGTTGTTTGCAATAAATAAAGCAGCCTGATTATCACACTCCAAGTTCATAGGAAGTGGTACATCTAAGCATAAATCTGTCAGCACCGCTTTCACCCACATCATCTCTGTAGTAACCTGGGCCATTGCCCTATATTCGGATTCAGCACTAGATCTAGCTACCACAGTTTGTTTCTTGCTCCTCCATGAGACTAGGGCATCTCCAACATAGACCGCATACCCTGAGGTGGACTTCCTGTCCTTAGGACAGCCTGCATAGTCTGCATCTGCGCATGCTGAGATAGAAATCCCCTTTCCTTTCTTGAATAGGAGACCTTTACCTGGAGAAGATTTGAGATATCTAAGTATCATATGTATTGCATCCATATGCACTTGGCGTGGCTGCTCCATGAACTGGCTCACACGGCTCACTGCAAATAATATATCTGGCCTAGTGATCGTGACATATAACAGTTTGCCTACCAGTTCTCTATATCTTCTCCTGTCCACCTCCTCTGTTTCATCATCATACAGCTTCATGCTAGGGTCCATTGGTGTCGTAGCAGGTCGACACCCTAGCATACCTGTCTCACTCAGTAGATCTGTAACATACTTCCTCTGTGACATGACTAGTCCATACGGATTTCTTGCAAATTCCAGCCCCAGAAAATATCTAAGGACTCCCAGGTCCTTGGTGACAAACTCGGTCCCCAGCCTTTCCTTTGCCTGCTTAATGCCCTGGTCATCATCACCTGTAATCAAGATATCGTCAACATAAACCATGATTACAATAATTCCTCTCGCCGTCTTCTGTACAAACAAGGAATGATCAGCATTGGAGCGTTTATATCCTTGTTTCTCAAAGAGGTCTGACAGCTTCTGGAACCATGCTCTGGGACTCTGCTTAAGGCCATAGATGGCCTTATGTAATCTGCAAACCTTGGAACACTCCCCCTCAACAGCAAAACCTGGTGGCTGTTGCATATAGACTTCCTCCTGCAAGTCTCCATACAGAAATGCATTCTTCACATCTAGTTGATAGAGTGGCCATTCTCTAGTGACTGCAACTGATAGCAGGATCCGCAGAGTAGAGTGACGCGCCACAGGAGAGAACGTGTCAAGGTAATCTACCCCATATGTCTGTGTGAATCCCCGTGCAACTAGGCGTGCCTTGTACCTGTCAATGGAGCCATCTGCATTGTGTTTAACTGTAAACACCCATTTGCAACTCACCGGGTTGACATCTGGAGGTATAGTAACCAAACTCCAAGTTCCTCTAGACTGAAGTGCCGCCATCTCTTCCTCCATTGCTAGCCGCCATCTAGAATCCTGCAAAGCCTCATGGTGGTTCCGTGGAATGTCTGTAGCTGAAAGTGCCAATGCAAACGTCTTGAAGTGTCCAGATAGCCTCTCAAAAGACACAGCTGCTGATACTGGATATTTGGCACAGCTTCTCTTCGGCTTGCGTAGAGCGATTGGAACATCCAAATCCTCTGTGCTGTCAACATGCTCCTGTAATGCATCCTGCTCAGAAATGTCGTCAGATCCATCAACATTAATATTTTCATTACATACCATAGGCGAGCTAGTTGACTGGTCAGGACCATGAGCTGGATTCGGCCTGCGGGTGTAATGGAATGGTAACGGGGAGACTGTTGATGGCGGTGGTGGTGGCAATGGTGGTGGTGGCGGTGGTGGTGGTGATGGTGTTGACGGTGGTGAGGTTGGTGGTGTCATGAATACGGTATCAGGAGATATAGGTGGTGACTGCATGTTCCCTGTTTCTGAAAAATACATAATGGATTCAAAAAATGTAACATCTGCACTGATCATATACCGCCGACGCACAGGGTCAAAACACTTGTACCCCTTTTGAGTTCTGGAGTACCCCACAAAGACGCACTTGACAGCCCTAGGAGAGAGCTTGTCAGAACCAGGCGACAACTGATGGACAAAAGCGACTGACCCAAACACACGAGGGGTAAGAATGAACAGATCCTTGTCAGGATAAATAAGTGAGAAAGGAACCTGTTCATTCAAGACGGACGAAGGCATACGATTGATAAGATAGCATGCAGTAAGAACTGCATCACCCCAGTATGAGTACGGAACATGACTCTGAATAAGAAGTGACCTTGTGACATCGAGTAGGTGACGGTGTTTTCTTTCTGCAACCCCATTTTGCTGAGACGTATGAGCACAAGAAGTTTGGTGTATGATTCCTTTAGAGGAGTAGTAGTTGGCTAGATTGTTGGTGCACAACTCCAAGGCATTGTCACTTCTCAAAATTTTGACAGATGTGGAAAAAACATTCTGAATCTCATTTAGAAAGTGAATAATAATATTTCCTGCTTCAGACTTATTTTTCATTAGAAATACCCATGATGCTCTAGAGTAGTCATCCACAAATACAATATAAAACCTGTGCCCCTGATGATCGGGAACACGACTCGGACCCCAGACATCGACATGAAACAACTCAAACTTGGAGTTACTACTCCGACCTTGACTGCTGGGAAAAGACGACCTGTGATGTTTTCCCAACTGACACGCCTCACACTGGATAGGTGTGTGAGAGAGACTATAGGGTAGGACTAGACGCAACTTCTGGAGCGGTAAATGACCATAACGCAGATGCCACAGGAGAGGAGATACTTGTTCAGCGGGAGAGGATGTGGTTCCAGCAAATGGGGTCTGGTTCAGACGGTAAAGGCCTCCTTGCTCATAGCCATGACCAATCACGTTGCCCGTACGGATGTCCTGAAAAATCAAAGAAGATGGATCAAAAATAGCTCGGCAGTGGAGATCCTTCGTAATCTGACTAATTGACAACAGATTCATAGAAAAATGTGGTGCATGTAGGACATTCTTCAGCTGCATAGAGGGTGTCAATCTAATCTCCCCCTGACCAGTGATAGGGGAATGCGTGCCATTAGCAATTACTACTGTCCGTCCTGGAGGAATCTGGGTGTATCCTGTAAGTAGACTCTGGTCGCCACATAAATGATGTGTGGCGCCCGAGTCCATGATCCATGGCAGTATATGAGATCTACTACTGTGGAGTGCAAGTGTACTACCTGAAGTACTAGTAGATGCAGAAGCAGAGGCAGAGGCAGAGGCAGAGGCAGCAGTATCAGTATGACTCTCTGTAGTCGTTGCTGGGCCAGATGGTGGTATGATGCCCCTGAGGCGGGCAACTAGATCATCAAATCGTTGATCCAGGGTAGCAGCAGATGGGAGCTCTATCTGCTCAGCGGCTCGTGCAGATGCAGGGAATCCATGCTTTGAATAGCATGTGTCTTCATTGTGCCCAACTCGGTGACAATATGTGCAGGTTGGCCTAGTACGGCCACCCCTTCCACGAGGAGTACGCCCACGGCCTTGATGATGAAACCCGCGGCCTCTGTTGGCTGCCATAGCTGAGGAATTCTGACTCGCAGCAGATGAAGGCACTGTGATCCTGCTCAATCTGTGAAAAGCTTCCTCCATGGGAGGAATAGTCGAGTCCGCTAAAATCTGAGAACGTGCTGCCTCATACTCTGGATCAAGTGCAGCTAGAAACACACCCACCATAGTAGCATTCCTGTATGTCTTCTGCTGCTCGGGCGTAGCTGTCAAGGGCATGAAGCTATATAGCCTCTCAAACATCCCTCTCAGTGATGTATAGAGAGAATGTAGTGGACGACCATTCTGCTTGATGGTGAAGATATCATGCTGGAGTTGAAGGATCTTTGTCTCGTTCTTCGCCTGAGAGTATGCGGCGGCCAGAATGTCCCACATATCCTTCGCTGTGGGTTGATGGAGGATATCATTGGCAATCTCAATAGCCAATGTGCCAGATAGCCAGACTTTGGCATACGCATCATCGGCCTCCCAGGAGGCATAGGTTCCAGTCTTCTCAGCAGGCTCTGATTCGGTAAGAATATGCTTCTTACCCGTAGACTTCATCATGCTCATGAACTGCATTGCCCACAGTTCATAGTTGGTACCATCCATCTTGACAATAGGCGTCGGACCACGGAATGCGCCAATAGATGGGATATCTGCCTTGCTCTCTGACATATTGCAAAATAAAGACTGGAACGACTGACAAATGATATGTTTTGTCTACAATACCATAGATGGGGGTAGTTGCATGTGTAGACTTCAAGCAACTATCCCCATAAAGATGTTTGTGCTAAGACCTATACGCACAAAGAAGTTGCGCACAGGCCGCACAAGGGAGGCACAGTCGGCGCACGGCTGAGGCGCGCAGGGGCTGTGCTAGCGCACGGTTGATGCACGCAGAGACAGGGCACAGCGCGCAAGGATGCGCAGGGAGGCTGTGCACGCAGGTGCTGCGCGTGCGGCACGCTAGGGCTGCGCGTGCGGCACGCTAGGGCTGCGCGTGCGGCACGCTATGGCTGTGCACGGGCTGCGCAGAGGCTGCGCTAGGGCAACGCAGGGGCTGCGCTAGGGCTGCGCAGGGGCTGCGTCCGGTAGAGGCGGCGGCGTTGATGGCACGCCGATCGAGAGAGAGAGAGAGAGAGAGAGAGAAGAGGGCCGGCGGGTGGGGTGTTAGGGTTAGGGTTTCGAGAACTCCGGTCTAGGACCGTCGCTCTGATACCATGTTGGGAAAAGAGAATGAGATGATTTCTATTCCATAGCCCTAGGCTCTCTTATATAGGAGAGTAGCCTATGGGTAAATTACATAAAGAGCATAACAAGAAAAGAAAATAACGAAGAGGTACAATAACTCAATATGCGTCAACAGGAATGAATTAAAACATGTATAAAATACGCATTCAAATATAGTTGAAATATATATATAAATTACATAATTAATGCATATATCATATAGTATATGCAAAGTATATTTTTTATATGGAACAATAAATTGTTATACATATAGATATATATAGTATTAACACAATATAATCAACAGAAGAACAATAGTTTAAGATTCATTTAAATTCCATTTAATACAAGAACATGAGGTAGTGTAGTTGGTTAGAATTGATTGTGGGTCGATGGTCATGAGTTCAACTCCCAACAATGTCATATATTTTGAATAAATTCTAAATTTATTGCAATTCAATTTCGTTTAAACCAGATTAAAGCGGGTCCAAAAAAACCAATTGAACCGGTGAAATAGACCGAAAAGCGAGCTTTCAAACCGAACCGGTATAAACCGGTTAACCGGATCAATGCATGCCCGGTTCAACGGTCGAACCGACCGGTCCAGTCCGATTTTCAAGACACTGGATTGGACCGAATATTGACTGCATAGCAATATTCTATTCGATCGTCCCACAGAGTAAGAATATTGGGCCGAATATCTAGTCTATTCAGCCAAATATTGCAACAATGATTATAATAGAATCGACGGTCTGAAATAAATTTTATCATCGGGCATTTCTTTCCTGAGAGAAAAATATATATTTCCTGCATCTATAAAGGTGGTTAGATATGAAGATGTACTTGAGTTTATGCATATGACTTGTCAAGGTTCTTTGTTTCCGAGGGGTACCTTGCATTAAACTTCCTACCACACACCTCACACCAATATAGGGTTGCAAAATGGAAGTTGTGTCACCTTTTTTTATATTGTTTGGACTTTGCTATTTGGATGAAAGTTCCCAAACGTTCAAAAGAGATGGCATCCCTACTGCCACTTATTTATAAAATTCAATTATCTGGGATTAAATGGAGTATACCTTACTCTCTTTGCTATCTTAACGCCAAGCCTTTTTTCTCTTACTCTTCTTTTTTTCACTGCATCTGAACATCTTTTTCAGACTAAGAACAAACCCTACCCTTGTATGTTTAAGGCATATACTCGTTTGTTTGACCCAATTACCGAGATAAAGGTCGGAAATTCTTGAATAACTATGGCATTGACGTCCAGATCTAGGCTTTAGCAAGCCCACTTCTACCTCCTACACAACAACAACAACAACAACAAAGCCTTTTACCACAATTAAGTAGGGTCGGCTACATGGATTCTTCGCCTCCATTCAGATCTATCTTGGGTCAATCCCGAGCTTATATCCACAAAACAAAGATCCCTTCGTATGGTCTCTTTCCAACACTTCTTGGGCCGTCCCCGCCCTCTCTTAGCCGGCTCAACATCCCAACACTCACATCTCCTAACTGGTGCATCAGCTGATCTTATCCTCGATCGGAGCAACACCAACTTTCTTTCTGATCGCATCATTCCGAATCCGATCTTTACGTGTGTGTCCACACATCCACCTTAGCATTTTCATTTCTGCTACAGCCATTCTCTGCACATGTCTATGGTTCACAGGCCAACATTCAGACCCATAGAGCATAGCAGGTCTCACGGCTGCTTTGTAATACTTTCCTTTAATTTTTAAAGGAATTTTCTTATCACAGAGAACAGCAAAGGCTCCTCTCCACTTTAGCCAGCCTACATTTATTCTATTAGTAACATCTCCATCAATTTCCCTATCATGTTGCAAAATAGATCCCAGATATCTAATAGAATCTCTCTTCTAAATATTATCATCACCAATCTTCACCTCAATTCGTTCACCATTGCTTCCATCAAAGGTGCACTCCATATATTCTGTCTTAGCCCGACTTATACGAAATCCTTTACTGTGAAACTCATGTCTCCAGACCTCGAGTTTCTCATTTACTCCATCTCTAGTCTCGTCAATCAACACAATATCATCAGCAAATAACATACACCAAGGTAACTCATCCTGAATGTGACTTGTCAACTCGTCCATAATCAAAGTAAAAAGAAATGGACTCAAAGTTGAACCTTGATGTAAACCAATGTTGATGTCAAAATAGCCAGTCTTCCCAGAAGGTGTCCTTACACAAGATAAAGCCCTATCATACCTGTCCTTTATGAGGTTAATGTATAGGACATGCACTTGTCTCTTCTCCAAAACTGTCCACAATATCTCTCGTGGGACAGAATCATAAGCCTTCTCCAAGTCAATAAAGATCATATGGAGGTTCTTCCTTTTAGCTCTACAAAATCTCCATTGTTCTCCTCAGCAAATGGATGGCTTCAATAGTTGAGCGACCTGACATGAATCCGAATTGGTTTTCTTTGACATTGGAAACTTGCCTCAACCTTCTCTCGATCACACGTTCCCAAATTTTCATAGTGTGACTCATCAGCTTGATACCTCTATAATTTGAACAATTTTGAATGTCTCCTTTATTTTTATAAAGAGGCACCACGATACTCCTCCAATCTTCAGGCATTTTCTTGCTTCGCCAAATAACATTGAATAGATTCGTAAGCCAAGTCAAACCGCGCTCACCTAAAACTTTCCATACTTCTACAGGGATGTCATCCGATCCTACAGCTTTCCCAGGTCTCATAACCTTCAAAGCCTCCTCTACTTCCTTTCTTTAAATCCGTCTATAGCTTGCACGATTCAAGTAACTTTCACTACTAGCTAGGTCACCCAAAGTGATCTCTCTATTTCCTTCCCCAATAAAAAGTTTATGGAAGTACTGCTCCCATCTATTCTCTATATCCTTCTTAGTAACAAGCATGTGACCTTCCTCGTCCTTAATGCATCTCACTTGAGAAAGGTCTTCGGTCTTTCTTTCTCTTGCTTTGGCCAACCTGAATATATCCTTCTGGCCTTCCTTAGAGTCGAGATTTTTATACAAAACTTCATAAGCTTTCGACTTAGCTTCGCTTACAGCCTTCTTTGCTTCCTTCTTTGCTATTTTGTAGTTTGTGACAGTTTCCTCTGTTCTATCCTTAGACATAGCTTTAAAGCATGCTCTTTTAATTTTTAGCTTCTCCTGCACCCCTTCACTCCACCACCAAGCCTCCTTTTGACCTGGGGCTCCTCCCTTTGACTCGCCTAGCATCTCTTTGGCTACCTTTCGGATAGAAGATGCTACTGCCTCCCACATCTCGTTTGCACTTCCACTACATTTCCAAGATAAATCTTCTAAAACCTTCTCCCTGAAGCTCGATTGCTTCAGTGGAAGATTCCACCATCTACTTCTAGTGATCTTAGGAACCCTCCTTTTCTTTACCAGTCCTTTTATTTGTACATCCAAGACTAACAAGCGATGTTGGGTTGTCAAACTCTCTCCTGGGATTACTTTGCAGTCTTTACAACACAACCGATCTCTTCTCCTCAACGCAAAGTAATCTATCTGTGTTCTCGTTGGCCCACTCTTATAAGTAATTAAATGCTCCTCCCTCTTCTTGAAGAGAGTGTTTGCAATGAAAAGATCATATGCCGTTACAAAATCCAGGATGACTTTTCCATCTTCATTTCTATCTCCACCATGAACACTAGCATAACCTGCAGCATCTTTTCCCACATGTCCATTAAGATCTCCACCTACGCAAATCATCTCTCTTTGTGGGATTCCTTGTAAAATCTTATCTAGATCCTCCTGAAAAGCTTGTTTAGTCCTTTCATCTAAACCAATTTGTGGTGCATAAACTGAGATTATATTCAGAATTTCTTCTTCAAGCACCAATTTTAACAAAATAATCTGATCCCCGAATCTTTGCACCTCAACCACACAATCCTTCAAATCCTTATGAACAACCACTCCAACACCATTTCTACCCTTATCTTTACCTGAATACCAAAGTTTAAAGCATGTCTTCTCGATCTCCCTTGCTTTCTCTCCAACCCATTTAGTCTCTTGAAGATATAGTATATGAATCTTCCTTCTTTCCATCGTATCCACTATCTCCATCAATTTTCCAGTCAAAGTGCCAATATTCCAACTACCAATCCGCAATTTTCGTTGCAATCTCTTTTGGACTAACTTCTTTACTCGCATGCGTCCATTGTGCGAGAACCCTTGTAAATTTTGGACTGCATCCGGGCGATGATGCAGTGGAACTAGCTTAATTACCCGCATGTGTTCCTCATGCGAGAACCCTTGCAAATTTTGAACTACATCCAGGCTGCGATGTAGCGGCCCTTGCCAATTTTACATTGCATTCGGGCGATGCAACGCGTCGCAAGTAGGGAACGCCCCAACGAAATCTGTATGTTTGCTTAAATCCATATTGAAAAGATCTGACTGTCATGAGGCAACATCCTAAATAATATTTTTTAAAAAAAATTATTTAGGAAGTTGTCTCCGATTATTTTACATTGATTGTCGGCTACCTAACGCAACCCTCCTTATTTACCCGGGCTTGGGACCGACCATGGCTGAGTTCACTTCTACCTCCTAAAAAAAGCAAAAAAGGTGGTTGTTAGAGTATTTCTTTTTTCTCAGTCTGTCCATCAAGATACAATAATATATAGTCGTGGCATGTTATTCCTACGTATGCTTATTACACTTAATAGAATGTGAGGCAAGATGGAAAGTAAGGTTGTAGTATGACAGCTAAGTCTCTAAAGTTGCCCTGTATCTTAACCAACATCCAAAACTTATTCTTCTTATCTTTTAGCTCTCCCTCGTCTTTCAACTATAAGAATGATGAGGAACCCCTTCTCCCTTGCACCTTCGCTCTACCAATCACAATTTTAGGGTTTCGCATGGTACCCTTGCCCTTTCCACCTTTCCCCCAAGCCCTCGATTACCCCAACACCCTCGCCCGTGATCCTGCGCCAATACCTCCTTCGAAGATGGTAGGCTCATGGCCCTACATGTTGCAGAGTTTGTCATCTTCTTTGTGAAAAAATCTCCTTTAGTACAAAGCTACGAATGCTTTTGGTCTTCCTGATGAGGTATGCATATCATGATTTGCAATAAATATGTATAAACTAGGCAAAGCTACTTTGGAAACACTTAAGAGGTCACATTGAGACAACTAACAAGTGTTGGCATTCATATGTACTCTCCCCCTCTTGACACTCACTGTGGACAATCTTGAGGCCTTTCTTGTCTTACTGTCACCACATCTCCTTGTCTTTGTGGGCTTCGTCGTGGGCGATGTTGGAGTATGCGTCATGTGTAGGTGGGTAATTGTATCACTCCGGGGTCTAATAACCACACCCACTTATGTTTAGTCCCACATCTACTAGTTGTGGGACTTGGAGAGTCAGTGAGACCTATATTCGAAGCCCCACACCATCTGTAACAGAGGAGAAAGTTCAATGAACACATCATCCCTTTAAGGCGTTCTCCCGTGGTTTCATCCTACTCCGTAGGGAGTAGGGTTCCATGTAAAATCCATGTATTCTTTATCGTTCTTATTCCATTATATCTGATATTACGCTTTCGCATTCTTCATTTTCTAATATGGTATCAGAGCGGGTTCGATTCTCGAGGAGTTATTTTTCATCATTTGTTCGAGATTCGATTATTGGTATTCTTGAAGAATTTTATGTTAGCAATTGGTTCAAGTCCAAGTTCTAGGGTTTTGCCAGAAGCCCTAATTGCGCCATCAATTCTAGAGCGGTTTGAAAGTTCTAGGGTTTCTACTGAAACCCTAATTTTTTGCTCAGCGATCATCGTCAGTGGTTCAGAAATATAATTAGGATTCCATCTCTGGAACCCTAGATCCAACTGCAGGCAATGCACAAGCGAGGCGGTGCGTGCTCGATTCCACCCTGGATTCGAGAACCCTTCTCGCCATCAGTGACCAGCAGGAGCTTCACTCTAGATTTCAACATGATTCTTGTGGATTTTGTTCTTCGGAACTCATATATCTCTAGCAAGTTATGTTCTCGGATTCATCTTTCGATCTGCATTATTTATTTTTAACATGATGAATGATAGAGGCAACTGATGCAGCAAGGGTTCCCAAATTGGAACCCTAATCATTTCTGATTCAAGTTCACATATAATCAAAGATTGAAAGATCAACATCCATTGAGGGCTACTCAAATATGCGACAATGCCAGCAAACTCTAAAGTCGTCGTTCGATCTACCTCCAAACCGATGCACAGCTATATCATCCATGCCCAAGCTCCAGCGCAAAGAAGCTTCCTTTCGCATACAGGCGATGGCACAATGACGCGATGGCACAACGGAAGCGTGGTGGCCTAGATTTTCTTCCTGCCGAGCTCCGACGCTCCTCTTCCTGCCGAGATTCTCAGAGCTAGGTGGCATCCTCGAATTAGCAGCGAGATACCCCGAAGCAAGCGGTGCTCCTCCCCCCTGCGCGATACCCCGGGTGATCGCGGCAGCGCTCCATCATCTCTACTGCCCCTCTCGTGCTCGAACATCTTCTCCTTTCGTGCTCGAGCATCACCTCCTCTCGTGCAGCCTTCTCACAGCGACAACACCCTTGCATGGAGGCGGCGGTGAATCCAAGAGGTGATGCAGAAGGGTTCTCCATCAAGAGAACCCTAATATGATGAAAAGAACCCCCCTCCCTTTCGTTTGTTTTTTTAAAAGCCTTGTTGGGATGATTTCTTCGAGCCCAGCCAGCAACATAAAAAAATGTATTTTTTAAGCCCAATTTGAGCTATGCGATTGCTACTGGTATGGGCCCAAGCTGATGCAAATAAAAAAAGAGGCGTAGGTTTATTTTAACCCGACAGTGCTTTAAAAAAAAGATCAAAAGAAAGGCACGTACAAAAGAAAAGTTGTACAGAAAAAAAGAAAGATGGTTATAAAAAAGGGAAATAGCCGAGAAAAAAAGAAAAAAAGTCAGAAAAAAATAATGAAATAGGCTTATGTGATTTTTCTCCTGATTTTCTTGTCTTCTCCCAACTTTATTGATGTCATTATTTTCCGACAAGTATGGGAGAAAGGGGGACTTTTGTGTAGAGTTCTACGGCTCTGATTCAAATTCGGATTTCAGATTCTCCAGTTCAGATGCCAGGCCAATTGTCAGACTCTATAGTTTAGATTCAAACTCGACGTTCAGATTGTTTCCTAGTCTTCAATTCGATTACAGATATGTGATCATCAGTTGTGTGGTCCTCGTCTTTATTTTTGGTCTCAGAGTTTTCATGTGATCCATAGGGACTCCAGAGTAGAGATCACATTCTCTGAGCCAGTATGGGAGAGATCCAGAGTACTCCTACGAAGAGAATCATTTCAATTTCAGTGACTCTGAGAGGTGCAATACAGAGCACATGTTCTCCGACGAGGAGACAAAGTTCGACTCACACTCCAGCCCATTTGTTCCTCCTCACCTACACGACATGAGAAGCAACGCCCTCGACAGCAACTAACAGTTGTGTATGCGTTGAGTTGATATTGTCCATAGTGTCTTATATTGTGAATGAGTTCTTTCTATGTGTCCAAGCTGAGCATTGCATGCTCCAGCTTGAGGGGGACTGTTGGAGTATGCATCATGTGTAGGTGGGTAATTGGATTCCTCAAAGGTTCAATTACCATACCCACTTATGTTTAGTCTCACATCTACTAGTTGTGGAACTTGGAGAGTCAGTGGGGGCTATATAAGAAACCCCAAACCACCTGTAACATATGAGAAAGTTCAATAAACACATCAGCCCTTTGAGGCGTTCTCCCATGGTTTCATCCTGCTCCTTAGGGAGTAGGGTTCCACGTAAAATCTCGGTGTTCTTTATTGTTCTTATTCTATTATCTATGATATTACGTTGCCGCATTCTTCATTTTCTAATAGGCAAGTTAGACGAAAATCAGATGGAGAGGAGGAAGTGGTAGAGTCTGCACTGGATGATTAGAGGTGGGGAGGAGGATTGGAGGAGGGCTACCGTCAATGGTGAGGTGAAGGTGAGGAGTGCTACCAAACAAGAAGTAGAAAGATTTGAAGGGGGTTGGACGTTTGTCTTGCATCCCAAACGTGACCATCGTTATTTTAGGTATGGAAGTTATCGCCATGGGATGAGCTATTTCTCGTCCCTGGCTCGATGCTTTTTATGTGAGGTTGTGGCTAACAGAAGATCCTCTTATCCAAGATTGGTGAAGCCGTAACAGGGTTCGTTGTTGTCAGCCATCAAAGAGCCTTCATCTCTTGCAAGGAAAGTTAAGGTGTTCCATTCTTCTGTCTCTTATGCGTCGGTGGTTAGGAGATCCCCTCCCTTGAGTCCAAAGGACGGTTTGGTAATCGGTTGTTGCGGTGAAGATCGAAAGGAAGTCAGCTTGGTGCTTGCATAAGTTCGAAACTGTTTGAGAAATTCCTTCGATGGTGATGTTGAGGACTTAGGTTAGGGTTTGTGCTATGTGAGAGGTCTCTCTCCTGTGGAGGTGGCCCATCTGTTAAGCTCCGAGCTACAACATGGCATTGTTTTGCATTCACCAAGATTCACAGATGGTGAAGGTGCGACACCGACCTACAGGGTGGTTCGAATCTATGGAGCGTTGTTCCTCTCACGCTTCGTAGAGGCATTGAAGACAGCTCTAAAAGAGCTTGGGGTGTTGACGAAGAACCTTGTGGACGGAGGGCTACCTGGATGGGGTCCTCTGATCACTAAAAGAGCTTGGGGTGTTGACGAAGAACCTTGTGGTCGTTCATCATGAGCGTTTTTATAGTGAAAATGCAGTGGCTCATCTCAAGGCGCTTGCTGAACTTTAAAGTGTATAGTCTTGTATCCCCCTCTAAAGAACTAGTACATTTTTTGGTGATTAAATGGTGAAGTTTTTGGATTAAATGGTGAAGTTTTTGGGCATACACCTATACGATGGAAGCCTTTTTTGTTTTTTAAAAAATCAAAAGAGGACTTAATCTGGAAGTTACCTGTAGAGCAACAGAATTTTCACAGAGATGTTTGGAGCAAACACCTTTCCTTTTGGGAGTTAGGGTTCTTGTAGAGTTGTTATTTGGGGGAGTATGGATATGGAGAAGTGGGGAGGGAAGGAGTATCTAGATCCTGAAACCCATGTTCATTTAAGGAGTTATCTATAAGATTTATGGATCTGGGTTTCGAGTCGCCAGTCAGACCGAATGTATAAGGACAGGGAAGAACCAGGTAAATGATTCGGATTTTGAAGAACCGATTATTGAGGAACTAATAAGTTTTAGCCTGAGTTCTATGAGCAAGGGTGTTTTTCAATTCTTAGAAGAAGACCGAAATTGGCTAATCGGGTCCCCTCTTCAACCCGTAACTAATGTGGGATTCCAGAATGCTCACGATGTTGGAACTTCGCTTCAACCGCCAGCGAGTTGCTCATTGGAGCATGATCTCAGCTTCGATCATCTCGCGGTGGAGGAGGAAGAGGGCCTTCGGGTTTCCACCCCTAACCCTAGGGAGCACATAGATCTGTTGACACGAGTGGGGGCTAAAGGACCCTCTATACCTACGAGGGTAGAAAGTGTGGAGAGACCTTTATTCCCTCATTGGTTTCCTCCCCTGGAACAGGTTGTTTCGAGGCTTGAAATTGTGGCTGCTATTGCCCTACCTGTGTCCTCTTCATCCTCATCTGGCGAAGAAAGAAAAACGGGGGAAAATGAAGAGATATCAACCTTAAAAATGCCCAACAAAATCTCGATGTGTCAGTGCTTTCTGTTCTAATGAAAAGTCAAAAGTGGCAACTGTAGCGAGCATGGTTCCAGCATCGAGTCAAAATTTATTAACATGATGAAGATGTTAACTAGGAATGTGAGAGCTCTGGATGACCCGAAGAAGAGGTGTTTAGTTTGAGCCCTTCTAAGAGATTGGTGTTTGATGTGGTGTTGTTACAGGGGACAAAGCTTTCATCTTTCCCATGCAATGTATGGAAGTCATTGGGGGCAGACTATCAGAATACATGATGATTGATGCTATCGGTAGTGTTGGAGGGTTGGTTGTAGCCTAGAAAGCCTCACTTTTCTCTACTATCTCATAGTTGAAGGGTAGATTTGTTTTGATGTATCTATTGGAGAACTTAAGGTTCGGGTGCATTGTGGATGTCTCTTATGTCTATGGCCATTTCTTACCTTCTCAAAGAGCTGAGTTGTGGGTTGATCTCCAATAAGCAAGAGGTTCTTACCCATGCATAGCTTGGTTGGTTGGAGGGGACTTCGATGTCACCCTCCTTTCGTCTGATTGTCATAGTCTGAAAGGGGAGCATGACCCTGGTTTGGTCGATTTTGTTGAGCTGGTTGATGAATTGGAGATGCAGGTGTTAGATGCTTCTGATACAAAGTATACTCGGAGGAACTCTGGATAGTGATCTCTTATTGATCAATTTCCGGTATCACCAGAACTGCAGGAGGTTTTCCTCTCTACAACTTCGACGAGGACTCGTATCAGGATACACTCCCCTGGTATAGGACTATGGTGGAGATGTGATTCCCATAGGTTTTTTCATATTCGAGCGAGCATGGCTCCATGAGGAGAATTTCAGGAAAAAAAACTTCCACGATGTGTTCCGGTTATGCGGTCGCTTGTGTGGCACAGAAGCTTGTTTCCCTTCATGATAGGCTATGTCTGTTAAAGAAGGAAGTTAAAGAGGCGAGAAGAGCACCGCCGAGGCAGAAATGGAGATTCGCAGACTTGATGAGCTAGAGGGTGTCAGAGATCTAACAATGGAAGAGTGTTAGAAAATCGGAAGCGGAAGCGGAATGATAAAACATAACTAAGAACAAGAAACATAGACATGGAAGACCATGATTTTGCGTGGAACCCTACTCCGTGAGGAGCGGGATGAAACCACGGGAGAAGCCCTCAAAGGGGCGGATACTTCATTCCTTTTTCTCAATGAGTACAGGAGGTCTGGGGCTCTTTATATAGCCTCTCCAGAGCCTCCAAGTCCCACCGTTGGACGATGTGGGACTAAACACTGGATGGGGTAAATGGATCTCCTCCAGGATCCATTTACCCTGCTACAACTCAATAGGCGCATACAACTTATGCTCCAACACTCCCCCTCAAGCTGGAGCATGCAATGCTCAGCTTGGACAAACAGACAGATACTCAACTCAACGCTACAAAACACTACGGACAATATCAACCCAACGCGCACATTGCTGCAGTCGAGGACGTTGCTTCTCATGCCGTGCAGGTGAGGAGGACGAACGGGCTGGAGTGTGAGTCGACTGAAGACTCGGAATCTGACCATCGAGTCTGAACTGCGCATGAAGTCTCCTCGTCGGAGAACTGGGTCTCTCCCATCTGGCTCAGAAAATGGTGCACTGCTCTGGTGTACCTATGATACCACATGAAAACCCTTGCCCTCAAGGGAATGGTCCTCTACTCTGGAGTCCCTATGGCTCACATGAAAACTCTGGCCGAACAACAACAAGAATGATGGGGACCTCTGACAATGATGGCAACATATGCACATCTGACAATGACCGCACACTTGTGCGTATCTGAAATTGGAGACTCGGAATCTCTCTGATGTCGAGTCTGAACCTGCGCATCACACTGTGGACTCGGAATCTGAACGTCAAGTCTGAAACTTGCGCATCTGAAAATCTTCATCTGAAAAACTTGTAGAGTCTGGAAATTCTGAATGGTCTGGAGACTGGCATCTGCATCTGAATCTGGATCATGAACAGACCTGTGACTCTACATATACTCCCCCTTTCTCCCATACTTGTTGGAAAACATGAAAATCGACAAAGTTGGGAGAAGACAATATAATGGGGAGAAAACAAAACATTCTTGCGGCTTATCATCATTTTTTTTAAACCGTCACAATTTTTTTTTTTGAAGCCGTCACATTCCTTTTTTTTACGGCCTTTTTTTCACTTTTTTTTTAAAAAAAGAGGCACATACCTTTTTTTTAGCCTCTTTTCTCTCTCCCTTTTTTTTCTCACAAAATACTTGCATACGGGTTTATTTTTAACTAGGCCTCCCTCCCCCTTTTTTTCATCATTTTTTTACAACAGGCCCACTACTCTTGTTTAGGGTTTTACCAAAGTGGAACCCTTTTTTTTCTATCGCAAACGCGCGTTGGAGAAGCGGGAGGGGCGGTGCCGCCAAAGGGTTCGGAGGGGAGGGGGGGTGGGGCGCAACACCGCCTGATGGAGCAGGAGTCGGAGAGCGGCAGCCAGAAGGCGCCTCCTACATCCGTGTCGCCTGAGAGGGTGATCTGGGAGGTTGCGCGAGAAGCGGGCTTCACACATCGCCAGGAGGAACGGAGCTCTCGCGCGCCGCCTGAACTTTGCGACTGTCGCCTGTCGCCTGAACTTTGCGTCTGGAGCGCCTGCCGCCTGAGCACCGGGAATCTCTGGGCGCGGTTAGGGGAGCACGCCTGCGGGAGGACTCGATCGCGCGGGTTTGAAGGGGAGGCTTCACGCGCACGCATGGGGAGTATCTGCGGGAGGAGGACTTCGTGATCTCGATATGTGCCAGATGTTGCCACCTGGGTACTATTGGGGCTGCGCAAGGCTGGTCGGCAACAGGGGCCAGCCTGGAACTTTGGATATGGTTCCCTGCAGGAGATGTCCTCGCATGGATCGGGCTGCAAGATATGGAGA
Organism: Ottelia alismoides; assembly: GCA_037367405.1. NCBI lineage: Eukaryota > Viridiplantae > Streptophyta > Magnoliopsida > Alismatales > Hydrocharitaceae > Ottelia > Ottelia alismoides. Next base: position 369,092 of record JAZKJV010006777.1, on the reverse strand, counting down.
AGCTGCAGGACTTTCGTGCGTATCTGAACCGATTTGAACACCATGAACGAAACAAGATTTGCAGATCTGGCGGCCTTGATGTTGATGCTGAAACATAGGGTTTCAAAAACAAACCCTAGGACTTTTCTTGTACAAGAACTTGAATCGAACAATAAATATTCAAAATCATCTTCAAGAACTAAAAATCGAATCTCGAACAAGCAATGGAAAAACTTATTCCACGAGAATCGAACCCGCTCTGATACCATGTTAGAAAATCGGAAGCGGAAGCAGAATGATAAAACATAACTAAGAACAAGAAACATAGACATGGAAGACCATGATTTTACGTGGAACCCTACTCCGTGAGGAGCGGGATGAAACCACGGGAGAAGCCCTCAAAGGGGCGGATACTTCATTCCTTTTTCTCAATGAGTACAGGAGGTCTGGGGCTCTTTATATAGCCTCTCCAGAGCCTCCAAGTCCCACCGTTGGACGATGTGGGACTAAACACTGGATGGGGTAAATGGATCTCCTCCAGGATCCATTTACCCTACTACAACTCAATAGGCGCATACAACTTATGCTCCAACAAAGAGCTTTGAGAGAGAAAAGTGACAGAGTATAGTCGTGTCAAAAGATAAGAACAGATTTCCTAAGTGGAGGCAGCAGACGTGACAATCTTGGGTTAAGGAGGGGGATGCTATGGCCTACTTCCACAGAGTAGCTAGTGGAAGGTGAGCACAATTTAATTAAATCTATCGTGGTCAATGACACAAGAGTGGAGGGAGATCGTGAACGAGCTATTGCTGACCATTTCTTAGAGTTCTCTAGACGGTCAGAGAGAAGGACTTAGAGGTGGACGGGCTAGGGGGCTAGCCAGCTTTCTAGGCAACATGCGGAAAGTTTGATTTTGAGCTTCACGAATGAGGATGTGAAAGCAGTTGTTTGGAGTTTGAATGTGGATGGCACGCATGAACCTGATGGATTCCCTATTTTCTTCTTCAAGGAATTTTGGTCGATCGTTGGGAAAGAGGCTATTGATATGGTGGTGGAATTTGCATGTGGTAATGCAGGTTTGGAGAGGATCAACAGGGCCCTCATCTTCTTACTTCCAAAGAAGGATGTGGTCATGCATACAGAGAATTTCTACCAGATTGCTCTATCCAATGCTAGTTATCTTATTATACCCAAGGTGTTGAAAATGACTGAGCAGAATTTTGGATTATATTATCTCTCAGTTGCAATCAGCTTTTATTTCTAGAAGACAAATTGGTGACAGCCTAGCAATGGCCACGGAGATCATTGCGGACTGAAAGAGGCATAGTGATGTAGCGTAGATCGATGAATTGGGGCTCAATTAAGATTTTTTTTCGTCCGTTGAATTTTATCAAATAGGGTTTAATTTTCTGTCGGTTAATTAAAGTTTAAATAAATTAGCGCCAAGTTAAATTTATTGAGTCCTTGCAAATTCTTATTTGCATCAATTACTATCATTACATGGCCTACAGATTGTCCCCACGATCTGATGATCCTTCCAAGTGTTCACGTAGGCACAAGATCAAAGAAGGTGTCTAAAGGATCATATAAACTGGTCCGACTGTCTGAAAATCGCAGCAATGATGCAACAGGCATGCATGGAAATGCAACGTGGTATATGACAAATGCTAGAGTCAAAGAATTCGAAGTCTCTTGTTGTTGTCCAGGAATTTCACGAGCCTCCAATCCCTTCCTCAATGCTACAAGTCAGCGACTACCAAAAGGGAGAAAAACAAGAAAAAAGTGTCATCAACGATTTGTTTCAGATTTGTCGCTACAGGTGGAATTGACAACCGTGACTTGCGATCGGGCCACCGCTATAGCCCTTAAAGCTCCTTCCACCGTCTTCCCACCTGAAGTCGAAGCCGCTGCAGCCGTTACTTAAAGGAAGAAGAAACCCTAATGAGGGTTGAGGACTCATCTTCAATTGGATCTCCTAAAATAATGGGTGAGATGTTTTGGGAAAATTACAAGCAGCCCCTCCTCGCAAGACTTTTTCTCTAAAGGGCCAATTGGATGTTAACTTATGTTATGGATTTCGTTTAGCTGAAGGGGTAAACAAATTGCATTTACACCCCTCTTTTCCCAAGAATTACAAAAGGAATATGGAAGAGGGAAAGGGCTAACCAATTATGGGATCAAATTGAGATCAATTTGTCGTGCATGCAGTTAGAAATCAAGCAATTCGTCAGGAGACGAATTTTTTGAAGGCGGAAAGCTGATGCAGCGTGGATCGATGAATTGAGGCTCAATTAAGATTTTTTTCGTCCGTTGAATTTTATCAATTAAGTTTAATTTTTCGTCTATTAATTAAAAGTAAATTAGCGTCAAGTTAATTTTATTGAGCCCATTGCAAATTCTTATTTGCATCAATTGGTATCAGAGCATGGCCTACAGATCATCCCCACGATCTAACAATCCTTCCACGCATTCACATAGGCACAAGATCAAAGAAGGGTGTCTAAAAGACCGTATAAACTAGTCGAGTGTCTGAAGTTCGCAGCGATGATGCAACAGACATGTATGGAAATGCAACGTGGTATACAACAAATGCTAGAGTCAAAGATTTCGAAGCCTTTTGTTGCTATCCAAGAATTTCGCAAGCCTCCAATCCCTTCCTCGATGCTATAGGTCAGCGACTACCAAGAGGGAGAAAAACAAGAAAAAAGTGTTTTCAACGACACCCTTCTTCTTGTCCACCACGTTTCAGATCCGTTACAAGTGGAATCAACTCCACCAATGCCTCGAGCCCCCTTGCAACTCCCCTACACCAACTCCGCACCTCTGGTGACCCCCCCCCCCAGCCCCGCTGCAGCCATCCCTTTCACCTTCGAAGACCCATATCCCAGATCTATAGCGTGCCAACAGAAGCATGGTCACCGTCGCCATTGTTGCTACCACCTAGGCCACAACCGTGACCTACGATCAGGCCACCACCATAGCCCTTGGAGCTCATGCCACCATCTTCCTACCTGAAGTCGAAGCCGCTGCAGCCATTACTTGAAGGGAGAAGAAACCCTAACAAGGTTTGAGGACTCATCATCAATTGGATCTCCTAAAATAAGAGGTGGGATGTTTTGGAAAAATTACAAGCAACCCCCTCCTCACAAGAGTTTTTATCTAAAGGGACAATTGGACGATAACTTATGCTATGGATTTTGTTTAGTTGAAGGGGTAAACAAACTGCATGTACACCCCTCTTTTCCCAAGAATTACAAAAGGAATATTTTTTTGAAACTAAAAAGGGTGATCCCCCATTGCAGGGGTCACCGCCGTAAAGATTTCATTAAAAAAATTTGAGTACATTACCGTGAGATCCAGAAATTATAAAGTGCATTATAGTATGTCAAAAATTACAAAAGGAATATGGAAGAGGGGAAAGGGTTAACCAATAATGGGATCAAATTGAGCACAATTTGTCGCACATGCAGTCAGAAATCAACAGGAGACGAATTTTTCGAAATGGTAGAGAGCTGATGCAATGTAGATCGATGAATCGGGGCTCAATTAAGATTTTTTCGTGCGTTGAATTTTATCAATTAGGGTTTAATTTTCCATCTGTTAACTGAAGCTTAATTAAATTAGTGTCGAGTTAATTTTATTGAGGTCGTTGCAAATTCTTATTTGCATCACATAGAATCAAAGGAGGGATGTGGAAAGTGAACTTCTCTAAGGCGTATGACAAGCTTGACTAGCGTTTCCGTTGGGCAGCACTAGCGAAACGAGATTTCATGGATATCTAGATCCCTTGGATAAAGCGATGTGTCACCACAGCCTCTTACTCGGTCCTCGTCAATGGATGTCCTGAGGGCGGTTTCTACCAGCCGTAGAGGGAATGTGTCATGGGTGTCCCCTTGCACCAATGCTTTTTATCATTGTAGCTGATGTGTTGCCTTGTATGGTTGATCAAGTATTGCAACAGAGTTTTACTGCAGGTTACTCCCTTGAGATATTCACATTCCTCTCCTTCAGTTTGCCCATGACACCATTTTTTTCATTGAAGGAGGAAGGGAGGAAGCTAAGGGGATGTCTACAGTGCTTGAGATTTTTGGGGACCTTTCTCAACTTGTTCTTAATCATAGTAAATCTATGGTTATTCCATTTGGCATGGAAGATCTGGAAGCCCGAGCATTTTATACGAAATTTGGGACGGGGAGAGGGTCCCTGCCTATTCGTTACCTCGGGTTACTTTTATCATGTGGTAGACTTAAGATTGTTGTTTGGCTTCCTTTGATTGAGAAGATAGAAAAAAAGTTGTCTGGTTGGAGGGCATCAATTTTGTCTTGAGGAGGTCGTTTGATGCTTTTAAAGGAAATGCTTTCTGCTATTCCAGTGTTCTTTTTGTCAGTGAGACTCCTTCCCGTGGGGATATGTCGGTGGATTGAGTTGATTATGAAGAGATTCTTTTGGGGGAAGTCGGGCCAGGAGGGCTCTGGAATCCATCTTGTAGATTGGGAGACGATCACGCAATCTAAATCCACGGGCAACCTTGGGATTCATCGCCTTGATTCTATGAATGAGACCCGTATTTTGAAGTGGGTGTGATTGATTTGGGGAGAGGTGAGCACCTTTGTTGCAGACTTATTCATTGCATTTAAAGATTCCCAGCTCACAGGAACCTTGCATAAACTCAGTTTTCCCTTCATCCATCTGGAAGGGAATTAAAGCACTTATTTCGCGGTTTCCAGATCTATTTTGCTCAGTACTTAGTAGCGGTAACTCTTTTGCATTTTGGACCGGCGATGAAGCTTAAGCAACGTGCTACCCCCAGCTTTTTGCTTTAGTGACAGATCGTGAGGCACATACAGTTGACTGTTGGATAAATGGGAGTAGGATGCCTTATTTTTTGACAGGTTTTTTGAATCAGTGCATGGATGGTTATTTATTACTCTTGAACACTGTGAGTGGCATTGAGGGCCCGACTAACAAGCGTAATCATTGGGTTTGGAAAGACTATGCTTTTTCAGTGACAGATAGCATACAAAGCAGTGGATAGATCACCACCTACTATGGAGGGCAACCTAGTCCGGGATTGTAACTTTGTTTGGAGTTTGAAACTTTCGAGCAGAATCAGCATTTTTATGTGGCTATTCAGAAGAAAGCATATCCTTACTGTAGAAATAGTTCATAGTTTCATTATCTCTTTATGTTGTTTATCGTTATTTCTTTATTTTATATAGACCTCTCTGTAATTTACCCTTTAGGTCTCTCCCTATATAAGAGAGCCTAGGGTTTTCTGAATCAATAATGAAGTCTCTTTTCCCAACATGGTATCAGAGCCACCCTAGGGCTCTCCTCCCTCCCGCCGCCCCTTCCCCACCCGCCTCCCTCTTCTCGGAATCGCCGCCCTCCCTCCCGCCGCTTCTCTCTCCAGCGGCAGCCCTCAATCGCCGCCGCTATCTCCTTCTCCATCTCCAGCGGCAGCCTTCCATCGCCGCTTCTGGATCCAGCCCTCCATCTGGTTGGATCCCAGCCCCTAGCGGCCTCCTCCAATAGCCCCTGCCAGCCGCCGAAGGGGATCCCAGCCCCCAGCGGCCTCCGCCAATAGGCGGCATCTCCATCTGCTGCCCGCGCACGTCCTCCGGGTGCGTGAACAGCAACACGCACAAGGTCTTCTAGCGGCTCCTAGCCGCTGAAAGGGTTGTCAGCCTCTTGTTAGGCGTGCCCTAGTTTCTTCCACATCCGTTCTATAGATTTGAGTGCGTAACGTCTACATACGCACTCAAATTCGATGCAGTTTTTGTAGACATCCAGCATCACGTCTACATATCCTAGTTCTTCTCCAAGCGGCAGTATGTCAGAATCAAAAGTTGATATGCCCTCCACCGGCGCATTCAAAGGTCCTGCGCCAATAGTCAAGATGGACGGGTCTAACTATGAGCTCTGGGCTATGCAGTTCATGAGCCTTATGAAGTCGAATGGTAAGAAACATATTCTTACCGAGGATGAGCCCGCAGAGAAGACTGGGATCTATGCCTCATGGGAGGATGATGATTCCTATGCAAAGGTCTGGTTGTCCGGCACCTTAACAACGGAGATTGCCAACGACGTCCTCCATCAGCCCACTGCTAAGGCAATGTGGGAAATTCTTGCCGCCACATATTCGCAAGTGCGAAATGAGACGAAGATGTTGCAGCTTCAGCACGACATATTCACAATGAAGCAGAGCGGCAGACCTCTCCATTCTCTTTATACATACCTAAGAGGGATGTTCGAGAAGTTATACAGTATCATCCCTCTGACTGCAACTCCTGAGCAGCAGAAGGCGTTTCGAAACGCCACCATGGTTGGTGTTCTACTTGCGGCCCTTGACCCTGAGTACGATGCAGCTCGATCTCAGATTCTCGCTGATGCAGTTATTCCTCCAGTTGAGGATGTTTACAGACGGCTTAGCCGCATTCCAGTCTCCTCCAGCTCTTCTACTCCACCTCCTTCAGCGATGGCAGTCTCGCGTGGGAGAGGTGGACCACCATCTGGCCGTGGTCGTGGACGTGGCCGTGGACCCCAGGGGAGGGGTGGTCGCTTTAGTCAGACATGCTCCTATTGTCATCGCACAGGACACTCGGAGGAGACATGCTATTCGAAGCATGGATTTCCAGCATCAGCACGTATTGCAGAGCACTCTCAGTCTCCACTGACTTCTACTGCAGATAGTCGATTTGACGAACTTGTGGCCCGTCTCCGAGAGACTATGCCACATGCTTCTGGTGATTCGTCTGGTGGTTCCTCAGATATTGCTGCCACTGCCTCTGCCAGTTCTTCTGCAGCCGCAAGCTCCTCAGGTAGATCTACTACACCTCATGATATATCTGACTGGATTATTGATTCTGGAGCCACACATCATCTCTGCCGAGATAGAGGTAGATTACAGGCCTACAGGGACATTCCTCCCGGTCGTTCAGTGCAGATAGCAGATGGTACCCATTCGCCCCTTATTGGACAAGGGGAGGTTTTCCTGTCCTCCACTTTGCAATTACAGAATGTTCTGCATGCTCCTGAGTTCTCAATGAATTTGCTATCTATTAGTCAGATTACGAAGGATTTGAATTGTCGTGCCATATTTGACCCGTCTTCTCTCATTTTTCAGGACATACTCACGGGCAAGGTGATTGGATGTGGCTCTGAGCAGAATGGTTTATATCGGCTGGTCCGGGATTCATATGCTGGCGTCTCCACTCATTCTGCTAGACCAGTCTCTCCGTACATTTGGCATCTCCGATTTGGTCACCTTCCACTTCAGAAAATGCGCCATCTTTTGCCTCAGATCTCTCCTAGTTCTTCGTTTCAATGTGAAGCGTGTCAGTTGGGAAAGCATCACAGGTCGAGCTTCCCACGTCGTCTGAGTCGGAGCAGTAGCTCCCCTTTTGAGTTGTTACATATAGATATATGGGGTCCAAGTCGTGTTCCCGATCATCAGGGACACAGGTTTTATCTTGTGGTAGTGGATGATTTCTCTCGTGTGTCATGGGTCTTTCTTTTGAAAAATAAATCTGAAGCAGGAAATGTGATCAAAAACTTGATTAATGAAGTGTTCAATGTCTTTTCTGCAAATGTCAAATATGTTCGGACCGATAATGCCCTTGAATTTTGTACACGCTTACTTTCACAATTCCTGTCATCAAAGGGCATTATTCACCAAACCACTTGTGCATATACCTCACAACAAAATGGTGTCGCGGAAAGGAAGCATCGCCATCTCTTAGATATTACTCGTACATTGTTGATTCAGAGTTGTGCCCCTATTTCTTTCCGGGGCGATGCTGTTCTTACTGCTTGTTATCTGGTCAACCGAATGCCATCCTCAGTACTTGGTGAAAAGATACCTATGTCCATTATTTTTCCAGATAAGGAGTTATTCTCACTAACTCCACGTGTCTTTGGTACTGTTGCTTTTGTGCATCGTCTATCTCCCGGACTTGACAAACTCTCTCCTAGAGCAGTCAAGTGCGTCTTTGTTGGTTATTCCAGAACTCAGAAGGGCTACCGGTGTTATGATCCCACAACTAAGAGGTATTTTGTGAGTGCCGATGTCACTTTCTTTGAGTCTGTCATGTATTTCTCTCCTGGAGGTGACAGAATGGTACCATCCACTACCACTGATGATATCTATGTTCCTCCACCACCTACACCACCTGTGTCTGTCTCCACGCCAGCACTACCTCCACCACCCCCACCACCTCCTCCACCTCCACCCATTCCACGGCCCATCATATCACCATTACCTATGTTCTATAAACGTCGGTCGGGTCCTGCTCAGACTACACTCCAGCCGATCATCACGCCTCAGGTATGTTCAGATGGCATTACTACTGACGGGTCAGATTTGGTACATGTGCAGGATCCTTCAGTACAGGCAGACACTACTCCATCTAGTACAGCAGATGATGATCTTGATGTTCCGATTGCTATTCGGAAGCAAAGGAGGCAATGTGCCTCGTATCCTTTCGCTTCACAGGTTTCCTTTCACCGTCTCACTGGGGATTTTCAGAGATTTGCCACAGCCTTGTCTTCCGTGGATATACCACGGACATACCAGGACGCCTTACAGAATGAATGCTGGAGATTAGCAATGGAGGACGAAATGAGGGCACTACAGTCTCGTGGCACTTGGTCCTTGGTTCCTGCACCTTCTGATGCATCCATTGTGAGCTGTAAATGGGTCTTTACAGTCAAATATCATGCAGATGGCACGTTGGATAGATACAAAGCACGCTTGGTTGCCCGTGGGTTTACACAAACCTACGGTGTGGATTACATGGATACTTTCTCTCCAGTGGCGAGGCACTCTACACTTCGTATTCTATTATCTGTTGCTGTGGTACGTGATTGGAGCATATGTCAACTGGATGTGAAGAATGCCTTTCTGTACGGTGACCTACAGGAGGAAGTCTACATGCAGCAGCCACCTGGGTTTACTGCTGAGGGGGAGAAGCACATGGTTTGTAGACTTCACAAGGCGATATATGGTCTCAAACAGAGTCCCAGAGCATGGTTCCAGAAGTTGTCTAACCTGATTGAGCAACAGGGATTCAAGAGGTCAAATGCCGATCACTCATTGTTTGTCCAGAAGTCATCGGCAGGTACGGTTGTCATTATGGTCTATGTGGATGATATTCTTGTTACAGGAGATGATGTTCAGGGCATAAAGAGGGAAAAGGCATTCCTAGGCAGTCAGTTCGTTACAAAGGACCTTGGAACCCTAAGATATTTTCTGGGGTTGGAATTTGCAAGGAATGCACAAGGCTTGGTGATGACACAACGGAAGTATATTACAGACTTCCTGACTGAGACTGGCATGGATGGGTGCAAACCATCTAGTATTCCCATGGACCCCAGCATGAAGCTATATGATGGTGATACAGATGAAGTGGATAAGAGGAGATATAGAGAAATGGTGGGAAAACTCCTCTACATTACCATTACTCGTCCAGACATTGCATTTGCTGTTAGCAGGGTGAGCCAATTTATGGAGCAGCCAAGACAGGTTCACATGGATGCTATACACATGATTCTGAGATATCTGAAGTCTTCTCCAGGGTCAGGGCTACTATTCAGGAAGGACACAGACTTATCTGTCTCAGCGTGTGCAGATACAGACTATGCAGGATGTCCTAAGGACCGAAAATCAACCTCAGGGTTTGCAGTGTTTATTGGAGGCTCTTTGGTTTCTTGGAAAAGCAAGAAACAAACTGTCGTGGCAAGGTCCAGTGCAGAATCTGAATATAGGGTCATGGCTCAAGCCAGCACGGAGATGATGAGGGTTCGCTCTGTACTAGAAGATCTACATGTAGCTGTGCCCCTGCCTATGAAGCTCCAGTGTGACAATCAGGCAGCATTGTTTATTGCCAACAATCCAGCTTTCCATGAAAGGACCAAGCATATCGAAGTTGACTGCCATTACACGAGGGACTTGATCCAGAGAGGATTGATATCTACTGCCCATGTGAGCTCGGGAGATCAGACAGCAGATATATTCACCAAGCCACTGCTCAGAGGACCGTTTCAAAAATGTTCATCCAAGCTGAGCATGATAGATATCTATGCTCCACCTTGAGGGGGAGTGTAGAAATAGTTCGTAGTTTCATTATCTCTTTATGTTGTTTATCGTTATTTCTTTATTTTATATAGACCTCTCTGTAATTTACCCTTTAGGTCTCTCCCTATATAAGAGAGCCTAGGGTTTTCTGAATCAATAACAAAGTCTCTTTTCCCAACACATACTAGAGACCAATGTGTAGGTTTTTCAAAGGAGTGTCCGATCTATTCACTCTTTGTGGTGTGGAGATAGAGACCCTGGAGCATCTTTTCTTCCGTTACGAAAGAACTTCAAGGACTTGGCTAGAGTTTCATATCGCATGGGTGAACATTACTAGTTTGTGGGCTTTTGGGATTCTCTTTATAATGCGAAACGTAAGTCAAAGGAGGGGCTTCTTCTACCTGTAGAGGCTATTTGGGCATTGTGGCTGGCCAAGAATTGTGCACTCTTTGCCGCACAATGGTTTTATATTGATAATGTAATCCCACATGCCAAAACTCTCCTCGAGTCTTGGCTTCTATAAATCATTGTTTTCTCATTTATTAATACATTTAGGGTGGACAACATAGCGTGTTACCCCCTTTTTTGGCTTAAAAAAATTCTTTCAACTATAATATAAGTAGGATAGTAATCATAATATCAAAATAGCCTTTATTGCAATGGTTCTATTTCTAGTAGGTATCGCTTGATACAATAGCATTACCTAATTGGACAATGTAGATGATCATATTCTGCATCTTTGCATCCCTCACGTGCAAACCAATGGTTTGTAGGTGAACCCCCACTAACATGATCATAAATCTAGCCTCTATAATCTTGAATTTTGGCATCGATCACCACAAAATGAGCATGACATTTATAGCCAAAACCCCTCTGAAAAACTTTCAACTAGTCCCTTGTGATGAGAACTATAATGAAGATGCTACTAAGTGGATGGTAAACATAACCTTTATCGTCTTGTACTCTTTTTAAACTTTAAAAAGTTCCCATAGTATGGCATATATAGTCAAATCTAAATTTGAAAACTATGGCACTGATGTCTAGCTATAGGCTTCAACAAGCCCGCCACTACCTCCTAAAAAGGAAAAAAAGTTGGTTGCTTAAGTCTTTCTTTTTTCTCAGTTTATCCTTCATCAAGCTACTAAATATATAGCCATGGCATGTTACTCCTATGCATGCTCATTACGCTTAGTAAAATGTGAGTCAAGATGGAACGCGAGTATGTCATATGATAGCTAAGGCTAAAGTAGCCCTTTGTCTTTACCAACGTCCAAAACTTATTCTTCTTATATTTTATCTCTCCCTCATCTTTCAACTATAATCCAAGTAGGATAGTAATCATGTATCAAAATAGCTTTTATCGCAATGGTTCTATTTCTTGTAGGTATCCCTTGATACAATAACATTACCTAGTTGGACATTGTAGATAATCATATTCTGGATCTTTGCAGTCCTTACATGCAAACTAATGTTTTGCTGGTGACCCCCATTAACATGATCATAAATCTCGCCTCGATAATCTTGAACTTTGGCATCGATCGCCACATAATGAGGAGAATGACATTTATTGCCAAAATCCCTACGAAAAACTTTCAAGTAGTCCCTTACGATGAAATCTATAATGAAGATGTAACTAAGTGGATGGTAAACATAACCTTTATCATCTCACACTCTTTTTAAACTTAAAAAAATTCCCATAGTATGGCCTATATATTCAAATATAAATTTGAAAACTATGGCATTGATGTCCAAAACTAGGCTTCAACAAGCCCGCCTCTACCTCCTAAAAAAGCAAAAAGTTGGTTGGTTGAGTCATTCCTTTTTCTCAAGCTATCCTTCATCAAGATACAGCAACAGCAACTACAACAACAACAAAGCCTTTTCCCACTTTAAGTAGGGTCAGCTACATGGATTTTTTCCTCCATTCCGATCTACCTTGGGTCATTCTCGGGCTTAGATCCAAAAAACTAAGATCCCTTCGTATAGTCTCATTCCAACACTTCTTGGGCCTTCCACGCCCTCTTCTAGCCGGCTCAACATTCCAAAACTCACATCTCCTCACCGGTGCATCAGTTGACCTCTTTTGCAAATGGCCAAACCACCTTAAGCGATTTTCTCGCATCTTATCTTCAATCGGAGCAACACCCACTTTCATTCTTATGGCATAATTCTGAATCTGATCTTTAAATGTGTGTGTGTGTCGACACACCCACCTTGGCATTTTCATTTCTACTACCGTCATTCTCTGCACATGTCTATGGTTCACAGGCCAACATTCAGACCCATATAGCATAGCAGGTCTCACAGATGCTTTATAGAACTTCCTTTGATTTTCAAAGGAATTTTCTTATCACAGAGAACAGTGGAGGCTCCTCTCCACTTTAGCCAACCTGCATTTATTCTATTTGTAATATCTCCATCAATTTATCCATCATGTTGCAAAATAGATCCCAAATATCTGAAAGAATCTCTTTTCTAAATGTTATCATCATCAATCTTAACATCGATTCCTTCATCATTGTTTTCATCAAAAGTATACTCCATATATTCAGTCTTAGCCCTACTTATACGAAATCCTTTAGTCTCCAAAGCATGTCTCCAGACCTCAGGCTTCTCATGTACTCCATCTCTAGTCTTATCAATCAACACAATATCATAAGCGAATAACATACACCAAGTTATCTCGTCCTGAATGTGTTGTCAACTCGTCCATACACAACAACAACAAAGCCTTTTCCCACAATTAAGTAGGGTCGGTTACATGGATTCTTCACCTCCATTCAGATCTATCTTGGGTCAATCTCGGGCTTACGTCCAAAACTAAGATCCTTCGTATAGTCTCTTTCCAACACTTCTTGGGCCGTCCTTTCCCTCTCTTAGTCGGCTCAACATCCCAACACTCGCATCTCCTAACTGGTGCATCAGATGATCTTCTTTGCAAATGACCAAACCATCTTAAGCGGTTTTCTCGCATATTATCCTCGATCGAAGCTACACCAACATTCTCTCTGATTGCATCATTCCGAATACGATCTTTACGTGTGTGTGTGTGTGTGTGTGTCCACACATCCATCTTAGCATTTCATTTCTGCTATAGCCATTTGTTGCACATCTCTAGGGGTCACAGGCCAACATTCAGATCCATAGAGCATAGCAGGTCTCACAGCTGCTTTGTAAAACTTTCCTTTATTTTTTAAAGGAATTTTCTTATCACAGAGAACGGTAGAGGCTCCTCTCCACTTTAGCCAAACTGCATTTATTCTATTAGTAACATCTCCATCAATTTCCCCATCATGTTGCAAAATAGATCCCATATATCTAAAAGAATATCTCTTCTGAATGTTATCGTCACCAATCTTCACCTCAATTCCTTCACCATTGCTTCCATCAAAGGTTCACTACATATATTCTGTCTTAGCCCTACTTATATGAAATCCTTTAGTCTCCAATGCATGTCTCCAGACCTCAAGCTTCTCATTTACTCCATCTCTAGTCTCGTCAATCAACACAATGTCATCAGCAAATGACATAAACCAAGGTAACTCATCATGAATGTAACTTGTCAACTCGTCCATAATCAAAGTAAAAAGAAATGAACTCAAAGCTGAACCTTGATGTAAACCAATGTTGATGTCAAAATAGTCAGTCTTCCCAGACGGGGTCCTTACACAAGATAAAGCCCTATCATACATGTCCTTTATGAGGTCTATGTACAGGACAGGTACTTGTCTCTTCTCCAAAACTCTCCACAATATCTCTCGTGGGACATAATCATAATCCTTCTCCAAATCAATAAAGATGATATGGAGGTTCTTCCTTTTGGCTCTATAAATCTCCATTGTTCTCCTTAGCAAATGGATGGCTTCAATAGTTGAGCGACCTGGCATGAATCCGAATTAGTTTTCTTTTACATTGGAAACTTGTCTCGTATTTTACAAGCATATGACTTGTCAACTTGTCCATAATCAAAGTAAAAAGGAATGGACTCTGTGGAGAAGAGAGACAGAATGTGATATCTATTCCATAGGGCTAGGGTCTCTTATATAGAGAGAAAATCCTAGAGAGTACAAGAGGAAAAATACATGAATACCCCTGAGGGGTTACGGAACCCGAAGGGTTAAAGGTTACGGAACACGAAGGGTCAAGGGTTACGGAACCCGAAAGGTCAAGGGTTATGGAACCCGAAAGGTTACAAATATAATTGTAATATAATAATTCTAACACTCCCCCTCAAGTTGGAGCATATCTGTCGATCATGCCCAACTTGGATACTAAGTACATTAGACGCTTCCTTGGAAGAGCCTTTGTGAGGATGTCTGCAAGTTGAAGTTCAGTGGAGATGTGTGGAGTGCTGATTCGTCCTTCTCGTACCGCATCACGAATAAAATGGCAATCAACTTCAATGTGTTTTGTCCGCTCATGGAAAACTGGATTGGTGGCGATGTATGTGGCAGACTTGTTGTCGCAGTATAAGGGTACAGGAGTGACAAGATTATCCCCAACAAACATGGCGTATCCTGTAGTGGATCGGCGGTCCTCAGGAGAGCTAGCATAGTCAGAATCTGTATAGGCGGAGATATTAGTGTGTCCATTCACCCCATAGAAAAGTCCACGTCCGGGAGATTCCTTCAAATATCGAAGGATCAAAAGAACATCCTGCCAGTGACTGTAAAGAGGCTTCTCCATATATTGACTGGCTCTGCTCACAGCATATGATATGTCCGGCCTAGTAACAGTGAGATAGAGTAATTTTCCCACTACGCTTCTGTATCGTGTTGCATCCTCAAATGCTGGATCAGTAGATGCTGAATATTTTCTCACTTCTGCAGGGATGCCAGATGGCTTGCATCCAAGAAGTCCTGCCTCAGTCAGAATATCGAGGCAATACTTTCTCTGTGAAAGATGGAGCCCCTCTGTAGTGCGTATTACTTCGATGCCAAGAAAATAACGAAGTTGGCCGAGATCTTTCGTGACAAAGACCTTCTGGAGGAAGGCCTTGGTCTCCTGAATACCATCTACATCATCTCATGTGATAACCATATCATCAACATAGACAGCAAGGATGATCGTGCCAGTAGACCGTCGTCTAACAAAGACAGAGTAGTCAGATGTTGTCCTCTGAAAACCAAGTATGTTGATCTCCATAGTGAGCCTGTCAAACCATGCCCTTGGGCTCTGCTTCAGGCCATAAATGGCCTTACGTAGTCGACATACATGCTCCCCCTCGACTACATACCCCGGCGGTTGCATCATGTAGACCTCCTCCTCAAGATCACCATAAAGAAAGGCGTTCTTCGCATCAAGTTGATAAATGGGCCAAGCCTTGTTGGCAGCAACAGAGAGAATGGTACGTATCGACCCCATTCTGGCAACAGGCGAGAAGGTCTCAAAATAATCAACTTCAAAGGTTTGTGTGAAACCTTTGGCAACAAGTCTGGCTTTCAACCTGTCAATAGAACCATCAGGCGACTGTTTGGTCGTGAAGACCCATCGACAAGCCACAGGGCGAACTCCCGGGGGACACGGCACAAGATCCCACGTACCCCGGGAGGTAAGTGCATCCATCTCCTCATCCATGGCATGTCGCCAACCTTGATCTTGCATTGCACTAAAATGATCTTTTGGAATGGTAATAGCATTAAGAGCATCTGTAAATCTCTTGTCACAACTAGATAAACCATCTGTAGAAGTAAAATGTGACATGGGGTGATACGTACATTTCCTTTTTTGCTTGCGTAGAGCTATAGGAAGCTCCCCAGGTACATTCGGGACAGCAGTGGTGGGAGCACTTGAAGTGGTCATATCATCCTGCATAAAAGGGACAGGCAAAGGTACAGACACTGGTGTAGAAGGTATAGAGGTACGCTGGCGAGTATAGACGATTGGTGGAGGAGGGAGGTCCAGAGGAATGTCACATACAGTCTGTGTGAAATAACTTGTTTGCTCAAAGAAGGTGACATCAGCAGATACATAGTATCGACGTCCAACAGGATCATAGCAGCGATAGCCTTTCTGGGTACGTGAGTACCCAAGAAAGACGCATTTGATGGCACGAGAGGATAATTTGTCAGCTGCATGAAAGTTATGGACAAAAGCAATACAACCAAAAATTCGCAGAGGTATAGGAAAAGGAGACTCGGTAGGATAAAGTAAGGAAAATGGAGTTGCCCCTTTGAGAACTGATGAAGGAACACGGTTGATGAGATACACTGCAGTAAGGATAGCATCTCCCCAGTATTGTTTAGGAACACTCATTTGACTAAGAAGAGATCTAGCAACATTTAGCAAGTGTCGGAGTTTCCTCTCAGCTATACCATTCTGTTGTAAGGTATATGGACATGATGTTTGGTGAATAGTTCCCTGGGATGCAAAGAAAGAAGTCAAGTCATGTTGGGTTAACTCAAGAGCATTGTCGGTACGAATGATCTTAACAATGCTAGAAAAGTAAGTTTTAACATATTGAAAGAAATTTCGGACAATTTGATTAATCTCCGAACGCTCCTTTATTAGATAGACCCAAGAAGATCGACTATAATCATCAACAAAAACTATAAAGTAGCGATGACCACTTAATGTGCGGATCGGACAAGGTCCCCAAACATCACAGTGAACAAGATGAAAAGCAGTAGTACTACGAGACTCCGTACGAATAGGAAACGAAGTCCGATGGTGTTTCCCGAACTCACATGCCTCGCACTGAAAGGGCTTCAGAGCAGAGAGTTTAGGAAACATCATGGAGATGGCCTTGGCAGAGGGATGTCCAAGGCGCATATGCCATAGGAGTGGATCTTCGGAGATAGATGCAGCACCAACAAAATTGGAGTCTGAGGGTATGTCAAGGTAATATAGGCCGTTCTTCTCATGACCCCCACCAAAAATCTGCCTCGTCCGAATGTCCTGAAAATAACAACAAGACTCATCAAATATCACACGACAATGAAGCTCAACACAAAGCTTGTGAACTGACAACAAGCTAAGAGGAAAATCAGGAGCACAGTGAACCCCCGAAAGTCGGAGCTTGGAAGAGAATTCCATAGTTCCGACAGTAGTAATCTGTGATTGAGTCCCATTAGCGACTCGAACTGAATTCACAGAGGTAGATGGTATGGAAGAGGTGAGCAAACTACCTTCTCCAGTGAGATGAGTAGAGGCGCCGGAATCAATAATCCAAGCTGGAGTAGGAGTGATAGCAGAGTTGGCTATTGTACCTGAAGGAGTGGCCAGAGCAGCAGTTGTAGTATTACTAGTGGTAGTAGGCCTTGGAGTCTGAAGGATCTGCATTAGACGGGAATAATCTGCATCATTAAGATGAACAGTCTTGCCACTGGAGCTAGGCGATGCTTCTTCCACATCATAGGCATCCTCATAAGCATTATTGGCGTGATAAGAAGGTACGCCAAACTTCTGCCAGCATCGTTCAGTCGGGTGGTTCCACCTACCACAGTGAGTGCATGGGGCAGTAGAGTCTCGCCCACGACCACGGCCAAAGTCACGGCCTCGTCCAGATTCCCGTCCACGACCACGACTTGGATCGCGACCGCGTCCTCCTCGCAAGCCGTATCTGCCTCCTCGCCCAGATGAGACGATGTGTGCAAAGTTCTCCGTTGAAGGTAAGATAGGATGTCGGGCAACGGATGTCTCGAGCTCCTCAAGTCGGCCAAAGATGGCCTTCATTGTTGGCAGTGTGTCTGATATAAGAAATTGCTCCTTCGCTGCATGGTACCTAGAATGCAGGCCATCAAGGAAGCGGTATACCTGCCAGTCAGAACGCTCTTGTATCTGTTTGGTGCAACATGAGGGCTGGAATATTGCAAGCTCCTCATACAGACTGGATAGATGCCTGTAGTACTCGATGAGGGTGGAATCACCCTGAGATGCCGACCAGATTCGCCTGTAAATATCTGCAAGGCGTGACTTCGTCTTCTTCTGGGAGTATGTTTGCTCTAGATCCTCCCACATTTCCTTGGCCGTATTTTTGTAAAGAAGATTTGAGGCAATATGAGCCTCAACACTGTTGGTCATCCAGTTGATAACCAAATAGTTGTCAGTCTGCCAATTGTCGTACTCTTTGTCCTTTTCATCTAAAGGATCTTTAGTCAAAATGTAGAGTTTCCTCTGACCACCAATGAACACCATAAAAGATCGAGACCAGAGCACGTAATTTTCTGTGCCCTTGAGTTTGATAGTAGTGCCTTGTGCCATAACATTCGTGGCCAAGGGCTTTGTCTCGGTAGAAGAAGGCGCCATGGTGGTCTTAAAATAGAAAACGATCATGTGATCAACTAAGGATGCATATAAGAGCTAAAAAATGCCCTAAAACTCACGTTTGCCCTTGAAGAAGGGCTGAAAACCCCCAATGGACAGCATATCTGGATTCTTGGAAGCGATCCGTGATGAGTTTTGGATCTCCAAAGAGTCCTACGGTACCCGTGGAGGGTTGTTGTGGGGCTAACGGCCTTCGTAGGAGGTCCTGAAAGCGCAGAATAGCGCTAGCGGGAGGGCTGCTGCACTGGAGGTGATTGGAGGGCCTTGCGCGGGGCCCTAATTCAGGGAAGAGGGCCCGCGCATTCTTTTACGAGGCTTGAAGGTGGCGGTGGGGATTTTAGGTCAGAACCCCGGTCTAGGACCGTTGCTCTGATACCATGTGGAGAAGAGAGACAGAATGTGATATCTATTCCATAGGGCTAGGGTCTCTTATATAGAGAGAAAACCCTAGAGAGTACAAGAGGAAAAATACATGAATACCCCTGAGGGGTTACGGAACCCGAAGGGTTAAAGGTTATGGAACATGAAGGGTCAAGGGTTACTGTTAGAGTATTTGGAGCATGCGTCACTTATGTAATAGGTGGGTAAATGGATACCTCCAGGATCCATTTACCCCACCACTGAGTTTAGTCCCATACCGCCTAGTGGTGGGACTTGGAGGCCCTGTAGAAGCTATATAAAGGACCCCAGGCCTCCTGTAACCATTGAGAAAGTCAATAGACAAACACGCCCAGTTAAGGGGCTTCTCCCGTGGTTTCATCCCGCTCCTCACGGAGTAGGGTTCCACGTAAAATCCCGCTTGTTCTTTCTTGTTTATTTATCTTTTTCCATGTTACGCTTCCGCTTCCGATTTTCTAACATGGTATCAGAGCGGGTCGATTCTCGAGGATTCTATGTTTGTTTATTATTTTTGTTCGAGATTTGATGAAGATGATTATCATTACGTGTTCAAGTTCTATTCAAGTTTTAGGGTTCCCGTAACCCTAAAATATGCAAGTTGCAGATCTCAATGTCCGGGTTCCTGTTTGTGAGCAACAAAGCGCATCGTCCAGCCGCAGTTCTCAAAGAAAAAAAAAGGCATGCCTCAAGGCGTGCTCGTGCACGCATCCTCCATCGGCATCCAGCCCCTGTTTCACGAAGCCAACTTCTCTTCCTGGCGCTGGCAGTGAATGCTCCTGGCGGAGCCCTAGCCGTACAAGGGCCTCCTCTAGTGCCGCTTGCGCCTCCAGGTAGCCTCCCCAGGAGGCTGATCATCATCGCGCGGCTTCATCTCTTTCCCAAGCGTGGCAGAGCCTCTCCAGACACGCCCCTTTCCCAAGAGAAGGGCGCGGCATCTCCAGATCTTCCGCTCCACCAGCAGCGGTGCAGGCGAAAGCCTCCAAGTCATTGCAAGAGGCGGGCAACCCTCCAGTTCTTGAAACAACTCCAGGCGGAGCAGCCCAAGCGGCGCCATGCTCCCCCTCTTGGCGCATCACGCGCAGGCGGCGAAACCTCCAGATCTCGCGCATCTCCCTTCCAGTGGCGGCGCCCTCTCCGCGACACACCCAGACTCGGCGGCGTGCGAAAACCCCTGCGCGCATCCCCAAGAGGCGAACCCAGACGGCGAGGCGGGGCATCCTTCATCACGCGCAAGCTCCAGGCGATCTCGCCACCTCCATCTCGCCACTTCTCTCCAGGTCGTATGGCCCAGGAGGGCCGATCCTCCAGGCGGCGGCGTCGAATTGAACCCCCCATCGGGGGTGGCGATTTTTTAAGTAGAAGGGTTTGTCCCGTGAGAACCCTAGCGGGTTAAAAGGCCAAATGGCCGTGAGTGTTATAAAAAAAAAACGAAAAAAAAAAGGAGAGTCATGGTGACGAAAAAAAAAAGGAGGGAGATGTATTCTGTAAAGCCCAATGGGCTGTATGTTCTAAAAAAAAAAAAGGAAAGAAAAAAAGAAAAAGAGAAGAGAAGAATGTTTAAAAAAAAAAAGGAAAAAAAAGGAAAAATAAAAAAAAAGAAAAGAAAAGACGCGTACAATAGAAAAAGCCGTACGCATAAAAAAAATGAGATTTAAAAAAAAAAATGAAAGAGGCGCGTACAAAGAAAAGCCGTACGCAGGTAAAAAAAATGCAACAAAAAAAATTGAAATGGCTTTATAAAAAAAAATGTTACAAAAAAAATATATTGGCGGCTTAAAAAAATGATGATAAAAAGCCGCAAGTTCATAGTTTGTTTTCCCCATAATTATGAATTATCTTATCTTCTCCCAACGTGGTCAACAACGTCATTCAGACCAGTATGGGAGAAAGGGGGAGTATATGTAGAGTTACAGGTATTGTTCTAAAATTCAGATATCAGATTTTGCAGACCGGTCAGATATTCAGACTCTACAAATTTCAGATTCAGACTCGACAATGACGCATGCCAATCATTTGTCATTCTTGTTGGTCGGCCAGAGCTTTCATGTGAGCCATAGGCCCATAGGGACTCCAGAGCAGAGGACTATTCCCTATGCCATTAAGGGCAAGGGTTTTCATATGGTATCATAGGGACTCCACAGTAGAGTACCATTCTCTGAGCCAGATAGACACTCCAGCCCCGTTCGTCCTCCTCACATGCACGCCATGAGAAGCAACGTCCTCGACTGCAGCAGCTGTGCGCGTTGGGTTGATATTGTCCGTAGTGTCATGTATTGTGAGTTGAGTTTCTTTCTGTTTGTCCAAGCTGAGCATTGCATGCTCCAGCTTGAGGGGGAGTGTTAGAGTATTTGGAGCATGCGTCACTTATGTAATAGGTGGGTAAATGGATACCTCCAGGATCCATTTACCCCACCACTGAGTTTAGTCCCATACCGCCTAGTGGTGGGACTTGGAGGCCCTGTAGAAGCTATATAAAGGACCCCAGGCCTCCTGTAACCATTGAGAAAGTCAATAGACAAACACGCCCAGTTAAGGGGCTTCTCCCGTGGTTTCATCCCGCTCCTCACGGAGTAGGGTTCCACGTAAAATCCCGCTTGTTCTTTCTTGTTTATTTATCTTTTTCCATGTTACGCTTCCGCTTCCGATTTTCTAACAGTTACGGAACCCGAAAGGTCAAGGGTTACGGAACCCGAAAGGTTACAAATATAATTGTAATATAATAATTCTAACAGACTCAAAGTTGAACCTTGATGCAGACCAGTGTTGATGTCAAAATAGTCAGTCTTCTCATACTATATTTTTACACAAGATGAAGCATTATCATACAGATCTTCTATGAGGTTAATGTATAGGATAAATACTCGTCTCTTCTCCAAATGCTCCACAATATCTCGCATGGAAAAGAATCATAAGCCTTCTCTAAATCAATAAAAATCATTGGAAGTTTCCTCCTTTTAGCTATGTAAATCTCCATTGTTCTCCTCAGCAAGTGGATAGCTTCAATAGTTGAGCGACCTGGCATGAATCCGAACTGATTTTCTTTTACTTTGGAAATTTGCCTCAACTTTCTTTCGATCACACGTTCCCAAATTTTCATAGTGTGACACATCAGCTTGATATCTCTGTAATTTAAATAATTTTAAATGTCTCCTTTGTTTTTATAAAGAGGCACCACGATGCTTCTCCTCCATTCTTCAGGTATTTTTTTGTTTCGTCAAATAACATTGAATAATTTACAAGCCAAGTCAAACCATGCTCACCTAAAACTCTACAAACTTCTACAGGAATGTCATCAGGTCCTACAACTTTCCCATGTTTCATAACCTTCAAAGCCTCCTCTACTTCGTTCCTTTGTATTTGTATGTAGCTTGCACGATTCAAGTAACTTTCACTACTAGCTAGATTTCATAATCTCTCTATTTCCTTCCCTAATGAAAAGCTTATGGAAGTACTGCTTTCATCTAGTCTCTATATCCTTCTGAGTAACAAGCACGTGACCTTCCTCATCCTTAATGCATCTCACTTGAGAAAGATCTTTGATCCTTCTTTCTCTTACTTTAGTCAGCCTGAATATATCCTTCTGACCCTCCTTAGAATGGAGATTTTTGTACAAAACTTCATAAGCTTCGACTTAGCTTCGCTTACCGCCTTCTTTGCTTCCTTCTTAGCTATTTTGTAATTTGTGACAGTTTCATTTGTTCTATCCTTAGACATACTTTTAAAGCAAGCTCTTTTAATTTTAAGCTTCTCTTGCACCCCTCCACTCCACCACCAAGCCTCCTTTTGGCCTGGAGCTCCTCCCTTTGACTCGTCTAGCATCTCTTTGGCTACCCTTCGGATACAAGATGTTACCGCCTCTCACATCTCATTAGCACTTCCATTACAATCCCAAGATAAGTCTTCTAAAACCTTCTCTCTGAAGCTTGATTGCTTCAATTGAAGATTCCACCATCTAGTTCTAGTGATCTTGGAAACACTCATTTTCTTTACTAGCCCTTTTATTTGCACATCCATGACTAACAAGCGATGTTGGGTGGTTAGGCTCTCTCCTAGGATCACTTTGTAGTCTTTGCAACACAATCGATCTCTTCTTCTCAATGCAAAGTAGTCTATCTGTGTTCTAGTCAAGCCACTCTTATAAGTAATTAAATGCTCCTCCCTGTTCTTGAAGAAAGTATTTGCAATGAAAAGATCATAATATATTACAAAATCTAGAAAGACTTTTCCCTCTTTATTTCTATCCTTGAAGCCATGTCCTCCATGAACACTAGCATACCCTGAAGCATCCTTTCCCGCATGTCCATTAAGATCTCCACCTAGGCAAATCATCTCTATTTGTGGGATTTCTTGCATAATCTTATCCAAATCCTCCCAAAAAGCTTGTTTAGTCCTATCATCTAAAGTCTAAACAATTTGTGGTGCATAAACTGAGATGATATTCAAAATTTCTTCTTTGAACACCACTTTTAGCAATATAATCCGATCCCCAAATCTTTGCACATCAACCACACAATCCTTCAAATCCTTATGAACAACCACTCCAACACCATTTTGCCCTTATCTTTACCTGAATATCAAAGTTTAAAGCATGTCTTCTCGATCTCCCTTGCTTTCTCTCCAACTCATTTTATCTCTTGTAGACATAATATCTGAATCTTTCTTCTTTCCATCGCATCAACTATCTCCATTGATTTGCCGGTCAAAGTGTCAATATTCCAACTCATTTTGTCTCTTTTGAACTAACTTCCTTACCCGCATGCGTCCATCATGCAAGAACCCTAGCAAATTTTGGACTGCATCCAGGCGGTGATGCAACGAAACTAGCTTATTTACTCGCATGCGTCCCTCAAGTGGTAACCCTTGCAAATTTGAACTACATCCGGGCAGCAATGTAGCGGCCCTTGCCAACTTCTCATTGCATTCGGACGATGCAACGTGTCGCAAGTAGGGAACGCCCCAACAAAATATAAGTGTTTGCTTAAATCCATGATTAAAAGATCCGAACGAATTCGAGACAAATTCCTGTGGTTTCACGACAAATTTATAAATAAAGTTCTTAAAAGAACACTATTTAGGAATTTATCTCTCTTGTGCTCGCAGTCAGCTACCTAACACGCAACCCTCCTCAATTTACCCGAGCTTGGGATCGGCCACAGCTGAGTTGGTCGATTATTACTACGTCAGCTTATTACACTTAGTAGAATGTGAGGCAAGATGGAAAGCGAGTCTGTCATAAGATAGCTAAGGCTACAGTTGCCTTTGTCTAAACCAACATCCAAAATTTATTCTTCTTAAATTTTAGCTATCCCTCATCTTTCAACCATAATCCAACAAGTAGGATAGTAATGATATATCAAAATAGCCTTTGTTACAATGGTTCTATTTCTAGTAAGTGTCCCTTGATACAATAGCATTACCTAGTTGGACAATGTAGATGATCGTATTCTAGATCTTCGCAGCCCTCACATGCATACCAATATTTTGCAGGTGAACCCCCACTAACATGACCATAAATCTCGCCTTGATAATCTCGAATTTTGTCATCAATCGCCACATAATGAGGAGCATGACATTTACAACCAAAACCCTCCTAAAAAACTTTCATGTAGTCCCTTCTGATGAAAGCTATAATGAAGATGCTACTAAGTGGGTGGTGAACATAACCTTTATCATCTCGCGCTCTTTTTAAACTTAAAAAAGTTCCCATAATATGGCCAATATATTCAAATATAAATTTGAAAACCATGGCATTGATGTTCAGAACTAGGCTTCAACAAGCCCGCCTCTACCTCCTAAACAAGCAAAAAAAGTTGGTTGGTTGAGTCTTTCCTTTTTTTTCTGTCTGTCCTTCATTAAGCTATTAAATATATATCGGTGGCATGTTATTACTACATCTGCTTATTACACTTAGTAGAATGTGAGGCAACATGGAAAGTGAGTCTATCATAAGATAGCTAAGGCTATAGTTTCCTTTGTCTAAAACAACATCCAAAACTTATTCTTCTTATCTTTTAGCTCTCCCTCATCTTTCAACCATAATCCAAGTAGGATAGTAATCATATATCGAAACAGCCTTTGTTCTGGATCTTTGCAACCCTCATGTGCAAACCAATGTTTTGCAGGTGAACCCCCACTAACATGATCATAAATATAGCCTCGACAATCTTGAATTTTGGCATCAATCGCCACATAATGAGTAGCATGACATTTACAACCAAAACCCCCTGAAAAACTTTCAAGTGGTCTCACTTATGATGAAAACTATAATGAAGATGCTACTAAGTGGATGGTAAACATAACCTTTATCATCTCGCACTCTTTTTAAACTTAAAAATTCCCATAGTATGGCCTATATATTCAAATATAAATTTGAAAACTATGGCATTGATGTCCAGAACTAGGCTTGAACAACCCATCTCTACCTCCTAAAAAAGCAAAAAAGTTGGTTGTTTGAGTCATTCTTTCTTCTCAGTATGTCCTTCATCAAGCTACTAAATATATCGCCGTGGCATGTTATTCTTATGTATGCTTATTACACTTACTCACTTAGTAGAATGTGAGGCAAGATGGAAAGTGAGTCTGTCATATGATAGCTAAGGCTAAAGCTACCCTTTGTCTTAACCAACATCCAAAACTTATTCTTCTTATATTTTAGCTCTCCCTCATCTTTCAATTAAAATCCAAGTAGGATGGTAATCATATATAAAAATAGCCATTGTTGCAATGGTTCTATTCTAGCAGGTATCCCTTGATACAATAGCATTACCTAGTTGGACCACGTAAATGATCGTATTCTGGATCTTCGCATCCCTCACGTGCAAACCAATGTTTTGCAGGTGAACAACATTAACATGATCATAAATCTAGCCTCGATAATCTTGAATTTTGGCATCGATTGCCACATAATTACAAGCATGACATTTATAGCCAAAACCCCTCTGAAAAACTTTCATCCCTTACGATGAAAACTACTGTGAAGATGCTACTAAGTGGATGGTAAACATAACCTTCATCGTCTCGCGCTCTCTTTGAACTTGATAAAGTTCCCGGCGTATGGCCTATATCTTCAAGAAAGATGAGGACCAAAATATTGAATCCAACAATCCTCTCTTACAATATTCATTTAATGTAAACTTGTATTCCATTTGAACATCATAGCTGCCGATTTCAAAAGAACTTTGTCTAAAAAGTTGCCAAAACTCCAAAAAAATAAATGGTCTAGTTATCATATTCATATTGTTGTCAAAAAGTCAATTAAATCTAGATTAAGCATAAGAACAATTCAGTACGAAAAGTATACTTTGAAAAATCAACAAGCCCAAACATCAGCTATAATAATGAAAAATAGTATGCACCGTTAAAAGCCAGGCAATAAATCAGCATAAAACAACAACAAGGTCTAAAGATCAAATAAAAAATCATAACTCACCACTCAATTAGTTTTGCAAATGTAAGCTCAAACAGGGTAATTAACGAGTACAAAACCCAGTACGTCAGCCACTGTTGGTCATCAATTGGAGACTTAGTTTCTATCGCTCTAACTGAAGCATACCTATAGAAAAAGACACAAGGATGCCAAAAAAAGGTCAATAGCGCATAGTTTCTTCATCTTGTGAGTACCATCGACCAGAGCATCCAATCAACATGAGGATAACAACACTTACAAGGGATACACAAGCGTAACCACCGGCCTACAAGCCAAGAAAAATGGAAGCAAATGTTAGAACACAACTCTTGAACAATCGATTCATAAGAACATAAACACCCATTTTCTTGCAAACAAAATAACGACTTATTAAATCATAAAAACCTTGTTTTACAGATTGATTGATGGGAGACGGGCAACAAGTTGTGCTGCCAATCCCTTACAAACAAAATAACGACTGATCTCCCTGCCAAGAAAAACAGAAACAAAACCTTTTGTTCCCCAATTAAACTTAATCTGTTACTTGAAAATATATTAAAAAACAAAAAAACGTCTACCATGAGAATCAGGCGATATTTAAATACATCAATAACATCCACTGGATTCCGTAACGAATTCATATGGGATATGAGGTGAAAAAGGCTAAGAGTTCGATGGGAATATTGATTCAACTCCAGACCAACCAACCGACGATATTGATTCGGCTCATATAAGCTGTTAGAATATTTTCTCGATCGATCGAAACGTCACGAACACACCAAAAAAGGCAATAACAGAGAACAACGCATCGGTCCACCGGCATCAGAAACCCGTATACACGAACTGAGAAGCGATCCAAGAGATATCAGATTAGGAAGTTGGTGACGTTGATTGGGGAAGAAGTATACCCAGCGAGGACATCGAAATTGGAGAGCAGAACTTTAAGGAGAGAGGCGGAGGACGATGAGGAGGAGGCCATCTCCTTAATCTGGTGGATCCCCTCGGGAGTTCCTTTGTCTCTCTTTGTTTTCCCTGTGGGATCGATTTGGGGGAGAAGAAAAGACGAGGGGAGTGGCGCGAAGGTCGGGGAGCGGAGGGCGTACTGGGAAGAAACAGTTGGCGTGGCGTTCCTTTGCCTGCGTCGGACCTCCCACGCCACCCCCGGCGCTTTACTTTATTTTTTATTTTCTTCTTCGTTTTCAGGATTTTGCTTGTATCATAAATGATAAATGGATGCCTTTTGACATGGTTGAGTACTGGGCCTGGGCCCTGGCTAACCAGCCCAACAGTCTGCTAAATCCGACCTATCAATTTTGGGTTGGATTCGAGCTTGGGTTGAAAGGTTTGTTGGAAAATTCTTATGCTTGGCCCAGTCCATAGCCTATTTATTTTGAAGGACTTCAGCATGGACCTTGCTCGTCTCATGAGAGCCCAACCCGGTGCCCACCCCAATCTTCGGTCAACTGCATGATGTTAGCAACTAGGTTGTAAGGTTCTAATGGCTTAGTTAGATGATAGGCTACTCGGCCAATTGCTTAAAATCGACATCTTGGCTTTATATTTAAGTTCTCAATCAACTACATTCTTTCTTAATCAATTGATAAGTTGATCGACCAGCTGTTCAGTTAGTTCACTCTGTTCTCAATTAAAATTAGCTCAATTTTTTGTTCATGGGCTTGAATACCTAATCAGTCGCTAGGTTGAATGATAAACTAATTGATATTACTTTCTCAACCTTTGTTCTGGCCATGCCCAACTTATATTATGGCCATAGTCTATTTTATCTATATGTGCTCATATTTTTTATTTTATTTACAGGTGACGTGTGGTAATGATACTTTATCCCTGACCATTTAATCCTAATCTTTTAACCGCTCATGTAGATGGCTATGGAGAGTAGTCAAAGTCACGTGTTAGTTGTGTTACGCATTGCCCCCACTTTATTAAACGCGTCGTATGAGGCAAAAAAATGTAGCCAAACATGCCCTAATCTTTTGTAAAGATGGTTGCTTTTTCTTGGAGTTACTTTAGGTCAATTTTGCTCGGTGTTATGCCTTAGGTCAAATGGTGGATGACCAAGGTTCATTTTGTTTTTTATTGGAATAAAAAGTGATTAGAAAAACATATGCACAAATGCTTATATTTTCATCATGGCCTAATTGTATCAATGTCATATAACTGACTAACTTCAATGATGTTGTAATGTAAATAATTATCTTACCATATGGATGGTGAAGACACATAGGTGATTGCTTCTTGTGATTGATGCGAGATTTTTACCAAATGACAAGAATGATTTTTTCCTTATCATTGTAGTATGGCAATTATTTCGAAAAATAATAGATAAATATGCAAAGTAGGTGAGGTTTCTCTTACCAGGTCAATTCCCAAGGTCAAACTCGAGGAAGCAGACTCACTAAAACTAATCAGGTCCTCAAACTAGGTATGTAGTCCACTTATCTTAATATATGACTACATATTTTATGAAATTTCAGGTGTTTCTAATTTTTAATTGATTTATAATTTTAAACATTAATTTTCCCATTTTTGACGAGTGGTCGATCAACTAGGGTTAAGTATGCAAATATATCAGTGGTCGTTGCGACCCTAGTTAATCGACTAATTCAACGAGAAAAATGTATACAACCACTTAAGAGAAAAATCAACCAATGAAAAGCAAGCGGTCTTCGCTATTTAATTTACCTGGTATAGAGACCATGGTCGAACACAAGGAGCACGATTGAAAAACTTGGCAGACAAATTTCAAAGTAAAATAAAATGAGATTTTAGTGGTTTTTTATTTTTCAAATTTTTAATTTAAATAAGGCACAAAATACATAAGGGAAGAAATATACACAGCATACTCTTTTTATATTTTTCAATTATATCAAAAATACTCAGAAAAATTCAGAGAAAATATATTTGGGTTATCAAGGCTTTGAAATGTTTTTGGTAATTTTTATAGATTTTTATGATGTTTTTGTATTTTTCTAAAAATCAAACAGTAGCAAAAATGACAAACAGTGCACAACCTAGAGTAATTTGCAACTTAAAATTAATTTAACTGCCTAAAACTCCTAGAAATTAATTTTATACTAAAACATAGATAAATATCTACAGCAGGAACTGAAATCACAACTTTTTATTTTACTACAATTTTTCGAAGACTTTTAGTATTTTTTTTAATTTTTTTGGGTTTTGAAAATAATTAATGCATTAAATTTGGAAAGAAAATAAAAGACAATAAAATACACCTAAACTAATTTTTTGGAATTTTTATAGCAATTCAAATTTTTAGGATTTTTTCAAAAGCAAATAGGATAATTTTTGGGAGTTTTTGAATTATTTAAAATGTCAAATAAAAACAAAATGTAATGGAATTTATAAAAAATGAAAATGAATAAAGCAGGAACATAACATGATTTTTTGAGAATTTATTGAGCAATGAAAGATTTATTTCAATGATAATAGCAAGAAAAATAACGTCTGGAAACAGGGACTGAAGGGCAATTATCCAATGTTTTAGCATCATAAGATAACAAGAAATGAATACAAGACAAGTTTCGCAATTTACCCAAGATGGGTGTGTGCAGCACGTGATGTGTCTTGAGGTGGGGACGTTTTCGCAAATACGATAACCTCTAGGGGCGATTGCAATTTACCCAGTTTTTTTTAAAATAGCTCCCTAGGGATTCTTCGTTCCTTATTATGCCAAAAGCCAAAGAAAAGGGGAGGCTCCACCGCCACTCTTCTTCCTTCCAAAGAGGGCGTCGGCAGGCGGAGGTCGGCAGCGATGGTGGAGCACGCACGCACGGGCGGCGTGGTTAAGATCGACGATGGCTCACAACGGAGTCCCGTGCGGTGGTGGGGCACGCATGGAGATCGATGGACCGCGGGCTGAGGGAGCCGTGGTGGATGGCATGGTCGGTTGGAAGAAAGAGCAGCAACGAAGGAGGTGGAGGTGCTCCTAGCGAGGAGGGAGCTCGCGCGGCAGTGTGTGCGCTGGTGGGAGATAGCATCGGCGTTTGGCGGTGTGGCTGGGCATCGAAGGGCGGTGCTCCCACGATGAGTCGATGGCGGCGGTAGCAGTCGTCTGAGAAGTCGCCGGTGACTGCGGTGCTTGCAGGCGGCGAGCCTCGTGCGGGATGAGGGTGCATGTAGTTGGGTTCGCTGGCAGCAGAGGCTGGAGATGGCCGCAGTGGAGGCGCCGAGGTGGAGGGTCGTGGTCCTGCTGCAGCTGCTTATTCTTTTTATTATTATTTTTTTATTTTTGTAAAAAGAAAGAGAAATATTTATTTATTTATATTAAAAGAAACTATAAACAATTTTTTTGTTTGTTGTTATTTTTTTAAATTCATGTAAAACAAATGTTAGAAAGAGAAAATATATGTGAGTTTTTTTTATTTTTTTGTATAAACAAATGGGGATACAAGCACGACGGTTCTATCTAAGAAAAACCAAACACGGAAAAATGTACGCGGGTGCAGATCTGGCGGAGCGAGAGATAGATCCGAATCTCCGACCATAGTGCGTGGTCGGAGATGATAGGTCATGTCAGGTAGAATGTGAAATGTAGAGATCGGATAATGAGATGAAAAATCGGATTCAAGAGCGGATCAAATGTGAGATCGGATGAAAAATTGTGGTGAAAGTTATGGATCTAGATCTACGAGCTTGAAAGTAAAAACTATGTTATGTTACTCTAGATGAAATATGCAGAAAAAATTGGATCTAACCTAAGGGAGGCGGGCGCTGTAATGGCCTCGATGACAACTAATCCGTTGTCACCGGACGGCTCAGGGGATGGGCTCCTCTATCGATCGACGGGATTTTCGGGATTGAGGCTCCTTCTCCACCAAAGATTAATCCAAGGGAAAATGAGGGAGGAAGAGTCCAATAAAAAGAGAAGAAAAGAATAAAAAGGAAAATATGTATAAGGAAGAATGTGTTTATTGGTTGATTAAATAAATTAATTAATTAATTAAATAAATAATGAAATTCGGAATTAAATAATATAATAATATTAATTTATAAAAAGTAATTAGCCACCTTAATGGTGGTTATTTTAGGCATAAAATCAAATTTTATATACAAGGTACGTTTTCAAATAAATGAATAAATTAAATAATTTAAACTAATTTTCGTACTTATATTAATTTAACTAATTAATGTTAGATATAATCATTTTGGTGATTTTCATATAAGGAAATTAGTTGTATACAAGTATTATATGCATATAGTACATTATATGCATATACAAATAAGGAAATTATTTTTAAATGATTTTTTAATTTTATTTTTTTAATTTTTTTAATAATGAAGAAAAATATTTACAATTATTTACATTATGTATAAAAAATAAATATGAATAAATATATACAATGAGTAAGTGGTGAAATTGCAAAAAACACCTCAGAAAACTGACTTTTCAACCGTAACTCTAAAAATTATGAAACCATAGTCATTTTAAAGATAATTTAATGTAGAGTATAATGGATCATGAATTTGATTCAATTTGAGTTCGTATGTAGCCGAAATTGTTCTTTCAATCATTGCTTTACTGCTTTTTCCTCAGTTTGGATACTTTTATTCTATACATGATTTTACTTTGTAATTTTATTATTTACAAAATATGTGTATTTACAACTTTGTTTAGAAAAATATTTAATTTAAGGTCAATTTATATACAAATAAAATAGTGTAATTTTTGTACAAATATACAGGGAAAAAATTACAAATTATTTTTTTGATTTTTTGGATTAAAGACCCTATTTCCCCCTACTTTATTTATGGTCGATTAGGTCAAGTCTTGACCTTCTGTCGGGGTTCAGGTCAATGTGCATTTATTTCATAAATACATCCTTTCTTTTCTTTTCTTTTTCTTTTCTTCTTTATTCTTTTATTTTAAATATACAAAAGTGTTAAAAATACATATTTAACAAATGCATGAAAAATGATAATTTCATGAAATTAGTGGATATTTACAAGTATTTGACTAAGGAAATAAAACTCAAGTAAAAGAATAAAGACGATGCATCGTTGATTCATCATTCCCCTATACTTTAGCTTTGTTAGTCCTTTAGTAAACACTTATTTGGAAAATAAGTGAAAACAAAAAAGGAATGAAATTAGAACAATGTTGACTTTTAAACTTATATTCATAAAATTGTAGTATGGAGCTCTATAGGACCTTTGGATTATTAGTGTGGTGAAACCTCAATGGGAAATGGATTTAAAACCCAACAGCCTCTAAGTTCCACAAAACTCCTATTCAGGTCTCCTCAACAGTCAGAGCAGAACAAGTCTACATACACAAATTCTTATGACTATGAATCTTTACTTGTACGGTGTAAGTGGAATATAGATCCTCATCACAAAAGTAGCAAAGAAACAACCTCTCTCAATAAGGTAACTCTAGTCCCCCAATCTAGCAACTCTTTCCTCGAGGAGCGGGGATATTCCCTTCTAAGTTCAAGTACAACCAACTCAAGAAGAGGGGATGGAGAAGAGAATGGATGGTAACAAGTGTAGCTACCTATCCTTGGATGCATGACCAGTGTAGCCAAGTCATCCGCTGCAAGCTTACAAAAATTTGACTTTGAAGCTTTTATTCCCTTTTTTTTACTTGTATATACACTTCGGCAGGCATTTTACTTTTTAATCAGGCCTCCCCACTTTTGAAGGTTCTGCATTTTTTTGAAAATATATGCAAGGTGCCGCATTACATAAGGAGTTTTTCCTCTTGAGCCAGTATACTATCCCTCTTTTGAAGCATTATTGCAACTCCACAGCACCATGTCTTTAGACCTCAACATTGCCAAACCAGGTTGAGACGCACTTCCCTCCCTAGAGGAGGATGAGAGGTTCTGCCTAGATGTACTACCTCATATGCTACCCCAAGCTAAAAGATTATGCCCCCTGACTACCTCCTCCATGAATAGCTACGTGTAGAGTGCTTGTCCAAGGTAAGCCACTGTCTGAAAGAATTATGCGTGTGTTGTTAAATATTCTACTTAGACTAATCAAGATGACATGTGAACATAGTCTTATGGACTCAAAGAATTAAGTCACTAGGACCTGAAAAGTCTTAACTCCAGTTCTTATAAGGTTCTTCTGAAATCAAGTGGATTAATGTCCAACTACGCTCCATTCTTCAATTTTATTCAAGACTTAGTTTAAATATCAAAATTATCCAGAAAAATGCACATGCAAATGCAAGAAAATATGTATAATGCAAGAAAGTAAAATCTTGTTATGAAACAATTTTCTAATTTTGAACTTTTTTATGGATTTTTCTGAAAGAAAAAGAAAAATGATGCATATGCAAAAAGAGTTTTTTTTAAATTATGTATTTTTTATAGACTTTTGGTTTTTGGAGTTTTTAGGATTTTTTACAGAAAATGGTTAGTAATATAAAAAGGTATCCTTTTTTGGTGTGTGATGCATATATTCCTTAAACTTATTTAAAAATAATTTTACAAATAATTTTGAAAACTATAGTCCATAATAATTTTTAAAACAATTTTACAAACATTTACAAACATTTGAAAACTATTTTGCAAATATTTTTCAAACAGTATATATAGATTTTGTTTCAAAATATTTTTTCAACTATTTTCAAAACATTTACAGATAGTTTTACAAAAAAATTTATTTCAAACAAAGAAAAGAAATTTTTTTACAAGACAAAATATTTTTACAAAGGTTGAAAATATTTTTCAAACATTTTTCAAATAGTTTTAAAAAATTCAAATAGGTTTTCAAACTACTTTCAAAATATTTTTCAAAATATTTTAACCTGACTTATTAATCTGTATATATAAAAAGAATTTTGAGGAGATATCTACATCTTTTTATTAGTTAATTTTTTGGAATTTTACACATATCTATACAGTGTTTTAGCCATATTAAAAATACAAAAGTATGAGTTATGGCTAAAGTATATATACAATATATACGACACCCCCCTATACTTAGCTCGAACTATGTCCTCATAGTGATCAAAGAGCTGCAAAGGAAGACATAACTCGTGCTGAGTATTGGGAAGTGAAAAGAAGGGCTATGCTACAACGATGACTAAAATAATAAAATCAATAGATGTCTGTGATTCCCCTATACTTAGGATCAAGTAATCCTAAGTATAGAAGACTGTACACAAGAGGACTACCGAGTGATAGGATGTACAGATACTACCTCCCCTATACTTAGGGTAAAATATCCCTAAGTATAGGCAGCAAAATAGAGATAATAAAATCAAATGGATAATCACAAGCCCGACACCCCTCCTATACTTAGGGTAAAGTGCACCATAAGTATAGCATAATCATAAGATGGAGATGTGGTGTTAGACAGAAAGAATAAATGATATGGACAGAATGGATCTAGACAAGTAAACAATGTTGAGGTGCCTCTCAACAAGCGCTAGAGTTTACGCCCATAGCTGAATGCAAAGGCTAGGACAAAGTGGCATCTAGGTTCAGGACGACATCTCTGAGGTGAATACCGTACTGTCGTCGTAGTCTCGGTAAGGGAACAACGACGATGTCAACGGTGTAAACTATGACACCCAAGTAAACAATCAAGCGGGTGTCTGCTACCGGGTAAAGATATGGGAGAATGAAATCGGGCTCTGGTAGCACAAAAGAAATCATCAGCTCAAGGTCTGAATGGAGTAACTAGATGGGGCCAAAGAAATCGAACGTGGAGAAGGAAGGATCTGTCAGGGAATCCTCCATGTCAATCACCGTCTCGAATAGATAAGGAAAATCATAATCGGGAGACTCTCTATGAAAATCGATATCCGATGCATATAAGGTAGAGAAATTAGAATCAACATCGAATAACTCGAAGATAGGGTCATCCTCGCGAGGGTCGTCGAGGTGAGAAAACTCAGACTTATAATCAGAAACATCAGAAGACTCGGTCTCGTGATCCAACATGTTGGATACACTCCTAGAAAGTGAAATCGAGTACGTAGGGTACGTGGCATCCTCCCGCAAATAACCCTCAAGGAGTGATGCAGGCTCATCGGTAAAGAAAGAGGAATCAGAATGGAACTGGGGTTCTATGATGTCAATCATCAACTCCTCCAAAAATATATCAACATCATCAAGTGAGAGGACCACGGCTCAAAAATGGGACTCTCTAGGTCTGTCAAATCAAAATAGTATCCCTCATCGAGCTCTGTCTGCTGGGATGGATCCAAATGTGTATCTTAATCTGAGAAGATCTTCTAAAGAATGGAAACCGAATCATCTGGATATGGACACTGAAATGACTGAAAGGACGACTGAAATGTGAGCTCCTCCTCCATTTCTTGGGACATTAGCAGATCTAGAATCCAAGAATCCTCGACATGAAAGTACGATACTGGCTCAAACTCTGGGTGTGAAACCAATGGGAACTCGACCAATGTCCAGCTCTGGAAACTCACAGCGGTGGTCAACACATCCTTTATATGAAATGCAATAGAATCCATGTCCTCTGAATGGTGTGTGTTGTCTGAATCGGAATGAAATGCCACATACTCAACTGGTGTCGTATCTCCCTCGTGTGTTGTCTCGAATAAATCATCTCGTGAATATGGATTGTCTGAAAGTGTTCCCAAGATAGTCTCAAATATATCCATGTCGAGACTGTGGTGTGAACCACCACACGATGTAATGACTAATGCAATCTGCTCGACGTCATCCCCCTCATGGAGATCTGAACAAGGTCAGATCTCGAGATTTTGTGATCTGAAAATCTCCTCAATAGGTCCACAAACCTAAGCCATGAATCTCTCAATGGCTCCTAGGGGTCAATTGAAAAATCTCGAATACAAGACCACATCATATCTGCTCTACGTTGGGGGTAGAATCTCTGCAAGAACAATGATCGTAAATCTCCCCACGTAGAGAACTTCCTTCCCAATCATTTGTGCCAACTCTTGGCTCTACCCTGAAGTGAAAATGGGAAGGTAATCAGCTTCAACTCATCAGAAATGATATCTAGGTTGCTCATGATCCACAAAAATCCTCAAACTCAGATATATGAATATATGGTTCCTCATGCTCTCCCCCTGAAAACTTTGGTAGTAGATTACTGAACTCTAATCCATAATGAAGAGACTCAATGTAGAAGAGGACTGCACTTCCTGATCTGGGTACTCATCCATCATCCTAGGATAGAAGTTGTCTAAAAATCGTAACTGCTCCATGTGATCTCCTATGGAATGCACTCTCATCTCAACAACGAAATCACCCGGGTCTCGCATATGCTCAATCTGATCTCTGCAGGCGTCGAGCACAGCATACCCAGTATAAAGAGGGAATGGGGAGAGGCAGAAAGATAAGAAGATGATAGGTCGATCGAGGTCCCGACCTCCCAAGAGAGTGGACGAGAATGATGGGAATGAAAATAAGAAGCCGCAAGATCCGGCTGGAATGAAGGACGACCCATCATCATGAAAATAGGAAAGGGAGAGGATAATGAAAGGAGGGAGGGAAAAGAAAATAGATAGAAAAAGTAGAGAAGGCGATTGCTAATGATCTAGATATGATGATCGTAACCAACTCACACTAATCACATACAAACACAATGCAAACCCCTAATTCACCTACTCAACGCAATGTAAAGACCATGAAGATGCGGGTAATTATCTTGTCAATTTTTAGAGTTCAGGTGATAAATCAATCTATCAGAGCGATTAGAGCGAGCTATTAGGAACCCGATGCTCCCAGGAGACTGGCTCCATCCTAAGGTTAGATCTTTCCCAACCAGTATGAATTGCGGACCGTTTACCGGCTACCCGATCAATTCAATCTGCTAAGGATGTCGGGGCCGCTTTACCGGCTATCGGAGAGATCCTCACAGGATAACGACTAACCCCAAGACCGGTAGTCTAAAGAGAAATCAAGTATGGCTATATCCTAATGTGTGGGTCGCTCTCTCGCTATATATAAATCAAACAAGGAGGGGGTTGCTCTCCCTAAAACAATGGTATGAATCAATTATGTTTGATTTTAAGAGTCAAGTTCAATTAGCAGTCCTAATTTTTAATTTTTGGTTTTCTCTTTTTTTTGGATTTTTTTTCAAAAATAACGTCTAACGAATGTCCAATTTCATGTTTGAATTATGTGAGTGAAATCAAGGGGGAAAATCGGAAAAGCCAATGCATGATGAAATCCAATGATGCATGTAGAGATAGAAAATACGTACCTTACTCCAGCACTCTACATGCAAGTGATCCGCGTAGAATTTAAATACAGAAAATTAAACTAACCTACATGATGTGTGTGAACAGTCCTAGCAATAACTTCTATTAGCGGGCAAGAACCAGTTAATTTGACTAAGTTCAAATTACGCTCTACTCTATAGGTGCATAAATTCCTATTTAGGGCTTTGGACCTAACAAATTACCTGGCTCAAGCAAGATAATAAAACCTACAACTAGGGTCTCAAGCACATAAACTAGTTGGGATCTCCCAAGTGCACCGATACTTGGCGAAACAGACACCGAATACAAGTGTCCACGCAGTCTAAACAGTCTACAGTCTAATTATTACAATATAGATAATTTTTCTCTAAAATAAAATAACTATCCTCTGTCCTTCCCTGCTCTTCCTCCTGTGCATGTCCTCCAAAAAGACTCCAAGTCGTCCTCCAAGCAGTTCCTCACACAAAAATTCAAACATACGATGGACAGAAAATAATTATAATATAGAGAGATAAGTAAAGCTGAAAAATGACTACTAATCCGTGCTCCCAAGCAACAGCGTCATTCTGATGAGCGAAGAAATCAGAGAAATGACTATCTCTCTGGCAACGGCACCATTTTGATGAGCGGGGGTGGATTTGTAAAATTTCAATATTTTATTTCCCCAACAACGGCTCCATTCTGATGAGCGATCGATCAACTAGGGTTAAGTATGCAAATATATCAATGGTTGTTGCAACTCCAATTAATCGGCTAACTCAAAGAGAAAAATGTATACAAGCACTTAAGATAAAAAATCAACTAATGAAAAGCAAGCGGTCTTCGTTATTTAATTTACCTAGTATAGCGACTAGGGTTGAATAACACAAGGAGCACAATTGAAAAAGTCGGTAGTCAAATTTCAAAGTAAAATAAAATGAGATTTTAGTGGTTTTTTTATTTTTCAAATTTTCAATTTTCAAATAAGGCACAAAATACACAAGGGAAGAAATATACACATCACACTATTTTTATATTTTTCAATTATATCAAAATGCTCAGAAAAATTTGGAGAAAATATTTTTGGGTTTTCAAGGCTTTAAAATGTTTTTGGTAATTTTTATACTTTTTTTGATATTTTTGTATTTTTTTTAAAATCAAACAGTGGCAAAAATGACAAACAATGCACATCCTAGAGTAATTTGTAACTTAAAATTAATTCAATGTCCAAAATTCCTAAACATTATTTTTATACTAAAATAGATAAATATCTACACAAGGGAACTGAAATCACAATTTTTTGTTTTTTCTACAATTTTCTACACTTTTTGGAAGATTTTTAGTATTTTTCATTTTTTTGGATTTTGAAAATAATTAATTCTTTAAATTTGGAAAGAAAATAAAAGACAAAAAATACACCTAATCTTTTTTTTTGGAATTTTTATAGCAATATTCAAATTTTTAGGATTTTTTCAAATGTGAAAAGGATAATTGTTAGAATTTTTTGAATTATTTAAAATGTCAAATAAAAACAAAATGCAATGAAATTTATATACAATGAAGAGGAATACAACAGAAACATAACATGTTTTTTGAGAATTTATTGAGCAATGAAAAGATTTATTTCAACTATAATAGCAAGAAAAATAATGCCTGGAAACGGGGACTGAAGGGTATTTATCCAATGTTTTAGCATCATAAGATAATAAGAAATAACAAGCAAGACAAGTTTCACAATTTACCCAAGATGGGCATGTGCAACACGTGATGTGTCTTAAAGGTGGGACATTTTTGCAAATTCGATAGCTTCTGGGGGACCGATTGTAATTTACCCAATTTCTTAAAAATAGCCCCCTAGGGCTTCTTCGTTCCTTATTCGTTCCTTGTTACGCCAAAAGCCAAAGAGTGGGGGAGGCTCCGTTGCCCCTCTTCTTCCTTCTAAAGAGGCCATCGGCGGGCGGAGGTCGGCTACGGCGATGGCGGAGCACGCGTGCACATATATCGCAGTTAAGATCGACGATGGACTCGTGGAGGAATCGTATGTGGTGGTGGGGTGTACGTGGAGATCGTAAGACCATGGGATGAGGGAGCTGCGGTGGATGGCATGGTCGGCTGGAAGAAAGAGCGGCGCTAAAGGAGGTGGAGGTGCTCCTAGCGAGGAGGGAGCTCACACGGTGGTGCGTGCGCTGGTGGGAGAGAGAGCTTCGGCGTTTGGCGGTGTGGCCAGGCGTCAAAGGGCAGGGCTCCCGCGGTGGGTCAATGTCGCAACGATAGCAATCGTCTGAGAAGTTGTTGATGGCTGCGTTGCTCGCAAGCGGCGAGCCTCGCTTGGGATAAGGGCACGAGTGTCTGGGTTCATTGGCGGTGGAGGCCAAAGATGGCCGCGGTGGAGGCGCCGGGGCGGAGGATCGCGAGCCGCTGGGCGGAAGTGGCTTCGGTCCTGGCGCAACTGCTTATTCTTTTCATTCTTTTATTTTTTATTTTTTGAAACAGAAAGAAAAATATTTATTTATTTTTTAAACAAAAACTGTAAGCAAATTTTTTGTTTATTATTTTTTTAATTCCTACACTCAGCCATGGCCGGTCCCAAGCCCGGGTAAATGAGGAGGGTTGCGCGTTAGGTAGCCGACAGCTAGCGCAGGAGAGATAAATTCGTAAATAGTGTTAGTTCTTCTAAGAACACTATTTATGAATTTATCTCGAAACCGTTCGGATCTTTTAAACATGGATTTAAGCAAACATACATGAATGGAGGCGAAGAATCCATGTAGCCGACCCTATTTAATTGTGGGAAAAGGCTTTGTTGTTGTTGTTGTTGATTTTTTTAATTCCTACAAAACAAATGTTAGAAAGAGAATATATATATGTTTTTAAATTTTTTTGTATAAATAAATGGTGATACGAGCACTATGGCTCGATCCAAAAAAAACCAAGCATGGAAAAATGTGCACGGGTGCGGATCTGGCGGAGTAAGAGATAGATCCGAATCTCCGACCACAGTATGTGGTCGGAGATGATAGGTTATGTCAGGTAGAATGTGAAATGTAGAGATCTAATAATGAGATGAAAAATGGGATTCAAAAGCGGATCAAATGTGAGATCGGATGAAAAATGGTGGTGAAAGTTGCGGATGCAGATCTACGAGCTTGAAAGTAAAAACTATGTTATGATTACTCTAGATGAAATATGCAGAAAAAATTGGATCTAACCTGAGGGAGGCGGGCACCGTAATGGCCTCGACGACAACTGATCTGCTGTCACCAGACGGCTCGGGGGTTGGACTCTTCTATCAACCGAGGGGATTTTCAGGATTGAGGCTCCTTCTCCACCAAAGATTGATCCAAGGGAAAATGAGGGAGGAAGAGCCCAAAAAAAGAGAATAAAAAATAAAAAGGAAAATATGTACAAAGAAGGAATGTGTTTATTGGTTAGATAAATAAATTAATTAATTAAAAATGAAATTCAAAATTGAATAAAATAATTAAAATAATAAATTACTAAAAGTAATTAGCCACCTTAATGGTGGTTATTTAAGGCATAAAATCAAATCTTTATATACAATGTAGATTTTCAAATAAATGAATAAATTAAATAATTAAATCCAATTTTTGTAATTATATTAATTTAATTAATTAATGTTAGATATAAATTTTTTGGTGATTTTTATATAAGGAAATTAGTTGTATACAAGTATTATATACATATAGTACAATATACACACATACAAATAAGGAAATTTTTTTAAACGAATTTTCTTATTTTATTATTTTTTTAATAATGAAGAAAAAATATTACAATTATTTAAATTATGTATAAAAAATAAATATGAATAAATATATACAATCAGTAAGTGGTGAAATTGCAAAAATCACCCACGAAAATCGACTTTTAAATCGTTACTCT
This sequence comes from Ottelia alismoides, assembly GCA_037367405.1. NCBI lineage: Eukaryota > Viridiplantae > Streptophyta > Magnoliopsida > Alismatales > Hydrocharitaceae > Ottelia > Ottelia alismoides. The sequence goes on along the minus strand of JAZKJV010006777.1, from coordinate 327,890 downwards.
AAAAATTATGAAAAACCACAACCAATTTAAAGATAATTTAATTTAGAGTATAATGGAGATGAGTTTGATTCAATTTGAGTTTGTATGGAGCCAAAATTGGTCTTTTAATTATTACTTTACAGCTTTTTCTAAGTGTGGATACTTTTATTCTCTACATGGTTTTACTTTGTAATTATTTTTATTATTTACAAAATATTTTTATTTACAACTTTTGTTTAGAAAATTATTTAATTTGAGGTCAATTTATATATAAATAAAATAGTGTAAGTTTTGTACAAATATACAGGGAAAATTTATTTTTTTTTTATTTTTTGGATTAAAGACCATATCTTCCCCTACTTTAATCATGGCTGATCAGGTCAAGTCTTAACCTTCTCTTAGGGTTTGGGTCAGTCTACATTTATTTCATAAATACATCCTTTATTTTCTTTTATTTTCTTTTTCTTTTCTTCGTTATTCTTTTATTTTGAATATAAAAAGTGTTAAAAATGTGTATTTAACAAATGCATGCAAAATGGTAATTTCATGAAATTAGTGGATATTTACAGGTATTTGACTAAGGAAATAAAGCTAAAATAAAATAATAATCGCGATGAATCGTGGATTCATCAGTTTTCAACTTTTAAATATATTTATTCAAAAAAACTTTTAAATTTATAACACACATAATAAAAAAGAAAAATAAAATATTTATAATATAAATAATTATAGATAAGAAGAAAAGGAAACACATTTAGAAAAGAGATTATAAAAATATAATAACATGAAAATAAATTATTTTTGTTATTTTTATATTTGTAATTTTTGGAAAAATGGAAATAAATAAAAACAAAAAAAATTCAAATTTCAATTATAAATAATATGACTGAACTTTGGGAAAAAAATTTGGCTCAAAAATAAGGATAAAAATCCAAGTGTATTTTTCCAAAACACCCTTTCTTTTTGTATTTTGATTTTATAATTTTTTTATGATTTTTTTACTTTTTTTTGTATTTTTAGATATTAGAAATGATATCTCTTAGTGATTTGTGGATATTTTAAACTATAAGATAAGATACATATATCATGAGTTTTCCCATGATTTTGGGAAGCAGTGCAAATAAACAAAAATAAAATAAGAAAGATTTCTCAAAATGATTTTTTTAATGAATACCAAATAATCATTATAAGTCATATTTTTCGATGATAAAGAATTTAAAGATCTACAAAAGGATATTTTTAATTACAATAGGTATTCAATAAAGCAAAGCACTCGAAATAAACACCACAAGCCGCTACCTTAAATTGACTTATCCAACCACTCTAAATGTTAAGAAGTCAGCCAAATGCTAGCTTTTAGAGAAAGATTGCTATCTTTTTCTCAGACCAGAGATCACCGTTTGATAAATCACTTGATGGCGTTGGTTGTGTCATCGATGTAACTTTTTAGATCTACAAACCTTGCATATCATGGACCTAGTACCAAGATGGTTGTCCTCTATGTCATCATGGATGATGTTGATTCTGTCCTCTATGATTTAAATCTTTAGATCAACAACTTTATGATACCATATGGTTACAGATGGACCTTATTGATGTAAAATTTAATTATGTATTATATTCCTTATACGATAGAATGAGATAATTCGAAATAACATTTATTATAGTATGGCTCGCCATGGACTCACATGTCTAATACTTGTATTGTTTAACAAGAAGGGAATGAGTTGAAAGGAGAGGGGTATCCTCCAATCATAGTGCGGTTTAGTCAAACACGAACCAGAAAAAAAGTGAATGGGGAGGGGAGGGGTCAAAGGTGATCCACATAGACTAATAGAAAAAGAATAAACAATAAAAAATAAAGAAAAATAAAAATGAATAAAAGAAAACTTTAAATTAAAAAGTTAAACAATAGTCTTGTTTCAAGTTCATTAAATTAAAAAGAAGTTTGAGGATATCCGTGAGAGATGGTTTGGGAGCTCGTTTGGAGCAGCGCCTAAACCACAATGATCTTTTGGGTCGATTCGTCGACCATTTCAGCAGCAGAGGTCAGCTAGGCGGTTCCGACCTACAGGATCGGCATTCTTAGGCAGTGCTCGCTCATCTCCATTGACTACTCTAGGAGGAGAACTAGCTAGACGTGGCACAGATTCCCCTCGACCATCTGGGTCGCATCGAGCAGACAGACCCCCAGCAGGACCTGCTCGGAGCACAGACACGACCACTCCATCTACTCGACCAGTCCGATGTTACCGATGTCACAAGTGGGGACATTACCGATCACAGTACCCATAGACTTCTGGTGAGCCTCGCCTACAGCCATAGTCATCGCAGCCTCAGGCACAACGTTCAGGGAGTTTCCATGGCATGAACTCCAACTTCAGACGACAGCAGCAGAGGCAGACGCAGAGTGTGGCAGGGTCCAGTACTGCACCATCCAGGCAGGGTCAGTTACATGCAGTTACTAAGGAGCAAGCACGTTCAGTAGCTACTATGGTGAAAGGTATGGTCTCAGTCTTGGGCCGACCTTTCCATGTTCTATTTGATTCTGGTGCGACACATTCTTTTCTTTCTTCGAGGCTACTAGTTTCTTTAGGTAGATTTGTAGAGACTCTCTTTTCTCCATATCACATCCGAGGGCCAGGTGGCCAGTTGTTTGTCATTTTTCTGAAAGTCAGGCACTTGCCGTACTGATTGGCGGTCACGAGATGATCGCAGATTGTCTACTTCTACAACTTGATGAGTTTGATTTGATTTTGGGCATGGATTGGTTAGCTTCTCATCATGCACTTGTTGATTTCTTTAAAAAGATAGTTATCTTCAGGATTTTTTATTTACCCGAGTTCACTTTTGAGGGTACTTTACATGACTCCAAAATGGAGTACATTTCTGTATTGCGAGCTCAGCGACTTGTTGATCAGGGTTGCGATTCCTATCTAGCATTTATCTGAGAGGTATCTGATCATGAGCCGATGGCACACGACATTCGAGTAGTATCAGACTACCCAGATGTGTTCCCTGATGAGCTACCAGTATTACATCTTGAGAGAGAGATTGAGTTCGAGATCACATTGCTATCAGATACACAACCGATCTCGATGGCACCATATCGCATGGCACCGGCTGAGTTGAGGGAGCAGAAGGTGCAGTTACAAGAGTTACTTGATTTGGGATTCTGATGAATCTACATTTCATCATCTTTATTCTATCATTTTAGCCTTAAAAACCCTAGTAAATACGTGTAAATAGGCTTAAATCATGCATTTTATCATCCATGCATTTGTGTATAAATTGTGCATAAAATACTGTTTTTAAAGCCAAAATTATAGAATAAAGAAAAGAAAAGAAAAAGAATAAAATATTGTAAATATTTTATGACCCGAAACCCCGAGACCTAGGCATCTCGATGACTAGGTCGACAAGGAATAGCGTAGGGGGAGATAAGGGCCAAAAATACAATACAAATTCCTTTTATTTTATTCATTCCTTATTCATTTTAGGACCTATTTTTGGTTCTAATTTTTATACCTCAAATAAAGAAACTGTGTACATGAAAGTTGTGGATAATTAAATAAACAAAAATACAAAATTGATTTCACTCAAAAATTAATGTACAGATAAAAAGTTATGATCTGAATAAAATCTCAGAATCCCAACTTCTCAGACCTTTATCTCCCAAATAAAAACTCGAAATGCGTCAAATTCACCTTTAATTGTATATAGTTTAAAATAATCTATTTAATGGCAGTGGTTTCGCATTTGGCGGAGCTACGATTTGAAAGATGAGTTTTGGACCCCTATTGTATACTTGTACAGATTAAAATATTCATTTTATTTATTATTCTTTATTTTTATAATTTTATATTTTTATAATTTTGTAAATATTACTTATAATATATGTGTATATCAAAATCAGAATAAAAACACAAAAGAAATACAAAATAAAAATACCTATATATATAATACATAGGTATCATACCTATACTTATACCTGTATAATTCATACTTATATTTTATTAAGTGTACAAAATATATCAGAAAAATAAAATAAAAATATATTTAAGTGTATAAAAATATTTTATAAATTTATAAAATAATAAACAAAAATAAATAAATTAAATAAACAAAATAAAAATAAAATACTTAAATATATAGATATAGATACCTATAAAGGCTATAAAAGGTAACTTGTAAATTAATACCTAATAAAAATAAATAAAAATCACTATAAAATAATTTATAAAATAATAAACATTTTTTATTTAATAACCTAAATATAATAAAATTATTTACTATTTTAAAATGATTTTATAAAACTTTTTTTCAGGCTTTTTCATGGTTGGTCCACGTGGACCAACCAGGGGGGCTGGAGAGTTGACCTGCGGTCAACTCTCTGACCACAGACTATTCCTCGTCTGAAGTGAGTTTTTGTCTACATTTGCGTATTTTTCGAGGCCACATCATTCCTTATTTCACGATGTGGTCTTCACGACTTTTCTTCCTCGTGATGTGGTGATTCACGCCCTATGCTTCTCTCGGGATGTGGATCGCCGCATCACCTGATGCACTTCGATCTTCACGCCCACTCGTCCATTCGTTCAAAAACCACCCATCGCCTCTTTCACTCCTTGAACCCTCTTTGACCTAGCCAACCCCTTCTCCTCGTGTGCTCTGGACTGGAGATGGTGACAGGATCTCCTCCAGCCACTTAGGAGGGTCGCGCGTGGCCGAGGAGCGGCTCCACCACCTTCGCCGGCCTCCGGCATTGAGGTCACATCTCGTTGGTTTTCCGGCCAACTTGAGGTTGTATTGTGTTTGTTTTCATGTTGTTTAGTAAGCTGTTAGTTTTAGGTTTTGATTTATGCATTTAGCTGGTCATTATGTAGATTAAATCACCCCGATTTCGCAGTCGAACACCTTGCCGGAGCTCTCGAGCTCCGACCACCACCGCCACCTCTTTATCATCGCCCATCGCCACCAATAAGGCCCCAGGTCTCTCTTTTTTTGCGGGCTAACATTTCTTGCAGGTCCTGGTGGTCGAGATCCCAGGTGGGGTCAAGTTTTGTCCCAACCGGAAGCACCTGGAGCTTGGCTCTGCTGCGTGCTCGCCGGACGTCGCCGCTGCTCCGCTGCACTAGCTGAAGACACCATCCGTCGGGGAGCGGTCGTGGGGATCCTCCGGTGGAGTCGGAGAAGTCGCAGGGGCGGGGAGGCTCGAGCTCCGACCGATCGAAACTCGCCAAGATCGAGTTCTTCTCTGTTCTTGCCAGCCTCTCCGCGGCCGTTGGATCGCCCCCCCCCAGCCCAGTTCTTTTCCTAGCCGTCCGATCATTCGAGTCCAGCAGCCGTTGATCGTCTTCGACGACTTAATCCTGACCGACGGTTTGCGAAGCGTCATCGCGTGCCCGCAAGTCGCCACGTGGCAAGTGGGAGAAGGAGAACCCTCGGATCGCCCGTTAAGTGAGGGTATTTTGCATCCACCCCCACGCTAATTTTGTAATATGTTATTAGTACTTAAACTTTCATTTTCCCTTTTAATATTTTTGTAAAATTTATAATCAGGCCCCTGTAGTTTGTAATATTGCATCCAGACCCCTACCAGGCTCACGTGCATGGCGCTTGAGCTCTGGAATTTTTGCACTTTTAGCCCAGGTCTTTTTGATATTTGTATTCGGTCCACGAATATTTTTAATTAGTTATAACTTTCAGGAATATTTACATGCAGGCCCTCAGACTTTTTGAATATTACCAAAACACCCTTACTAGTGTGATTTTTCTTTTTATTATTTCTATTTTTTTTGCATGCATCTATAAATCTCTAAAAATCTACAAAAAGCAACTTAAGCTCTTGCTGCATATTAGGTTCACACCATATTTTTATTTTTCGAATTTATTGCATTTTAATATTTATAAAAATAAAACTCTCATTTTCAACACTGTTTGCATTATAAAATCCACAAAAAATATAAAAACACCCCAAAAAATTCCTAAAAAATATATTTTGCATATTTTAGTGTGTTTTAATTTCATTCCAAAAATCACTAAAAAATACAAAAGAAAACTCCTAAAAATTATAAACCTCTAAAAATCTTCATAAAAATATTAAAAATGCATCAAAATTCCTAAAAATACAAACTTTATTTTTAAATTTTCTTTATTTTGTTATCTTTAATTTAAAATTAATTTGGGAAATTTTTGTCACCGTTTACTATTTTTCATTCCCATTTTAATTCCATCCCTTTATTTTGTTTACTGTTTTCAGTATTTTTGACTTTAAAAATACCAAAAAATAGGAAAAATCTAGAAAAATCACAAAAACATTAGAAAAACATTTTATTCACTGATTTTTGAGTATTTTTATCTATTTTTATAAATACCTATTCCTTTCCTTTCTTATTTTGTACAAATATTCCAATTTAAAGAAACAGAAAATAAAAAATATAAATTATAAAAAGAAAAATATAAAATCATTAAATTAAAAATCAAAATACAAAATATAAAATTAAAAATTAAAATAAAAAATATAAAATTAAAAACCCACAAAAAATAGCATAGATAGGAAAATACATCACATTCACACATTTTGCGCATTTTTTGCCCCGTTCTACCTATCTGCTCCCTATGTTCGACCTCTACACATATTTGCACCTATACACATCTTTGTTGTAGAGTTATAATAAATTTTAATTCCACACATTTACTTCCATTGCTTGATTTATCTGTTATGGGTTAATTGTTGTTTGAATTTCGGATTTCGCTGGAGGTCAAATCAGCGACTGTTGATTCGCCTTGTGAATCGACACGACCTCTACAAAATTTGATTCAACAAATGGCACCGTTGCCGGGGAGCATCACCGCGTAGATCGGTTATTGTTTGTTCTTGTGAGTATTTGTCTATTTTCGTGGCTTTTTGTGCTTATTTTATTTTCCTTATTTTTGATATATTGCTTGAGCCGTCTAACCACCTCTTTTATTGATTTCGTGCGAGGTACCGCGGATCGAGGGAGGCGCTCCACCCTAGGCGCTACGCACCCACGTGAAGCCGGCATCTGCTAGCCGAGCACCGAGGAGACGAAGAGGAAATTTTGAAGACCGAGCTCTACTTTAGTTGTAGCATTTATTTTGTTGTATTTGTCTCTGTAATTTTAGTGAGAGAGAGACCACTACTTGTTGTAATAATACAGGTACATCGGACACTTGGACTCTTGAGCCTAACTTCCAGGTGTTTGTACACTTGGGGGCTCACCGCGGTTTTATTGGCTTTTCATCGCATTTTTTTATTTTGTTTTCTCGGTTTTATTTTTATTTCTTTTGTGTGATTGAGCCCTTAGCCGTAGGAGTTGCTTGACGTAGTCTTAAGGCCAAACACCTAATATCTTTTCCTGTGCCTATAGTCTCATTTGGACTTAGTCTAAACTTTAAACAGTCGCCTCATCATCTTCGAGCCTTCGTGCCGCGAGCCCATCCTGCCAAGCGTTGCTCCTGAACTCGATGTGTCGAGAGGAGGAGGGATGAGCCTAAACCGGACGCTTGGATTGAAGATCGGTGACTGACTTGTGGTTCTTCACGCTAATAGCAGCTTCTCACACTTAGGGCGATTTTATCGGTTTGCATTTGCATATAGATAGATTTCAATTCTGCTAAGCATCCTTGCATGTAGAGTGTTGGAGGCAAGGTGAGCATTTCTTTTAGCATTCATCATCGATTGCCGCTTGCATTGCTTTTCCGACTCTCCTTCTGATTTTGCCAACCTAGGTGCTTAAAAGAATTGACTCCCGGATAGGATCGTGCATTTTTATTAAAATTCCAAAAAAAGTGATAACCAATAAAATTGGGACTGCTAACATTACTCGACCCTAAAATCAATCAAAAAGAAAATTATTGTCTTGGGGCGAGTAATCCCCTCATTGTCTTTGTTTTACATTGCTCCATTTGATTTAGCCGAAATCAGGTGGTCGTAAGTTCAACACAAAGCGTGAACTCAGTCGGTCTGTTGACCACATTAAATCTGGACTAAAGTCAACAATTAACCCACACTACAGATCACGGAAATAGAAATAAATGTGGAGTTAAAATTTATTTTTAACTCTGCACAAATGATGTAAAGGGCAAGTATGCAGAGAGTTCGAACATAGGGAGCAAGCAGGGTAGTTCAAAATAATGTGCACAAGTGAATGTGTGTGATGTCTACACTAAGCAAGCAAAGAAAAGAAATTTTTGTGGGTTTTTAATTTTTTATTTTTTTTATTTTACTTTAATTTTTAATTTTGCATTTTGATTTTTAATTTTCCGATTTTCATAATTTTATATTTTATATATTTCCTTTTTTAATTTCTTTTTTCAATATTGGAATATAAAGACAAAGTAATAAAAGACTAGATAAAGTATTTATAAAAATATGCAAAAATAACCAAAAATTCAGGAATAAAACGTTTTTGATATTTTTAGGATTTTTACAGTTTTTGTGATTTTTGGGGATTTTTCAAGGTGTTTATGGTATTTTTAAATACTGAAATAAGGGAAAACAGTGAAAATTGTGCTAGCTCTGAGTAAAATGGGACTTAAAATTAGCAAACAGCAATCAAAATTTTTCACACTAATTTTCAAATAAAGAGAATGAATTATAGAACAAACAGGAACTGAGTTTGTGATTTTTGGAGTTTTCTTTGATTTTATATCTTTTTTTGAAGTTTTTGAGTGTTTTCGAATTTTTAGTGTTTTTCTTTAGAGATTTTTAGTGATTTTTGGATGACACTAAAATATGATAAAATAGACACTAGGGAATATTTTTTGGAATTTTTCGAGATGTTTTAATATTTTTTTGGCATTTTCTAAGCTAGACAGTGAATAAAAAGCATGTTTTTGATTTTTAATAAATATAAAAATGCAATAAATACGAAAAATAAAAATAGGCCGTTGAACTAATATGCAACAGGAATCTAAACTGATTTTTGGGATTTTTTTGGGATTTTATAGACGCATGCAAAAAAAACTAGAAGCAAAAATAAAAGACATATGTGCAGGGGTATTTGTGTAATATGCGATAAGTGCGAGGGCCTCTGCGCAATATTCCCAGAAATAATATAACTGAGCAAACAATTGTCAGCACCAAAAAGAAATATGCAAAACAGAGGGACCTTGGAGGCAAAATTGCCAGGCACACGTGACGCGCACGCGACCTGGCGGGGGTTGACCTGTAATAAGATAGACGTCCGGGGGCACGCTCACAATTTGTTCACAGAAATAAATAAAGGCAAGAAAAGGTTCTGCTACTAATAACCAATTACAAAAAGGGCGGGGGGTTAACGCAAAATACCCCGCGCGATCGGACGACTGGGCAGAAATCACTTGGACACGTGTCGCCTGGAGGTGCGCCGATACCCCTTCGTGATCCAGCGGCTCAGATTAGATCTCCTCCTGAAGATCGAACTGTGGCAGTTGGAGGAGATCCAACGGATGCTGTAGCGCTGGAGGAACTCAACCCAATCGGACGGCGATGAAGCGACGAGGAGGAACGGCTGAAGAACTCGCTGGGAACGAGTTTGGATTGGACAGATCTCCGATCTCCGACGCCTCTTTTCCTTCGAACAGCCCGGACAGGCTCCTGAGAGGTTCCTTGATGGAACGCTGGCTTCAAAATGGCAGGCGGTCCACCGGAGAGCCACTGAGACGATGAAAACGTGAACGAGTTGCAGGAAGTCCGGCGTGCTCCAAAACTCGACCCCCCAGGTGGGGTCTCTTGCTCCTGGACACCTGCAAAAAAAGAAAGAACGACAGATGGTGTTCCAGGGCTAGCACTAGTACGAAAGGTGGATGATGGCGTGGCTGGCGGAAGAAAGTGCAGCTCGTCGGAGCTTGCTCCGGCGAGGGGATTGATGGTGACGAGTCGTCGAGCAAATTACCCACTAAAGGCACGAAAATAAACGTACTAATAACAGCTAATTAAATATCTAAAAAAAATGAGAAAGACACAACCTCAAAGGGCTATAGAACCCGAGGAAGGAACCTCAACGGCCAAGAGGCCGGGGGTGGCTTGGAACGCGCCCGGCGAGCTGTTGATGCACCTCGACAAGAATGCAGACCGTCCCTCTGTCACAGGGGGTCCAGCAGAAGCTCTCGGAGGGATTGGCTCAGGCCAAAGGATGGTTCAAGGAAGAAGAGAGGGCTGGAGGGTCGGTTTTGAAACTTGGTTGAGAGGGCTCGCAAATCGAGTTGCATCGAGCGACGTGATGATCCTCTGCCTGAGATAATCACTGGGCGAGCTAGAGGGATTGTAGGTGGACAACTCTCGTGAAGACATCGATCAGATTCGGTGAAAGATGCGGCCCCCAAAAATTGTTGAAGATGGGTCAAAATCAGTCTGACACGCAGCAGGGAGAGGACAGGAGAGTTGACCAGCGGGTCAACTTTCCTAGTCACCTGGTTGGTCCACGTGGACCAACCAGGAAAATCCCTGGAAAAATACTTTCTAAAATCTATAAAAAATAGATAACGAATTTATTGATTTTTGATTATAAAATGAAAAATGTTTAATTTTTTATAAATTATTTTATTATGATTTTTAATTATTTTTATGAGGTTTATTTTTACAAGTTACCTTTATACCCCTATATAGGTATATTGACTATTTGATTTTTAATTTGTTCTTTTAATTTTATTATTTTTATTTCGTATTTTGTAAAATTATAAAATACTTTTATATACACAAATATATTTTTATTTTATTGATGTGTTTTGTATATTAAATAAAATATAAGTATAAAAAGTATAGGTATACATATAGGTAGGGTACCTATATATTGTGTATATAAGTATTTTTATTTTGAGTTTTATTTAGGTTTTTATTCCAATTTTAATGCACATAATTATTATAAGTAATATTTACAACATTCTAAAAATATAAAATTATAAAAATAATAAATAAATAATAAATTCATTATTTTAATCAGTACAACTATACAATGTGGGTCAAAAACTCAACTTTCAAACCGTAGCTCCGCCAAATGCGAAACCGCCGCCATTAAATAGATTATTTTCTTCTATATACAATTAAAGGTGAGTTTGATGCATTTGGAGCTTTCATTTGTGAGATACGGGTATGGGAAGTTGGGATTTTGGATTTTTATTCAGACCATACCTTTTTATCTGTACATTATTTTTCTGTGAAATCAATTTTGTATTTTTATTTATTTTATTATCTACAACTTTCATGTACAAAGTTTCTTTATTTGATGTATAAAAAGTGGAACCAAAAATAGGTCCCAAAATGAATAAAGAATGAATAGAATTTTATAGGTATTTGACCCTTATCTCCCCCTACTTTATTCCTGGTCGACCTATTCATCAAGATGCCTAGGTCTCGGGGTTTTGGGTCATAAAATATTTACAATATTTTATTCTTTTTCTTTTCTTTATGTATTCTATAATTTTGGCTTTAATTACAGTATTTTATACACTAATTGAATGCACATGCATGAATGCTAAGATGCTCTATTTAATGCTATTTACAGGCATTTGCTAGGGTTTTTGGTGCCAAAATGATAGAATAAAGATGATGAAATGTGGATTCATCATCCCCCTATACTTTACCTTTGCTAGTCCCTAGCAAACACTTATGCAATAAGTGCAAAAAGAAAAAGAAAGAAAAGAAAAAGAAGAAATATGGATTTTATTTGATTACCAAACTTGTCTTCACAAAATCAAAGTTTGGAGCTTAAGTCGGACCTTTGGAATTTTAGTGCGGGCGGAACCTTATTGAGAACCGAATTTGAAATCCAACAGTCCCTGAGAATCCCAAAACTCTGTCCAAGTCTCCTCAATAGCCAGGTCAGAAATATCTCAATTCATACGCAAACCCTTACGACTATGAATCTGACTCGTACAGTGTAAGTGATGGTGGCTCTCCCCAACTAGAATGACAAAGAGACTGACTTCTCCAGTACGACAACCCAATGATTCCCCAATCCAATAATTCCATCCTCAAGGAGCGGGATATTCCCTTCTAAGTTCAAGTGGCAACCAACTCAAGAGGAGGGGGTGAAGAGAAGAATGGACGGTAGCCAGTGTAGCTACCTATCCTGGGATGCAAGACCAGTGTAGTCAAGTCATCCTGCTCCAGGCTCACATATTTGACTTTGGAACTCAAGCTTGCTTATGGACTTTACAACATATGTACATACTTTGCAAGCTTTTTATTTTTGTACATGCCTGAACTCTTTTTTTTTGAAATACTATTCACAGCAGCATTTACATAAGGAGTTTTTCCTCTTGAGCCAGTAGACTATCCCTCTTTTGAAGCTTTATCGCAACCCACAACCTCCTGTCTTTAGAATTCCTAATCACTGGACGGGTTGGGGTGCACTTACCTCCCTAGAGGAGGACAAATGTTTCCACTTGTGTGCGTCTCATACCGGCAAATCCAATCCCCTCACCACTCCAACTGAGTTGAGCCATGTGAAAGGTGCAGGTGTCCAAGTTAGGTCATTATCAACAAGAGTCGTGCGTGTGCTCCGAAATACTCTACTTAGGCAGTCAAGAATCCATTGAACCAAGTCCCGTGATCCTCAAAGAATTAAGTCAACTAGACCTGAAGTACCTCAAACCTAGTTCCTATAAGGTTCCTGTTATTAGGTAGATTTTAAGGTCCAATCAAGCTCCAATCTCCGGATTTTACTTAGACTTGTTCAACTATCAAACTCAATCCGAAAAATGCGAATGCTATGCAAATGCAATGCAGAAAATATTTTTGTGATGCAATTTTCAAAGATTTTGAACTTTTTTTGGATTTTTGAAAAGATGATGCATGATGATGCATATGCAGATGCATTTTTTTGTATTTTTCAAAAAGATTTTTCGAATGTTTTTGGATTTTAATTTTGCAAATGTTTTTAGACTTTTTGAAAATAAAAAGATTTGGCTAAAAACTAGGTGAAAATATTTACATGGGAGTGCTTCTTATATTTACAAGAAGTGGATTTTAAGAATTTACAAGGGTAAGTGGTCAATTTTATAAGGATATATATAGTGGATTCTGGTGTGATGTAAGTATTCCTCAAGCTTTTCACATAATTTTTGAAAACTATAGTCCAAAATAATTTTTACAAACATTTTACAAACATGTACACACATTTGAAAATCATTTTGCAAACGTTTTTCAAAACAGTATATATAGATTTTTCAAAATATTTTTGCAACCATTTTTCAAACCATTTGCAAGTCATTTTTCAAACATTTTATTTCACACAAAGAAAATAAATTTTACAAACCACACATTTTACACAGGTTGAAAACATGTAACAAAACATTTTCAAAATAGTTTTTAATAGATGTTCACAAAGTTTTTCAAACTATTTTTCAAACATTTTGCAAAAAACATTTTCACCTGATTTATTAATCAGTAAATATACACAAGACTTTGAGGAACAAAACACCTTTTTATTAAGGTTTTTTAATGAATTTTAAAGAATTATTAGCCATATTATTAGGAAAATACGAAAGTACGAGTTATGGCTAAAGTATATACGCAGTATATACGCCCCCCTATACTTGGATTGAGCTATGTCCTCATAGATCGGAGAGAAAAGAGAAGACATAACTCGTACTAAGTATAGACAAGTCTAAAGAATAAATAACTAATGAAGGAATCAATGAATGAGAAGTCGACTGTCCCCCCTATACTTAGGATCAAATAATCCTAAGTATAGCAGACTATACACAACGCAGGGAGGGTCAAGGGTGGGAATGAACAGATCGTACTCAGATTGTCTCCCCCTATACTTAGGGTAAGATATCCCTAAGTATAGACAGAAGAGGAGACAATGGAGAGGATCGAAAAGAATGAAGATACTCGGGGTGCACACCCCCCTATACTTAGGACAAAGTACGTCCTAAGTATGGAAAACTGTCTACAAGGGCGGCACCTTTTTGATAGATAAAGAAGATAGACAAGGAAAAGAAGAAAAGAAGAAAAGAAGAAAAGAAGAAAATAAATCAAGAGATGAAATAGATCATGGGGATGTACACACCACTCCCCCTATACTTAGGGTAGAAGAAGCCCTAAGTATAGGCAACAACAGGAGTGATGACACGGAACGAAGATAGAACACTCGGCTCGTCCACCCCTCCTAAACGTAGGACAGAGTGCGTCCTAAGCAAGGCAAACACGAGAATGGGTGGACGAGTAAAAACGGGAGAGACAGAGGTGAACAACAGAGAATGTACAACAGAGGTGGATGTACATAAGATCAAGAAGGCCGAAAGCTAACCTTCTTGCGAGACCGCTGAGGGATAGATCTGGTATGGTGCAAGTCGACATCGGGGTCCACAGCGGACGGAAGCCGATCAGGGTCGACATGGTGAAGTCCCTCAGTGGAATCAAAACGGAAAGGGACGAACTGATCAATGGAAGCTGTATGGCTGGGTTCTCCCTTGGTGGTCCTATGGTGTGAAGGCACAGACTGGTGAGTGGAAGAAGTACGACTAGGTCCAGCCTTGGAAGTCTCGCAGATACTAAAGTGGAATGGGACAAACTCATTATCCTTAGAAGACGTGTAATCGGAGTCGTCCTGCGAGGGATCGTCCAGGTCAAAGTCAAAAGGAACGAAATCATCAGTGGAAGTATACGAACTCAGATCGTCCTCAAGAGTCTCAACCGGATCATCTTTCTCATCAAAAGGCCCAAATTTCCGAAGAAAAGCGATCAAATCAACTTCGGCCTTTGGCCCATCAGAATCTACATGGACAGGAGCGGACTCATCAGTGGAAATAGTCAAAACAGGTCCGTCCTGTCTAGTCTTACATGGGTCATTTGTTTTCTTATGAGGTCTTTCAAAATAATGGGCCACATCATAAACGTCCTCAATAGTCTTGGTATCTGCCCCCCGCTCAAATGGTTCAATCACATAAATACTCTGGATTTCATCAACACATCGCCACACACCAGGAGGAGGATCAGTGAGGTCCATGCTTTCCGATCTCCTCCCTTTTCGAGGGATTCGTCGGGTCTCATTAGCGGTTGCTAAGGAAGCATCTCTAGTATCATCAGGTCGGTCACAGACCTCAGAGTCAGCTATAATCGGTGAAGGTGCATCAGGTGCCGATCTCTGGTCAACTGTGGGTGCAGTGATCGTCATTTCGCTCTCGTCAACAGGACGGAAGCGAACCTCTCCTGATCCATAGTCAATAACGACCCTCGCAGAGGCGAGGAATGGTCGTCCCAGGATGATTGGAGATGGCTCCCCTGTGGAGTTCTCCATGGGCAACACGACAAAATCAACATTGTGGCTTGTGTCCTGAATAGAAATGACGGCGTTTTCAAGGATACCCTTCAGCCTCTTGATAGATCCATCAGCAAACTGAACGATCATCCTGATCTTCTTGAGAGGCCCTAAGTGAAGAGACTGTACCAACGAGAAGGGTAATATGCTAATAGATGCACCGCCGTCCAGGAGAGTGCGATCACAAGTGTAGTCAGAGATGGTGCAGGTGATGAAAGGTATAGCTGTGTTCTTCTTCTTGGGAATGGGACGGTGTGTGATGGCGAGGGCAGTGGCCATGGTCAGAATGTGACGCTCAGATCTGCTCCTCCGCTTTCTCTTCTTGGGAAGAGGGGCAAATAAATCAGTCATGTCCTGCTGAAGTGGAGCACGGATAATCTCATGAATAGTAGCCACCACTTCGGGTTCAGATAATATTTTTTCGAATTTTTGGACTTCCTCCATACAAGGGAGGAAATCAGAATTAGTATATACACGAGGCATGCCAAGAGCAGTCTGTACAACGGCATCCTCGGAGTCAAAGGTGGGACTAAGTGTGAATGGATGTGTGGTCCAGGGCTCTGGCAAGTGGACTCTCTCCTCAAAATATTGATCAACCAAGGGTCTCCCGAACTCTTTTTGGTCTTTTAAATTTTTCTCATTTTTTTGTATTTTTGGCGATTGCAAGCTCCCATGATCACCTACAAGTGAAGCCGTATTCCCGACGAAAGGAGCATTAATCTGATTCTTCCTCAAGAAAGCAATATCATCATTCATCAAATCAATGCGCTTTGTCATACGATTCAAGATATCACTCATAGAGATCGAGGGAGGTGACTCCATCAGGTCAGACTCAGGTGGATGTGAAGGTGGAGGTGGATAATATACAGGTGAGGGTGGGTGTGGATAGAACTCTGAAGTCTGATACTGCGGCTGAGGTGGGTATGTACAAAAATCAGAAAAAGTAGGAGGTGGGTCCTCCTGATAAAAAGGAGGTGGACCGGCTGGAGCGAGCGAGGGGTCCGCAAAGTCCGGATAAAATGCACTCCAGGGATCCATCTCAAAAACAAAAGGAAGTGATCGGGAGAGCACGATGGTCAAGTCAAGAGAGTGAAGAAATAGGCGTAAATGCGCAGAGGAGATCTAGAACACACAAAAACAATCACAGACAAAAATAAAAACAAGTCAACCCTCAATTCACCTACTCAACTTGGTAGAGATCGCAAAGAGCGGTCTTTTTATCTTATCTGTTTTAGAGTTAGGTGAGAAGTCTAAAATTGCACAAACACTCAGGGGGCTTGATGGGATTTGGGCACTAACCTTAGTGTGTGCGCGAGCAATGTAAAACGAAGACAATGAGGGGATTACTCGCCCCAATACAAGATTTTTCTTTTTGATCGGTTTTAGGGTCAAGTAAAATTAGCAGTCTCAATTTTATGGATTATCACTTTTTTGGATTTTTAGTGAGTAATGCACGAGCCTAACGAGGAGTCAATTCCTTTAAGATCCTAGGTTGGCAAAATCAGAGGTAGAGTCAGAAAAGCAATGCAAGCGTCAAATCAATGATGCATGCTAAAGAGAAATGCTCACCTTGCCTCCAGCACTCTACATGCAAGGATGCTCAACAGAATTGAAACCTATCTATATGCAAATGCAAAAGCCGATGAAATCGCCCTTCAGGAATTGCTATTATCGGGAAGAACCACAAGTTGACCACCAATCCTCAACCCTAGAGTCCGGTCTAGGCTCACCCCTCCTCTGCTCAACACACTTGAGTTTAGGAGAAAGCGCTTTGCGGGGAGAGCTCGCGGCGCGACGGATTGAAGGTGATGATCAACTGTTTAAATTTTGACTAAGTCCAAACGAAACTATAGGTGCATGCAAGATATTAAGTGTTTGGCCTTAGTCTATCGCAAGCAATCGTAGAACTAGGGGCTCAATCACACAAAATAAAGAAAATCGAAAACCGGAAAACAAAGTAAAAAAAATGCGATGAAAACCGACAAAAAGCCGCGGCGAGCCCCCAAGTGAACAATCACTTGGAAATTAGGCTCGCACGAGTCCAAATGTCCGGGGGTACCTGTATTATTACAATAATAGTCTCTCTCTCACAACAAATTACAAGAAATAAGGTCAATGAAATAAATGGCTCGGGAATTGTCTTCAAAAATCCTCTAAGTCCACCTTGGTGCGAAGCGTCACCGCCACACGTGGGTGCACGGGCACTCCTAGAAAAGAGAGCGTCCCTCGATCCGCGTACCTCGCACAAAGTCAAACACGGAGGTGATTAGATAATTCAAACAATAATTATCAAAAATGAGCCAAAATAGGAATTACAAAGGAAATGCCCTCATCATGCAATCCCCAAATGGAAATTGGTTCAGATATTTTATGAGGGCATAGATACATCATTTAAGAGAGTGATTGATGGCTCCTGCGATGGAAATTACATCAGCCGTGATGAACATTTTGTTTGGATGTTATTTGAAAATATGGCTGATAATTCGGTGAATAGTTCCTCAATTGAACAATACAGTGGGAACTTGAGGACAGTCAATATCATTGATCATGAGAGATCTAGCAATGAGAAACCTGACAAATGGGAAACCATCTCAAAACAAATGAACCTCATGACTCAAGCCATAGAAAAATTGGCCATGAATAATCCCACCAGCCATGAAGTTGACCACACCACATTCACCCATAATCAAGATATAAATTCTGAGACTGTGAATTGGGTGCAGAGAAATCAAGGAGGAACATATTCAAATAATCACAACACATGGAGAGAACAATCAAATTCTGGGTGGAATGGACAACACAACTATCATTTCCAAAATCACACCCAACCCAGACAACCGATAGCACCGCCCATGACTCAACCCTCCACCACTGCGGTAAACTTCGATGCCTTGGCTCAGGCAATACAACAACTAGCTATAGCTCAACAACAGGCCACTGAAGCTCAACAAAAAGCCAACTCTGAGAATGCCCGTCAATTCACCGAGATCAGGTCATACATCCCAGCCTTGTCACCTCAACCGCTGCCCAATCCTAACACCAACAAGGCTAGTTCGTCTGGAGTACTTCAAACTCCACCACCTCCCGGATCTTTCACTTCACCACCTGGTTTCCAAAACCAGAATCAAGGATTTTTTGCATCTTCTAGGACAAATCAAGGGAACCCACAACAAGCACCTAGAAACCAAGTTAATTTCAAAACACCACCCCGCCCAAACCAATCTGCTATTGTTGTCACTCTGAGAAATGGGAAAACCACTTCCGCCTACACCAGACCGCTAGCTTCAGAAGAACAAATTGAAATAGAGGAAGAGGTTGATGATGAAGAGAAGCTAGCTGTCTTCCACCATCGATCCAGAGCTAGAAAAAGTTTTCTCAGACATTGTCATTGATATTCCACTTCTGAAAGCGCTTGAACAAGTTCCACCTTTCTCTCGCTTTCTAAAAGAGAAATGCGCACCAAAGAGGAAATCAAAAGGAAAGAATAGAGAGAATCATGAGGACATCGAAAAACATGTTCTTCCTCAAGCAACATCAAATGTCATTTCACACCTCCTACCTACAAAGAAGAAAGATCCAGGTGCACTATTGATGAAGTGCACTATCGGGAAGCTGACACTTGAACGTACATTATTGGATAATGGTGCCTTGATTAACCTCCTCCCTACTGCTATTCTAGAGCAGCTTGACTTGGGAAAACTAAAACCGGTCTCAATGATTTTACAGATGGCTGATCGTTCTGTGAAAAGACCAAAAGGATTACTTGAGGATGTACTAGTCATGGTTCAAGGTCACCAATTCCCAGTAGATTTTGTTGTTATGGATATGGACCCAGCTAATACATTAAGTGAAACTCCCATAATACTTGGACGACCATTCTTGGCTACTGCCAAGGCACACTTTGATTATGAGGATGGGAGAGTGGAGTTTAAAGTTAATGGTAAGGTCATTCATGTGGATCTTATCATCCCCACTTCGATTGCCTCTGAGACTGAAGATTGTGGTTGGATAGAGAATTGTGATGTGCTTGATATACAAGATGATTTTGCCCCTGTCCATCTTTCCAAAGACCCTCTGGAGGTTAGTCTGAATAACTTCCGATCCACTTACAAGGACATGTCCCATCATATTGCTACTTATAATCTGAACTATGCACTTGAAGCTCCACCATGCCCTCTCAGTAGTCAGGACATTTTTGAGTTAGATGAAGCCTGGGACACACTGGACACTGAACTTACAGCCATGATCATGCCCATGATGGAGCCGCCATTTAAGAGTATTTCATGAATAAAAACATCAGAAGAAACTGCTCCTATGACCCCACCGACACCCATTGTCGAACTGAAGCCCTTACCACAAGATCTGAAATATGCTTTCCTCGATGATGCCCACACTTTACCGGTCATCATTAATGCCAACCTAGATCACACTCAGGAAAGTCAACTCATGAAATTTTTGAAAAAGAATTCTCAGGCTATTGGTTGGAAAATAACTGATTTGAAAGGAATAAGCCTGACATTTGGTACACACCACATATATGGAAAATGATAGTAAACCCTCTCGAGAAATGCAAAGACGGTTGAATTCTAATCTACGAGAGGTTGTGAAGAATGAAATATACAAGTGGTCGAGTGTCGGCATCATCTATCCGATAGCCGATAGTTCTTGGATTAGTCCCCTCCAGGTCGTCCCCAAGAAAGCTGGATTAACAATTGTAAAAAATAAGAAAGGAGATGATATCCCTACTCGGGTGGCAACATCTTGGAAGGTCTGTGTTGATTATAGAAAACTCAATAAGGCTACACGAAAAGACCACTTTCCACTACCATTCATAGACCAAATCATTGAGAAACTAGCCGGAAAAGAATTCTTTTGTTTCTTGGATGGATATTCTGGCTACAACCAAGTTGCCATAGCACCGGAAGATCAAGACAAAACCACATTCACTTGTCCTTTTGGGACTTATGCGTTCCACGAATACCTTTCGGATTATGCAATGCCCCTGCTACTTTTCAAAGATGTATGATGGGTATCTTTGCTGACATGGTTGGTGATTTTATGGAGGTATTTATGGATGACTTTTCAATTTTTGGAGACTCTTTTGAGGAGACACTTGGATTTTTGGACAAAGTCTTACAAAAATGTATTGAGGTAAACTTGATATTATCTTGGGAGAAATCACATTTTATGGTGAAAAAAGGGATTGTGTTAGGACATGTTGTGTCAAAGAAAGGGATGGAAGTGGATCCATCAAAAATTGAGACAATTACTCATTTAAGTCCACCAGTGAACATCAAGGGTGTAAGGTCCTTCCTAGGTCATGTCGGCTTTTACCGCCGCTTCATCAAGGACTTTTCAAAAATCTCCCGCCCTCTCACCAAACTACTTGAAAAAGACCAAGATTTCACATTCACTGAGGAAGCATATGAGTCCTTCAATACACTAAAGAAAATCATTACTGAAGCACCCATACTGCATCCCCCTGATTGGAACTGTGAATTTGAAATCATGTGTGATGCTTCTGATTATGCGGTTGGGGCAGTATTGGGTCAAAGGAAAGATGGAAAACCCTATGCCATCCACTATGCCAGCAAGATCCTGGATGATGCTCAAAAGAACTATACTGTGACTGAGAAAGAACTGCTGGCTGTGGTATTTTCACTAGAGAAATTTCGATCTTACATCTTAGGGTCCCATATCATAATCTACACAGACCACTCTGCTCTCAAATACCTCTTCACAAAGAAAGATGCCAAGCCGAGACTGATTAGGTGGGTGTTGTTGCTGCAAGAATTTGATCTAGAAATCCGGGACAAAGCAGGAGCAAAGAATGTCGTAGCTGATCACTTATCAAGGCTCCCCGCATCATCACCAACTGATAATGTGGTCCCAATTTATGAAAGTTTTCCTTATGAGAATATAATGTCTGTCTCTCAACTCCCTTGGCATGTGGACATCGTCAATTACCTTGTAACTTCCACATTTCTTGATGACTGGCCGAAACATAAGAGAGATAAAACCAAGTCCCAAGCCCGATATTATCACTGGGAAGACCCTTTGCTCTTTAAAGAGGGAACTGATTTGATATGGAGACGATGCATCCCTGAATCTGAAGTCAACGATGTCCTAACTCACTGCCACACTTCTGGGTGTGGAGGACACCACTCAGGGAAGCGCACAGCTGCTAAAGTCTTACAATGCGGTTTCTATTGGCCTACACTCTTTAAAGATGCCCATCATTTTGCTCAATCTTGTCCTGCCTGTCAAACCAACGGAACAATGACCCGTCGCAACATGATGCCCCTCCAACCAGTACATGTGGTTGAAATTTTTGACACTTGGGGTATAGATTTTATGGGGCCTTTCACCACATCACATGGTTACCAACACATTCTTCTCGCTGTTGATTACGTCTCTCGTTGGGTAGAAGCCATTCCCACTCGTGCTGCCGATAACACAACCATTGTCAAGTTCTTGAATGACCTATTCTCTCGATTTGGATTGCCAAAGGTGGTAATCAGTGATGGAGGCACCCACTTTCTGAATGCTTCAGTTAAGAATTTACTCAAGAAAAATGGAGTCGAACACCGTGTCTCAACTGTCTATCATCCACAAATCAATGGAATGGCTGAGCTATCAAATCGAGAAATCAAGACCATCCTCCAGAAAATTGTTCGCTCTGATCGTAAAGACTGGTCCCAACACTTACCTTCTGCTCTCTGGGCCTACCGCACCGCTTTCCGCACACCCTTAGGTATGAGCCCATTTCGGTTAGTCAATGGAAAGCCGTGTCACCTACCTGTAGAGGTCCACCACAAATCACTCTGGGCAATCAAAAAATGCCATCTGGATTATGATGAGGCTGGGAAGAGACGACTATTGGACTTATCTGAACTTGAAGAATTGAGATCACAAGCCTATGATAACAACCTGCTATACAAAGAGAAAATCAAGTTGTGGCACGATGCTAACATTTCGAGGAAAACATTCAAGGAAAATAAAAAAGTATGGCTATTTGATGTAAAACTGAAGTTATTTCCAGGAAAACTGAGATCAAAATGGAAAGGACCATACATTGTAACTCAAGTATTCGATAATGGCTCGATAGAAATTTCTGACCCAAACACTAAAGCTACTTTCAGAGTCAATGGTCAAAGACTAAAACCCGTTGTTGAACCATCTAGTCCTATGCCTGTTTGCACAACATACCTTCTGCAGGAAAAATGAACCACCACATCGCCTAGCTGAGGCGTTAAATCATGCACTCTTGTGAGCCTCCCCTCACAGGTATCTTTTCGTTTTACTGCTCGCATGTTTATTTTCACTGCATTGCATTAGATAAGTATGGGGGTACCCCTCTGCATTACATTCCAAAAAAAACACACAAAAACAAAAATACATTTCACATCCCTTCTGATCCTCCTATTGCACATTGTCTTCACCATGAGGACATGGTTTCTGTTAAGTATGGGGGGTGTTTGCATTGTTTTTCAAAATTGCATACTCTTTAAAAAAAACTCTTTTTTGCAAAAATTCCCCTAAAAATATTTTCAAAAGCAAGAAAACCACCAAAAATACATCCTTCCTAGTTTTATCCTATTTTGAGAAATCAGATCTTCACTGCATAAATCATAGACTGAGGTTGAGTTGACCCTAATCCACTAAACTTCATCAGAATTTCACTAGGCATGAGTTTTTAAACTTTCTTCGGGTCCCTTTGGACTTTATTCTCTCAGTTCCACTAACTCTACTGGTGAATGAACTTCTGTATCTAACTAGATCACCTGAGCAACTAGTAGCACTCTTAAAATCTTCAGTGGATATTAAGAAACTGCACATTGCACTTAGCTTTATTGAGTTTATTTTATGAGATACAATTACAATCTAGTTGAGGTGAGGAGTTGTCCTCTTGGTTGTGCCAATGCCTGAACCTTATCTATAGTCAGTGAAGGAACCTGACTCAGGAGCGTCAAAGTTTATTGGAGAATGGGACTTAATTTCGGGGTTTTCCGTAGACCGTTTTGGTCTGTTGCTCTCATTCTTTTCCTTTTGCAGAGCATAACCCTGGGCCTCTTTTAAAAATTTAGGTAGCATCATTGGGCTGCTACCACGACTTTTTGGTGGAGAAGGGTTATTTGGTGGTCTTCTTTCCTTGCTTTTGCTTTGCACATCATTGCATGATTGGTGGTTTTTGGCATTTGTATTGTGATATGCCTTTTTGTGGTATTTTTGTCTTGGGTTTTGGTATCAAGTGGTAGTATCAGCTTAATATTGTCTTTGGAGGCACGATACTGGCTTAATTGCTGACACACTTAGACTAGAAAGATTTTTTTCTATGCTGACATACTTGGGTGAAAGGACATTATGCCTGAATCTAGGTGAGGACCGAGGCTATATGTATAGGGAATCATTCGGTACCTTGATAGATTGTGTTGTTAGCTCGTTCTCTTGACTCACGAAAGCTAAAACTATCACTAACATTATTTATATCCACTCAAGGTCAAAGAGAATACCTGTTTCCTAGGGATGAGATGACCTGATCGACCTTCTGAAATCATGTTTGATTTTGTTGGAACTGAGAGGCTGTTGAAACTACAAAACTCGAGTCAAGTAGATGATTCAAACAAATCATTAATCCGTGGGTCAACTCTACTGAAGTTTGTGTATTTGTGTGGTTAGGGACGGAAAACTCAAAGACTTTGTGGGAGTGTCTTCTGCAAACCCTCACCAGATCTATCTTGGCTATTCTCCTTGTCCTTCATTATTTCTTATCTTATTCTTGCTTGGGACTAGCAAGACTTAAGTATGGGGGTGTGATGATTACAATATATACAGAGATAATATGATCAAATTATGTGATATGCAACCTAAATAATTGATCCATAAACTTCAAATTCACATAAATTGCATCCTATACACAAAGGAGATAAAATTATCATTCACATTTAAAAATCATATTTTATACTGAGATTAATTCTCAGCTATAAAGATCAGATTTGTTGTTATCAAAGAAAAAATGAAGAACTATCGGATATGCTTACAATATAAACACATTTCACTTCACCTTTTTTGGGAAGAAATAGGGAGGGGGTTTAGTGTAAAAAATACACTCTTTATTATTATGCATAGAGCCACCCTACCACTCCCTTCCCCATGCATAAGTTGCACCTCACGTACTTCACCCATTCCCTTCCCCATGCAACAATTATGTTTTTGTCTTTACTCTCTCTTTATTTGCATGGCATGGAGCCGCACAATGCAAGGATAAAAAGGCCACTCAAGCACATTGCCCCCTCCCTCTCTCACGCACTCTCTCTCACTCGACCCCTATCTCTCTCTCTCGCACTCTCCCTCCCATTCACACACAACCCATTCACGCATCTCTCACGCACTCTATATCTCTCTCTCTCTCTCTCGTTTAATCTTTCTGCAGGTACACGCATACCCAGCGCCAACAACGCCCAAGCACGCCGTCCTCCTCTTGCGTGTCCACGCCGCTCGTCCCGCACTCTTCTTCAGTGCATCTTCCTCCTTCCTCGTCACACGTGGATCTCTATCGCAGCCGGCAGTTCACGTGTGACGATCTCCGCGTACTCTAACCGTGCGTACTGTCCACTTGCTGTGCGCAACCTCCAGCGCGCCATCCTCCTCCTCTCGATGTTCCTTCAGCTCGCGTGCACACCCAGCACTCTTGCGAGATTCTCGTGAGCCGCCGTATGCTACTCTCCTCCGCCGTGTCTCCTCGAGCGCGCCCCCGTGCTCCAGCCACACTCCAGCAGCCTCGCAGTGTGTAGCATTGTGTCCTGCACCCTCCAGCACGTTGGGTGACGCATTGTCATGCTCCAATTGCCGTTGCGCTACTGTGCGTAATCCATCTCATCACCAATCCACTTGTTGTGGGTATTTCATTTCAACCCCTGGGTATAGCCGAAAGAATATTATGGAGAAGGGAGTATTCTCTTATTTGAATATCATTGCAATTTAAATCTGAACTACTTGTTGTTTTATCATTCACCGCCATCGAGTTACTTTCAACAATATGAAATAGAAGTTGTATTTTTTCTGTGATCCAAATCTTTACAAGAGCCATTCATTTAGTTGCTAACGTGTAGTGCAAGATTTTCACATTCTTCCATAACATTTTAGCAAAATAGTTTGAGTAAGTTGAATAGTTTCATTCAAACCCATTTCCAATATTTCATCCTCATCACATCTTCACCCAAGATCTTCTAAAAAAATTAGAGTCCAAGAAAAATTCGCAAAGTTGCTAGGTCCTTGTGGTTCGACACCCGACTTGCCCTTTACTTGATTTCGTTTATTTCATGGCATGGTCGAGTTCATAAATTGTATTTATTTGTTGAGATTATAAGTGTGCACAACGACAAGTAAAAATCAATCTTGAAGTCACGCAAAATCTTATTAACAGGAGGGAAGTGCACCCCAACCCGTCCAGTGATGAGGAATTCTAAAGACAAGAGAGTGTGGGTTGCAATAAAGCTTCAAAAGAGGGATAGTCTACTGGCTCGAGAGGAAAAACTCCTTATGTAAATGCTGCTGTGAATAGTATTTCAAAAAAAAGAGAAAAAAAAGAGACATGCCTGTACAAAAATAAAATGCCTGCAAAAGTGTGTACATATGTTGTAAAGTCAATAAGCAAGCTTGAGTTTCAAAGTCAAATATGTGAGCCTGTAGCTGGATGACTTGACTACACTGGTCTTGCATCCTAGGATAGGTAGCTACACTGGCTACCGTCCATTCTTCTCTTCACCCCCTCCTCTTGAGCTGGTTGCCACTTGAACTTAGAAGGGAATACCCCGCTCCTCGAGGAAGGAGTTATTGGATCGGGGAATCATTGGGTTGCCATGCTGGAGAAGCCAATCTCTTTGTCATTCTAGTTGGGGAGAGCCACCATCACTTACACTGTACGAGTCAAATTCATAGTCGTAAGGGTTTGCGTTTGAGTTGAGATATTTCTGACCTAGCTATTGAGGAGACTTGAACAAAGTTTTGGGATTCTCAAGGACTGTTGGATTTCAGATCCGGTTCTCATTAAGGTTCCACCCGTACTAAAATTCCAAAGGTCCGACTTAAGCTCCAAACTTTGATTTTGTGAAGACAAGTTTGATAATTAAATTTAATCCACATTTCTTCCTTTTCTTTTCTTTGTTTTTCTTTTCTGCACTTATTGCATAAGTGTTTGCTAGGGACTAGCAAAGGCAAGTATAGGGGGATGATGAATCTACGTTTCATCATCTTTATCTATCATTTTGGCCTTAAAAACCCTAATAAATGTGTGTAAATAGGCTTAAATGATGCATTTTATCATCCATGCATTTGTGTATAAATTATGCATAAAATACTGTTTTTAAAGCCAAAATTATAGAATAAAGAAAAGAAAAAGAATAAAATATTGTAAGTATTTTATGACCCGAAACCCCGAGACCTAGGCATCTCCATGACTAGGTCGACAAGGAATAAAGTAGGGGGAGATAAGGGCCAAAAATACAATACAAATTCCTTCTATTTTATTCATTCCTTATTCATTTTAGGACCTATTTTTGGTTCTACTTTTTATACCTCAAATAAAGAAACTTTGTAGATGAAAGTTGTAGATAATTAAATAAACAAAAATACAAAATTGATTTCACTCAAAAATAATGTACAGATAAAAAAGTTATGATCTGAATAAAATCCCAGAATCCCAACTTCTCAGACATATATCTCCCAAATAAAAACTCGAAATGCGTCAAACTCACCTTTAATTGTATATAGTTTATAATCTATTTAATGGCGGTGGTTTCGCATTTGGCGGAGCTACGGTTTGAAAGTTGAGTTTTGGACCCCTATTGTATACTTGTATAAATTAAAATATTCATTTTATTTATTATTCTTTATTTTTATAATTTTATATTTTTATAATTTTCTAAATATTACTTATAATATATGTTTATATTAAAATCAGAATAAAAACACAAAAGAAATACAAAATAAAAATACCTATATATATAATACATAGGTATCATACCTATACTTATACATGTATAATTCATACTTATATTTTATTAAGTGTACAAAATATATCAGAAAAATAAAATAAAAATATATTTAAGTGTATAAAAATATTTTATAAATTTATAAAATAATAAACAAAAAAATTAATTAAATAAACAAAATAAAAATAAAATACTTAAATATATAGATATAGATACCTATAAAGGCTATAAAAGGTAACTTGTAAATTAAAACCTCATAAAAATAAATAAAAATCACTTTAAAATAATTTATAATATAATAAACATTTTTTATTTAATAACCTAAAAAAATAAAATTATTTACTATTTTAAAATGATTTTATAAAACTTTTTTTCAGACTTTTTCCTTGTTGGTCCACGTGGACCAACCAAGGGGGCTGGAGAGTTGACCTGCGGTTAACTCTCTGACCCTAGCCTGTTCCTCGTCTGAAGTGAGTTTTTGTCCGCATTTGCGGTTTTTTCGAGGCCACATCGTTCCTTATTTCATGATGTGGTCTTTACGACTTTTCTTCCTCGTGATGTGGTGATTCACGCCCTATGCTTCTCTCGGGCTGTGGATCGCTGCATCGCCTGATGCACTTCGATCTTCACGCCCACTCGTCCATTCATTCAAAAACCACCCATCGCCTCTTTCACTCCTTGAACCCTCTTTGACCTAGCCAAACCCTTCTCCTCGTGTGATCTGGACTGGAGATGGTGACAGGATCTCCTCCAGCCACTTAGGAGGATCGCGCATGGCCGAGGAGTGGCTCCACCACCTTCGCCGGCCTCCGGCGTTGAGGTCACATCTCATTGGTTTTCAGGCCAACTTGAGGTTGTATTGTGTTTGTTTTCGTGTTGTTTAGTAAGCTGTTAGTTTTAGGTTTTGATTTATGCATTTAGCTGGTCATTCTGTAGATTAAATCACCCCGATTTCGCAGTCAAACACCTTATCGGAGCTCTCGAGCTCCGGCCACCACCGCCACCTCTTTATCATCGCCCATCGCCACCAATAAGGCCCCAGGTCTCTCTTTTTGTGCGGGCTAACATTTCTTGCAGGTCCTGGTGGTCGAGATCCCAAGTGGGGTCAAGTTTTATCCCAACCGGAAGCACTTGGAGCTTGGCTCTTCTACGTGCTCGCTGGACGTCGTCGCAGCTCCGCTGCACTAGCTGAAGACTCCATCCATCGAGGAGAGGTCGTGGGGATCCTCCGGTGGAGTCGGAGAAGTCGCAGGGGCGGGGAGGCTCGAGCTCCGGCCGATCGAAACTCGCCAAGCTTGAGTTCTTCCCTATTCTTGCCATCCTCTCCGCGACAGTTGGATCGGCCCCCCAACCCAGTTCTTTTCCTAGCCGTCCGATCGTTTGAGTCCAGCAGCCGTTGATCGTCTTCGACAACTTAATCCTGACCGACGGTTTGCGAAGCGTCATTGCGTGCCCGCAAGCCGCCACGTGGCAAGTGGGAGAAGGAGAACCCTCAGATCGCCCGTTAAG
Source organism: Ottelia alismoides (assembly GCA_037367405.1). Lineage (NCBI taxonomy): Eukaryota > Viridiplantae > Streptophyta > Magnoliopsida > Alismatales > Hydrocharitaceae > Ottelia > Ottelia alismoides. The sequence goes on along the minus strand of JAZKJV010006777.1, from coordinate 299,134 downwards.
TGAGGGTATTTTGCATCCACCCCCTTGCTAATTTTGTAATATGTTATTAGTACTTAAACTTTCATTTGCCCTTTTAATATTTTTGTAAAAATTATAATCAGGCCCCTATAGTTTGTAATATTGCATCAAGACCCCTGGCAGGCTCACGTGCGTGGCGCATGAGCTTTGGAATTTTTGCACTTTTAGCCATGGTATTTTTGATATTTGTATTCAGTCTGCGAATATTTTTAATTAGTTATAACTTTCAGGAATATTTACATGCAGGCCCTCGAACTTTTTGAATATAACCAAACACCCCTGCTAATGTGATTTTTCTTTTTGTTATTTCTATTTTTTTGGCATGCATCTATAAATCTCTAAAAAATCTACAAAATCAACTTAAGTTCATGCTGCATATTAGATTCACGAATATTTTTATTTTGCAAATTTATTGCATTTTAATATTTATAAAAAAATAAAAAACTCTCATTTTCAGCACTGTTTGCATTATAAAATCCACAAAAAATATAAAAACACCCCAGAAAATTCCCCAAAAAATATATTTTGCATATTTTAGTGTGTTTTAATTTCAATCCAAAAATCACTAAAAAATATTAAAGAAAACTCCTAAAAATTATAAAACTCTAAAAATCTTCATAAAAATATTAAAAATCCATAAAAATTCCTAAAAATACAAACTTTATTTCTAAATTTTCTTTATTTTGTTATATTTAATTTAAAATTAATTTGGGAAAATTTTGTCACTGTTTACTATTTTTCATTCCCTTTTTAATTCCAGCCCTTTATTTTGTTCACTGTTTTCAGTATTTTTGACTTTAAAAATACCAAAAAAAATAGGAAAAATCTAGAAAAATCATAAAAACATTAGAAAAATATAAAAAAGCCAAAAACATTTTATTTCCTGATTTTTGAGCATTTTTATTTATTTTTATAAATACCTATTCCTTTCCTTTCTTATTTTGTACGTATATTCCTATTTAAAGAAAAAGAAAATTAAAAAATATAAATTATAAAAAGAAAAATATAAAATCAGTAAACTAAAAATCAAAATACAAAATATAAAATTAAAAATTAAAAATTAAAATAAAAAATAAAAAATTAAAAACCCGCAAAAAATAGCATAGATAGGCAAATACATCACATTCACACATTTTGCGCATTTTTTGCCCCGTTCTACCTATCTGCTCCCTGTGTTTGACCTCTACACATACCTGCACCTATACACATCTTTGTTATAGAGTTATAATAAATTTTAACTCCGCACATTTACTTTCATTGCTTGATTTATCTGTTGTGGGTTAATTGTTGTTTGAATTTCGGATTTCGCTGGAGGTCAAATCAGCGACTGTTGATTCGTCTTGTGAATCGACACGATCTCTGCAAAATTCGGTTCAACAGATTTGTGAGGCCGATCACTTCACCTTGGGGTGTTCCAGTGTTATTCGTCAAGAAGAAGGATGGATCCATGAGATTATGCATCGATTACATGCAGCTGAACAAGAGAATGGTGAAGAACCGTCATCCATTGTCGCGCATAGATGATTTGTTCGACCAGCTCCAGGAATCTTCGGTGTTCTCAAAGATCGACCTTCGCTCTGGCTGCCATCAACTGAGGATTCGAGAGTCCGATATTCCGAAGACAGCTTTCAGGACTCGTTATGGACACTACGAGTTTGTAGTGATGCTATTTAGACTCACCAATGCACCTGCGGCTTTCATAGATATGATGAACCGGATCTTTCGTCCATATTTGGACAAATTTGTGGTGGTGTTCATTGATGATGTGCTCATATACTCACGGAATGAATGGGATCATGAGAATGACCTACGGATTGTCTTAGATACATTACGGGAGCACAGACTATATGCCAAGTTGAGCAAGTGTGAGCTCTGGTTATCCCATGTCTCATTTCTAGGGCATGTTATTTCTGGAGCAGGCATCACAGTTGATCCTGCAAAGATTGAGGTAGTTATGTCTCGGGAGCAGCCCAAGACTGTCACGCAAATTCGTAGCTTCTTTGGGCTAGCAGGATATTACAGACGCTTCATCAGTGGATTTCACGCATTGTTTGTCATGTGACACGATTGATGCAGAAGGAAGTTCCATTCATTTGGGACGATTCATATGAGCTCTCCTTCAGGACACTGAAGGAGAGATTGACTACATCGCCCATTCTTGCTCTTCCTTCAGGCACTCAGGACTATGCAGTCTACACAGACGCATTTGGAGAAGGTCTTGGAGCAGTACTGATGTAGAGAGGCCAGGTGATTGTTTATGCATCACGTCAGTTGAGACCGCATGAGCGAAACTACCCCACGCACGACTTGGAGTTAGCGGCAGTTGTCTTCGCCTTGAAGATCTGGCACCACTATCTTTATGGGGTGAATTTCGAGATTTTTACTGATCACAAGAGTCTAAAGCATATTTTTGATTAGAAGGAGCTGAACATGAGACATAGAAGGTGGCTCGAGCTACTAAAGGTTTATGATGGCACGATCTCTTACCACCTTGGTAAGGGAAACGTGGTGGCTGATGCGCTTAACAGAAGAGCGCATGCAGATGGTATGGCAAACTGGCTATACACGTGGGATATGCTCGCATCTTTGATCGATTGGCTTCCTTAGGAGAGTGTATCACGTCCACATCTGTACCTCCACGATTCAGCAGTTTGTGGGATCACATCGTCGAGGGCCAGAAGACAGATCCATGGATTTGAGATAGATACATGCGTGCTGTCAGGGATGAGGTTGACGATTTTGTCGTGTTGGAGTCTATTTTGTGGAAGGCAGGACGGGTCGTTGTACTCGACGACGAGCAGTTACACAGAGACATACTTGATGAGGCACACAGTTCACAGTTATCTATCCATCCGGGCAACACGAAGATGTACCATGATATGCGTCGACATTTCTGGTGGGATGGAATGAAGCGTGATGTGGCGCTACATGTTAGCAAATGCATGACTGTCAGATGGTCAAGGCCGAGCACAGGAGACCACCAAGATTACTGCAGTCTCTCGCCATTCCTGAGTAGAAATGGGAGAGTATCTCTATGGATTTTGTCACAGGCTTGCCAAAGACACCAGGTGGCCATGATTCCATTTGGGTTGTTGTTGATAGGTTGACCAAGTCAGCCAATTTCATACTGGTCAACACAACTTACACTCCATCCAGATTGGCCAAGATATATGTACAGAACATCATCAGGCTACATGGTATACCACATGAGGTGGTGTATGACAAAGATTCAAGGTTTACGTCGCACTATTGGCATCAGTTCATGTCAGCACTATAGACAGAGCTGAGGATGAGTTATGCATATCATCCGTAGACAGACGAGCAGAGTGAACGCACCATACAGACACTAGAGTATTTGCTCCGCGATTGCACTTTGGAGTGGAAAGGATCTTGGAAGGGCCATTTGCCATTGGTTGAATTCACGTACAACAACAGTTATCATTCCAATATTGGCATGGCACCATTTGAAGCCCTATACGGGCAGAGATGCCTCACACCTCTCAGTTGGCGTGAGGTAGGTGATCATGCTTTATTTTCCGTGAATCTCTTGAAGGAGACCGCGGGAGTTGTTGATCTTGTGAGACGGAGGCTTCTGATGGCACAAAGCCGCCAGAAAAGCTATGCAGACTGTCGGAGAAGAGATTTGGAGTTTCAGGTATCTAATCTTCTTCTCTTTCTACTATTAAAAATTTAATTTAATTTCATACTAGTGACATTATTGTAAATTACAGGTTGGAGATTGGGTATTTCTCCGAGTATCTCCAATGAAGGGAATACAGGGATTTGGCGTTCGTGGCAAGCTGGCACCGCGATATGTTGACTCATTTGAGATTCTTGCTAGAGTGGGGAAGGTGGCTTACCGAGTAGCCCTTCCTCCACATCTTTCTGGCATTCACAATGTATTTCATGTATCAAACTTGAGAAAGTATGTGCACGAACCTCGACACATCATCAGATACGAGAATCTAGACGTAGAGCCAGATTTGACTTATGAGGAGAGGCCAGTGCAGATCATTGACAGTGATGTGAAGAAGCTTCACATCAAAGAGATTCCATTGGTCAAGGTGTTGTGGCACTGACACGACGTTGAAGAGGCGATGTGGGAGACCGAAGCCGACATGCGGGCACGATACCCGCATCTTTTATGAGGTAATAATCAAAACAAGCTTTAGTAATTGGATATATGTAAGAGGGAATATGGCTTCATTTCTCCTTGAGGTTTTTTTGGGTTCAAAACCCTTTGAGGTTTTTATGACTATGTAAAATCCAAACAAGACACTTAATGATCTTGACCCGAGTCTCGAGGACGAGACTCCCTTTGAGGTTTTTATATTTGTAACATTCGTATCCACACAAACCCGAACCATACCCAATTAGGGTCCGATTAACCCAGTAAAGTTGTTGGTCAATGCTAAACAACCTGGAATGATCAATTGATCGTGAATCAAAAGTCGTTATGGCGAAATCGACCAAAAATCAGTCGCATCGTAATGCATGTCGCGAAAAAGCTGTGACGCAAATTTCGAAATCACAAAATGAACCGAGACTGTCATTAAATCCGATTCGACAAAACAAGACCAACGGAATCAACCGTTCGTCAATCGGAGGTTGTTTGATATTTTAATTTCACAAAGTTTAACCCGAAATTGAAACTGCATCTCGAAGTTTTTGGCCTTTCAAACCCGATCAACAGTATATGAATATTAGACTCATATTGATCGTCATTCAGAGACGATCATAATGAGCCATTGTGCACCCAAATCGAAGATTTGATGTGCGAGTACGGAGGATTTTTGGTTATTCAAATAAGTGATAAAGATTATAGAATAAATAAATATTTTTTTTAAAAAAAATTGTACTGTTCCACTTGCTCCCAAATTTGCTTCCACATGACAAACCTTCAAGGCTCCACTCCTCCTTATAAATACTACCTTTTCCACTTATTTTCTTCTCATTCTATTTCAACTTTCAACCGTGAGAGCACATCCTTTCTTTTCTTCCTCATGAACAGCTGCAAGTTCTGCTGCTGTCCAAGCAGTTGGATAGCCAAGTGGTGGTCTATTCCCAGCCTCAGGAGCATCCAGGGCTCTCCATGGTTGCTATTGCACCATTGGAACTTCTCTTAAGCAGCTTCCTCCTGCAGATGCTACATTTGAGTCCCTGCAGCTACATGCTGATCTTCTTCAGCTATAAAAGACCTCCAGCTACCTTTTGAAGATCAAGATCAGGAGTTGTAGCTTCCTTGCTCCAAATTCCAACCTTGGATGCAAAGATTCTCTCCAAATTGGAGAGATCAAGTAGGTACATCCCATTCCTATCTCTTGCTGCCATGCATGCGTTCCAACACAAAATTTTTTGTGTCTTTGATTGTGTTAATATCTTGAGATCATACAACTCATGCATAATTGCTTTCACTGATATAATATTCTGGAACCAACTCTTATATCATATAATTAACAAATATGATTTACAATAAATGCTCGATTGATATTCTGATTCCAGATTCCATCTGGGAAATCCTGGTAAAATATTAACTACACTCACATTTGAACTATTCTAATTAATCAATTAAGGAATTGACATTCATTCGATGGTTGTCTTGATATTTACATTATAATTTTGAAGATACTCCTATATATATTCAACTAAGGAAGAACATAATTAGGAAATTCTAAGTCTGAAACTAATCATTATTAATTATTATGGATGTCTCGAACTAACCTGCATTTGATTCAAAGAGGATAGAGGACATGGATATAATTTCTAACAATGGGGTGATTATTTGTGTACGATAACATTTTAAAGTTTAGTTGGGATTTTAATGAAAAATGGATAATGGAATCCTGGAACTGGCATTATAGGAGAATTTGAGAGATATTGCAATTGAAAGTATCATTTGTAGTAGCTGGAGTTTGGTAAACCAGTAACTAGTATTCTGTTGTATAGAGAAGCTAGTATTCTGTTGTACAGAGAAGCTATGGTGATAATTGGAAAGAAGATTTTTGAATTGAAAAATATGACTGTAAGATTCTACCTTTATTATTATGATTAATCACAGATAGATGGTTAAAAAAATAAATTGGTGAATTGTATTATGGAATAGTAAAGTTTGATTCTTCTAGATGAAATTGAGGATCTGCCCATATCAAGAATTTACACTAAGAAATCATGAAACGATATATATCCATATGTCTTGAATCACTTTAATTAAACAATTGTTTAAATTTTTTTATATGATGTGTAATATACCAAAGGCTAGGCTTGTAGAATTTCCGTATCATTGTCATGTTGAAAAAAACATACATTCTAAGAGTCTGAATAGATACGGGAGTTTGAAAAAGTCTGAAGCATTGTAATTCCATTTGGCCATCGATTTAATGAAAGATATTCAGTTATCCTACGAACTTAAAGGCTTGGAAAAGTATCATTGTCTAGAAAGGTCAGTATAATTAGAATAAGAACGGTTCTTTTAGAGCAACTTTAGAGTTTTCACAAGAGAATAAAACCACTATGTGAGGGTTGCTTCAAGTAGTTGCTCAGGTAGGTAGTATAGTAATGACTGATCATTTCACGAATTAATTCTTTAAGCATACTCTTCTAAAGATCATTATTTCCAAGATAGTTAATCAAGATGTTAGATCTGTTAAATTAAGCACATAAGAGATTAAGAAATGATTAAGGAATTAAATACTTATGAAGGTAAATCGGGGATGACAATGGATATTGCCAATCATGGTGACCATTACACCTGACCGTGCGAGGGCGCGGTGACCCTCAACTGGGCGGGAGATAGGAAGCCCAGTTAGGGCAGCGACTGCCAAGTGCACGGGTCTAGGATCCCAGTCCCTTCACGATTTTTTTACACGAGCTCGTAGTGTTTTTACGCCTCGTTGGGATCCTGATTTTTGACCAATCCGCCGACCCCTCTATTTTAGGATACTCATATGGGGGATCCTTGGTTTTAGTCTTTCGTACGAGCTCTTTTGCCCGTTATCGGTCGGGCCGTTTTCTAGAGTGACTTTTCCGGAGAGTCTCTCTCACCCGTCTCAGTGGCGTAGTTTTGGAGTAGACATATCCCTCTATTGGATCGTACTTCCAATTAGAGGGCGAGACGGAAGAGCCATTTGTAGGCTACCTCACCGCTTGAGTTTTTCTTTCACCGACAGACTTAGCGATTCTACAACCAAATCATCTATGTCTACATCTAGGTCATCTAGGTTTATATCTGAGATAGTTGCAGTTGAGGTTTGGAGGAGTTACAATCAAGGTTGAGTTGGTTGGAAGTGTTTATAATAAAATTTGATTTGAAATAATATGAGAATATATATACACACATCCACATACTTGTAAATAATTAATCACAATATAAATATATTCTATATAGGAAATGTAGGGATAAAGGGTGAACATGGGGGAAACACTCAAGCAAATTTGAAAACCTTTTTACATACGCAAGTAGATGTAAATTTTAATTGTTCTTGCCTTTCTACTTGCTTGCTTTTGAACATATTAAATGCTTGCTTATTTTTATAAGTTTTGGGAGGTACCAGCGTCCGCTGATGCCTCTTCGTTCCTAACATTTTTTGGCAGGCAAAGAGTCTGCCGCTCAGTAGCGATTGATGATTCCAGGCGATAGGGTATATACCAGACGGTATGTTTCTTTTGTTTCAGCTTTTAGTAAGATATGATGTAAGTGCTATTTCTCTTATATATATATATATATTGGGGCACATGTATAAATGAACTGTCGACTTCTGATGTACATGTATTGATATTATAAAAATGAATGGAATAAAATTTTGGTGGCATGTCATTGTTAAATCTGATGAATGTGGTTTGGAATGTCATGTGCAAATATAGCAGCGCGAAAATTTTTTCCTGAAATTTTGATGCTTTCTGCGACCTCATGCGAATATAATAGTGTGAAATGTATGTAAACGGGTACCCGGATCCTAAGGGGTTCACAGGAAATAACACGATATATCGGCGATATATCGATATCGAGATGAAACCGATATCGGTATCGATATGGCTATATATTTGTTGGGATAGGCGGAAGATTAGTGGTTGATAAGAAGCAAATTAGAGGGAGAGAATATGGATCAATGCACAAGGTAGATTGGAATTCAAGAACTTATTTTAATAAAAAAACTTGAACTTGCATACAAGACTTGTACTTTTACAAGAAGAGGACTTACAATATTTACAACAAGGAAGAAAGACTTACAAAACTTGGAAGGAGGAGGACTCTTATGGTAGTAGTGGACGTGTTGTACTCCTCTTGTGTTGTTGTTGTTAAATGAGGACCTCTTGGTTAGTATTTATAGACCCCAAGAGGGTGGAGATATTTTGGAAGAAATATATAGAATCCTCTTCCATACTTACCTTTAAGAGAAAATATCTAGATATTTTGAATGGAGGTGGAGAAATAGATATTTTCTCTATCTCTCTTTTCTAGAAACTTCTTCCAAGTATATGTCTTTATGAAACTTATCCTTATATGTGGAGGATAGTAGGCTCATATGTTCTCATATGGGTGGAGGAAGGTAGGTCCATTTGTATAAGGCTCGTTGCAATAACAATACTTCTTGGGTAAATTACAAATTATATTTTCAACACCCTCTCTTAATTTGCAATTTGCATTATCCTCATGTACTGGAAGTTTTCTACTGGTAGAGTGTGAAAAGATATCTGCATCTTGATCTTCTTTGATGATGAATTTCTCTTTCATTTTGCCTCTCTTGTATATGGTGAAGACGAAGTCCATTATGCTTTCTTTTTCCTTGAAAAATCTGGTTCTTTTTCATTATAGAGGCTTTTGCAAAAAAACTTATTTCATGTTGCTTCTTAGAATATCGAGAGAATGGCTTTAATTCTATCCTTTGAACAATTTCTTCTATCTTCAGGGGCTCATATGCAGGTAAAGAGACAATAGGAGTTGATGCATATATTTCATCAGTAGATCTTACCTTTTGTTGTGGAAGTTCTGCATCATAAATATTTGGCCCCATTGGTATTTGAATTGAAGAAAATATATCTTCATCACTTGAGTAGTCTTCTTCAACTAGAGCTTGCTTTTTTGGCACTGAAAAATCATCCCATTTCCATGAATATGTTTCATTAAAGATGACATCTCTAGATATCACCCTTCTTTGGGATCATATAATTTATAAGTTTTAGATTCATCACAATATCCAATGAAGATATATTTTTCTCCTTTTTCATCAAACTTTTCTTGTCTAACTTGAGATGGAATATGAGCATATGCAATAGAGCCAAAGATTATGAAATGCTAATCTTGGTCTTCATTTCATATCGGGCTTCGTAAGGTATTCTATCAAATACTATTTTAGTGGAGATCTATTCAATATATAAATAGTAGTATTTACTGCCTCTTCCCAAAGTTTGTTAGGAAGACCCTTACCTTTCAGCATACTTTTTACCATCTCAATTATTGTTCAATTTCTTCTTTCATCTACTCATTTTTTTAGGAGTATATCTTGTTGTTTGCTCCTTCTTGATTCCTTGAGCTATGCAGAAGTTTTGATATTCTTTAGATGTAAATTTTCCTCCACGATCTGATCGGAAGATTTTTATTTTTCTTCCACTTTACTTTTCAACAAAAACTTTAAACTTGATAAAAGTACAAAAGACTTCTGACTTTTCTTTTAAGAAGTAAACTCACATCATTCTATTATAATCATCAACAAATAATAGAAAGAACCTGGCTCCATTAATAAAAGAGGTTTGAGTTGGTCTACATAGATATGAGTGTATCAATTCAAGTGGAGCTTTTGCTCTCCATGATGTCTTTGTAAATGGCAATCTATGCATTTTGCAATATATGCACCCTTCACATATGTTTTCATCTTTCTTGATGACTAGAAGTCTAACGACCGAATTCTTCTTCTTTAATAGCATGAGACTTCTAAAATTTAAATGTCCAAATCTTAAATGCCATAATAAAGAATCATCTTCATTTATAGCTTTTACTGCATAGCCTTCTTTTAACGACGTTGATAATGGAAAGACTTTATTTGGAGCCATTTTAATGTCTGGAATCAGTCGCGTTCTTCTTTTATCAAAGATTTTCATACTTCATTATCAAATCTTAGAGAATGTCCATTATTCATAAGTTCACCAATACTTAGCAGATTCTCAGTTAAGCCGGGAAAATAGAGAACATCACGAATGAGTTTAGAAGTTCCTTTTTTGTTTGTATTGTAATAACTCCTTTGCATTCTACATTTTGTAGCTTTCCATCTCTGAGCTTAACTTGCAAACTATACCCTTTTCAAGGCACACAAATGCATCTTTGTTTCCTGTCATGTGGTTACTACAAGTACTATCGACATACCAAATATCTTTAGACATTTCTTTAGTATTCATTTTAAGAAAGTAATGAATTCGAAACCTAATCTTTTGCAATATAACTAAACTCATCTTTTTGGAACCAGCAATCTCTTTGAGAATGATTTGCAATCTTGCACTTTGTGGATCGGAATTTATAATTCTTAGATTTATAATTATCCTTTTTCAAATGATGCAATAAAAAGAAGATTTTCTTGTACCTGGAACTCTTTGATCGTATCCTCCTTTTGATCTTCCATTATCTTGAGCTATATAAGATCCATGTCTTCCATTATGCTCTTGTCTCCTTACAAATTGTCCCTTTCTTTGCTTGTCATGATCTTCATTTTTAACTTTGGAGATGCTCACTTTTGTTTGAAATGCTTGCTATAAGGGTTGACTAATAAATCTGCTAATTCTTTACTAATGTGTTTCAAGCGAGTTCATTAATTCATTTTTTTTGAATCCAAAAAAGGGGGAAACACGCGTTGGTGTCCGCCCCAATATATTACTAGGAAAATACTTTTTAGAACAACCAGGACTCAAGTAGAGTCCGAGCTAGGTGGATTACATTTTCAACATAGAATCTCTCAGCACGAAAAATAACACCATTTCTAGCAAGCCAAAAAGCCCATACACCTGCAATTGGCACTAATCTATCTGAATTTGAACGGAATCTAGAGTTGAGGAGAGATTCCCAGAATGACGCCATGTTACTATGATCAACCCAAGCCACATCCAAACTCCTCCAAAAGTCTCTTGTTGTAACACATCCCAGAAATAAATGCTCGGCAGATTCCACTGATGAACTGCACAGAACGCAAGAGTTATCTTCAGAGCCTAATATGTGTGACCTCCTTTCCTTGGTGAGTAATCTCCCATGTCTCATGAGACACAAGAAAACTTTAATTCGTGTTGGAACTCTCAACTCCCAAATCATTGCGCAATCCTTAACAAGGTCCTCTAGAATCGGGTTAACTCCCTTGATTAGCGCGTTATAAGCCTTCTTCACTGAAAACTCACCATCTTTCCATATCCAGATGTCCTTACCAGAAGTGGGGCCCTCAATCGTGGATAGATACTCCAATAAGTCGCGGTATTCTTGCATACGCCGTTCAGAGAAAACACCTGCAAAAATAGGTCTCCAAGAGCCATTATCCCAGACATCAGCAACACGAGCATTTTTATCATCGGTTAGAGCATAAAGGCGTGGGAAACGGGCAGACAGAGGCCCGCCATTCATCCAGGCGTCATACCAGAAGAAGAAACTACCACCATTACCTAAGCGCGGACGGAGGAGATGAGGATGATCCTGGATAGTCGTGCGGATACCCTTCCAAAAAGCCGTCTCGAAACGTATGGTACGTAGGGCATCAATAGAGACGACATCGACCTTGTAGATACTGCGAATGAGTCTACTGCACAAGTCCTCCTGTTCGCCCCAAATTCGCACAACCCACTTCAACAATAAAGCCTGATTCATCAACTCAATCCTCGGCACGCCGAGCCCCCCATCCTCCTTGAGTAATGTAACCGTCTCCCAGTCCACCAGATGTAGAGCATGACTATCTCCACCAGCCTTGCCCCAAAAAAACCTTCGCATAATCTTCTCAAGCCGATTGCGGATTCCCACTGGAAGAAGTCTCATTGATATAAAGAAAATTGGGATTGCTGCTAATACCGCCTTCACCAGAATCAAGCGTCCTCCCCGAGAGAGCAAAGAGCTTTTCCAACCCGCAAGTTTCCTTTCCAGTTTCTCCACCACTGGGAGCCAGTCAGCTAAAAGAAGGCGACCACAACCCAAAGGTAACCCCAGATATCTAATCGGCCCCGTAGTACAAGGGCATCCCAGTTCATTAATGCAAGCATCCACATCCTCTTCCAAAAGTCCAAAAGGCATGACGCAAGATTTATCTCTGTTAATCCCCATACCAGAAAGCTCCCCAAAGATCTCCAAAACCATTGACATTCCCCGTATCTCAGCAGCCCCACCCTGGATGAAAAAGATAGTATCATCTGCATATTGAAGGACCGGGATGGAGATGTCTCCCAACGAATAGCCTGCTGTGAGACCGTGAGCCACTACTTGGTTCACCATTCTAGGCAAAACATCTGCTGCCAACACAAAGAGGAGAGGTGCTAGAGGGCAACCTTGACAGACACCACGCTGCGGTTGGAAGAAACCACCCTCAGGACGACCATTCACGATAATAGAATAAGATGCATTGGTCACACACCATTTCATCCAAGAGATCCACCTGTCCGGAAATCCCCTTTTAGCCAACACTGACCATAAGAAACGCCAATCAATACTATCATAAGCCTTGGAGAAGTCCACCTTCCACAACGCACCTTGCACCTTCTGCCGCTGCCAGTCTGCAATAATCTCAGAGGCCATCACCAAACTGTCACCAATTTGTCTCCCTGATATGAAGGCAGATTGAACTGGAGAAATCAAGTCCTGAAGGACCTCACCAAGCCTAACAGCAAGAGCCTTTGCAATAATTAGGTAGATAGCATTAGAGAGGGCGATGGGACGGTAATCCTCCACTAGTTTGGACACCTCCTTTTTTGGTAGAAGGAAAATGAGAGCTTTATTGATTCTGTTGAAACCTGCATTTTCCTTGCAAAACTCCTCAAGAACTGCAAACACATCATCACCCACCACCTCCCAAAACTCACTATAAAAGAAAATAGGAAAGCCATCCGTACCAGGTGCACCGTCGCCATTCAGTGAGGATACAACCTGCTTTAACTCCTCCTTTATGAAAGGTCTAATCAGCCGCTCACTCTGCTCTGGCGAGAGACAAGGCGCTCCCGTTCCCTCCTATCTCCACTTTCTCGACTCCACCCTTCTTGAGAGACCACGAAAAAAATTCACTGGTGCTTTCCCAATCTCCTTCTCACCTTCCACCCTTGAATCCCCCACAACCACTGCATGGATCATATTTCTTCTTCTCCTTCCACTGGCCACTGCATGAAAGAACTTTGTATTCGCGTCTCCTTCCTTGATCCATTTCTGTCTTGATCTCTGCTTCCATTCCACCGCCTTCTTCTGATCTTCAATAGCGACAGCCCTCATGAAGTCCCTTCTCTCTTTTAGCTCTTCATCCACCATGTCTCTGGAGTCCTCTAACCTGTCCAGCCTAGCAATCCCTTCCTCTGCCATCGTTCTGCATGCACTCCTGGTTTCTCTGACCTCCCTTTTGAAAACACTCAGTCTCTTCCTCAGACTAATCAACTTTTGTGACAGACACAAAATTGCCGACCCCTCTCCCTCCACTGACCGCCAGTGATCAGAAACAAGGTCACGGAAGCCATCCTTAAGCAGCCATGCCCTCTCAAATCTAAAGATAGAACACGGAATAACCTCCTCCCCGCTGTCCCAAACAAGAGGAGAATGGTCTGATCTCGTTCTGGAGCGAGAAGAAACACCACACATGGGGAAAAGCTGGATCACCTCAGGGGAGACCAAAAAGCGATATAATCTCGATCTAGAACCAGAGTTTCTCCACGTGTATTTTATGTCAGCCGCATCAAGAACCTGTAACTACCCCCCTCATCACCGGTCTATCAGCTACGAAAAGAGTGACGTTGAAGTCCCCAGCCACGATCCACACCACATTGGGGGAAATCCTCTCTCACATCCCGTAGCTCATCCCAAAAGTTACCACGGAGTGAGTGATCTGTAGGCCCATAGACACAAGAGATGACAATCCTGGATCCAAGGCGTTTCATGAGGAGCTCAACCGTCAGCACAAACCTACCCCGCCTTTCTGACAGAGAGTCAAACAAGTCCCCATCCCACGCCATAGCAGTACCACCAGCACTGCCCACAACATTAAGCACCGAGAAGGAATTCATGCGCCTCAGCCTGAGAGATCTCCAAAGGACATCTGTGCAATCACTGAGCTTAGTTTCTTGAAGAACAACTACATCCGCTAACCAGTCATCCAGAAGAGATCCCACTGAACCTCTTTTCTAAGGGTTCCCCAGACCCCGCACATTCCAGGAGACCAACTTCATTTGCAACCTACGGAATTCCCGATGATGGGGATTACCCCCGCCACCTTAGCCAGATTAAGTTTCTCCGATTCCCTTGAGGACAAGTTAGAAACATCTGTACCACCCTCTTCGCTCTTTCTGATTCTCTCCTTCCGTGGCCTGTAGCGTTTCTTGTGCTGCTGCGTAGCTTCTCCCACATCTTGAACATTCACAGAATCACGAAAGGTGTGATCAGCCTCCGAGTCACATTCTTCCTCAATAACTCCCACCAGCTCCCCCTCCTGCGCGCACGACCCAGCAGCCTCAGGCTTGGAATACGAGGAGACTTCTGGAGGAAAGAAGCACCGCAGGTCGACAGAAAACGCACCATTTTCACAAAAATGTCGACATTTGGGCTGGAACTAAGGGAGGTGCTACTACAGCAGCCTCGCTGTCCACGTCCCTCAGCAGGGAATCACGAGGCGAGAGTGGACTTACTTGACTCAGTGGTGCGAGAAAGACGCCCCCACCAGAGGGAACAACCAGTGATGCAGGAGAGGATAGGTGAAGCAGTTCTGGAATGGAGGCACCAGCAGGGTCCAGAATGGGCGGCTGTAGAGGAGCCCGGAGGAGAAGAGCCCATAGGATCCGTAACCCCATCTATGGACCTATTCGGATCCAGGACCCATCTCTGATTCAAATTCAGAGCATTAGCGCTTGAAGGAATAGCAGCAGAAATAACGACTCCATTATTTACAAAAAAAGGTGGCACAATATTTGGAGAGTCTGCAATTAAATGCTTGCCATTTTAAACGAAGACATCTGGAATTCCATATTCAACGAACTTGATGGGAGGTAATGCTCCACCCTCAACATCCGCCAATAAAGCCTTGTCATTCAAATTGTTGCTATTTAAAGCCATGTCGCTTGGATTGCCGGGAATAACCGCCCTGGACTCCGTAAATTTCTGCATTGATGAGGCCGAATCGTTGAACCCACCGATACTCCTCTGCAACTCCGCCGCCTGCGGTGGTGGAGGAGGAAAAACCTCTTCGACAGAGATTCGAAATCCCGCACGTCCCACTCTGAGAAAAAGTTGATGCGGTGGGCAGTCCTTAAGCCAAACTGCGACCGTCACCACTGCCGCATCCGAACCCGGTTGAAGTCCATCCGAGAGCATGACAAGGCCTTCTCCAACACCAGCAAAAAGCTCCTTCAATCTTCCCTCTGATCTTGATAGTAGAGGGACACCTCGTAAATATAGCACACACCGAGTGGGAGCTACCTCTCTGTCATTGAACCTTGGCCTCCTCCACGACGATCTCAACCGCACACCTCTGGAAAGAATTGTGCTAACTTCATCTTCAGAGAGACCGGAGCAAGAACCAGGCCCGGGGACAGGTCGATGAGATCTCCCTTGAAGGTACCCCCGAGTAGTGTCGAGAGCTCCGCTGCTGCCATCTCCGGGGGATCTTCCGACCTGCCAACGAGACAACTGCCCACCGCCCTCTTCTGGGGGATGCGAGAACTGCCTACCACCACATCAGCAAACGAGCGGTCTCCTGAAACGAACCGCGACAAACTTTGCACCCGTACAGACGCACGAGTGCCGGAAAGATCCGCTGCCCGCCTCCCATGAGGATCAACGTTCTTATCAATCGAAGCACTCCGAATCCGAACCTTTCTGCACTCGAAGCTTCGGTGCCCAACTCCGCCGCAAGTGAAACACCGAATCTCTGCCACACAAGAGGTCGCTCGATGACCTAGAGTCCCATATCGAAAGCATTGCTGCTCTTTCCGAGGAGCCCTCCTTCTACCAATCACCGGAGTCCAACCTCCCTCCTCAGACGAGATTACCCGAGGGCCGGAAGGCCTCAGTCGCCACACCCAATACCTTTCGCTCATCTCCTCCTCTGAGTTCATTAATTCATATAAAGAAAGAGAAGATAAATCTTTGAATTCGTCAACATCAACAAATGATCAAATTTAGTAGGTAAACTTATTAAAAAAAATTTTAGCAACCATCTTATCGGTAATAATATCTTCATAACTTCAAATTTAATTTATAATAATAGAAGATCTTGAAAAGAATTCTTGGATAGTTTCACCATCTTTTATTAAGAGATTATCAAAATCTCTTCATAAAGATTGAAACTTGATATAAATTACCTTAACGAATCCTTTAAATTCTTTCTTTACAATTTTCCATTCTTCTTTGGAAGTAACCATTCCAGAAATACGAGGAAAGATAGATTTTCTTACTCCTTTCTCGATTAAGAGAAGGGACTTTGCATCTTTCTTCTACTCCTTGAATTCTTTCTTCTTTCCTTCACTTAATGACACAAGTGTATCTGCATCTTTAACCTCCTCATAACCTTATATGACAAGATCCCACAAGTCTTGGATGAAGAGGGTCTTCATTTGAAGATCCCAATAATTATAACTTTCTCCATCAAAGATAGGAATAAAGCTTTGTGTGTAATTAAATGAAGGTATGATGGAGGTGGATGCCATGGTGTGGAGAAACATAGAAAATACTTTAACATCGATGTAGGATGATGAGGCTCTGATATCAAACTTGTTGAGGTAGTGGAAGATTGGTGGTGGATAAGAAGCAAATTAGAGGGAGAGAATTGCACAAGGTAGATTGGAATTGAAGAACTTCTTTTCATTAATATTTATAACAAGGAAGAAGGATTTACAAAACTTGGAAGGAAGATGACTCTTGTGGTGGTAATGGATGTGTTGTGTGATGAATCCACGATTCATCACCTTTATTCTTTTATTTTAGCATTATTTCCTTAGTCAAATACCTGTAAATACCCACTAATTTCATAAAATTGCCATTTTGCATGCATTTGTTAATTATGCATTTTTAACACTTTTTGTACATAAATAAAAGAATAAAGAAGAAAAGAAAAAGAAAAGGAAGTATTTATGCAATAAATACAGACTGACCTAAACCCCGAGAGAAGGTCAAGACTTGACCTGATCGACCAGGAATAAAGTAGGGGGAGATAAGGTTGTCTGTCAGAAAATCTAAAAAATATCTTGTACATATTTTTCATGTATATTTGTATAAAACTTACATTATTTTATTTGTACATAATTTGACCTCAAATCAATTATTTTTGTAAATAAAAGTTGTAAATAAAACTGTGTTGTAAATAATAAAAATATTTGTAAATTAAAATATTGTATATATTGTAAATAATTACACCCAGAAAAAGTCGTAATACGATAATTGAAACATCAATTCCGGCTCCACACAAGCTCAAATCAAACCAAACTCACTTCCATCATACTATAAATTAAATTATCTTTCAAATGGCTGTGGTTTTGTATTTTTTGGAGTTACGATTAAAAATTTGGTTTTCTGGGGTGTTTTGTGCAATTTACCCATATATTTGTTTTATAAGTATTAATACTTATTTTATATAATGTATATATTATAAATATTGTTTTCATTAAAAATAAAATAAAAAATTAAAAAAATCTTTTATAAAAATATTTCCTTATTTGTACATATGTATATTATATCATATGTGTATAATACATGTATATAATTAACTTCCATTTATAAAATCCACCAAAAAAATTAATTACCTAACATTAATTAATTTATTTTATTTAATTACGAATTTTATATTTAATTTATTTAATTTATTGGATTTATGTGAATTAAGTGACTTAATAACTTACCATTTATTTTAGATTTGATTTTATTCCTTTAATGGCCACCATTAAGGTGGTTAATTCATTTTTGGTAAATACATTATTTAATTAATTAATTTAATTACGAATTTCGAAATTATTTATTCATTTATTTTATTTAATTAATTATTTTATTAATTCACCCAATAATCACCTTCCTTTTGTAGATAATTTCCTTTTTTGATTTTCTTCTCTTTTTAATGGGCTCCTCCTCCCTCATTCACACTTGATCAATCTTTGGAGAGAGGGGCTCGATCTCCGAGACTTTCTTGTTGTAGAAGGGTGCCCAGCCTCCGACCCATTCGGTGACAGCGTTCGGTCGTCGTCGAGGCCATCACGGTACGTCCAATCCCAAGGTGAGATCCCAACTTTTATTCCCTATCTTTCTCCCATAGTTAAATCATAGGTTTAGTTTCTTCGTAAACATTGTTAACTTTTAGCCATTAAAAATCCTAAAATTTCCACCACATATTTTCCGCCCGACACCGATCTCTCATCTCACGTCTCGATCCCTCCATCTTCACGTTCTATCTCACGCGACCCATCACCTTCGGTCACGCACGGTGACCGGAGCCCCTAGATCTATCTTCCACTACGTCAAGATCCAACCATTCACACATCCATTTTTGTGTATAAATAAAAAAAAACTTTCTTCTCTAATCTCTATTTTTGCAAGAAAACTAATAATAAAAAAATGTTGTGTGTATCTAACAATCTGTTTTGCAGGTAAAACAAAAAAAACATAAATAAAAAAATAAAAAAATTCCTTTTCATATTTCTATTTACATTCCTGTTAAAAAAACAAAATATATATATACATTTTTTCCCTAACAAGTTCCTGCAGCAATAAAAAAAACAAAAGAAACAAAAAAATAAAAAAATTAACGCAGATCTCCTGCCCAGCGGCGGCTCGCACCAGCCGCACCAGTCGCTCCCGCGCCGACCCTGCGGCGACCCCCGAGCGCTGGCCACAGCCCCAAGCCGCTGGCGGCGCCACCCCCTGGTCCACCGACTCGCGAGGCGCCTCCCACCGCGTGCGGGATCGACCGCGGAGACCCCTACTCTTCCGCGCCGCCCGCGCGTGGCCCTTCCTCCAAGGCGGCACAGCCCCGCCGTCTACCGCAGCCGTCTTTCACCCTCCACACGGCCTCTGTCGTGCCGTCCTCCGGTCCAACGCACCGCGCGACCCCCTTGCCTCATCCAGGCACCACCCTCTAGGCGCAACCACCTCCTGACCGCGCCTCCGCGCGCGCTCAGCCGCGCGAGGCCGCGACACATGGTTTGCTTGAGTGAGAGAGTGACCCGAACACTAGGATTGAGCCACGCCTGAACTTCTGTTAGACTACTGGTCTTAGAGTTAATCGTTCTCCAGTGAGGATCTCTCCGGTAACCGGTAAAGCGGACCGTGACGTCCTTAACAGAGCGGGTTGATCGGGTAGCCGGTAAACGGTCCGCAACTTGTACTGGTTGGGAAAGATCTAGCTTTGGGATTGGGCCAGTCTCTTGGGAGCATCGGGTTCCTAACAGCTCGCTTAATCGCTCTGCAAGATTGTTTTATCACCTAACTTAAAATTGACAAGATTAACGACCGATCCTTTACGGTCATCAGCTCGTGTTGAGTAGGTGAAATTGGGGTTTGACTTCTCATCTTATTTGTTTACCAGATATCATCCACGATCATCCCAAATCACGATGATGGGAAGGAGATCCCTTAGGTTGCCTCTGGCAGCACCGCTATCAAGCACTCCTCCCCATTCATCTAGGGTAGTTTCGGAGAGCCAAGACCCGCTCTCCGAACCTGAGTTCACTACCACCCTGTCTCCCCTCGACTACCCTTCTTCCACCAGTCCTGAGATACCTGTGCAGAGAACAACACAGTTATTTGTTAACTTGACGGCACCTAAGCTTGGGTCTTTTGCCTTTGCAGAGACCCACAACATGGCCAGCAGTGATGGACGAACCGATGGACAGCCCCAGAGTACCACTTATGTTTTAGATCAGGGCGCCATCAACAACACCTTGTTAGCCTCCTTAGAGACGATGCAGCGACAAATTCGAGATCAAGGAGCATTCATGGCAGAGGTTCGTCAAGAATTAGCACAGATGCGAGCTGACAGAGGAGAGAATAACCGAGGAGGTGGTGGAGAGATTCCAGAGTTTGGAGGGGGATCAGACGGAAACCCGGAGGACCAGCCGGAGCAAGATAGACAGCCACGACCGATGAGGTAGTTGCACAACCCGGCTGCAACTTTGACCCATCGATGGATTCAGCTTCCTGAGATTCTGGGTGATTTCAAGCTTCCCCCCTAGACCATTCAGCTTTTGCCCAAATTCCATGGCCTAGCCATCGAAGAGCCGCATCTACACCTGCAGGAGTTTGAGATGATCTGCAGCACTGTCCACGACAGATATGTGGACGAGGACACTATCAAAATTATAGCATTCTCTTTCTCCCTGGCCGACAGAGCAGCCAATTGGCTGAAACATTTGGGGAGATTTGTTACCATTTGGGAGCAGCTCCGGACCGAGTACTTAAACAAGTACTATCCACTCAGCCGGAACAACGCAGCATGAGCTCTGATCAACAACTTCTCCATGATCCCCAATGAGCAGTTTAATGAGGCGTGGGATCGATTCCGTGAGCTCATTGACCGGTGTCCACACCATGACATATCCAAGCCCAATCTTGTCCAGAGCTTCTTTTGTGGGCTGACACCGGAGCTGCATGGGCTTGTCAACGCTTCTTGTGGGGGTTCCTACTTCGCCAAGGACG
Source organism: Ottelia alismoides (assembly GCA_037367405.1). Lineage (NCBI taxonomy): Eukaryota > Viridiplantae > Streptophyta > Magnoliopsida > Alismatales > Hydrocharitaceae > Ottelia > Ottelia alismoides. The sequence goes on along the minus strand of JAZKJV010006777.1, from coordinate 278,295 downwards.
AAGACCAAGTCTGGGCCATCTATGAGGAGATGGCTGAAAACTACTCAGTGATGTCCCAGACTAGGCTCTACGCTCAAGGGAAACCCCAACCCCATGCCGTGTCCTATCATAGGATTTCACGGGTTGATGCAGGTCCACCCATTTCTTCGTCAGCAGCAGCAGCACAAGCAGAATCTTCAGCTGCTAACATGGGCATTATCAGTGAGAAGTTGGACCGTATTGAGATAATAGAAAAGAAGCAGTGCCAAGACATGACACAGATAGATCAATTGGCACAGACTCTTAGTGACCTGAAGACCCACATCTTGTGTCTCCAGGAGGCACAAGAGGCTTCTCAGCCTCGTTCCAGCTCACGAGCTGATCCCACCAGCAACCGCTCTTCCCAGCACTCTACCCAGTACCACCAGGTTCACCACGTTCAGGCAGAGCCGGTTCATCAGTTGCGGCAGCACTACTCTCAACCACCACCATCTTAGGACACTCAGATGGTGATGTATCAGCCGGATCAGCCATTGGCAGTTCTTCCCCCTTTTCCATATGAGCAGGAGCCGTTGATGGAAGTCAACGGGATTTGGTATGACCGGCAGCAGCCTGGGATACGCCGGGATCATCCTGGATTCAGGTGGCCCAATGGAGGTACCTCGTCCCAGCAGCAACCTCCAACTCAGGGTGGACAAAGCAGCCAGCAACAGCAGCCCCATTACTCGCAACCACAGCAGCACTTCCAGCAGGGTCCTCGTCCTTACCATCAAGGACAGCAGTGGAGGCAACATCAGTAGCCTCAACAGTATTCTTAGCCTCCCCCTCAATTCCAGCGAGGGAACCCATCTGGTTCTCATGCACCTATCTATGAGAACCCGGCCCTTGATGACCTCGCTCGCTTACTCACTGATCAGCAGGCATCCTTCCGGCGAGAGATGGATGAGTTCCAGCAGGAAATGAGGGAGATAATCAAGGGAAAAGCCGCCATACCCGCTCAGATTGAACCTAACCCGAACAATCTGAAGAGGAAGTCTGAGCAGGTACAATTTACAGATGCTGCCACTCCTAGTGATATTTTGAATGATATTTCTTCCTCCATATTTGATGTTGATTTTGTAAAACTTAGGAGCGGTAGAAGGCCAGCCGGCGGCGCCTCGTCTGAACGACAACCCACTGATGATTCGAGAGCGTCAGACGAGGAGGATAGCGGTGCTGATGCCGCTGATGATGTTGATGACGGTGGTGCTGACGCCACCAAGGATGATGATCCAGTCGGCGGTACTGATGCCGTCATGTCTCCAGATGCAGTTGGTGGTACTGATGCCACTATTAGATGTGATGCTGAGACAGAGCGCGGTGCTGATGCCGCGAAGACAGATGCCGTGGGTGGTGCTGATGCCACAATTTCTAGTCCAGTTGTGTTTCCTCATATCTATGTATCTCAGGACATTATCAAAAATAACAAAAAAATGAATAAAGGAAAGGTTTCTTCATCTACTCAGAGTCCATATGTGTTGCATGATCACTCTTGTATGGATTCCAGTCCTTCCCAGCAACAGGAACCTCTTCCTGACCCTCTATCTGAGGAGGGTCCAACCATCCCTTTCCCTCAAGCACTCTGCTTAGGGCAAGGGAAGAAAATAAAAAATCCAAAAAAATCACAATAGTTAGAGTTCAACCAGCAGATGATTGACAGATTCCATATCCAGCTGACTCTACAGGAGGCATTAGAGCACATCCCTCTCTTCCAGAAGCACTTGAGAGAGAAGACCACTGTACGTAGGAAGAAGAGGAATGCAGAAATCCATGTGCTGACACGTGCCACTTGCTTCGCTATACAAAATAAATTGCCAGCCAAGAAACCTGATGCAGGAGCTCCGTATTTCAGATGCCACATTCATGAGCAGCAATTTGATCGTACTCTTTTGGACAACGGTTCTTCGATTAACCTCCTTCCGGCTGCCTTACTCGATCGATTCGAGTTTGGCCCTCTTAGACAGAGCAAGACGATCCTTCAGTTTGCTGATAGATCTGTAAAGAGGCCAAAGGGGTTACTTAAGGACGTTGTCGTCACAATTCAGGGCCTGAAATTCCCCGTGGACTTTGTTGTACTGGACATGGAGATCCCTGAACGTGTGATCGATGCCCCCATCATTTTAGGAAGACCATTCTTGGCCACAGCCAAGGCAGTGACCGGCCATGATAGTGGGAAGGTATACTTTCGCATCGAGGGCGAAAGTGTACAAATAGAGACGATCGAGGAGACCAGATCTAAAGATTCAGAGTGCTCAGATCAGATGACCGACTCAGAGCGAATGACAGCTGCAGAGCTAGACATCCACCACGAGTGTGACTTTGTGATTACAGACGACGAAGCAGTTTAGGCAGATCCCGCATCACGAGCTCTTGCCACATCCTCAGACAGTGAAGATTCACATATCATGGCAGATGAGAGTTCGGAGAGCACACTCATGGCACAGGATACAGTAGAGGCTGATTACTATGATCAGGATAGCGAAGACGATTTTATCTCATGCGCTTCAGATTCAGATTCCTCAGACACAGACACCGACTTTGATTGGCAGGAGTTCGATGAATATTTACCGTGTCTGGTGCCTGCAGAGCCGACAACTAGGATGGAGAGTGAGCCAGGACAGCTGACAGATATACCAGCAGAGCCATCTTCGTCAGATTTACCATTGCGAGAGTTCTCACACACAGATCTGGTAGCACTCACTCAGACATTTCAGAAACCAGATTTACCAGCTCCCACTTGTCCAGAATTGAAGACCTTACCGCAGAGCATGAAGTATAGATTCCTTGCAGGAGAGCCAGATATGTTCCCAGTCATCATCTCAGCAGATTTGACTGAAGACCAAGAATCTCGTCTGATGGAGGTTCTTGAAAGAAACTGCAAGGCAATAGGATGGAGTGTGGCTGATCTCCAGGGGATAAGTCTGGCCCTGTGCTCCCACCACATTTATCTCGAGGAAGACGCCAAGCCCTCGCGTGAGTTCCAACGAAGGCTGAACCCGAATCTTCGAGAAGTGGTTATGAAGGAAATATCTAAGTGGTGGAGCGTCGATTTTATCTACCCCATCTCTGACTCTAAGTGGGTTAGTCCATTGCATGTGGTACCCAAGAAGACGGGTATCACCACAGTTGTGGATGAGTCTGGAGAGGAGATAGCCACCCGAGTACCCACTTCTTGGAGGTTCTGTGTGGACTACAGACGATTGAATCAGGCCACCAAGAAGGACCACTTCCCGCTACCATTCATAGATTAGATCATTGAGAGATTAGCTGGGAAGAGTTACTACTGCTTTTTGGATGGGTATTCGGGATACAATCAAGTGGCCACAGCGCCTGAAGACCAAGAGAAAACAACGTTCACCTGTCCGTTTGGGACGTATGCTTTTCGACGGATGCCCTTTGGATTATGTAATGCCCCGGCTACATTCCAGAGGTGCATGCTCTCTATTTTCTCGGACATGGTTGGTGAATTTTTAGAGGTCTTCATGGATGATTTCTCGATTTATGGTGACAGCTTTGATGCATGTCTTGATTACCTAGACCGAGTACTTCAGCGCTGCATTGAGGTCAACTTAGTCTTGTCTTGGGAGAAGAGTCACTTCATGGTGACTCAGGGGACGGTCCTTGGCCACATCATCTCCAACAGAGGCATGGAGGTCGACCCAGCCAAGGTGGATATCATCAAGAAGCTCAATCCACCGTCCAATATACGACAGTTGCGGTCTTTTCTGGGGCATGTCGGTTTTTACCGACGGTTCATACAGGACTTCAGCAAAATTGCCCGACCGCTCACAGATTTGTTGACAAAAGACACTGAGTTCCTTGTAGATGATAAGTGTCTTGCATCATTTGAGACTCTCAAGAATCTAGTTGTCGAGGCTCCTGTCCTTCAGCCGCCTGATTGGTCTCTTCCATTCGAGATCATGACGGATGCTTCTGATTTTTCCATAGGGGCTGTGCTAGGACAGAAGAGAGATGGAGCGCCTTTTGCCATTCACTACGCTAGCCGAACAATGGATGCTGCTCAACGGAATTACACAGTCACAGAGAAAGAGATGCTAGCTGTAGTCTTTGCCTTGGATAAGTTTCGATCTTACATTCTTGGATCTAAAGTGACTATTTATGCTGACCACACCGCCATCTGATACTTAATGGCTGATGAGGGCGACCCGAGCGAACGAGGTAAAGGTACTGAATAGGTCGTTGCGACCTCTAACACTCGGGGTCACTCAATCAAGAAAATCGAACCGCAAAATCAATCAAAGATCAAACAAGGCAAGCAAGCGGTCCTAGCTATGTGATTAACCTGGTATAGCTCCCAGGGTCGAACACAAGGAGCACGGATTGGCCTAGGGCCTACGAAGTAGTGAAAATGAAATAAAAATAAAAGAAAATGTTTTTTAGAGGTTTTTATGAATTTTTATATTTTTTTGGATTTTCAAATTATAAAGAAAATAAAAGAAAGTAAAATCTAGGCAACTTCAACGATTTATTAAACACACCAAAAATAATGCAAAAATTAAGGAAAAATTGTTTTTATGTTTTTTAAGTTTTTAAGTGTTTTTGGTGAATTTTTGAGATTTTTCTAATGGGTAAATTATTTTCTAAAAATCAAACAGTGCTAAACAGGAGAGGTACTGTCCAGCAAGGCTTGAAACTCAAAAATAAAATATCTAAGAGTCTCACTAAGCCCTGGAGGTAATTTTCCTGTGATCTAGAAAGAATAAGGAAAATTTAGGCACCTTAATTATTGTTTTTGGATTTTTAAATTAATTATTATAATGTTTATGAGTTTTTGAGGGTTTTGCAATTTTTAGGGTTTTTAAGTGATGAAAAATAGCCAAAATTGGCTAGAAAATCAAACAACAAGCAAACAACAGTATCTAATTTTTTTATAATTTTTGGGGGTGTTTTTATATTTTTTGGTATTTTTATATCTAGACAGTAGCTAAAAAAATAGGTTTTTGAATTTTTAAAAATACTAAATGAAATCAGAAATGTCCTCAAAAATCCCTAAAATTTCTACATCATGGCAGGAGCCATGTGTCAAAATCTCATTAGATTTGGAGGTGATTTGATATTTTATTCAAAAATAACAAGGGGGTACTGTGCACAGGGACGTAAGTGCAAATACCCGAGAATCTGGGGGCCCAGGTGCAAAATACCCAGCAAGTCACGCGCGTGGCGCGTGGCTGGGGCACTCAGGGGCCTATTTGTAATAAAAACCTACTTCTTGGACCTTTTGGTAACTGGTACCAGAAAGTCCAAGGGTATGGTTGCAAATATCCCACTAAAATCCGCACATGCGTGAATAACAGGCTCACAGGGGTATAAAAGCAATTACCAAAAAGTTTCTATTCATTACATAACAGCCCAGAACTACAGGGAAAGAAATGCAAATAACCCTAAACTACACGTGACGACGCACGTGGTCTCATACAAACAGGGGCATACATGCAAATCTAAACAAGCACGAGGTCCACAATGCAATTTACCCTACGAAAATAAAGTTCTAAAAATATTTACAGGACTAAGACGAAAAAGACAAACTAAGAGGGGGCCCTAAGTAATTTACCCCTTTATTCGTCGACGGCCGGATGCGCGCCACGTGGAAGATCGGTCGGCTCTGGATGGGGGGCGCGTCTCTTCTTCAGCTCGGGGGCTCGATCGACGGTGGAGGCGAGGACACGTGGGAGATCGGGCGGTTCTGGGTTCAGGTACCTCTCTCCTCTGCTGCGAACGGTCCAGATGAGCTCCTCGGAGTGATCGACGGTTGCTGCTCCTCGGAAGATGGACGGCTGAGATCAAAACTGGAGCGGAGGCGTCATCGGACGGTTCTGGAGGATGGTGGAAGAACACGACGCCGGCGAACTTCGCCGGCCTCGTGCGTGAGCTGTACTCCTCCTCAGCTGCTCCTGATGATCGGAACGGGTCCGCGGTGAAGCTCCGCAGCTGGTGGTGGACTTCGATGGCCCGGCCGAGCCCTCGAGGGGCTCCGGCGAGGCTGGCGGCGCGAAGCTCCTGGCTGGAATGTAAGAGAGGCTCAGATGCCTCCCGTTGGACCTGCAAAGCAAACCAAAAGCTTCGCGGGTCGAGGGCAAAGTGCCTCGACCCCAAGAAGCGTCGTGAGGTTGAACGGTGCGGCGGGGTGAATGAGCTCCGGCGAGCGACAGGTGGTGGAGCTCGACTCCCAGCTCCGGGGCGAGTTGGGTTGAACGAGTGGGCGAAGAACGTGCGTGGGGGAACGGCGAAGATGGTCGTGTGCTCCGATGATCGAGATAGTGTGCGTGATGGTCGGAATCAGAGGAACACAGCAAGGAGTCGATTTGGGGGTAACTTAAAATTAGACTAAACAAGAAGGAACGAGGGTTACCTGGGTGAAGCTGGAGACTATGCTGGAGCTTAGCTAGCTCCTGGTCCTTGCCTCAAGGGTCGTCAACGCCCGAGGCTCGAGCTCCGGTTGAACGTCGGAGCACGGCGGCGCGAGGCAGCCGGATCGATGGTCCGAGCACCTCCTCCTCTCTGCGACACCGGCAAATGCAAGCTGTCACCTTGCTGGTTGCGATGGAGGTCACTGGAGAGAGAATGGGGAGCCAAAGATGGAATGAGGAGGCGGCTGAGCTCGGGATATATAGTGCTAGGGGTCCGGCTAAATGGGAGTCGGGCACGAAGATCGGAGCGCGGATCCCCATGCAAACCTCCGGGCGAGGATCTCGGATGTGCGCAGATGGATTAGGACCCGGGGTTTGCGTGATTAGCAGGCGGATCGAGCAGGGAAAAAGCAATGAAATCGGGTCGGGCGAGCGGACTCGGGCTCTGGTGGTCCTGGGGGAGGTGTTGACCGGGGGTCAACAATCCCCCGTGGACCAATCAGAGCCTGCCAAGGGTGGACTTTTTATTTTATTTTTTTTGGGCCTTTAAATGGCCGAATTTTCAAAAACTTAAAACACAAAATATTTTTGTTTTAATTTTTTCTATTTTTTTGTGATTTTTAATTAATTTTTGGAAATTAAAATAAGGTATTTACATATTATAGCTATACATAGGTATATATACACTATATTGATTTTTGATTTTTGATTTTTAATTATTTATTTTTATACATTTTTATTCCTATTTTATATTTTATTTATTTATAGGATAAAATGAGGAATAAAAGGCTATTTTTATTTTATTTTTATTATTTATATACATGGGTTAATTAGTTAGTTATATACATGATATATACATGGTATATATACAAGATGTTTTTGTATTTTTAATTTTGTAATCTTTATTTGATTTTTGTTTTAATTCTTTTTATTTATTTTATTTACAAAACATAAAAAGGAATATTTACAAAAAGTTTTGGAAATAAAGAAATTTATTTACAAGGGGAAATAAATATAAGATAGGGGTTTATGTACATGGTGAAAGGTTGTTTTTAGGATTTTGATTTTTAACTTTTTATTTTGTTTTTAATAGGCTATAAATATGTACAAAATATATACAAGTATTTACAACATATTTTTGGATGAGGAAAATATTATTTATTTATTTACAAATATATACATATGTGAGCCCCTATCTCCCTCTACTTGGCTTTTATGCGGTCAGGCCCATGCTGAGCCCTCCCTTGGGTTAGGTTGCTCAATATTTATTCTAAATATTTCCCTCTTTTTCTTTTTCATCTTTATTCTTTTATTTTTGCACAAAAACATGCTAATTATCTATTTTTACAAACATGCATGCTTTTGCTAACTTTTCCTATTTACACATATCTACATGCATTTGCATAGGTTTTTGTAGCTAAAATATAAGAATAAAGAGTGATGAATGGGTATTCATCACCCCCCTATACTATACTTTGCTAGTCCCTTAGCAAACACTTATTTTGAAAAAGAAGTGCAAAAGAAAGAAAAAGAAAAAGAAAAAGAGAATGTACATGGATCAAGGTTGATTATTAAACTTGCCTTCATTAAATTGAGGTATGGAGCTTAATCAGATCTTTGGATTATTGATGTGTCGGAACCTTATTTAGACTTAAGCTTAAAACCTAACAGCCTCCAAGTTCCACTATTCTATAACCAAGACTCCTCAATGCTCCAGATCAGAACAAGTCATCAATCACAAACCCTGAAGACCATGAATCTTTTCTTGTCCTGTGAAAGTGAGGTCTAAGCTCTCCACCTCAGAAATGGCAACTTGACAACCCTCCCCAACAAGGTAACTCTATGACCTCAATCTGGCCACTCTTTCCTCGAGGAGCGGGGTATTCCCTTCTAAATTCAAGTACAACCGGCTCAAGAAGAGGGGGAAGAAGAGAATGGGTCAAGGCCAGTGTAGCCAAGTACCCTTGGGAGCTTGACCAGTGTAGCCAAGTCTCCCTGCTGCAAGCTACAACAGGTGGATCATGAAACCAAGCTTTGCTTATTGCACTTATATACATACTCCGGTGGGATTATCATTTTCTCTCAGACCCACCACTTTTTTGGAGTTCTTTTCTTTTTTGCATTTTTTTTTCGAGTGCATCTATACAACATGTACATGTGCAACATATATACAAGGAGTTTTTCCTCTTGAGCCAGTAGACTATCCCTCTTTTGAAGCTTTATTGCAACCCACAACTCCCGTCGTTAGACTTCATGGCAACCAGACCAAGTTGAGACGCACTTCCTTCACTAAATGAAGAAGAGAGGTTCCGCCTAGAAGTACTACCCTCATATGCTACCCCAAGCCAAGGAAGACTGCCTCCTCACCACCTCATCCGTAGAGAGCTCGGTGCATAGTGCGGTTGTCCAAGTAAAGCCATAATCTATATGAGTCATGTGTTGTTGTTAAGTGCTCTACTTAGGCTCATTGAGATGTCATGTGATCATAGCCTAGTGGACTCAAAGAATTAAGTCACCATGGACCTGAAAAAGCCTTAAACCTAAGTCCTATAAGGTTCCTCTTAGAAGTTAGGTGGATTAAGATCTTAATCAAGCTCCATTTCTCAATTTGATTCCAGGCTAGTTTAAATGTCAACTATCATCCAAGGAAAACTATATACATATGTACAAAAAGATGCATATTTACACAAATTTTACAATCATGCAAAATTTTTGAAAAATGTTTTGAAATCATGAATGATGATGCATGAAGTGCAAGTTTTGCAAAAAGATATTTACACGCATTTACACAAGATTTTTGCAAACTTTGATTTTCAAAACATTTTGGAAAAATTTTGTACCATATACATAATTTTGATACAGAAAATATTTACACAAGCTTTACACAAACGATTTTTGAAATCATTTTTACAAAAATAATTTGTACACTAGCTATGTATGTGCAAAATAAAAGAAGATTATGTACATGAAAATTTTTAATTTTTGTGGTTTTTAGCCATTTTTATTTATTAACACACTCACACAAAGTACGAGTTATGGCTAAAGTATATATGAAATATATACACACCCCCTATACTTAGCTCGAACGATGTCCTCAGAGTCAAGAGCGATGAAGAAGACATAACTCGTGCTTTGTATAGGGAAGTGAAAAGGAAGGCTATACAAAAGGAGAATGAAAAGTCAAAAGGTTCTCGGGTCTTCCCCCTATACTTAGGATTAAATAATCCTAAGTATAGCAGGCTGTACACGAAGGGGAAAACCGAGTGGAGAATGTACAGGGTCTACCCCCCCCATACTTAGGGTGAAATGCCCCTAAGTATAGGCAGCAAAAATAAGGGTAGACAGAAACAAAAGGAAAACCCGAAAGGTCTCACATCCCCCCTATACTTAGGGTAAAGTGCACCCTAAGTATAGCATAATCATAAGATGAAGAAAGGGATGTGGGACTAAGGAATGTGATGATATGGACATCTGGATCTATGTACAGCGGAGGATCAGTAAAGCTCAGGCGTGAGATGCATTAGATGTGAGTCAAAGACCACATCTCACGCAAAATGAATAGGGGCAATATCAACGACCCGCGGCTCATGATCTAGAAATGGTTTGAGCCGCTGGCCGTTCACTCGGAAGGTACTCTCAGAAGACAACTCAGATATGTCGATGCTACCGTTGTCGTGTACCTTCCGAACCAGATAAGGTCCTTTCCATTTGCTCTGTAGCTTCCCTGGAAATAATCTAAGCCTCGCATCAAACTGCCATACTCTCTGTCCAATCTCAAAATGCTTGTGGCTGATATGAGAATCATGCCACTCCTTGACTCTCTCCTTATAATGTAGGCTGCTTGAGAAAGCTGAATCTCTAAGCTCCTCCAGGGCAGCTAGCTCTGCCCTCCTCTGGTCTCCTATACCATCTGGATCCATCAAGATATCTGTGACTGCCCAAAGTGACTTGTGCCTCAGCTCAACTGGTAGGTGACAGGGCTTGCCATACACGAGGCGAAAGGGAGATGTGCCCAAAGGTGTCTTGAAAGACGTCCTATATGCCCACAAGACCGAGTCCAATAGCTGTGACCAATCCTTTCGGTCAGGGCGGACGACTTTCTGCAGAATCGTCTTGATCTCCCTATTCGACACTTCGGCTAGACCATTCGTCTGTGGATGATGCGGTGTAGCAACACGATGATCTATGCCGAACTCGCTAGCAAGTGCCTTCACCTGGTCGTTGATGAAGTGAGATCCCCCATCAGAAATAAGAACTCGTGGAACCCCGAACCGCGTGATGATATGCTTCCTCAAGAATCTGCAAACTGTCCTCGCATCAGCGGCTCGGGCGGGGATAGCCTCCACCCAACGACTCACATAATCTACGGCCAACAGAATGTACTCAAATCCCTGACTCTTAGGGAATGGACCCATGAAATCGATGCCCCATGCGTCAAAAACCTCACAGAAGTGAATGGGCTGCATCGGCATCATATCACGCTGTCCACAAGTGCCCATCCTCTGACAGTCAGTACATCTCTTCACGAACTCATCTGAGTCCTTGAAGAGGGTAGGCCACCACAAACCGGATTGGAGCACTTTCTGTGCCGTTCTCCTCCCAGAATGATGTCCTCCTGCCTCAAGCTTGTGGTAGTAAGTGAGGACGCTATGGTGTTCCTCCTGAGGAATACACCGACGCCAGACGCTATCCCCTCCCTCGTGGTAAAGGATGGGATCCTCCCAATGGTAAGACTTGGCCTTCGCGAGGAAGGTCTCAAGCCTCTGCCTGGGCCAATCTTGTGGGACTTTCCCAGCAACGAGAAAGTTCACAATATCGGCGTACCATGGAAGTGAGGCGATAGCAAGGATCGCCTCATCTGGGAAGGTATCTCGGATAGGATCAATCTGCTCAGTCTCCTCAGGCTGCTCTAATCGGGAGAGGTGATCCGCCACCACATTCTTGACTCCAGGCTTATCCTTGATCTCAATGTCGAACTCCTGGAGTAGAAGGATCCATCTAGTCAGTCTGGCCTTGGCATCCTTCTTTGCCAAGAGGTACCTGATGGCGGTGTGATCTGTAAACAAAGTCACTCTGGATCCAATGATATATGATCTGAACTTATCCAGGGCAAACACTACTGCTAGCATCTCCTTCTCTGTGACCGTATAATTCCGCTGGGCGGAATCCAATGTGCGGCTAGCATAGTGTATAGCAAATGGTACTCCATCCCTCCTCTGTCCCAGCACTGCCCCTACGGCAAAATCGGAGGCGTCCGTCATGATCTCGAATGGGAGAGACCAATCAGGTGGCTGGAGGACAGGAGCCTCAATCACGCACTGCTGGAGAGTAGCAAACGACGAAAGACACTTGTCATCGACAAGGAACTCGGTGTCTTTCGTCAAGAGGTCAGTCAACGGCCGGGCAATCTTGCTGAAATCCTGAATGAATCTCCTGTAAAATCCAACGTGCCCCAGAAATGACCGTAACTACCTCAGATTGGACGGCGGTGTGAGTTTTTTAATGACATCGACCTTGGCCGGATCAACCTCCATGCCCCTGTTGGAGATGATGTGGCCAAGCACCGTCCCTTGAGTCACCATGAAGTGACTCTTCTCCCAAGATAGCACCAAGTTGTACTCAATACATCGCTGGAGTACCCGGTCTAGGCAGTCAAAACAGGAGTCGAATCCGTCGCCGTAGACCGAGAAATCGTCCATGAAGACCTCTAAGCAATCCCCTACCATGTCCGAAAATATCGACAGCATGCACCTCTGAAAAGTCGCAGGGGCGTTGCATAGCCCGAATGGCATGCGTCGAAAAGTGTATGTGCCGAAGGGACAGGTAAAGGTGGTCTTCTCCTGATCCTCAGGAGCGATGGCCACTTGGTTGTAGCCCGAGTACCCATCCAGGAAGCAATAATGGCTCTTCCCTGCCAGTCTCTCAATGATCTGGTCAATAAAAGGCAGGGGGAAATGGTCCTTCTTGGTGGCTTGGTTGAGTCTCCTGTAGTCAACACAAACCCTCCAAGAGGTAGGTACCCGTGTAGCAATCTCCTCCCCCGACTCACTGATCACAGTCGTGATGCCCGTCTTCTTGGGCACCACATGCAAGGGGCTGACCCACTTGGAGTCGGAAATGGGATAAATAAAACCTGCACCCCATCACTTCGATATTTCCTTCATGACAACCTCTCTCAGGTTGGGGTTCAGACGCCGCTGGAACTCACGCGACGGCTTCGCCCCATCCTCGAGATAGATGTGGTGGGAGCATACTGATGGACTAATCCCATGGAGATCTGCTACGCTCCATCCGATCGCCTTGCGGTTCTTTTCAAGAACCCCCATCAAACGGGATTCCTGCTCTCCAGTCAACTCGGCGGAGATGATGACTGGGTACATCTCTGGATCGCCCGCAAGGAATCGATACTTCAGCGAAGTAGGGAGCGGCTTCAGCTCTGGAATGCTGGGTGCCGGCAAATCTGGCTGTGGAAGAAACTGAGTGAACGCTGCAAGGTCTGCCAAATCTGCCTGGGAAAGTGAAAGTGTACTCTCGCAAACTGGGTCGGGAGAAGGCGGCTCAACTGCACTGTCTCTGCTCTGCTCTGCATCTACCTCCTCCTCCTCAATAGGCTCAACTGGACTCGAGTCTGGCATCTGATCATAGCAATCGGCCCAATCAGACTCTGAATCCGAGGGATCTGCATCAGAAACGGTGGCATCAGTACCACCGTCACAAATCATCGTGCTGCGATCAAGGACCGGCTCTGCTGCCGCAATGGTATCCTGAACCAGGTCTGTGCTCTCCAGACTCTCCTCTGCTATCATCTCTGCCTCAGCTGTGTCTGACAGTGAGAGGGTAGTCTGTGCCTCAAGGTCTGCCCAAGCTGCCTCATCATCTGTGATCACAAAATCACAGTCCTGGTGGATGTCTGGCTCTGCGCCTGTCAGCTGCTCTGAATCGGTGCTGGCATCTGAGCGGGATCTAGATCTGGCTCTGTAGTCCTCGACCGTCTCTATTTGTATACTCTCGCCCTGGACGCGAAAGTACACCTTCCCGCTATCATGATCAGTCACCGCCTTGGCTGTGGCCAAGAACGGACGACCTAGTATGATGGGGGTATCGGTCACTGACTCAGGGATCTCCATGTCCAACACTACGAAGTCCACGGGGAATTGCAGACCCTGAATAGTGACGATAACGTCGCGTAGCAACCCCTTCGGCCTCTTGACAGATCTATCAGCGAACTGAAGGACTGTCCTGCTCTGTCGAAGAGTGCCCAACTCGAAGCGGTCGAGAAGGGCTGCCGGAAGTAGGTTGATCGACGATCCGCTATCTAAAAGAGTACGGTCGAACCACTGCTCACTAATCTGGCATCTGACATACGGGGCCCCTGAATCTGGCCTCTTGGCTGGCAGTCGGTTCTGGATCGCGAAGCACGTGGCTTTGGTCAGCACATGTATCTCTGAAGTGTGGTTCCTCCTCCTCCTCCTGACTGTAGTCCTCTCTCTCAAAGATCTCTGGAGAAGGGGGATGTGCTGCAAAGCCTCCTGGAGGGTCAGCTGGATGTGGAAGCGATCGATCATGCTCTGGCTGAACTCCTCAAGCTCTCTCTTTTTTGGGTCATTTTTCTTCCCCTTCCCCATCTGAAGGGCTCTAGGGAAGGGGATCACTGGGTCCTTCTCAGATGAAGGACTAGGAAAAGGTCTAAGCGGTTCAAGGACCGGATCTACACATACATCACGCACCACAGTGGGACCAGAAGAAAATAAACCTTTTCCTTTATTCATAGCAGAGTTCCGAGATACATGACCATGAGGAAAAACAACACCACTATCTGTACAAGCACCGGTGGCCTCAGTACCACCACGGGCGGGCTGCTCTGCTGCTGCTGCTGAAGGTAGACGTCTCGCGGCATCAGTACCGCGTGCTGGCTCGGCTGCTGCTGGAGTGGCATCAGTACCACCTCCTAGATCTGGTGAAGTGGCGGCCTTAGTACCGCCTGTGGGATCAGCATCCTTGGTGGCCTCAGTACCACCGTCATCATCTGGAGCGGCCTCAGTACCGCTCTCCTCCTCCTCCTGTGGCGCCTCGGGATGGTGCTCAGCTGAGGCGCCGCCGCCGGCTGGGGTCCTACCGCTCCTAAGCGTGGCAAAATCAACATAAAAAAGATTTGAAGAAGTATCATCAAATGGATCGCTAGGAGTGGCTAACTCAGTATGTACTACCTGCTCAGACTTCCGCTTGAGATTGTTCGGGTTCGGCTCTATCTGGGCGGGTATGGCGGCCTTCCCTCTCATCAGGTCCCGCATCTCATGGCGGAACTCATCCATCTCCCGTCTGAATGTGGCCTGCTGGTCCGTGAGGAGGCGGGCGATATCATCCAAAGCTGGGCTCTCATGGGAGCCCGACGGGTAGCCTCTCTGTGGGTGAGGCTGCGGCTGCTGGTATGGGTGAGAGGGATAAGAAGGAGGGTGCTGCTGGTGCTGGTATCCCTGGTGAGCCTGCTGCTCACGTCTCCAAGGCTGTCCCTGCTGCTGATAGGGACGAGGAACGTAGGACGATTGCTGCTGGTAGACTGGGTGCTGCTGCTGCGGCTGCTGGTGATGGTCTCTCGGCTGGGAGTACTGCCCTCCCTGTGCTGACGGCTGCTGCTGGGGCTGGGCACCACCGCTCCCCCACCTGAATCCGGGATGATCACGTCGGATCCCAGGCTGGGGACGGTCGTACCAGATCCCGTTGACATCCATCAACGGCTCTGCATCCAAGGGGGCTGGGGTTAGTACCGCCAACGGCTGATCCGGCTGGTAGACCACCATCTGCATCTCTGGAGATGGTGGGGACTGGTAGGTGGGCTGCGGATGCTGGTACGGCTCTGCCTGTACAAGGTGAACCTGTCTAGGCTGCGCTGGGGCGCTGGAGCGCTGGGACGAGCTGCTGCTGCTGCCGGAATCGCCTCGCGACTGAAGACGGGGCTGAGAAGCCGTCTGTGCCTCCTGGAGACACATGAGCTGTGTCTTCATGTCGCTCAAGACCTGTGCCATCTGATCCATCTGTGCCATGCTCTGGCACTGCTTCTTCTCTATCAGCTCCATGCGGTCCAGCTTCTCGCTGATGATGCCCATGTCCGCAGCTGACGACTCTAACTGTGCTGCTGCTGTGGCTGCTGCGGACGAACTGGAAGGACCTGCATCTACCCGTGCTATCCTCTGGTACTGCACGGGTCCTGGCTGATGTGGCTGGGTCTTCTGAGTGTAGAGCCGGGTCTGGGACATGACCATGTAGTTTTCTGCCATCTCCTCAAAAATAGCCCAGACCTGGTCATGGTCCTTGGCGAAGTAGGACCCGCCACAAGAAGCGTTCACCAGGCCCTGTAGCTCTGGTGACAGCCCACTGAAGAAGCTCTGAACTAGGTTCGGCTTCGTGATATCGTGGTGTGGGCATCTGTCCAAAAGCTCTCTGAACCTCTCCCAAGCCTCATGGAACTGCTCGTTGGGGAACATGGAGAAGTTGCTGATCAGGGCCCTCGCTGCATTCGTCCGCCCGAGTGGATAGTACTTGTTCAAGTACTCGGTGCGGAGCTGCTCCCATGTGTACACGAATCTCCCCAAATGTTTCAGCCAGGTGGCTGCTCTATCTGCCAGTGAGAAGGGGAAGGCAATCATCCGTATGGTATCCTGGTCCACATGTCTGTCGTGGACAGTACTGCAAATCATGAGAAACTCCTGTAGGTGGAGATGGGGCTCCTCTGTAGCCAGTCCATGGAACCGCGGGAGCATCTGCAAGGTGTTCGGGGGGAACTTGAAGTCCCCCACGATGGCTGGAACCACAACCCAATGGTGCATCAAGGTAGATCCGGGGTTATGCAACTCCCGCATCGGTCTAGGTGGTCCTGCTCCTCCTGCGGCTGCTGCCGCTGCGGCGGCGGCCGCGGCTGCTGCTGCTGCTGCTGCGGCTCGTGCCTGTGCCTCATCGGGGTCCTCGGGCTCGCTCTGTGCATCTCTCTCTGCTCTGAGCCTCTCCATCTCACGCCTCATCTCTATCATAAAAGCTCCCTGATCGCGGAGCTGCTGCTGGACTGTCTCTAACTGTGCGATCAGGGTGGAGTTGATCGCTCCCTGGTCCAGTACAAAGTGCTCGGGACGGGAGTGATCGTCAGAACTGCCTGCGCCGGCCATCTCAACGTCTGCAAAACCAAATGAGCCCAACTCAGATATCGTCAAATGAATCAATCTCTCCTCGGGCTCAGGTCTCTCGGGTAGATCAGAAAGGGGATCGAGGGGGAACAGGGTGGAGTCGTACTCGGGCTCGGAGAGCGGGTCTGAGCTCTTGCGAGCCAACCTAGATGATGAGGTAGACGCGCCCGAAAGCGGTGCAGCCAAAGGCTGCCTAAGAGATCGTCTACCCATCATCTCGATCTGGCGAGTAGGGCGGATGAGATCTGGAAAAACTATGATCGAAAAACAAACCCCCGGTTCACCAACGCAACGCGAGCTGAAGACCGTGAAAGTTCGGTCAAATTATCTTGTCGATTTTATTTTGGTGAACACTCAAGATATCAGAGCGATTACGTGACCTGTTGGGAACCCGATGCTCCCAAGAGACTGGCCCAATCCTAAAGCTAGATCTTTCCCAGCCAGTACAAGTTGCGGACCGTTTACCGGCTACCCGATCAACCTGCTCTGTTAAGGATGTCACGGCCCGCTTTACCGGGTACCGGAGAGATCCTCACTGGAGAACGACTAACTCTAAGACTAGTAGTCTAACGGAAGTTCAGGCGTGGCTCTATCCTAGTGTGCGGGTCACTCTCTCGCTCAAGCAAACCAAACAATGAGGGGGTTGCTCTCCCCAAGACAGAATTTTTAGGGTGAGCGTGTTTTAAGGTCAATAGTCTTAGCAGTCCCAATTTTATGGTTACACTTTTTTAGGTATTTTTCAATGCAAACAAAAACGCCTAACGAATTTTTCGGTTTCTCCTGGTTATTAAGTCCAAAATCGGGGGGAGAAGACGAAAAAGCCGATGCACGAAAAATCAATGATGCATGCAGAGTCAGAAATGCGTACCTGCCTCCAGCTCTCTACATGCAAAGTGATCCGCGCATAAAATAAAGACAGAAAAGTAAACTAAGCTATATGATGCAACGGTAAAAAGCCGAGTCCTAAGACAAGCAACTTCTATTGATCGTGAAGAACAATAGTTAGTTAACCGAATCGAGTCCGGAGTCCGATCTTGGGAGTCACTCGGTGCCCGCCACAACGGGTCCTGCCAGCGCTGTATGTGACTCCTAACGGCACGTGGTCTCAAATCCAATTAAACTAACTTTTTTAGTGAATTTTAGTAAGGTCCAATTACGTTCTATAGGAACAGATATTCTATTAAGTGTTGGGCCTTAGAAATCTTACGTCACAACCAACAAAAATCCTATGTCTAGGGGCTCGAGCAAAAACCGCGAAAAATCCGGAAAATGACAGTAAGAAATAAAAAGAAAACCGCGTAAAAAGCCGCGAAAAACCGAGGGGTCCTAATGGGTCCCCCGAGCACGCCGGTGCTCGGCGAAACAGACCCGCTACGGTCTAAGTCTATCAGTCCAAACAGTCTCAGAGTCCTGTATTATTACAATTAATAATAAATGAATAAAATTCTATCCTACTGCCTCACTCCACTCAACTCTCTCCTCTCGCTCTCTCCTGCGGCTTCGTAGAGAAAGAAAAGCCACCTCCGAATGCCGCGGCTGCACCGGCTCCTCGAAAGTCGCCTCCGCGGTCCTCGGGCCCTCGCAAGAAAATAGGAAGAGTGGTCAGACCAATCAAATAATAAATGAAAATAAAAGCAAGGGTATATGTGCAAAAATGGAAAACAAAATAATCACACAAAATAAAACAAAAATAAAAACAAAAGAAAATCAAAATAAAACAAAATAAAATAAAAAGAAAATCGACACAAAAACCGCGAAAAGCCGCGAGCTCTGAAGAGCCGCGAAAAACCGCGAAAACAAAAATGAAATAAAAACTCAAAAACAACTACTAAGCCGTGCTCCCCGGCAACGGCGCCATTCTGATGAGGGCGACCCGAGCGAACGAGGTAAAGGTACTGAATAGGTCATTGCGACCTCTAACACTCGGGGTCACTCAATCAAGAAAATCGAACCGCAAAATCAATCAAAGATCAAACAAGGCAAGCAAGCGGTCCTAGCTATGTGATTAACCTGGTATAGCTCCCAGGGTCGAACACAAGGAGCACGGATTGGCCTAGGGCCTACGAAGTAGTGAAAATGAAATAAAAATAAAAGAAAATGTTTTTTAGAGGTTTTTATGAATTTTTATATTTTTTTTTGGATTTTCAAATTATAAAGAAAATAAAAGAAAGTAAAATCTAGGCAACTTCAACGATTTATTAAACACACCAAAAATAATGCAAAAATTAAGGAAAAATTGTTTTTATGTTTTTTAAGTTTTTAAGTGTTTTGGTGAATTTTTGAGATTTTTCTAATGGGTAAATTATTTTCTAAAAATCAAACAGTGCTAAACAGGAGAGGTACTGTCCAGCAAGGCTTGAAACTCAAAAATAAAATATCTAAGAGTCTCACTAAGCCCTGGAGGTAATTTTCCTGTGATCTAGAAAGAATAAGGAAAATTTAGGCACCTTAATTATTGTTTTTGGATTTTTAAATTAATTATTATAATTTTTATGAGTTTTTGAGGGTTTTGCAATTTTTAGGGTTTTTAAGTGATGCAAAATAGCCAAAATTGGCTAGAAAATCAAACAACAAGCAAACAACAGTATCTAATTTTTTTATAATTTTTGGGGGTGTTTTTATATTTTTTTGGTATTTTTATATCTAGACAGTAGCTAAAAAAATAGGTTTTTGAATTTTTAAAAATACTAAATGAAATCAGAAATGTCCTCAAAAATCCCTAAAATTTCTACATCATGGCAGGAGCCATGTGTCAAAATCTCATTGGATTTGGAGGTGATTTGATATTTTATTCAAAAATAACAAGGGGGCAGTGTGCACAGGGACGTAAGTGCAAATACCCGAGAATCTGGGGGCCCAGGTGCAAAATACCCAGCAAGTCACGCGCGTGGCGCGTGGCTGGGGCACTCAGGGGCCTATTTGTAATAAAAACCTACTTCTTGGACCTTTTGGTAACTGGTACCAGAAAGTCCAAGGGTATGGTTGCAAATATCCCACTAAAATCCGCACATGCGTGAATAACAGGCTCACAGGGGTATAAAAGCAATTACCAAAAAGTTTCTATTCATTACATAACAGCCCAGAACTACAGGGAAAGAAATGCAAATAACCCTAAACTACACGTGACGACGCACGTGGTCTCATACAAACAGGGGCATACATGCAAATCTAAACAAACACGAGGTCCACAATGCAATTTACCCTACGAAAATAAAGTTCTAAAAATATTTACAGGACTAAGACGAAAAAGACAAACTAAGAGGGGGCCCTAAGTAAATTACCCCTTTATTCGTCGACGGCCAGATGCGCGCCACGTGGAAGATCGGTCGGCTCTGGATGGGGGGCGCGTCTCTTCTTCAGCTCGGGGGCTCGATCGACGGTGGAGGCGAGGACACGTGGGAGATCGGGCGGTTCTGGGTCCAGGTACCTCTCTCCTCTGCTGCGAACGGTCCAGATGAGCTCCTCGGAGTGATCGACGGTTGCTGCTCCTCGGAAGATGGACGGCTGAGATCAAAACTGGAGCGGAGGCGTCATCGGACGGTTCTGGAGGATGGTGGAAGAACACGACGCCGGCGAACTTCGCCGGCCTCGTGCGTGAGCTGTACTCCTCCTCAGCTGCTCCTGATGATCGGAACGGGTCCGCGGTGAAGCTCCGCAGCTGGTGGTGGACTTCGATGGCCCGGCCGAGCCCTGGAGGGGCTCCGGCGAGGCTGGCGGCGCGAAGCTCCTGGCTGGAATGTAAGAGAGGCTCAGATGCCTCCCGTTGGACCTGCAAAGCAAACCAAAAGCTTCGCGGGTCGAGGGCAAAGTGCCTCGACCCCAAGAAGCGTCGTGAGGTTGAACGGTGCGGCGGGGTGAATGACCTCCGGCGAGCGACAGGTGGTGGAGCTCGACTCCCAGCTCCGGGGCGAGTTGGGTTGAACGAGTGGGCGAAGAACGTGCGTGGGGGAACGGCGAAGATGGTCGTGTGCTCCGATGATCGAGATAGTGTGCGTGATGGTCGGAATCAGAGGAACACAGCAAGGAGTCGATTTGGGGGTAACTTAAAATTAGACTAAACAAGAAGGAACGAGGGTTACCTGGGTGAAGCTGGAGACTATGCTGGAGCTTAGCTAGCTCCTGGTCCTTGCCTCAAGGGTCGTCAACGCCCGAGGCTCGAGCTCCGGTTGAACGTCGGAGCACGGCGGCGCGAGGCAGCCGGATCGATGGTCCGAGCACCTCCTCCTCTCTGCGACACCGGCAAATGCAAGCTGTCACCTTGCTGGTTGCGATGGAGGTCACTGGAGAGAGAATGGGGAGCCAAAGATGGAATGAGGAGGCGGCTGAGCTCGGGATATATAGTGCTAGGGGTCCGGTTAAATGGGAGTCGGGCACGAAGATCGGAGCGCGGATCCCCATGCAAACCTCCGGGCGAGGATCTCGGATGTGCGCAGATGGATTAGGACCCGGGGTTTGCGTGATTAGCAGGCGGATCGAGCAGGGAAAAAGCAATGAAATCGGGTCGGGCGAGCGGACTCGGGCTCTGGTGGTCCTGGGGGAGGTGTTGACCGGGGGTCAACAATCCCCCGTGGACCAATCAGAGCCTGCCAAGGGTGGACTTTTTATTTTATTTTTTTTGGGCCTTTAAATGGCCGAATTTTCAAAAACTTAAAACACAAAATATTTTTGTTTTAATTTTTTCTATTTTTTTTGTGATTTTTAATTAATTTTTGGAAATTAAAATAAGGTATTTACATATTATAGCTATACATAGGTATATATACACTATATTGATTTTTGATTTTTGATTTTTAATTATTTATTTTTATACATTTTTATTCCTATTTTATATTTTATTTATTTATAGGATAAAATGAGGAATAAAAGGCTATTTTTATTTTATTTTTATTATTTATATACATGGGTTAATTAGTTAGTTATATACATGATATATACATGGTATATATACAAGATGTTTTTGTATTTTTAATTTTGTAATCTTTATTTGATTTTTGTTTTAATTCTTTTTATTTATTTTATTTACAAAACATAAAAAGGAATATTTACAAAAAGTTTTGGAAATAAAGAAATTTATTTACAAGGGGAAATAAATATAAGATAGGGGTTTATGTACATGGTGAAAGGTTGTTTTTAGGATTTTGATTTTTAACTTTTTATTTTGTTTTTAATAGGCTATAAATATGTACAAAATATATACAAGTATTTACAACATATTTTTGGATGAGGAAAATATTATTTATTTATTTACAAATATATACATATGTGAGCCCCTATCTCCCTCTACTTGGCTTTTATGCGGTCAGGCCCATGCTGAGCCCTCCCTTGGGTTAGGTTGCTCAATATTTATTCTAAATATTTCCCTCTTTTTCTTTTTCATCTTTATTCTTTTATTTTTGCACAAAAGCATGCTAATTATCTATTTTTACAAACATGCATGCTTTTGCTAACTTTTCCTATTTACACATATCTACATGCATTTGCATAGGTTTTTGTAGCTAAAATATAAGAATAAAGAGTGATGAATGGGTATTCATCAATGGCAAAGAAGGATGCCAAAGCCAGATTGACCAGATGGATCCTTCTACTCTAGGAGTTTGATATAGAGATTAAGGATAAACCTGGAGTCAAAAATGTTGTGGCGGATCACCTCTCCCGTTTAGAGAACCTTGAGGATTCAGATCAGATTACACCTATTATAGAGACTTTTCCAGATGAGGCGATCCTTGCAATCACCTCACTTCCATGGTACGCTGATATTGTGAATTACCTTGTCACGAAGAAGGTCCCACAAGATTGGCCCAGACAGCGACTTGAGACCTTTCTTGCAAAATCCAAGTCGTACCATTGGGAGAATTCCACTCTTTATCATGAAGGACGGGATAGCATCTGGAGGCGGTGTATTCCTCAAGAAGAGCAACATAGTGTCCGCACCTATTGCCACAAGCTTGAGGCAGGAGGAAATCATTCTGGGAGAAGGACAACACAGAAGGTGCTTCAATCCGGCCTTTGGTGGCCTACCCTCTTCAAGGATTCAGATGAATTCGTGAAGAGGTGTACTGACTGTCAGAAAATGGGCACTTGTGGACAGAGAGATATGATGCCGATGCAACCCATTCATTTCTGTGAGGTTTTTGACGCTTGGGGCATCGATTTCATGGGCCCATTCCCTAAGAGTCAGGGATTTGAATATATCTTGCTGGCTGTAGATTATGTGAGTCGTTGGGTTGAGGCCATCCCCGCCCGAACCGCAGATGCTAATACCGTTTGCAAATTCTTGAGGAAAAATATCATTTCACGGTTCGGGGTACCTAGAGTGTTGATATCAGACGGGGGGACTCATTTTATCAATGACAAGGTAAGGCCCTTGCTAACGAGTTCAGCATAGATCATAGAGTTGCCACTCCTTATCATCCACAGACGAATGGTCTTGCTGAGGTTTCTAACAGGGAGATTAAGACTATATTGCAGAAGGTAGTCCGCCCAGACCGAAAGGATTGGTCACAGCTTTTAGACTCGGTCTTGTGGGCATATCGGACATCCTTCAAGACTCCATTGGGTACATCTCCATTCCGACTCGTTTATGGCAAGCCATGCCACTTACCAGTTGAGCTGAAGCATAAGTCACTATGGGCTGTTACTGAGATATTTTTGGATCCAGAGAGTATAGGAGATCAGAGAAAGGCAGAATTGGCAGCCCTGGAGGAACTTAGAGATACAGCATTCTCGAGTAGCCTACAGTATAAGGAACGAGTAAAGATATGGCATGATTCTCACATCAGCCATAAGCAGTTTGAACCGAATCAGAAAGTATGGTTATTCGATCAAGGCTAAAGCTATTTCCAGGGAAGTTGCAAGAGCAAATGGAAGGGACCATACTTGGTCCGGAAGGTACACGACAATGGCAACATTGATATATCTGAGATGTCATCAGAATCCACCTTCCGAGTTAACGGTCAGCGCCTGAAGCCATATCTAGATCATGAACCGCTGATCGTCGATGTTGCCCCGATTCATTTTGCATGAGATGTAGTCTTTGACTCACATCATTTGCATCTCATGCCTGATTTTCACTTTCTCTCGCAACTGTATAGATCCAGATGCCCATATCATACGTTCTTTTGTCTAAACACCCCATTTCCATCTTATGATTATGCTATACTTAGGGTGTACTTTACCCTAAGTATAGGGGGGTGTCAGACGTTTGATTATTCTTTTGATTCTTTTTACCTCTGTTTTGCTGCCTATACTTAGGGATATTTTACCCTAAGTATAGGGGAGGTAGACTCTGTATATTCATCTCCTCGATTTTCCCTTTGTGTACATTCTGCTATACTTAGGATTACTTGATCCTAAGTATAGGGGGATCACCGACCTCTATTGATTTATTTTTTTATTTTTTTATTCTTTTATTCGTCATTGTAGTATACCATTCTTTTCACTTTTCTATACGCGGCACAAATTGTCTTTCTTTTCAGCTCTTTGATCACTATGAGGACATAGTTCGAGCTAAGTATAGGGGGGTGTCGTATATATTGTATATATACTTTAGCCATAACTCGTACTTTCAGATATTATCTTTTTAATATGGCTAAAACATTGTGTAAATACTAAAAAAAAATCTTAAATTTTTTTTATTTTTTTTTAAAAAATCAACTCTGTATATACTTGTATAAATTACTCAATTTGTAAATCCTTGCATTTCATTCTTGTAAAATAACCAACTCACTCTTGTGTAAATATGTATCTTTTCCCTTATTTTTTTTTCAAAAAAATCTTGTATATATTTGTATATATTACTAACTATTTGCAAAAAAAAACTTTTGCATGTGCATCATTTTTCAAAAATCCATGAAAATTTCAAAATTTTGAAAATTGTTTCACAAAAAGATTTTTTTTCTTCCTTGCATGTACATATTTTCTTGCATTTTCATGAGCATTTTTCAGGATGATTTTGACATTTAAACTAAGTCTGGAATAAATTTGAAGAATGGAGCTTAGTTGGACCTTAATGCACTTAATTTCAGAGGAACCTTATAAGATTTGGAGTTAAGACTTTTCAGGTCCTAGTGACTTAATTCTTTGAGTCCATAAGCCTATGTTCACATGTCATCTTGATGAGTCTAAGTAGAAAATTTAACAACACACACATGATTCTTTCAGACCGTATCTTACCTTGGACACTGCACTTTACACGTAGCTCTTCATGGATGAGGTAGTGAGGAGGCAGAATCTTTTGGCTTGGGGTAGCATACGAGGGTAGTACATCTAGGTGGAACCTCTCGTCCTCCTCTAGGGAGGGAAGTGCGTCTCCAACCTAGTCTGGTGATGTTGAGGTCTAAAGACAGGAGCTGTGGGGTTGCAATAATGCTTCAAAAGAGGGATAGTCTACTGGCTCAAGAGGAAAAACTCCTTATGTACATGCTGCACCTTGTATATATTTCAAAAAAAAAAGAGCAAAATCTCCAAAAGTGAACAGGCTGAAGAAAAATAAAATGCCTGTAAAAAAGAGAGAGAGAGAATAAGAGCTTCAAAGTCATATATTTATGAGCTTGCAGTGAGTGACATGGCTACACTGGTCATGCATCTAAGGATAGGTACTACACTGGTTACCGTCCATTCTCTTCTCCCATCCCCTCTTCTTGAGCTGGTTGTACTTGAACTTAGAAGGGAATATCACCCGCTCCTCGAGGAAAGAGTTGCCAGACCGGGTTATTTGTAGTTACCTTGCTGAGAGAGGCTGAATCTTTGTTACTTCTGAGATGAGGAGCTATATTTCACTTACACGTACAAGTAAGAATTCATAGTCATAAGAATTTGTGTCTGTAGACTTGTTCTGATCTGACTGTTGAGGAGACTTGAATAGGAGTCTTGTGGAACTTAGAGGCTGTTAGGTTTTAAATCCATTTCCCATTAAGGTTCTGACACATTAACAATCCAAAGGTCCGACAGAGCTCCAGACTACATTTTTATGAGATAAGTTTGAAAGTCAACATTGTTCTATCTTCTTTCCTTTTTCTTTTCTTTATTTTTATTTCACTTATTTTCCAAATAAGTGTTTGCTAGTCCCTTAGCAAAGGTAAAGTATAGGGGAATGATGAATCCACGATTCATCGCCTTTATTCTTTTAATTTAGCATTATTTCTTTAGTCAAATACCTGTAAATATCCACTAATTTCATAAAATTACCATTTTACATGCATTTGTTAATTATGCATTTTTAACACTTTTTGTACATAAATAAAAGAATAAGAAGAAAGAAAAAGAAAAGGAAGTATTTATGCAATAAATACAAACTGACCTAAACCCCGAGAGAAGGTCAAGACTTGCCTGATCGACTAGGAATAAAGTAGGGGGAGATAAGGTTGTCTGTCAGAAAATCTAAAAAATATCTTGTACATATTTTTCATGTATATTTGTATAAAACTTACATTATTTTATTTGTACATAATTTGACCTCAAATCAATTATTTTTGTAAATAAAAGTTGTAAATAAAACTGTGTTGTAAATAAAAAAAATTTGTAAATTAAAATATTGTATATATTGTAAATATTTACACCCAGAAAAAGCCGTAATACGATAATTGAAACATCAATTCCGGCTCCACACAAGCTCAAATCGAACCAAACTCACTTCCATCATACTATAAATTAAATTATCTTTCAAATGGCTGTGGTTTTGTATTTTTGGAGTTACAAGTTAAAAATTCGGTTTTCTAGGGTGTTTTGTGCAATTTACCCATATATTTGTTTTATAAGTATTAATATTTATTTTATATAATGTATATATTATAAATATTGTATTCATTAAAAATAAAATAAAAAATTAAAAAAATCTTTTATAAAAATATTTCCTTATTTGTACATATGTATATTATATCATATGTGTATAATACATGTATATAATTAACTTCCATTTATAAAATCCACCAAAAAAATTAATTACCTACATTAAGTAATTTATTTTATTTAATTACGAATTTTATATTTAATTTATTTAAATTTATTGGATTTATGTGAATTAAGTGACTTAATAACTTACCATTTATTTTAGATTTGATTTTATTCCTTTAATGGCCACCATTAAGGTGGCTAATTCATTTTTGGTAAATACATTATTTAATTAATTAATTAACTACGAATTTCGAATTATTTATTTATTTATTTTATATTAATTAAATTATTTATTTAATTCACCCAATAATCACCTTCCTTTTGTAGATAATTTCCTTTTTTTGATTTTCTTCTCTTTTTTTATGGGCTCCTCCTCCCTCATTCACACTTGATCAATCTTTGGAGAGAGGGAGCCCGATCTCCGAGACTTTCTTGTTGCAGAAGGGTGCCCAGCCTCCGACCCATTCGGTGACAGCGTTCGGTCGTCGTCGAGGCCATCACGGTACGTCCAATCCTAAGGTGAGATCCCAACTTTTATTCCCTGTCTTTCTCCCATAGTTAAATCATAGATTTAGTTTCTTCGTAAACATTGTTAACTTTTAGCCATTAAAAATCCTAAAATTTCCACCACATATTTTCCGGCCCGACACCGATCTCTCATCTCACGTCTCGATCCCTCCATCTTCACGTTCTATCTCACGCGACCCATCACCTTCGGTCACGCACGGTGACCGGAGCCCCTGGATCTATCTCCCACAGTCAAGATCCAACCATTCACACATCATTTTTGTGTATAAATAAAAAAAAACTTTCTTCTCTAATCTCTATTTTTGCAAGAAAACTAATAATAAAAAAATGTTGTGTGTATCTAACAATCTGTTTTGCAAGTAAAACAAAAAAAAACATAAATAAAAAAATAAAAAAATTCCTTTTCATATTTCTATTTACATTCTGTTAAAAAACAAAATATATATATACATTTTCCCCCTAACAAGTTCCTGCAGCAAATAAAAAAACAAAAGAGACAAAAAAAAATAAAAAAATAACGCAGATCTCCTGCCCAGCGGCGGCCCGCACCAGCGCACCAGTCGCTCCCGCGCCGACCCTGCGGCGACCCCCGAGCGCCGACCCACAGCCCCAAGCGCCTGGCGGCGCCACCCCCTTGTCCACCGACTCGCGAGGCCTCCCACCGCGCGCAGGATCGACCGCGGAGCCCCCTGCTCTTCCGCGCCGCCAGCGCGTGGCCCTTCCTCCAAGACGGCGCAGCCCCACCGTCTACCGCAGCCGTCTTTCACCCTCCACGCGGCCTCTGCCGTGCCGTCCTCCGGTCCAACGCACCGCGCGACCCCCTTGCCTCATCCAGGCACCGCCCTCCAGGCGCAACCACCTCCTGACCGCGCCTCCGCGCGCGCTCAGCCGCGCAAGGCCGCGGCACCGCGCCATCTCTGCCAGAGCCTGCACGTCGTGCGAGGCCCCAAGCTCCGTAGCCCCGCGCCCCTCCGCGTCGTAGACAGCCCACGTGGCACTGCCACCTGACGTCGCCACGCCGCCCCCGCGCGCGGCTCCGCACGAGCCGCCGTCCCGCTGCACCTCTCCGTCCGTCCTCCAGATCCACCTCCGCGCGCCGGCTGCCTCCCGCCGTGACCTCCAAGGCCCGCACCCGTCGTTTGCCCGCCCGCACGCTCCAGATCTTAAGGGGCGGCAACGGCTTGCCTCCATACCCCTTGCCCTCGTTGCTGTTGAGAAACGAAGCCTCCTGGAAGCCCTAAGGACTTTTTGAAATAAAATATAGGTAAATTACAAAAAGGTCCTTGGTAGATTTCAAGATTTGCAGAACAGACCCCATGCTCTAAATGATTATTTAATTGGGTAAACTGCATCTTTGATTCGCATTTTTATTTATGTTCGCATTCAGTCTGAAAACTTTTGCGTAATTGCGATTCAGTCCCTGCATTTCAGATTTGAACTTTGCATGTTACTTTTGATGAAATAAATGTTTCTCTTGATTTAACAATTCTGAGAAAATTCGTGTTTGTTTCTGTTAGGGTGGTTTTCATTGTTTAAAAATTTTACTGTATTTTATTATCATTTAATATATTTAAAAAATCAAAAACATTGTCTTTTTGCATATCTAAATTTTGAAAATTCATAAAAATCGAAAAAGTGTTTAAAAATTCCATAAAATTTTCTGTAAGTGTATTTTGTTGTGCTTTATTTTCAGACCAATTTTTGTGCAATTTTCATTTATAAAAACCAAAAAAATTGCGAAAAATGAAAAATCTTTAAAAAAAATGTAGAAAATAGTAGAAAAATCCAAAAATAGTGACTTTGGTCTCTTTTTGTAGATATCATCTTTTAGTTTATCTTAAAAATATTTTTCAGGAGTATTGGATATTTGAAGGATTTTTAAATTACAAAATACTTCTGATTGTGCATAATTTGTTTATTTTGCACTGTTTGTTTTTTAGAAAAACACAAAAACATTTTCTCTTGAATTTTCTGTATATTTTTAGTTATTTTGAAAAAAAAACAAAAAGAGTGTGGATTGTTTGTTTTATCACTTTTCTTGATTTGTTCATCTTTTAAAAATTAAAAAAAATAAAAAAATTCAAAAACCACTAAAAATTAACTTTCGAAATTTGACTATAGAGTTTTTCAAACGTGCTCCTTGTGTTCGACTCTGGTCGCTATACCAGGCAAAAAGAATAGCGAAGACCGCTTACATTGTTTTTATCGATTTATCATTTTTTAAAGTGGTTTAAAACATTATTTTTCTCGTTGACCGATTCCCGTGGTTGAGAACGACGACAACTTGATATTATTTTTCCCTCTCTCGACCGCGTCGGATTTCGCGTCATCATTGTGCTTCTCTTGTATATTGTTGTTAAATGAGGACCTCTTGATTGGTATTTATAGGTCCCGAGGGGGTGGAGATATTTTGGAAGAGATATCTAGAATACTCTTCCATACTTATCTTTTAAGAGAAAATGTCTAGATATTTTGAAAGGAGGTGGAGAAATATCTAGATATTTTGAAGGGAAGTGGAGAAATATCTAGATATTTTCTCAACCTCTCTCTTTTCTAGAAAATTCTTCCAAGTATATGTCTTTATGAAACTTCTCCTTATGAGTGGAGGATAGTAGGCTCACATGTTTTCATATGGGTGGAGGATTGTAAGCTCATTTGTATAAGGTTCATTGCAATAACAATATTTCTTGATAAATTACAAATTATATTTTTAATAATATTCTCCTTTTCAGGCATTTCCTTCACAAAAGTGTGTAAATATGGGCGATATTTGGACGATATATCACCGATATATCGCCGAAATATCGTATCGATACGATATCAAAATGATATCGATATCGATATGGCCTTCTATGGCTCTAATAACCTCAACCAACTTTGTTTTAGTGAGTATGTATCTATTATGCCCTGCTGCATGTAGCGTTATTTTGGTAGTATGTCTGTGAATTCGGACACAAATATTCATGTCTTTCATTAAGTGCATCTTTTCCCATAGACTAGTCATTGCTTTTATATTTTAATTAGTATTTAAAATTACAAAACTGTAATGATATACATTAAAAAATAAAAGCACTAAAAAAATCTCTCAGATTCTACGGAAAAATGATGCAACATTAGAATTCTACACAGATCCATAAAAATGCCCGATTTCAATCAATCTGCATTCATCATTACACTTTTGACATTTTAATACCAAGTATAACTAATAGAATTAATGGAAATCGAGTGCTTACAGCCATGATATTTTTCCAAACATGTTAAAACACATTTTAAACAATGCCGAATTCGGTATTTATTGTTTTTGTCACAACTGACGGGGATTAACATTGTACTTTTTTTAAACCATAACTATATTCGTGGATTTCGAATAATCAAATTGCCTTGCCAAGGGTTGTGAGGAAACAAGAACACTAGGGCTAGAGCCCAGAAAAATGCTAATGACGCGATTTCATCTTCTCCTCTAAGTAATTTCCTAACTAGTACTTCCTCGTATCAAGAGAAGCAGTGCAGCAAAAGCCTATCGAGGTGATACCAAATACGGCAGCACAGGTTTCTTTCCTTCCATGATCTCAGTATATGTTTCTCGATGTCCGTGTAAACTGGTTACATAAGATCAGAGTTTCGCGATAATCACCATGACTATGCTCAACCAATGGCCCATGAAGGATAGATAAGAGCAGGAATAACCTAATCCTCGTTAGATTTGATAGAAATAGTCCCAGATTGCTTTCCCTGACCATTGCTGTCCCCTTACAGCTAACACAGCTCAACACGCGGTCCCCCGGGATATATCCTTTCCGTCTTTGGTTGGACTCGAATCCGCCGGGCGACTCCCAAGACTCCCAGTTACCCTTAGACCAATCCACCATGAAACCTAGGAATCTCGCATGATCCAATGAACTCGAGATATTAAAAGAACAAAAACCAGAAACCTAGATTTCCTCCAGATCCGGCGACACCACCCGAATTTCTCGAGCCCCTCGACTGATGACGTACAACCAAAGAACAGACTGACGGGAGCTCCTGCATCTGTATAAATTAACCGGCATGTAATTAAACTAAGATAATCCCAACCCCTAGTGCAACCAAAGTACGCCGTTCAATGACGACACTCGGCATAAATGGAGCAGCAGCACATGTGCTTCCTCGGCACAATCCCTCCCGGAGGGAGAGACATGAACAAACTATGAGTTGTACCCACAACACACTTTGCCTTACCCGACATATCATCATCATAATCACGATGTGCGTATAACGCATGTATGTATACCTACGTACCAAAGGTTTGTACTCTACTTTCCAGGGTATATTCACTCTTTTGGGGTGTATTTCTCTCATTTTTTATTTTGAAGAGGGGCCTGACAGCTTTAATGTTTCGAGCAGAGAGACCGACATCAGCTCGTGGATCCATCAGCACTCTGTCCCTCGTGACTTTATGCACCTGCACGTTGGCTTTTGCTGGAATTTCCTGCATGCACACAGCTCCACGCCCCTGATGGCGCAGGAGAAGCTCACACCACCCAAACTATGAGAACAGGTAGTGGAACAGGAGCCTGGGATCGATGCCAATCAGTGCTGATCATAAAAAGCAGAGAGTCCTCAATCCCTAGGATAATCAGAAGAGCATCTCTTCGCATTAAATCGGATTTGATGACCCCTATATATATTAGTTAACTAGAGGTCAGAAACATAGGTCAATTATGCCTAGAACTATTTTTAAATCAGGATATATTTATAAAAATCGCATCTGTCCATGATCACCACTAATCATGCATGCATGAGAGGAATCATTTGCTAGCTAGCTGATATACCAAGGCCACATAATTATGTGGGTAAGTGGTTTCGTATCAGTACATGAAAGATGGGAACCTGTGGAAGATATAGCGTGGACGATCCAGGTATTAAAGAGAAATGGAGATGCTGAAACCGCAAGATCGGTAGCTTCCTCCTGTCCCCTGTCGCTATATTCCGTTCAGGTGTGAACTGGAGAGGAATATATGCCCTTAAACTGGCAATGATATGCCCTAGTTAATTAGAATGAAGGCATTTAGTTATTTCTATCAGTGCCATGGTTTTAATGCATGAAAAGATGCGATGTAGATCGGTAGAGAATTGGTTGTTGAGTGCACGCATTCCTCTATCTTCCAGTCCGACTGGTGGCACTCGGTACTGTCCATGTCTACTCCAATTACGACAACTGTGTTGCTTCAACTACCAGTTTTGTTTGTAAAAAATCGAACCAACTAGTTAAGAGAGTAAATAATAATCAATAACCAGTGACTTGATGATATGCTCAATGTCCAATCATGAAATGCTTGGATTTTTTTCAATAATATCAAAGATCGAAACCCTAACACAACCACCAAATCAAGACACTCTCACTAATTAGATTTCGACAGTTCTCTCAAGACCCAATAAATATGAGATCTTCCTGAAGGACGCAAGGAAATTTTGACCCCAAACTCAAGTGTAAATTATGCATAAAAGGTCGTGTTTATGCGTTTCATCTTAACACAAAAAACGAATGGAAGCAATGCAAGCATCAATTAGTGTTGAATAACCTCATCACACGGAACACCAGCATTGGATACTCTATGAGTCGCTTGTGCTCATCGTGTCGCGGTGATCGCCCGGTTGCTGGTGGTGCCGCTGCGAGCTCCTGATGGGCATCCTGTCGGAGGATCCTGCACCTCCCGCGCTGTGATGGTATGCGTTAAGTGCTGTAAGTATGCCCATGTGCTGCGCCTCTCCACCGCCGCTGAACCCGAGACTGAGCGGCTGGCTTTGCAAGAGGGTCATGTGAGCGGCGGGGAAGTTCATGAAATGCAGTCCGCTGCTTTGCACGGAGCCCCTCAGCATTGCGGTGTTACCGATAGACGGGAACGCCCATATCGATGAGGCGTCACCAGACGCGGCAGCGGTGACCAGACCTTGCTGGGAACTTGGGCTTGTGACCATCCACCGTGGCCCTGGATTCTGGGACGGTGCGACGATCTGAGTGTAACCTGCCATCTGGGTCTGCTGCTGCGGGTCTTGCTGCTCCCACACAATCTTTCGCATGCTTCCCGAAGCGGCCTCGGGCACGTCGAAGAAGGCCTGCTCTCTAGTATCATGCCTGGCGGCCAAGGTGTGACCACTGATCCCAGTGGTCTGGAAATTGAGTAGGGAAGTAGAGGGGCTTTCCGTCGGGAGCAACCCCGACTGCCGTTCCCAATCACCGCGTAACCGTAAGGCCTGCGCGACAGCGGAGTTGTAGTATCCGCCGCCGCGCAGCTGCGAGGGAGCGGACAAGCTCGATCCGGAGCTCCGGAGCGAGATGTTGAGGGAGGTGAAGTTAGCAGGGATGGTGCCAGTACCTGTGGCGGCAATCACCGCAGGCTCGGCTTGCTGAAGGAGCCACTCGATGGTCTCGCCGTCGGACTTGTGGCCGAGCTCACGCGTGAGCTGGAACACGCGAGCAGCGCAAATTGCTGGCATGCGGATGCGTCGGCCCCGCCCGTCGACCTTCGTGTGGCGATCCTTGGTGGACGTGCGCTTGGGAGGCGGCTTCTTAGTCGTCTCGGTTACGCCCGCAGTACGCGTTTCGTCCGCAGTGATCGCAAGATGGGGAGGGTAGCGAGAGCTCGAGCTCGCTTCGTCGTCTTTCTTCTCGAGGAGCTGCAGTGGGAAATTGGGCCTCCAGTTGCCGCCGGCGGTGCTGTCACCCTCCATCATCGCATACGATGATCGAATGCAGTCGATGTGCGGCGATCAGCTTAAGAATGCATGTTCTGGTATTGCAAATGGGGAGACAAGTGCACACTATATCTGTAAAAGAAGGGTTTGAGGGAAAGAGCAAAGCGGCAAATCTTGATGTCTCATTGCAAAGGGGAGAGAGCTCAAGTTGGGCTGCGACAGAGGAGGAGAAAGAGAGAGATGTGGGTATGTGTGGGAGTGAGTGGAAGATGATCTCACAGGTTTACGGCAAATTATAGGACAATCACGTCAACTTGACGGGGTATCTAGAGGCCAACTGTAGGGTGTGACAGCTAGAGAGAGATGCGTGGATTAGAGACGGGGTTATATGGGATTAGGGAACTCTAATGAGCGAGGATTAGTTGTTTTTTCTTAGGAAAGCGGACGAGGGCAACTTGGCTCTGGCGGTGGCGGAACACCCACTTGCCACTAATTTAAGTTGTTCTAAGCCTTTTCACAAAGCAAGCTTATAAATACCAACCTATGTTCTGAAAATCTAACCGGATCGGTTTGGGGAGGGGGGGGGGGAGGGGGCGTTGTGTTTTAGCATCGTTTTTCTTTTAAATCGCAATTCCGATCGATTTTTCCTTAAAAAATAGGCACAATCATATTCGAGTAAGGATCGACAACACGACTGAACTGTTTTAATTTAAAAAGTAAGTAACTGACAACACGACTTAATTGCCAATACCATTTACCAACTAACCCGTTTTTAAAGATTAAATATCATCGATGCTTCGTCGATGTTTATAATAGCTAAATTATGATTATGAATATATTTAATATATATAATTCTGTATTTGCGTATATGTGCCGAAATTTACGGATTGTTTGTGGGGTAATTTTCTGTGTATATTAATTTATATATGTGACTAGTTTATAAACTTTTATAAATGTATACTTAAATACTTGTGACACATTATTTATGTGTATAATTGGATATATACATACACACACATAGAGATAGAGAGGGAGGGTTGATCCCGTCAGAGACAAAAGCTGTG
The DNA here is from genome assembly GCA_037367405.1 of Ottelia alismoides. Lineage (NCBI taxonomy): Eukaryota > Viridiplantae > Streptophyta > Magnoliopsida > Alismatales > Hydrocharitaceae > Ottelia > Ottelia alismoides. The sequence continues at coordinate 243,576 of JAZKJV010006777.1, read as the reverse complement.
AGAGCATGAGAGTAGTGAATCTAGACCACTATATTCTGCTCTTGATTAATGAGGAGTGATATGACATAATCTAGTGGTCCAGAATCATTTCTCTCATGCTCTCACAATTTTTGGCTCTCACATGATCAACCCTCTCTCTCTCTATATATGTATATATTATATATAGAGGAGTGATCCTATAAAATTGTGAGAGCATGCATTCTGGACCACATGATTCTGTTTCCTCTCTCTTGGTATTCTCTCTCATGGTGGAATCATGTGGTTCAGAATGCATGCTCTCACAGGTTTTGGCTCTCATAGGATCACTCCTCATTTTATATATATATATATATATATATATATATATATATATAGATATAGATTTGATGTATGTTGCTTGTGGATGTGTTTATAATGTGTACAAACGTAAGTTCAAATCAAAAAACAAAACTGGCCAATGGAACATATAGATTGTAACTACGATATAGTAGCAAAATTCGTTGCAGTTTAATCCATTAAAGCATTGCTTTTGGCCATCAAGCCATTATTTTTTTTAAATCAATATTGTATTTTTATAATTTATGTTGAGTCGCCGCCAACTTGTCCCATAATCTTTTTTTGTAAGTAAATTCTATATTCCAAAAAAGAAGTGTACAATAGGCGGCAAATGCCTTGATTACAAAAAATTATAAGCCTCCAGGAGGGGAGTTGATGAGTTTTATGCAATTGTACATGTACTGCCTGAGCGGACAAAACCCGGGCCCAACCCGGTCACTGCAGGAGTTTGATTGTCTTCACTACCAAGTCCTTAGCCTTTTAGCCAAGGGATTGCTGAGAGGGTCCGAGGAAGCCCACAGACGGTTCCTTTCACCCCAAACAGTCCACACCATTGCCGCAAGCATATTAGACAGGCAGACTCGCGCAGCCACATCTAGGATGGAATTAATCCAGCTAATGAGGTCCCGTAGATGCAAAGGCGAAGAAGGTGGGGAAGGTCGCGTAAGAGCAGCACGAGATCCCACCCAAACTACCGAGGAAAAAGCACATCTAAAGAACAAGTGGCCATGGGGTTCAAGGTCCATGCGACAAAGATAGCAGGTGCTATGGTCGCAAATTCCAAATCTTGCAAGCCTGTCAGTAGAGGGCATCCTATTTAGAACCGCTTTATAGAGAGTAAGAGACATTTTTGGGAGGGTTCCTTTGGCCCAAATGCAAGGGACCGAGTCCGGGGCATCAGTTGAAGGACGCAATAGGTTCACGACACTAGTGAAAGAGAAGCCCCTAGGAGAATGAATCCATTTATACGGATGGTCGTTATCAGCGATGGCAGGACGCAAGGCCTCCCTACTGGCGAGAATAGCCTTCCAAGTGGCGCTGTTAGAAGGTGAAGGAGAGGCATCCCAGAATGAATGGTCGGATAGGTATTTGCGTCGCATGTGGAGAGCCCAAATCGACGAATCGGAGGTCAGCAGTCTCCACGCCCATGAGACTACCATAGCTCTCCTCAGAGTGGTCAACGCATGAAGACCGATCCCCCCTCCGACAAGGGGCGACAAATGGTAGACCACGAGATGTCATGCCGTTTGCGGCCCTAAAGGCAGTCCACACATATCATGTCGATGCAGTTCACAACACTAAGAGGGATAAGGATGCCCGCGGTCCAGAAGAGTAGGACCACCAAGATGACAGACTTCAGCAGTTGCAGACGGCCAGCCATGGATAGGGTCTTTACTTTCCAGCCCCCAAGCAAGATCCCCAACCTATCAACGAGGGCTTTGCTGTTGAATCTGCTCCCGAATGATGAGGCCAAATGCAGTCCCAGGTACTAAGTTGGTAGGTTCTGGCTAAGCATACCAACCCTTAAAGTAGTCGCAAAGTCCCTCAGGTGGTACTTTGGTTGGAAGAGCTTGCTCTTCGTTGCGTTCATTTGCAGCCCCGAGATCGAAAAGAACTCGTCTAGGATAGCTCTAACAAACATCAAGGAATGCGATGAACCATTACAAAAGAGCAGGAGATCATCCGCATACATGAGGTGGGAAGGAGTAGTAGATCAGCCCCTACCCATAGGCTTCAGCCTGCCCGCAGCCACGACCTGATCAATCAGGCAAGTGAGGGATTCCATACCTATTGTGAAGAGAAGTGGGCTGAGGGGGTCTCCCTGTCGAAGCCCCCGAGTATCGCGGAAAAGTCCACACGGGGAACCATCAACTAGGAGCGAGAATGAGGTAGAGGAGATGCAATTCTCGATCCACTTGACTCAAGAATAGGTAAAGCCCAAGGCCCTTAGAGCATTGAGAATGAAAGAATGCTCCATAAAGTCGAAAGCCTTACGCAAATCAATCTTTATGCATGCCTTATTCTTGCTACGCCGCCTATCGAAGCCCCACGTTATCTCCTGAGCCAGGCGAATGTTGTCTCCATTAGTGCACCCTTTGATGAACGCCAATTGGTTAAGAGAGATCAAGTGAGGAAGCACCACAACTAGCCTGGAAGCAAGAAGCTTGGTGAAGATTTTGTATAGGACATTGCAACATGAGATGGGACAAAAGTCCCCAAAACCACTCGGAGATGGGATCTTAGGGATTAAGGTGAGGAAGGTATGGTTCACCTGCCTGACCATGCTCCCCCCACGGTGAAGAAACTCCATGGCGTAGCGGATATCAGCCTTGATCAACTGCCAGTGTCTCCTAAAGAACCCCACGTTCAAACCATCAGGCCCAGGGGCCTTAATGGGTGAGATGGATCGTAAAGAGCCCCATATCTCCTCCTCAGAGAAAGGCCGAGTGAGCCATTTACACGCTTCCTCCGAGAGCAGACGATTGGGGGCAGGAGGAGCATCCCTACCCGATCTGAGTAGCGTGGGGCCCAGAATAGCATTGTAGTGATTAGTCGCTGAGGTCGAGACCTCAAGGGGTCTATCGATAACATTGCCCTTGGGATCCAATAGAGAAGCGACGGTGTTATTGCTCATCCGGACTTTAGTTGCTAGGTGGAAGAAGGCAATGTTGCGATCCCCAAGCTTAAGCCAATCAACTCTACTTTTTTGCTTCCAGGCGGATTCAAGGTCATTCTCAATATCATCGACGAAACCCTTTACATCACCCTCCAGCTGAGCTAGGAAGGGATCAAGGGGGTCACCGGAGAGCGCCCCATTATGGGTTTCAAGGAAGCCCCCCCAGCTTCCTCTCTTTGAACACGTTAGCCTCGGTGCTGGCCCACCGCTTGAGAGCCAGTTTGACGTTCTTAAGCTTAGAATCAACTTTGAATAAGGGGTTACTAGAAACGGGAACACCCCAAGCACTCTAAAAAACAACCTCCTGGTACCCATGTTGACCCGCCCAGTAATCAAAGAAGCGGAATGGTTTGGGGCATTTTTGAAAACACATAAGCTCCATGATCATAAGATGATGGTCGCTGGATGGAAGAGGGGAGTAGTTGAGTTTGGCCTGAGGGAAGAGAGTGAGCCAAGCATCGTTGACTAATGCCCTGTCCATCCTGGCAACAATTCTGGAGGGTCCGACTGAGGCGTTAGACCATGACCATGGGTTACCAGTAGACGATAACTCAATAAAGGACCATTGATTGATGCAGTTATTGAAGTTTGCCATTGTCACTTGGAGTGGAGGCTGCCCTCCCTGCCTTTCATGGGCAAATCTTACTACATTAAAATCACCAATTACAAGCCATGGATCCCTGATGTTACAACTTAACTGATTCAGGTGGTCCCATAAATCCCTACGCTCAATAGCGCAATTAGAACCATATATCACCGAAATAACCACCTTCCATCCCCCCATGTTGGAGCAGCACATGGAGATGGCTTGAGGGGAGTGGAACATAAGGGAGCAGTGCCAGGAAGTTTCCTTCCAAATAAAGTAAATCTGTATGAGCTGTGTGTTGTTGTGGGCAGAGGCCCATCCATTTGGAATGAGAGCTTGAAATTTAGCTCTAGTTTCATGCCTAATTTTTGTCTCCACCAGGCCAATAATTTCAGCCTACTTTGAGTTGATATCCTTCATCACGTCCTCCACCTTTCAGGGCTTGTTGAGCCCACGAGAGTTACAAACAACAATAGACATTAAATAATAGGTGGGGGTTGGGGCTGAGCCCCTTGGTTCTTGATTGAGGCCTTTTGGACCTTCTTCTTCTTATGAGATGATGTGCTCCAGGCACTGTTGGGCACAGAAAAAACTTCAGAGGAGGGGGAGGGGAGATCCATATGGAAGGGGCTGGAAGAAGGGAGGGTAGCCTGTGCAACATGCCCATTTACAGCATCATCCCTGTAAAGCCCCGTCGAAAACGCCTCCAAGGGAGTCCCGTTCACTGAGTTAGGAGATCCGAGCTGTTCCCGATGACCGCTGCTTCCGCAAAGGGGATGTTTAGGTCGAAATCCCCACCATCGCTGGAAGCGAAGGCAGTGGCATTCTGTCTTCTAGGATTTGAAATCACCCAATGTAGAAGGGTCCTGGGGCCAATTGGGAACGCTGTAATCAGCTTACCCTGATTAACAGAGCATTTTGGTGGCTTAGGTAGGTTGGGCCTTATCCAGGATTGAACTCTGTCGGCCTCTGAGATTGCAGGACAATCTTGGCTCGGTATCTGGCCTGAAATAGAAGAAGGCTGCCTCCCATGCGGCTCGGGCCCAGCAATAGTTGTTGAGCAATGTGGGATGGGCGCCGTGGTCGTAGTGTTGGATTTGCTGGGGACTTCAGCCTGTCCACCTCAGTTATCCCTAGATTGCTGGGTATGATGAATCCACGATTCATCGCCTTTATTCTTTTATTTTAGCATCTTTTCCTTAGTCAAATACCTGTAAATACCACTAATTCCATAAAATTACCATTTTGCATGCATTTGTTAATTATGCATTTTTAACACTTTTTGTACATAAATAAAAGAATAAAGAAGAAAATAAAAAGAAAAGGATGTGTTTATGCAATAAATACAGACTGACCCAAACCCCGAGAGAAGATCAAGACTTGACCTGATCAACTAGGAATAAAGTAGGGGGAGATAAGGTCTTCTGTCAGAAAATCAAAAAATGTCTTGTACATATTTTTCATGTATATTTGTATAAAACTTATATTATTTTATTTGTACATAATTTGACCTCAAACTTATTACTTTTGTAAATAAAAGTTGTAAACAAAATTGTATTGTAAATAATAAAAATATTTGTAAAATAAAACTTTGTATATATTGCAAATAATTACACTCAGAAGAAGCCGCAAAGTAATAATTGAAACATCAATTCTGGCTCCATACGAGCTCAAATCGAACCAAACTCACTTCCATCATACTATAAATTAAATCATCTTTCAAATGGCTGTGGTTTCGTATTTTTTGGAGTTACGGTTAAAAAGTCGGTTTTCTGGGGTGTATTGTGCAGTTTACCCATATAATTGTTGTATATAATTATTAATATTTATTTTTACATAATGTATATATTGTAAATATTTTTTCAATAAAAAATAAAAATTAAAATAAAAAAATTAAAATAAAAAAATCTTTTATAAAAATATTTCCTTATTTGTACAAATGTATATTATATCATATGTGTATAATACATGTATATAATTAACTTCCATTTATAAAATCCACCAAAAAAATTAAATACCTAACATTAATTAATTTATTTTATTTAATTACGAATTCTATATTTAATTTATTTAATTTATTGAATTTATGTGAATTAAGTGACTTAATAACTTTCCATTTATTTTAGATTTGATTTTATTCCTTTAATGGCCACCATTAAGGTGGCTAGTTCATTTTTGGTAAATACATTAATTAATTAATTAATTTAATTACGAATTTCGAAATTATTTATTTTATTTATTTTATTTAATTAATTATTTTATTAATTCACCCAATAATCACCTTCCTTTTGTAGATAATTTCCTTTTTTTTATTTTCTTCTCTTTTTAATGGGCTCCTCCTCCCTCATTCACACCTGATCGATCTTTGGCGGAGAGGAGCCTGGTTTCCGAGATATTTCTTGTTGAAGAGGGTCCTAGCCTCCGATCCGGTCGGTGACATCGATCTGAGCTTCGTCGAGGCCATCATGGCGTGTCCGAACCCCAAGGTGAGATCCACTTTTACTTGTCGTTTTTCCTAGGTAAATCGTGGGCTTAGATTCTAGCTTAGAATTAGTTAATCTTTAGAATTTAGATTACAAAAATTTTCACCGCACTTTGATCCGCCTCTGACACCGATTTACCATCTCATCTCGTGATCTCCACATTTCACCTTCTACCTTGCATAACCTCTCACCTTCGACCATGCACGGTGGTCGGAGCCTCGGATCCATCCTTCACATTTTCGCAGGATCCCCATCCACACCTCTTATTATTGTGCATAAATAAAAATGTAAAAAAATAAAAAAAATTTGTATCTTGTTTCCTAATCTATATTTTTGCAAGATACAATTAAAAAATAATAAAAATTTTGTTTGTCCTCTAACTCTAACATTTGTTTTGCAGGAATAAAACAATAAAACAAAAAAAATATATTTTTACCTAACATCTATTTTGCAGGATTAAAAAAATACAAAACTTAAAAAAATTAAAAACATTTTTTGTTTACTAACATTTTCTGCAGGACACAAAACAATTAAAAAAATTTAAAAAAATAAAAAAGGCAAGCACAGGCGCGAGTCGTCACCCCCGCGCCCCCTCTTCCAGCCCGCGCGTGCCGGCGCCCTTCACACGCGCCACCCGCCTGCGCGTGCGGCCTCCCTCTGCCTGGGCGACCTCCCGGCGGCTCCGCCTCCCTCCGGCTCCACCTGGGCACGCACCAGCCCTCCTTCGCGTCCCCGCGCGTAGCCCAGCGGCGCCGCCCTCCCAGCGGCCACCCGACCGTCCAGCCCTCCGCGTGCCCCAGCCGGCTCTGAAGTCCTCCGCTCCTCCGCCTGCGGCGACCCGCCGCCCAGCGCCACCACCTGCGGCTCACAGCCGCTTCTCCGCCAGGTCGCGCCCCCTTCGCGCTGACCAGCCGCGCGCGGATCAGCGCGCCACGTGCTCCTCTCGCTCCCGCGCGCAACCGCCGCCGCCCACCACCAAAGGGGGAGGAGAGGCAGCCGCGGGGCTGGGCCGTCGGATCTGGGCGGAAGAGGCTCACGGCGGGGCTGCGCACCACGCGGCGGCGCTGGAGGTTGACGGGCAGAGGTTGCGCGGATGGCGTCGAAGGATGGCGCGGCTTCACGGCAGAGGGGGGCTCGCGCTGGAGTGGCGTGAGCGGCGGACGAGCAGGAGGGCGGCTAACGCACCGCGGAGGGGCGCCGGCTGCTTGGCGCTCGCCACACGGAGAGCTGCTGGAGCAACGGCTGGCGGCACGGGGCCGCAGACCTGGGAAGAGGAGAGCCGCCGCACCGCCGCGGGCAGATGGAGGGTGCGGATGGCGCGGGGGGTCGGCTGCTGGGCCGTGGCCACGCGCGGGAGGTTGGCGCGGGCGTTGGAGGGACGCCGGCAGGAGGAGCGGGGGTGCTGGCGGGCGGACGCGGCCGGGGCCGCTGGGTGGCCGCGGCCGGGAACGCTGCCGGCTCCTGCAATTATTTTTTTTGTGTTTTTTTTTATTTTTTTATTCTGTAGCTGCAGGAAAATGTTAGAGGAAAAAAAGGAATTTTTTATTTTTTTATCAGTAAATTAATCAGAAATATAAAAAGAAGATTTTTTGTTTTTTTTGTTTTATTAAATGAACCTGCAAAACAAATTGTTAGAGGAAATGGACGATAATTTTTTTTATTTTTCTTTATTCCTGCAAAACAACCGTTAGTGAGAAAAGCAAAATTTTTTTATGTTTTCCCAGCAAAAACAAATGTAAGATGAACAGGAAAAACTCTTATATGTTTTTTTATTTTTTTTATTATTTTTATTTATGCACAATAATAGGAGGCGTGGATGGGGATCCGGTGGAAATGAGAGGAATGGATCCGAGTCTCCGACCACCGTGCGTGGTCGGAGGTGTGTGGTTGCATGAGGTAGAAAAAGAAATGGCGGGGCACGAAAATGAGGCGAAAAGTCGGTGTCGGATGTGGATTAAAGTGTGATGAAATTTTGGGATTTTTAATCTAAAAACTACTCACTACACCTACGCAAAATTTAAACCTACGATCTACCTATAAAAAATGACAAGTAAAAGTGGATCTCACCTCGGGGTTTGGACAAGCCATGATGGCCTCAACAAAGCTCATGTCGCTGTCACCGACTGGATCGGAGGCTAGGACCCTCTTCAACAAGAAATCTCTCGGAAACCGGGCTCCTCTCCGCCAAAGATCGATCAAGTGTGAATGAGGGAGGAGGAGCCCATTAAAAAGAGAAGAAAATCAAAAAAAGGAAATTATCTACAAAAGGAAGGTGATTATTGGGTGAATTAATAAAATAATTAATTAAATCAAATAAATAAATAAATAATTTCGAAATTCGTAATTAAATTAATTAATTAAATAATGTATTTACCAAAAATGAATTAGCCACCTTAATGGTGGCCATTAAAGGAATAAAATCAAATCTAAAATAAATGGTAAGTTATTAAGTCACTTAATTCACATAAATTCAATAAATTAAATAAATTAAATATAGAATTCGTAATTAAATAAAATAAATTAATTAATGTTAGGTAATTAATTTTTTTAGTGGATTTTATAAATGGAAGTTAATTATATACATGTATTATACACATATGATACAATATACATATGTACAAATAAGGAAATATTTTTATAAAAGATTTTTTTATTTTTATTTTTTATTTTAATTTTTATTTTTTATTGAAAAAAATATTTAAAATATATACATTATGTAAAAATAAATATTAATAATTATATACAGCAAATATATGGGTAAACTGCACAATACACCCCAGAAAACCGACTTTTTAACCGTAACTCCAAAAAATACGAAACCACATCCATTTGAAAGATAATTTAATTTATAGTATGATGGAAGTGAGTTTGGTTCGATTTGAGCTCGTATGGAGCCGGAATTGATGTTTCAATTATTACTTTGCGGCTTCTTCTGAGTGTAATTATTTGCAATATATACAAAGTTTTATTTTACAAATATTTTTATTATTTACAATACAATTTTGTTTACAAATTTTATTTATAAAATTAATTAGTTTGAGATCAAATTATGTACAAATAAAATAATATAAGTTTTATACAAATATACATGAAAAATATGTACAAGACATTTTTTTGATTTTCTAACAGAAGACCTTATCTCCCCCTACTTTATTCCTGGTCGATCAGGTCAAGTCTTGACCTTCTCTCGGGGTTTGGGTCAGTCTGTATTTATTGCATAAACACATCCTTTTCTTTTTATTTTCTTCTTTATTCTTTTATTTATGTACAAAAAGTGTTACAAAATGCATAATTAACAAATGCATGCAAAATGGTAATTTTATGGAATTAGTGGTATTTACAGGTATTTGACTAAGGAAAAGATGCTAAAATAAAAGAATAAAGGCGATGAATCGTGGATTCATCAGTGGCCACTATGCTCGCGGTATTTGAAGCAACATGGTTGGACACATCAGCGGCATACGTGTAATTTTTCGTGAAATGCCCAAAGGAGATGCAGCGATCGCGTCTCGGCGGTTACCATTCCAGTTCCACGCCAATTAGATACCTCTGGTAGAGAAGAAGACTAGAGGAATAACCGGTGGAATAATCTTGGCCGCATGTATGGAAACACAATATCTAGCGTACCCATCCCATCGATCCGCTGCCGTGGCTACGTTCATGGACTGCGGCGTACCTATCAAATTGTTCAGCTTGTTAAGGATGCGATTCAAACAGTGGCTGAGGCTTAGATCATGGAAACAGACCCAAATCGGAATCTCCGAGAGGAGGTCTCTCTCAAGGCAGGTCCCCACTTCCCACCTTCGGATCGCCAGGAATCTACCCTAGAAAAGCCATGGCCTGCCCTCCAGAATGCGTTTGTAGTCTTCCTCGCACGAAAGACGAAGGTAGAAGAACCTGTTTTGGCATGGGAAAAGCTTGGCCTCCCCAGTCAGTTTCCAGACCTTATTAATGAAGGAGGACAAGAGCTTATGATAAGGCTTCCTACCCAGGACATAGAAGACCAGAGTGTGCTTCCACATCTGGTCTAAGGAGGATGCATCATCTTCCGTGACATAGGCGACCTCTTCCCCGTCAACGAGGATGGGGGGAGAGTTTGCCATGCGACGGGAGGAAGGTGCTGGCATGGTTTGAACCTCGCAGACATCGCGCCAAGAAGGCTTCAGGAAGGATAGGAGGGAAGGGTTGGTTGTGTGAGGGTTAGTGATGGTGGATAGGTGGGGGGGAGAGGGAGTAAGTCAAGGGAGCCAACGGAGGAGAAGGCGATGGAGAGTGGTTAGGGTTTAGGGCGGGATGGTTAGGGTTCGGGTCTGTAGGTCGCGGGAGGGGAGGGGTGGCGGGTGACATCATTCTATGCACTTCCTGAACCAGAGTCCTCCTACACCCGAGCTATCGCACTGACGAATGCCCAAGCCCTCATGTCACAACATCAAATCCGCATACCACACCACATCCCTCACATCACAACCCTCGCAAATGAAATATGATAAATTTGACATGATAAAACATTCTATATCTTATATAGAGCATATATTGCATTAAGAAAAATCTACAAAAATATCCATGCACACATTAAGGTATATATTGATATAATAAAATAAAAAGTAGTATCTTATTAGAAAGAAAACAAAGATAAAAATGGAGAAAATAGGATACAACTAATCGACAACCGCTTGATCTATCTATCGAGGGGTGGACATATTTTTAAATCCCATGGACATTTGACCCTTTATAATCGATTAGAAATAACTCTTGAACCAAAAGAATCCACGTATCTAACGGTATGACGGAAAGAGAAGCGAATGAGGATATTAATATGCATATGGAAATCTTCAACTATACTCTCTTTTCCCTAAGTAGCATGACCCTTCAAGCTCTATGTAATAAGGTAGAGAGGAGCTTCAACTAAGAGGTCGAGTAATGGCATTTTTCACGTCCATCACCTCTATTAATATCTTTGTTCGAAACTTGCATGTTCGGGTCTCTATCTGATCACCAGATGACCTTCATAGGAAGAACTGAAGATAAATTCATCATCTTCTATGGTTTCCAAGCTACTTCTGAAAATCAATTTTGGTTCTATTGCACCAAACCCTAATACAACATCTTACAAGCTTCTCTACCATGGTACATGATCAAGGTCACCACCTAGAGGGCTTGGAAGGTAACATAGCACATCACCAGAGTATGGAGCCTTCTCTTGAGCTCTACAACCTAAGGGTCCAGATTCTCTTCTTTGACCAAAGGAGAGTTCATGATCAGAGGTCAATTCCACCTCCTATACATGTCGATTCACATCCCTTTCTTCTTGGTTTCGTAATGCAATTCTTTATCTATCCTATTCCACTATCAATTTCATCGTTGGACCTCTCACCTTCTTTAGTCTAGGTTCACACCCAAATCACACCTCCATCATATTTTTCACTATCGATGCCCTTCCAATACACCACCAAGCATCCATCTTTCAATCCAACAACCTTGGTATGTTGGAGAAGACTTCCTCTTTCATTACAACCTTCAAGGGCATATGTTGTTGTTTAGTCAGATGCTCGGAGGATCCTAACGCCCGATCTTGGAGGGCTTGCGATGTCTGACAAGTCGGATCCAACAATCGATGTGTCGACTGCTCTCACGGTACTCGGATCATGAACAATCAACCAAGAAAGCAATCAACCAACAATCTAAGAAAAATATATGAAAATGTGGGAGTTGATTAATCTCTATTTCATCACCTTTATTATTCTATTTTGATCTTTAAACCCTAGCTAAATACATGTATATATCATTATTTTGTATAAATTAACATTCATTATTTATTGTATAAATACTGTATAAAATACTAGTTTAAAGCCAAAATAAAAGAATAAAGAAAAGAAAAGAAAAGAAAAAGAAATAAAATGCCAAAGGTATTTTATGACCCTAAATCCCAAGACATAGACATGTTGATGACTGGGTCGACACGGAATAAAGTAGGGGGAGATAAGGGCCAAAAACATCAATAAAAACCTTAATTTTTAGCCTTCAATATTGCATTTTTGGAACTTATTTTATTCTTTATTATTTAGACCTCAAATAAAGAAACTTTTCATGAAAGTTGTAGATGAAAATACATAGAAAAATACAAAATTTATTTTACACAAAAATAATACACAATTTAATTTTATACTCATACTAAAAAGATAAAATCCAAACTTCTCGGATCCATATCTTCTTCATATGAAATCAAAATGCACCAAATCATCTTAATTGTATATAACTTTTAATAAGTTATTTAATGAAGGTGGTTTCACCTAATTTGGAGTTAAGATGTAAAAGTTAAGTTTTGGAACTCTATTATACTATATATATGCATAAAATATTCATTTTATTTATTCTTTATAATTTTTATAATTTATATTTTTATAATTTTGTAAATATTATTTATAATATATGTACATATTCAAAATGGGATGAAACTACAAAGGAAATAATAAAATAAAATAACATACAAAAATACATAGATGAATATACTTATACCTGTATATTATATACCTCTATTTATTTAAGTGTATAAAGAATGTCAAAAAATACAATAAAATTATATTTTTGTATATTTAAATAAATTATAAATATATAAATTATGAAAAAAAATAAAATTTAAAATACAAAATAAAAATAAAATATACAAATAGAGGTCAATATACCAATAAATACACTTGTAAAAGACAACTTCTAATAAATTAAGTCATAAAAATAAATAAAAATCATATTAAAATACTAGATAAAATAATACTAGATAAAATAATATTTTTTTTATGTTTTAACCAAAAATTAACAAAATCATTTTTTATTTTAAATTCAAATAATAAGATTTATTTGTTCTGATTTGTCTTTTTGCAGGTGACATGGCCCAATTAGGGCACGCCCCTAGTTGACTTGGGTCATCTGTTTGACCCAAGTTGTAGGCCTGTCAGAACCTAGGTTTGACCCCTTGTTCTCGATATTTTTCCTCTTGATACGATGCCCGAGGCCTTATGCATCCTTCACTAGTTATCATCTATATACATCCTTGATTCATGTGGAGCACCTCTCTTGCGCCATATATTCTTCCTTCGCTTGCAATCTTACTCGAACACTTCCCCATCACCATTTGTACATAAGCAACCTCCTCCTTCCTTTTTTATTTGAATCCCTTTTACTCTACATTTTCTCCCCCTTTTTTGCATTCAAAGGCTCGAGCCTTGTGACAGGAAGCTCTCCCAACACTTAGGAGAATCGAGGAGGCATTGTACGAGGTCAATTCCAACATCTCTGTTGCTCGCCTACATGGGGTACTCATCTCACAGCTCCCGTTGCTTGAGGTTTGATTTTAGTTGCTTTCTAGGTAGATTTAGCCATAGCTTTTCGATTTTGCATTTTGATTTTGTGTTTAATCATCCACATTAGTGTATTTTAGGATCTTAACCTTGCCGGAGCTCTAGAGCTCTAGCGAGACTCTGTCTCAATGTGTTACCCTGTTCCGACCACCCCTTTTAACCTCACCACCTTCCTTATCATCTTCTCTGCGTACCTGATCACCCAGATATCTTCGACTCCTTCTGGATCTAAGAATCCGTGCTCCCTCCATCCCAACCTCGTCGGAGCACATCATTTCGCCCCATTTCCCCTCGACTCCACTCAAATAAAAGCCAAGCTCCTTTACCTTTTTATGTTTTGCTTTTGTAGGCATACACAGGACTCGATGAGACCATTTGAGGGCTAAGGATACTCCAGGATGACCTCCAGGTAGCAGAGCCATCCAGGGCTCCATCGTTGTGCCCCAGATCCTTTTGAAGGTCCCCACAAATTCGCCGTAGCAACATAAGCATGGATAGACCATCGGGAGGCCTCCAGGTCATCGAAATTGCACGCATCGTTGGATCGAAGCTCGCCTTGGGTGAGTTCTTCATTAGTTCTTCCAGCCACCTCTCCTGCCATTGGATCAAGATTAGCTACCAGATTGCATATGAAGCGTCGGATTTTGTGAGCCTCAACCGTAGGATCTCCATCAGGGATCTAATATCTATCGTCGCCCTCCAACCATCATCGGTCGTTTAGAAGCCACCATGTGGATAAGTGGGGTGCCTATGACCATTCAATCTGTGTCATGAGGGGGTAATTTACAAATCCTTAACCCTTCTATGTATTTTTGTTTAGTTCTGTAAAATATCTAGTATGTTTTATATTTTCTGTAACCCCTACAGGTTTTTGTATTTTAGTTTAGTACCTAAAGTTTAAATATTAGTTGGATTTTTTTGGGTAGTTACATTGTAACCCTAGACTTTAATTTTAATTGCAAATATGCCCTTCCCAATTCAACAATTTTTGACTTGTTATTTAATTTTTACAAATATCATATGTGCTTTAAAAATATGAAAAAATAGGTATTGTTGCCTACTTGTATACACTTTCATGTCATATTTTTAGATTTGCATTTATGCATTCTTCCTATTAATTAAAAATAAAAAAGCATGTATTTGTCCCTATTTGCATAAAAATTCCAAAAAATATAAAACCTTTTTGAAAATCCAAAAAAATAATTTTTGTTTATTATTGTATTTTATATATCCAGACCAAAAATCTTTAAAATAGTAAAAGAAAATGACTAAAAATTAAAAATATCCAAAATCCTTTTAGAAAATATAAGAAAATAACCAAACAGTCAAAAATAGTTATTTCCATCTCTAAATTTTCTTTATACTATTATATCTATTAAAATTGATTTGGAAAATTTTTAAAGTTTTTTGCTATTTTTAAACCCCAAATCAATTCGACTTATTTATTTAATCCATATTTTGGGATATTTTGGACTTTAAAAATACATAAAAAATTAGCAAAATAATTGAAAAATAAATAATAGTAGAAAATATAAAAATACATAAACATTTTATTATGTAATTTTTATTATTTGTAGTTACATTTATAATTATATTACTCTATATTATATATATAGTTAATATATTCATATATTATTTATTGAAAAGAAAAATTATAAAAATCAGAAAATATAAAAAAAAATTAAAACAATTTAAATGTATAAAAATTAAAAGCAAAAATAGAATTAAAAACTCACATAAAAATACAATAAAAAGATAAGAAAAAAACAACAAATTTTGGAATTCAACCCAATCTATCACATTGCTCCATGTGTTTGAGACTCTATATTGTTGCTTAATTGTTGAATTATTCTGGTTTCGTAAGCAATCGCTTCGACGACTATCGATCCACCTTGTGGACTGACAAAACCCTCGAAAGACCTAAGTTTTCATGAGTCAAATTTTTTTTATTTTAACTCTACAAAATATGTGTATCGTGAAATACATGTTGAGTGTCAAACCACAAAGAGCTACAGGGATATGCAAATAATTATTGTCTATAAAATAAACAATTATTTTGTGTGCTTTTGGGTTTTTTTAATTTTTATGGGCTTTAGTTATATTTAATTTTAATTTTTTTGATATTATACAATTTTTATGTTTTTAATTTAAAATTTTTATTTCATTTTTATATTTTTTATATCTAATTTATTTCTTTTTGTAAAGATATAATAAATATATATCTTTATGTAATAATATGTATGATATAAGTAATATATATACTATATAATAAACGCATAAAAATTCATTAAATATGTATAGGTAAATTCCTTTTTTATTTTTTAAAGGTATTAGATATATTTATAGGTAATTATAATGATAATATTCATTATGACAAGTTATAAGTAATAATATGTATAAATAGTCAATATAGGGTTTTATATTAATAAATACAATTATATATATATGAAAAACTTATAAAATAATTTTTTTAATCTTTTTTAAACATTTCCTCTTTTTTTTTAAACTTTTAGGTATTTTTTTTCTAATTTTTAGGTATTTTTAAAGTCTGAAATACTCCAAAACAAGGAGTTAATAAATAAGCTGAATTATTTTGAGATTTAAAATAGAAATAAGTCCAAAATTTCTCAAAATTATATTTTTAATATGCAGTATATAATACAAAAAAATATACATAAGAAAATTAATTTTTTAAGTTATATATATTTCTAACTTTTTTATGGTTAGAAAGGTTTTTCAATTTTTAAGTTTTTTCTTTTATATTTTTTAATTTTTGGTCTAGAATTATATTATATAATAATATATAATACATAAATTTTGGAATGTTCGGAGTGATTTTATTTTTATTTTTTGTTTTTTTAAAGCCGGGAAAGGAATAGATAGCTCCTAAATGACTTTTAATAAATGGAAAAATGCAAACAAATACTAAATAAAAATCTCAGCATCAATAAGAACTATTTGAAGCATTTACTATAATTTTCCACAAATTTACAAGCATGTAAACTATTTAATTTAAAATAAAAGATATAAAATTATTTTACATTACTGGTAGGGGTATTTTTGCAATATAATTAAAGTACAAGGGTTGCAGTGCAAAAATACCCAATTTTTTTTAATTTATATACAAATTTTATAAATTAAAATGAAATAAAGGAACCCAGAGGTTGCAAAATGGCCAACTCACATGGGGGGATCACATGATATGATCTAGCGTTGACCTCAATGAAATATACAAAGAATTCAGGGATCCACTTGTAATTTTCACACAAAATATAAAGTGTATTTAAATAATTATAGGACTTAACACGTGTCGCACATTTGATAGTGGATGTCGGTTCGTGGATGAGAAGGAGATTAGATCCGATAGAAGATCTGATGGTAACTAGTGTGCTTGATCCGACGGTGGCTGCTTGCCTAAAGAGCATCTCCTGATTAGACGGTGATGAAGTGACCCAAACTAATGGGGAAGAACAATAGGGTTGTCTCCTATGATTGTCCTTTTCTCTCAACTCAGGTAGTCTCCTTCGCTACTCAAGTGCTTTGTATACTCGGGGGAGTCGCATGTAGCTACTGGTGGCGTCAGGAATGTCCGGAACCCATTGGTGGGGTCGTGGTAGGTCAGAGAAGCTCGAACACATGGAGACCCTATTCTTGGTGCTTCTGACCCTCATATGTGTCATTCAGGACCTGCAAATGATGTTAAAAGCTTGGCGAGGCAATGTCAAAGGTCATTGTCTATTATTGGTGGTAAATCGAGGTGGAAATGGAAGTGGAGTCTAGAGGTTCGACATGGCGGTGGAGGAAGACCTCAGTGGCTTGATCCGTGGAGGGATCAAAGTGGCTGCATGGTCAAGCAAGTGGAGAAGATGGAGGGGAGTGAAATGGAGGTGGAGTGGGAGTCGAAATAGGGCTGGACGGGGGGAGAACGATGGCCAGATCTCTAGAGCTCCGGTGAACTCAAATCGAAGCTCTACACAAACATAAGCGAGTAAAACATAAAATAAAAATGGGAAATAAAAACTACAACTAATATCTGCCTAGAAAACAAATAAAAAGGACAACTCACACCCGAAAGCCATGGAGTAGGGACCTCGTCGGAGGTGGTTCGGTGAGATGTGGATCAACCCAAGAACAACTCCTCCTTGATGCAAATCGACCAACATCTCCTCCTATCACAAGGTGGCATGCACTACACTCAATCTGAGGGGCCAAGAGAGGCTGAGATATCAAAAAGCAAAAATGGGCGAATGGCTTTTGTTTATAGACATGCTGGACGACCATTCAAAACCTAGGGTTTACGCTTGATTCGAGGGAGGTACAAGTAGGGAAGGAGCTTGGCGTAATGGATGGCTGTACATAGATGACTTTTTACAAAGAACTTGAGGTGTATGGAGCATTGTGCAAAGTAGAAAAAATCAGCAAAGAGGAAGGGTCAACGTCCGACAGATGCATACCTAAGGAGGGAGGATAGTTGACCTAAGGTCAACTCTCCTCCCGCTCCCATTAGTCCACGTCAGGCACAAAAAGCTAAAATAGGGACTTACTCCCTTAATAAGTAGATTAAAAATAATAAATGACTTTATTATTATTTTGTTAAAACATGAAAAATATTTGTTATTTTATGTATCATTTTGTAATGGTTTTTATTTATGTTTACTAGTTAATTTATTAGGTGTTATTTTTTACATGTATAATTATATGTATAAATACCTATATATATATATGATATATGTTATTTTTATTTTTTATTTTATTATTTTATATACATATTTTTTTATATTTATAACTTATTTAAATACATGTGTTCATATTATTATTGTATTTTCTAAATTTAATTATATGCTTAAATAATTAGGTAAATTTATTATATAGGTACTTTATAGGTATAATTCATCTATATATTATATACATTTATTTATTTTAGTGTATTTGTAATGTTATTTATTTATTTATATTAATTAAATGTGTTTTATACAAATATATAAAAATATAAGAAACCTAAAAATATAAAGAATAAATATAATGAGTATAGTATACAATTACATTTCATAATGAGGGCCCAAAAGCTAACTTTTGCATATCAACTTCAAATTGAATTAAACCAGCTTCATTAAATAGATAAAACTATTTTATGAATAATATAGGTGAGTTTGGTGAATCTTGGGTCAGTATGGAGAAGATACAGGTCTAGGAAATTTTATTTATGGATTTTTTATTCTTTGTATCCCAAGTACAATGTGCATTAATTTTTATGAAGTAATTTTTGTATTTTTCTTTGTACTTTTATGTACAATTTTCATATATAGGGTTTACTGATTTGAGGTATAAAAATATGAAAAATAAAATAGGTCCCAAATTATATTTATTAAAAATAAAAATTTGGGTTTTTGTGTAATTATTGGCCCTTATCTCCCCTACTTTATTCCTTGGTGACCAAGTCATCAAGATGATTGGGTCTCAGGGTTTAGGTCACTCAATGTCTTTGACACTTACTTCTTTTTCTTCTCTTTTCTTTATTATTTTACTTTTGCATTAAATGAAGTATTTTATACATAATTAGTGTGTCTATTATTGAGTGTTATTTTTCACAAATTAATACCATATACTTGCATTTAACTAGGTATTTAAGGCCAAATTAAAAGAATAAAGGTGAGTAAATGGAGATTCAACACCCCCATATACTTGCCTTTGCTCGTCCCTATCAAACACTTTTGCTAATAAGTGCAGAAACAGAAAATAAAGAAAAGAAGTAGGAATAGAATGGATTGATTTTAAATTTTAAACTTATCTTCGTAAAATCAAAGTTTGGAGCTCAATTAGACCTTTTGTAAATTAAGTCTGGTTGGAACCTTAT
The DNA here is from genome assembly GCA_037367405.1 of Ottelia alismoides. Classification (NCBI taxonomy): domain Eukaryota; kingdom Viridiplantae; phylum Streptophyta; class Magnoliopsida; order Alismatales; family Hydrocharitaceae; genus Ottelia; species Ottelia alismoides. Next base: position 224,306 of record JAZKJV010006777.1, on the reverse strand, counting down.
TGGGAGCTGGAATTGAAACTCAACAACCTCTAAGAACCACAAAACTCTGCCCAAGTCTTCTCAAAAGCCAGGTCAAAACCATTCGATGTCATACCAGTCCCTTATGACTATTAGTCTATCATGTACAATGTAAGTGATATGTAGCTCCTCTCGGCTGAAGCGGTAAAGAGACTATCTTCTCCAACATGTGACCCTAACCCCAAATACAACAACTATTTCCTCTAGAAGCGGGATATTCCCTTCTAAGTTCAAGTGCAACTAGCTCAAGAAGAAGAGGTGGAGAAGAGAATGGACGACAACCAGTGTAGTTACCTATCCTAGGACGCTTGACCAGTGTAGACAAGTCATCTTGTTGTAGGCTCACATGAATACTTTGACTTTGAAGAACAAGCTTGCTTATTGAATACATATATACATACTCAAAAAAGAATTGATTTTCATTGATTTTTGCCCATATATTCTTTTGGAGTTTTGATTTTGCATTTTTATACTATTTACAACAACATTTACATAAGGACTTTTTCCTCTTGAGCCAGTAGACTATCCCTCTTTTGAAGCATTATTTCAACCCACAACCTTCTGTCCTTGGACCTCGTCACTGCTGGATCAGGTTGGGGAATAATGGTCACAGATTGTGACTTCATGTGTTTCCATTTGCTCGTGTCTCATGCCAGCAAATCTAGCCCTCTACTACTTCAACTGAGTTGAGCAAAGTGTAAGGCGCAGGTGTGCTAGTTAGGTCACTATCGACAAGAGTCATGTGAGTGTTTTGAAATATTCTACTTAGGCAGTCAAGATGATATATGAACCTAGTCTTGTGGCATCAAAGAATTAAATCTAGTAGACCTGAAGCGCTTCAATTCTAGATCCTTTAAGGTTCCTGTGATTAAGTGGATTGAGGTCCAACCATGCTCCAATCTTAAGATTTTATTTAGAATAGTTCAATTTTCATTATCAATCACAAAAATGCAAATGCAATACAATGAAAAGAAAAACTTTTTCTGAAGCATTTTCCATTTTTTGAACTTCTTATGGATTTTTGAAAAGGTTTTGCAAATTTTTATGTTGTTTTTGAAAAATATTTGGAAATTTTAATGGGTTCTGAAAATTTTGAAATTGTTAAGGACTTTTGAATAAAGGTTAGTGAAAGAAGTATGTGCAAATATTTACATGGTAATGCATCTGTGTTTACAAGGATTGGTTGAAGAATTTACACTAGGAATTTATACATGAATAAGTTAGTAACATTTACATTTTTATACAATGATTATATACAAGGTTCTCAAAATAATTTGCAAATATTTTAACAAACATTTTGAAAGCATTATTTTACAAATAATTTTTACAAATACTTCTTCAAACATTTACAAAATTTGAAAATCATTCTGCAAAGATTTTTCGAATAAAGATTTTTCAAAATATTTTTACAACCATTTTACAAACCAATTGCAAATTGAATTTTCAAAAATTATATGCAAACAAATGAAAAATATTTTTGCAAACAAGAAGTTTTTACAAATATTCGAAAACATTTTGCAAATATTTTCCAAATGACTTTCAAAAGTTTTTTCAAGAATATTTCCATCTATTTTTCAAATCATTTTGCAAAACATTTTTAAACCAATTTATTAATTATATTTACAAATAATTTCGAAGGATCTTTATATCGATTTATTCTTTATAGTTGATTTGTTGTAATCCTTACATATATAGTATATTAGCCATAATATTCAAAATATGCAAGTATGAGTTATGGCTAAAGTATATACCACATATATACCTCCCCCTATACTTAGCTTGAGCTATATCTTCATAGATCAAAAAAAGAGGAAGGCATAACTCGTACTGATTATAGAAAGGCATACATTACAACGACTAAATAATGAAAGAATGAGAAGTCGACCATCCCCGATGTACTTAGGATCAATTAATCCTAAGTATAACAGACTGTATGCATAATGCAGAGAGGGTCGAGGGTGGGAATGAATAGATTAACAACTAGGTATGTATCCCTTATACTTAGGGTAAGAGATCCCTAAGTATAGACATGGATATCAATAAGAGAGGAGACAAGCTGGGGACCGATACATCGATAAAAAGGAAAAAATACGATGCATGAATGAATGCTTCAATTTCCCATTACTTAAGTAAGAGATCCCTAAGTATAAGTGATGTCCAAGGATTTATATGGGTTAATTATTTAATGAAAAATGGTCAATGTGAAAATGTCATTGTGTCCACAAGAAATCCCGAAACAATTATTTATCCAAATAAATGAAAGAAAATGGATGAGCTTTTTATTGACCTGGTATAACTCATAGGGTTGAACACAAGCAACAACAACAACAAAGCCTTTTCCCACAATTAAGTAGGGTCGGCTACATGGATTCTTCGCCTCCATTCATATCTATCTTGGGTCAATCCCGGGCTTATATCCACAAAACAAAGATTCCTTCGTATGGTCTCTTTACAACACTTCTTGGGCCGTCCCCACCCTCTCTTAGCCGGCTCAACATCCCAACACTCACATCTCCTAACTGGTGCATCAGCTGGTCTTCTTTGTAAATGACCAAACCATCTTAAGCGGTTTTCTCGCATCTTATCCTCGATCGGAGCAACACCAACTTTCTTTCTGATTGCATCATTCTGAATCGGATCTTTACGTGTATGTCCATACATCCACCTTAGCATTTTCATTTCTGATACAACCATTCTCTGCACATGTCTATGGTTCATAGGCCAACATTCAGATCCATAGAGCATAGCAGGTCTCACGGCTGCTTTGTAAAACTTTCCTTTAATTCTTAAAGGAATTTTCTTATCACATAGAACAGCAGAGGCTCCTCTCCACTTTAGCCAACCTGCATTTATTCTATTAGTAACATCTCCATCAATTTCCCCATCATGTTGCAAAATAGATCCCAGATATCTAAAAGAATCTCTCTTCCGAATGTTATCATCACCAATCTTCACCTCAATTCCTTCACCATTGCTTCCATCAAAGGTGCACTCCATATATTTTATCTTAGCCCTACTTATACGAAATCCTTTACTCTCCAACTCATGTCTCCAGACCTCAAGCTTCTCATTTACTCCATCTCTAGTCTCGTCAATCAACACAATATCATCAGCAAATAACATACACCAAGGTAACTCATCCTGAATGTGACTTGTCAACTCATCCATAATCAAAGTAAAAAGAAATGGACTCAAAGCTGAACCTTGATATAAACCAATGTTGATGTCAAAATAGCCAGTCTTCCCAGACGGGGTCCTTACACAAGATAAAGCCCTATCATACATGTCCTTTATGAGGTTAATGTATAGGACAAGCACTTGTCTCTTCTCCAAAACTCTCCACAAAATCTCTCGTGGGACAGAATCATAAGCCTTCTCTAAATCAATGAAGATCATATGGAGGTTCTTCCTTTTAGCTCTATAAATCTCCATTGTTCTCCTCAGCAAATAGATGGCTTCAATAGTTGAGCGACCTGACATGAATCCGAATTGGTTTTCTTTGACGTTAGAAACTTACCTCAACCTTCTCTCGATTACACGCTCCCAAATTTTCATAGCGTGACTCATCAGCTTGATACCTCTATAATTTGAACAATTTTGAATGTCTCCTTTATTCTTATAAAGAGGCACCATGATACTCCTCCTCCAATCTTCATGCATTTTCTTGCTCCACCAAATAACATTGAATAGATTCGTAAGCCAAGTCAAACCACGCTCACCTAAAACTTTCCATACTTCTACAGGGATGTCATCCGGTCCTACACCTTTCCCACGTCTCATAACCTTCAAAGCCTCCTCTACTTCCTTTCTTTGTATCCGTCTATAGCTTGCACGATTCAAGTAACTTTCACTACTAGCAAGATCACCCAAAGTGATCTCTCTATTTCCTTCCCCAATGAAAAGTTTATGGAAGTACTACTCCCATCTAGTCTCTATATCCTTCTGAGTAACAAGCACGTGACCTTCCTCGTCCTTAATGCATCTCACTTGAGAAAGGTCTTTGGTCTTTCTTTATCTTGCTTTGGCCAACCTAAATATATCCTTCTGGCCCTCCTTAGAGTCGATATTTTTATACAAAACTTCATAAGCTTTCGACTTAGCCTCGCTTACAGCCTTCTTTGCTTCCTTCTTTGCTATTTTGTAGTTTGTGATGGTTTCCTCTGTTCTATCCTTAGACATAGCTTTAAATCATGCTCTTTTATTTTTTAGCTTCTCTTGCACCCTTCACTCCACCACCAAGCCTCCTTTTGACCTAGGGCTCCTCCCTTTGACTCACCTAGCATCTCTTTGGCTACCTTTCGGATACAAGATGCTACTGCCTCCCACATCTTGTTTGCACTTCCACTACAATCCCAAGATAAATCTTCTAAAACCTTCTCCTTGAAGCTCGATTGCTTCAGTGGAAGATTCCACCATCTAGTTCTAGTGATCTTAGGAACCTTCATTTTCTTTACTAGCCCTTTTATTTGTACATCCAAGACTAACAAGCGACGTTGGGTTGTCAAACTCTCTCCTGGGATCACTTTGTGATGACACGCCTAGCAACTCGGGTAAAAAGGTCGGCAAGGGTCGTTGTGACCCAAGTCACCAAGCGGTGTCGATCGAGAAAAAATAGACCACCAAATACGATAAAAATCAATCAAAATCAAAGAGCGGTCTCGCTATTAGATTAACCTGGTATAGCGACCAGGGTCGAACACAAGGAGCACGTAATGGCCTTGCGGCCTATGAAGTAGTCTCAAAATGAAATAAAATAAAATAAAACTATTTTTGGTGGATTTTTAGTTTTTATAATTTTTTTGGATTTTTAATTAATTAAGAAAATAAGAATACAAGGGAAACAACCAACTTCAAACAATTATTTAATGCACTAAAAGTCACTCAAAAATTCAAATAAAAATGTTTTTATACTTTTTATGATTTTTACCGTTTTTAGTGAATTTTTGGTATTTTTATGATTTTTATTTAATTTTATAAAAATAAAACAGGGCAAGAAACTGAAGGTGCTATCCAGTCAGGAGTAAAAGGCCAATTTAAATTACAAAAAGGGCCTTAACACTCCTAGGAGTAATTTTCCTATAAACTAGAAAGTTTAAGGAAAATTTGGGCACTTGGTTTATTGTTTTTGGATTTTTAATTATTTATTATAATTTTTATAGTGTTTTTAGGGTTTTTCAGTTTTTTTGAGTTTTATATAATGAAAAATGACCAAATTTGGTCAGAAAATCAAGCAAGCCAAAATACACAATAGCTATTTTTTTATAATTTTTAGATGAGTTTTAATATTTTTTTTGTGAATTTTTAATTCAGATTGTGAAGAAAAAGGTTGTTTTTGAATTCTTAAAAATATCAAATAAAACCAAAAATGTCTCCAAAAATTCTAGAAAATTTTACAACATGGCAGGAGCCATGTATCCAGTTTTCATTGAATTTGGAGTGAGTTTGATATTTTATTCAAAATTAAAACCTAGGTATAGTGCACAGGGACCTGTACGTAATTATCCAAAGTTCCAGGGGGTCCGGTGCAAAATTCCCAAGAAGTCACACGTGTCCGGGGCACTCAGGGACCTATTTGCAAACAAAATAAGGTTCTGGGACTAATTGGTAACAGGTACCAAAAGTCCGAGGTCCTTACTGTAAATTACCCATAAATAAACGCACATGCACAAATAAATCATGCACAGGGGTATAACTGCAATTTTCTAAAAAGTTTCATTCATTAAGTAACATCCAGGAACTACAAGACTAATCATGCAAATTACCCAACAAAACACGTGTCGATGCACGTGACACACTATAGGCAGGGGCATACATGCAAATAAAACAAACCTCAGGTCCAAAGTGCAAATAAACCAAAAATAAAACAACTGAACTATATATTTACAGGACTAAATAATAAAAACTAAAAACAGAGGGGCCTAAGGACAATTACCCCTTATTTAAGATCCAAGGGCTGAGCGCGCGCCACGTATGATGATCTACGGCTGGGAAGGGGTGGCGCCTCGCTCCTGTAACCCTTAGCGCAATCCGACGGTGGAGAAGCAACCATGTGTAGATCCAATGGTGGAGGGTAAAGGGCGCTTCTTCGTTGAGATCGAACGACTCGGATCAGATCCTCCCGGATCGTGCGGTGAAAGAGGCTCCTCGGATGAATGGCTCGGATCGAAACTGGAGCTTCGAGGCTGATCGGACGGTGCCTGAAGGTCCTGGAGGAACAGGTGGCCGGCGAACTTCGCCGGCCCAGTACGCGTGCTCCGGGCCTTCGCGGGGGATGTTGATGATCGGAGAAGCTTCGGCTTGGCTCCCCGCGTCTGTAGAACGCCTCCGATGAATCAACGGAGCTCCGGAGAGCTCTATCGACTCAGGAGGAGGAGAAGCTCCGATACTCAAGTAGGAGAGCCTCAGACAGCCCTCGATAGACCTGCAAAACGTAACCAAAGAGCTCCTGGGTCGAGGGCAAACTGCCTCGACCCCGTTAGCGGCGGTGAAGGTGGACGGTGCGGTGGTGCGGGCGAACTCTGGCGATGCGACGGCGAAGGAGTTCGAACCCCAGCTCCTGTGCGAGCTAGGCTGAACGGAGGGGCGGAGAAGGTGCACGAGAGGAAGATGAACGTGATGGAAGATTCCGATGATCGGGACGATGGGTACGGTTGTCGGAATCGGTGTAGAACGTCGATGGGTCGATTTGGGCGAAACACGAAATCAAAGAGAACGGGAAGGAAATAAGGCTACCTGGGTGACGGAATCAACTGTGGAGGAGCTGGGCTTGCTCCTGGTCCTTGCCTCGAGGACCGTCGGCGTCCGAGGCTCTGGCGCTACCTCCATGCGGCGCACGACGGCGCAAGCTCGTCGGATCGATGGCCTCCTTGCTCCCTCCTCGCTGCAACACCCTCTGGGGCGAGCTGTCACTCTCGCCAAGACGATGGAGGTCACTGGGTGGAAAGCAAATAATCCAAAGATAGGGAAATGGGGTGGCGGAGCTCGGCTCTTATATGGTGGAAGGTCCGGGAAGAAGGGCTTGGGTCCGGCTCGATGGAGCACGGATCCCTAGGATCAATGTCGGGCGAGGTTCTCGGATGATGGGAGAGTGATTAGGACCCTGGGTTTTGGTGTGCTATGATCGGGTTTGGATGCTAGAATTAGGAGAAATCGGGTCGGGCATCCAAAGCCCGTAGGAAGTGGTCCACAGGGGGGAGTTGACCGGGCGGTCAACAACCCCCGTGGACCAATGAGAATCAACCACGCCAGAAAATATTTAGAAATTGAATTAAAAATAACAAATGGCCGAATTATTAAAAACTTAAAACATGAAATATTTTTGTTTTATTTTTTTTCTATTTTTGGTGATTTTTAATTAATTTTTCAAAATAAAATAAGGTATTTACACTATATAGCTATATATAGGTATATATACAATATGTCTTTTATTTTTGATTTTTAATTTGTTATTTTTGTGCATTTTTATTCCTATTTTATATTTATTTATTTTTAGTATAAAATTAGGAATAAAAGGGTATTTTTATTTTATTTTTATTATTTATATATAATAGTGAAATAAATAGGTATATACATCTATGTACATGGTATATTTACAATATTATTTTTGATTTTTAATTTTGTTCTTTTTATTTTGTTTTTGTTTTTGTTGTTTTGATTTTATTTATTTACACAATAAAAGATAGAATATTTACAAAATTTTTGGAATTTTAATTTATTTATTTATAAGGTGAAATAATTATAGGAGTGGTTGTATGTACATGGTGGATATGCACAAGAGGCTCTTTTTATTTTATTTTCTATTTTTCTATTTTTGTTTTGATTTTTATAATTATAAATATATACAATATATATACAAACCATTTTATTCTATTTTAGAGGAAAATGTATTTATTTATTTACAAATATATTTACACACATGAGCCCCTATCTCCCTCTACTTTGGCTTTTATGCGGTCAGGCCCATGCTTAGCCCTCCCTTGGGTTAGGTTGCTCAATATTTATTCTAAATATTTCCTCTTTTTCTTTTTAATCTTTATTCTTTTATTTTTACACAAAAACATGCTAATTATCACTTTTACACCATGCATGCTTTTGGTAATTATTTATATTTACAAATATATACATGCATTTGCAAAGGTTTTTGTAGCTAAAATATAAGAATAAAGAGTGATGAATGAGTATTCATCACTTTGCAATCTTTACAACACAACTGATCTCTTCTCCTTAACGCAAAGTAATCTATCTGTGTTCTCGTTGGCCCACTCTTATAAGTAATTAAATGCTCCTCCCTCTTCTTGACGAGAGTGTTTGCTATGAAAAGATCATATGCCGTTACAAAATCCAGGATGACTTTTCCCTCTTCATTTCTATCCCCAAAACCGTGTCTTCCATGAACACTAGCATACCCTGAAGCATCTTTTCCCACATGTCCATTAAGATCTCCACCTATGCAAATCATCTCTCTTTGTGGGATTCCTTGTAAAATCTTATCTAGATCCTCCCAAAAAGCTTGTTTAGTCCTTTCATCTAAACCAATTTGCGGTGCATAAACTAAGATTATATTCAGAATTTCTTCTTCAAGCACCAAATTTAGAAAAATAATCTGATCCTCGAATCTTTGCATCTCAACCACACAATCCTTCAAATCCTTATGAACAACCACTCCAACACCGTTTCTACCCTTATCTTTACCTGAATACTAAAGTTTAAAGCCTGTCTTCTTGATCTCCCTTGCTTTCTCTCCAACCTATTTAGTCTCTTGAAGACATAGTATATGAATCTTCCTTTTTTCCATCGTATCCACTATCTCCCTCGATTTTCTAGTCAAAGTGCCAATATTCCAACTATCAATCTGCAACTTCCGTTGCAATCTCTTTTGGACTAACTTCTTTACTCGCATGCGCCCATTATGCGAGAACCCTTGTAGGCGGTGATGCAGCGGAACTAGCTTAATTACCCGCATGCGTTCCTCATGCGAGAACCCTTGTAAATTTTGAACTACATCCAGGCTGAATGTAGCGACCCTTGCCAATTTTTCATTGCATTCGGGCGATGCAACGCATCGCAAGTAGGGAACGCCCCAACGAAATCGGTATGTTTGCTTAAATCCATGTTGAAAAGATCCGACTATCATGAGGTAACATCGTAAATAATATTTTTTTTTAAAATATTATTTAGGAAGTTGTCTCCGACTATTTTACACTGGATGTGGCTACCTAACGCACCCTCCTCATTTACCCGGGCTTGGGGCCGGCCATGGCTGGTTATTTAGGAAGTTGTCTCCGACTGTTTAACACTGGTTGAACACAAGAAGCCATCAATTAAAAATGAGGGTCATTAATTTTCAAGAAAATTAGCAAAAGACTCTTTTTCTTCTTTTGATGTTTTTGTTGTTTTCATGTCTTTTTAGAATTTTAAATGTTTATGGAACTTTTAATTTTTACATGTTTTTTTTGTTTTCTGATTTTTCAAAATTTTAATGTTTTTTTAATTTTGCAAATTTTTATATTTTTAAAACAAACTAGTAATAAGAAAATAAAGAAACATAGAAAACAAACAATCTTTTTGTAATTTTTAAATATGCTAAATAAAAAAATTCAAATGATTTTTTTTGTATTTTTGAATTTTCTTACCGTTTTTGTGATTTTTTTGAAGATTTTTGATTTTTTTATGATTTTCAAAATAATAAAAACATGAAATACACAAAATAGAAAATAAATAAAATATTTTTGGGTTTAAAATAAAAAATTAAATAAAAAATAAAGGAAATATACACAAACAAAAAGAAGAATGTTCAAGCTTTATGAAAAGCTAATTTATGTATTTTTGGTAAATATTGTGATTTTAAATCAAATTTTTAGTGTTTTCTGCATTTTGCTATTTTTGTTGCTTTTTATGAATAATTTTAGAACGAAATTTGTAAGAAAATAAAGCAAAATAAGACACAAAATATGGATTTTTTTTGAAAAATTTCAAACTGCTTTTTTGATTTTTGAATTATTACTACAAGGTAGGAAAATTGTAAAGGTTCTTGAATTATTAAAAATAATAAAACAAATTATTTTAGCAAACAAAGTTAGGAGTAATAGAGGTTATTATCTGGAATTACTGGACCTTTTTAGGGATTTTTAATGCAATTAAGTATTTTTAAAGTAGGATTAATAGTAAATTAATAAAGCAGATGAACAAGGACTCATATGAAAGAAAAATTGATTTAATCGATTGACTTAGGAACAAAATAAAGAAATCCGAGGATACTACTATAATTTTCCCACTAAAAAGAGTGTGCCAACACACATGAGGCGTACTGGAACATGCTTAATTAAGAATATTTTTTTCAAAGGACCAACAAGTAACAAGTAAACAGGAAGGCCTTATTGCAATTTAACTAGAAAAGCACGTGCAAAGCACATATAACGATTTAAACATGACAATAAAGTAATTAAGAAAAACAATGAGGGACCACATGCAAAAGTTCAATCAACCGTAATCAGACACGTGTCACACAGGGGCTTTATTTACAAAAAAACAAGCAAGGGATGAAGTATAATTTATTCACCGAGACATGCATGGCACGTGAGGATCCAACAGCTCCTGATGCACGATCTGCATGGAGAGCCTTCGATAAGAAAGATCAGAGGAGAATCTAGAAGATCAGATTTATGCTATACTAGAAGTAAATTACATAAATTAGAAGATTGAATTAAACTAAACTAATATGAATTCTGAATGACGGAATGGCTCTTGGCCTCGATTCACAGTGGAATTCGAAGAGGCTGGATGTCGCTGATGAAGCTCCGATAATATAGGTGGATCACGTTCTCCAAGGCAAACTACACACTCCCAACTGAGGAGGAGAGTCATGGCCACTCTCTCTCTCTCTCAAAAATTAAACCAACTTTGGGTAGATTAGCCCTGAAAAATGGATCAGGGGGCCTGGGATGATTCATGATGATTTATAGAGCAGGAGGTGTAGTGAAATTCAAAAGCCAAATGCTCGTGAACTGAGGCGTAAAAGATGACTTTATTAAATAGACGAGCAAGATTATTAATCGGGCTATCAATTTGATGAAGGAAGCGGGTGCAGAAGATCATCGGATCAGGCAGGAAAAATCCAAGAAAGACGACTGACAATGCATGTTTATTCGGGTTGCCGTCTGAGGAGGAGTTGATCTAGGTCAACAAACCCGGGTCCACCAATGGGGTGGCTTGCCCGCTACAGGACAATTTAATATTTTTATAATTTTGTAAATATTTTTTTATAATATATGGATAAATTTAGAATATAATAAAACCATAAGAAAATAAAATAAAATAAGAATATTAAATACATAGATGAATATACTATATTTATACCTATATAATAAATACTTCTATTTATTTGAGTATACATATTATATCAGGAAAATATAACAAAAATATATGTAAGTGTATTTAAATAAGTTCTAAATATATAAAATATGTGTATAAAATAATAAAATTTAAAATGTAAAATAAAAATAAAATATCCAAAACGTAGGTTAATATACCTATACATATACTTGTAAATATAAACATATGACAAAACACCTCAAAAAATAAATAAAAATAGGTAATAAATACTACATAAAAGTAGGAATATTTTTATGCTTTAATAAAAAATTATTTAAATAGTATATTATTTTATATTCATTTTCTAAGGCATTTCTGCCTTGGAATTTCCTGGTTGGACTAATGATGCGCCTCAATTCATTGACCAGCATGTTAACTTCCTGCCCTAGGCTTTAACTTCTGTTAGAACCTCACGGACGCCTGACTTTGCTGAATTATTACTCAAGTTCCATGACTCCTTCCGCTTCGAGCCTTCCACTAACCTATAGCCCGAAACCCACATTCCAAGCCCATCACCGAATCTCCACCTACCACCGCCTCCAATCATGCCATCGCTCCTTGACAAGCCACGAAAACCCTACATCAATTTTGAGAATTAAGCTTTAAAATTAATGGTGAATGTGTCATTGTAATTACGTCGGGAATTCAGGAATCGATCAAGAAATAACCACAGTTAATTAATCAATTTTTAAGCGATGTGGTTTTATGTTTATTTTACTTGGGAAAGTCCCAAGGTCGAACTCAAGGAGGCAAAGGAACAATATAGAATTTTGTCAATCAAATCACGACTTTCGAGACGGTATTTTTTTTGTTATTTTTTAATGCAATTTTGGGATGCAAATGTAAATGAGGCCAATTTTAGGGATTAAAAAGCAATTTTCCAATCAAACGATGTCTGAAAAATATGAAACTTGACCAAGATGGCAATAATGATGAAATGAATGCACTGTAATTTTTTTTGGAATTTTTGGATACAAGATAAATATTTTATGAATTTATGATTGCAAACGGGGTGATGTTCTATAATTAATTATAATAAATATTAAAACTATTTATTTTCAAGGGATAAAATTATCTAAGATCTATTGATAGGTGATTGATATCAGAAAATCCTAAAACCTTAAACATATGAGATTTAATATTTATTAAAAATTAAAGATTGAAATAAGCAAAATGATTTTTAAAGGGCAAACCATGTTGCAAATGCAATTCTTTTCGGGCACGATGTTAAATACAACTAATTCTATGATCATTGAATTTTTGAAAAATTTCAAGCAATGGTTAATTTAATATGAATTCCCAAGCACAGAAGGGGCAAAATATGCAATTTTCACGAAAATAATAATTAGTAAATAACTACAGACCACAAAAATATCAAGCATATGCCACAATGTAGAGAATTAATTGAGAAAGACAATGCAATTTTTTAACTAATAAAATGATGTAATAATGAGGTCTAAAATAACGGGGGAACACAAGGGGTATCAATGCAAAAAAACACAATAATAGAATAAGATAGATGCAGAGATAAGGATGTAAGCGTAATTACCAATTCAACTGAGGGTTTTCAGATAAATTTCCTAGAAGGCACGCGCGTAGCACGTGCCTCCAAGGGCGGTTGGACTTCTGCGTGATAAGGGTGATCTTGGGGGAGTTCTCTGCAAATCTAACACCCACCCACGTGCGGATCACGTGAGCGAGAGTCTTCTGGAAATAAGTGGAAAGCTGGGGGGTCTTCAACATATGTTCCCCAGCGCACACGTCTCTCACATGCTCGGGGGTCTCTGGTCTCGAGCACCCGGTGTTGGCGTGAAGCATCGAAGGTTGACGGGCTGAGGTTGGGCTCCTACGGCGGCTCCAGAGAAGCATTACTCGGGCTGCGAGCTTCTGGAGATGGTGATGAGGACCGATTGGAGGAGCGACGAAGTAGAGTTTGTGCGACCCGATCTGGATCTACATGAGTCAGTGGAGAAGACCAAGATGCTAGTGATCCTTGGTGGAGCTGATGTAGTTCCAGCTGGAGTGTGTCGAGGAAGGGACCTCTTGGAGCGGAAGTTGGCGGTTGGTTCGAAGCGGAGTAGTGGAGGGCCCTGGTGGAGTGTCGGTGGTTGAAGGCAGAAGGTATCGGGAGAGGAAGATAGAGTAATCGGAGATGGGAGGTATGTGGCGGAGATGGAGTTGTGCGGTGGTTTATTAAGAATTCAGAATGAAGGAGAATGAGAAGGGCAGAGAAGGCAGAGTACCTGGAGGTATGACTCGACGACAGAAGATGGTCGGAGCAAAGCAAGAGCAGTAAGGTTGCTCTGCAATGGCATCACGAGGGAGGAGGAGGTTCCGGATCTCGTCGAGGAAGGATAGAAGTTGGTGCTGTCACCACCGATACCCCTCTCCTTCATTGTGCAATCGGCGGATACTTGAATAGTGCGGCGGGCATCGCTTTTATAGGAGAGAGTGGTGGGGTGATAAATCCCTAATTCTCACTCTTTATTCTTTTTATTTTAGCTACTTATCTTAGCAAAGCATCATGTAAATACTTGTAAATATAATAACATAGCATTCAACATGCATTTGTCAATATTGCATAATTAGCATGTTTTGTGCAAAAATAAAAGAATAGAGAAAAAGAAAAAGGAAGGAGGTATTTAGAATAAATACAGAGTGACCTAAACCCTAAGGGGAAGGTCAAGCCTTGACCCGATCGCCAAATAAAATAAGTAGAGAGAGATAGGGTCCATTGTATGCTGTACATATTACCTATGTGTATAAATAATTATTTGTGATGAAATAAGAATAAACTACTATTTTGACCTCCTTGTATATATTTCTAAAAATAAAATAAAAATCAGAAAAATTAAAATCAAATAAAAATAAAATTCCTCTTTCATTGTACAAAAACACTTGTATGAACACAACATCCCCTGTTTATTCTATACCTGTAAATAACTCATAAAAATAAAATACAAATTATTTTGTATTGCTAAAATTATGTTGGAAATAAATAAAATATAAAATTGGATTATTTGTGAAAAAATAACAAGATAAAAATTATTGTACATAATACATAAGTATATCATACCTGTATATAATACTATATACTGTATATACACTAATTTATTTTTCATAAAAATAATTAAAAATCATAGAAAAATCTATGAAAAAATAAACATTTTTCATTTTATTCATATTTTCATTTAAATTTATTTATTATTTTTAATGTAATTATCTTTATTTTTTCTCATCTATTTTGTCCTGTAGTGTATTTTGTAGGCGGCCGCTAATTGGTCCACCTTAGATTTTTGACCGAGGTCAACTGGTCCCCTTGGACCTCCTTTTTCGCCAGCCTTGATTTCGCACAGATTTCTCCCATTTATCCAGAAACCGACCCGATCTCCACTTCTCCCAAACTTCTACTCCGAACCGAGGGTGCGGATCCCTAACCCTCGCCCGATACTCCCTTGCTCGATCCACACCTCGGTTCGTGGGCCGTGCCTCCTCCATGTCGGACCCTCACACCTATATAACCTGCGCCACCCCCTCCTTTTCCTCTACCTTTTGGCTGTACCACCTCTTCCGTTGCACCCTCCACCTTTCATAGAGTGACAACAAGCAAGAGGGAGTGCGAGGGAACCTTTTTGAGCGTGCTAGCCCTAGGTCCGGCGAGGTTCACACCTCAGCCCCGTCGCAAGGAGAAGAGCCTCTGGATGCACCGACCATCGAGGCTAAGACCACAATAGACTCCAGTCTTCACCCCCAGGCGTGTTCCTCCACCTTCAGGTATTCGTGATATCCTTCATTCCCCTTTGAATCCATCGTTTCTCTGCTAAACATAGTAGCTCCGATAAGCCTCTGTTCTCCATAGTTCCACTGCACTCAGACCCCCGTATGCCTCGCATTGATCCCTCCTCGCTTCTACATCGTGCACTGCAACCCCACCCTCTATTCCATCACCAGATTGGAGTCGAGCTTCAGGTCTTCTCCTTCACCCACGAGTGACCTGACCCATCCACCCTCCGCCCTTGTTTTTTTATCATGGTGTACTCTAACCCATGCCGAAACTACCCTCCGAGCAAGAACCTTCCTCCTGCAGGGTTGGAGCACGTTAAGACCTCATGTGGAGGTCAATGAACCTACAAGAGAGCTCCAGGTCGATCGTGAAACCCCAGGGCCTTCTACCCGGTTTTGGGCCCTTCTGAGCTACCTAGCAACTGCGGAGCACTGTAGCCGAATTCTTCCACATCTCAGCAGCTCATGAGGACGTTAGAACCGTACAGAATCAACAATTGAAACTCGCCTCCGACGAGTTCTTCCCCGTTCTTCCTAATGCCTCCTACACCGTCCGATCGAGGCCATCTCCAGTTCTAATCCGAGCCATTCACCTACGGGAGGCTCCGACCGTCAGATCCATATGAGGATCTCATTTGCGCCCTCCATCACCGAAGCATTATCCATCAATTTCAGTCGTCTGATCATAAGTGGGATGTCCTCGGCTGTTGGATCGCGTCCAATAAGGGTTAATTTATTCTTAGCCCCTTCTCTGTTTTGTCTTTATTATTCAGTCCTGTAATTTGTCGTAGTTTAAACTAGTGTGGTCATTTTGCATGTGGACCCTTGCCATTTCTGATAATTGCATTTCAGTCCTGTTTGAGTGAGCTCACGTGCTGTCTCACGTGCTTGTTTGGTTTATTTGCATTATTTGTCCTGGACTTAATCTGTGTTATGTTTTGAATGAAACTTTTCTAAGATTTGCATATATACCCCTGTGCGTGGTGCATTACGCATGTGCGATTATTCTCTAGATATTTTGCATTACTCACCCTGAGCTTTTTATGTGTGTTATTAATGGGCATGTGAACTTTATTGTAACTGCAACTAGGTCCCTAAAAGCTGTGTGACTTATTTTTAATCAAATAATTATCAAATTAATTTCAGGAATTACATAAATATTATAGTTAGCTCTTGGTAAAGTGTATTATTTACTATGATTTTTGGGATTAATTTTCTTGATCATTTTATTTTCTAAAAAAACTCATAAAAATTATTCCATCTGTTTTATAAAATACATAAAAATTATAAAATTTGTGCTAAAAATTCCAAAAAATTAGTGAGTGTTTGTTTTTGTCTGCTTTACTTCCAATGTTATTTTTGTTACAAAAATCATCTTAAAACCCCTAAAAATCTCAAAAACCTTAAAACATATAAAAATTATTGAAAATTCCAAAAAATCAGAAAAATACCATTTCACTTTCTATTGTTATATCTTATTATTCACTTTCTCATAAAATTCATAAGTAGGACATTAGGACCCTTTAATTATTTTTAATTTGTAATTTTATCCTAGCTGTGCACTGCTTCCCTATTTCGCTCTTGTTTGATTTTTATAAATTCCATAAAAACCAGAAAACCCCCAAAAAATCACCAAAAGCACCTTAATATTTGAAAAACACAAAAATATTTTTATTCCTGATTTTTGAATATTTTTAGCCTTAAATAAAAATTCAAAAAGCTTGCTTGTGTGCTTTAGTTTTCTTGTTTGCTGGATTTTCTTCCTTATTTAAAAATATAAAAAATGCAAAATTTAAAAATTAATAAAAATATGAATTACCTTGTCTGATTTCGACTACTTCGAAGGATTTCCCGTACTCCTTAGGTTCGACCCTGATCGCTATTCCAAGTTAAATAAATAGCAGGGACCGCTGACATTGTTTTTATGTGTTTATTGCTTGATTTGAGTGGTTCTCTACTTTTCTTGTTTAGCATTAGGCCTTGTGATCCGGGTTGCAATGACCCTTTATTTTTATTCCTTAATCCGTGTCGCTGGGTCGCTCATCAGAATGGCATCGTTGCCGGGGAGCACGGCTTAATAGTCTTTTTCGGACTTTTGTTTATTTTTATCTCTATTTATTATAACTATTTTTTGATATTTTTCCTGCTTTGCTTTTTGTGCGAGGAACCACCCGAGGATACTTTGGAGGAGACCCGTACCCGAGGAGGAGCAGGAGGAGTAGAAGAAAATAGCTATAATAGATAGAGTAGAATTAGATTAGTTTTTCATTTCAACAGACTGAGCATTATTATTATTATTGTAATAATTCTTGGACACTTGGACTCTCTTAGACTTATATCGGGGTCTGTTTCACTGAGCACTGGTATGCTTGGGGGACCTCATCTATCCGGTTTTGCTTTTATCACATTTTTTCTATTTGATTCTCGAAGAATTGGCCCATAGACTTAGGATTTTTCTTGATTGTGATGTAAATAAATTAAGCCCCAATCCCTAATTATTTGCTTGTACCTACAGTTCGTGATTGGACCATATTAATAATTCAAAATAAAAAGTTAGCTTGATCGATTAAGAGGTCACGTGCCGCTAGAGGTCGTATACAATGCGTGCAGGATCCGTTGTGGAAGACACCGATCGACATCCGAGACCGGACATCGACCTCTCTTTCTGATCAGTTAACTACCGTTCTTCACGATCTTTAGAAATTGCTCGTCTTAAGGTCGTTTTCTTCGTGCATCATTTAGATTAGTTTTAATTCTGTCTTTTAGTTTATGCGCGGATCACCCTGCATGTAGAGTGCTGGAGTCAAGTACGCATTTCTTACTTTGCATGCACCATCGTGTTTGACCGTGCATCGGCTTTTTCGGCTTCTCCCCCTATTTTTGGATTTAAAATAAATCAGGAGATCAAAAAAATCGTTAGGAGTTATTTTCATTTGAAAAAATACCTGAAAAGTGAAAGCAATAAAATTTGGGACTGCTAATGCAAACTTAATCTTAAAAGACATCTCACTTAAAAATATTTGTTTTGGAGAGAGTCAGCCCCTCATTGGTTGATTTGCTTGAGCGAGAGAGTGACCCGCGCATTAGGATAGAGCCATACATGAACTTCCGTTAGACTACTAGTCTTGGGGTTTAGTCGTTCTCCAGTGAGGATCTCTCCAGTAACCGGTAAAGTGGACCGCGATATCCTTAACATATTGAATTGATTGGGTAGTCAGTAAACGGTCTGCAATTCATACTGGCTAGAAAAGATCTAGCTTTGGGATTGGGCTAGTCTCTTGGGTGCATCGGGTTCCTACCAGCTCGCTTAATCGCTCTGCAAGACTGATTTATCAACTAAAATAAATTTAACAAGATTAACGACCTAACCTTTACGGTCATCATCTCGTGTTGAGCAGGTGAATTGGGGGTTTTGACTTCTGATCTTGTTTGCATCCAGATCTCATCCACACTATTCCTACATCACGATGTTGGGAAGGATATCTATTAGACTGCCTTTGACAGCACCGCTCTCGAGAGCTCCTACCCATCCATCTAGGGAAGTTTTGGAGAGCCTAGACCCGCTCTCCGAACCTGAGTTCGATACCACTCTGTTCCCCCTCGACCACCCTTTCACCAATCCTGAGGTGCCCGAGAAGAGGCCAACACAGATTCATGTTCATTTGACGGCACATGAGTTCGGGTCTTCTGCCTTTGTAGAGACCCACGAGATGGCCAGCAGTGGCGGACGCAACGATGAGCAGCCCCAGGGCACTCCTAGACTCCCTTGAGACGATGCAGAGACATATCAGAGATCAGGGGGGCATTTATGGCAGAGGTGCATCAAGAGTTAGCACAGATGCGAGCCGACAAAAGAGAGCCGGTGGGGAGATACCAGAGGCTGGAGGAGGAGCAGATGGATACCCAGAGGATCAACCAGAGCCAGTTAGACAACCACAACCGATGAGGCAGTTGCACAACCCTGGTATAAACCTCACCCATAGTTGGATCCAGCTCCCTGAGATTCTGGGCGACTTCAAGCTAGGCCCCCAAACTATTCAGCTCTTGCCCAAGTTCCATGGGCTAGCCACCGAGGAGCAGCATCTGCATTTACAGGAGTTAGAGATGATCTGCAGCACTATCCACGATAGATATGTGGACGAGGACACCATCAAGATGATGGCGTTTCCTTTCTCCCTAGTCGATAGAGCATCCTACTTGCTGAAGCATTTGAGGAGATACGTTAGCATTTGAGAGCAGCTCCGGACTGAGTACTTGAATAAGTACTATCCACTAGACCGGACCAATGCAGCTCGAGCTCTGATCAACAACTTCACAATGATCCCCAACGAGCAGTTTCATGAGGCATGTGATCGATTTCGTGAGCTCATCGATCGGTGTCCACACCATGACATATCCAAGCCCAATCTTGTCCAGAGCTTCTTTTGTGGGATGACACCGGAGCTATAGGGGCTTGTTAACGCTTCTTGTGGGGTCTCCTACTTCGCTAAGGATGAGGATCAGGTCTGGGCCATCTATGAGGAGATGGACGAGAACTATACAGTTATGTCCCAGACCTGAGTCTACACACAGGGGAAGCCCCTTCCACAGGTTGTGTCTTATCAGAGGATAGCACAGGTTGATGAGGGTCCATCCACTTTGTCTATAACACCAACACATGCAGAGTCGTCGGCAACTAACATGGGTATCATCAATGAGAAGTTGGATCGCAGAGATATTATCGAGAAGAAGCAGTGCTAGGGCATGACGCAGATCAACCGGTTGGCACTGACTCTTAGTGACCTGAAGACCCATATCATGTGTCTCCAGGGGGCACAGATGGCTTCTCAGCCCCGTCTCAGGTCATGGGCTGATCCTAGCAACAAAAACTCTTCACAACACTCCGCTCAGAATCGCCAGGTTCACCACATCCAGACGGAGCCAGTTCAACCGTTGCAGCAGCGCTACTCTCAGCCAATGCCATATCAAGATACTCCGATGGTGGTGTATCAACAGGATCAGCACCTGGCAGTTCTCCCCCCGTTCCCTCACGAGCAGGAGTCGTTGATGGAAGTCGAAGGGATTTGGTATGACTGACAACAACCCAAGATATCCACCGAGATCACCCCAGATTCAGGCGGTCTACCAAAGGCACCTCATCCCAGCAGCAACCTCCAGCTCAGGGTGAGCAGTTCAGCCAGAAGCAGTAGCAGCCCCAGTACTCCCAACCACAACAGCATTACTAGTCAGGTCCTTGTCCCTACCAACAGGGACAACAATGGAGGCAGCAACAACCTCATCAATTCACTTAGCCTCCCCCTCACCAGTACCAGAGCCATCCTCATTTTCAGCAAGGCAACCCGTACGGTTCTCATGGACCAGCTTATGAGAACCCACCTTTTGATGATTTAGCCCGCCTACTCTCAGACCAACAAGCGTCCTTCAGGTGAGAGATGGATGAGTTTAGGCATGAGATGAGGGAGATCATGAAGGGTAAGGCCACCATACCCGCTCAGATCGAGCCCGATCCGAACAACCTCAAGAGGAAATTTGAGCAGGTACAGTTCACAGAGACCACCACTCCTAGTGAGTCATTGGGTGATATCTCTTCATACAAATTTGATGCTGATTTTGTGTCACTTAGGAGCAGTAGGATGCCAGCCGATGGTGCCTTATCTGAGCGACGATCCCACGATGATCTAGGAGCGCCAGACGAGGAGGATAGCGACGCTGATGCCACTGATGATGTTGATGACGGTGGTGCTGAAGCCACCAAGGACATTAATCTAGCTGACGTTACTGGGGCCGTCGTTTCTCTAGATGCAGTTGGTGGTACTGACGCCACCATTCTACCTGATGCTGAGCCAGAGCACGGAGCTGATGCCACGAAGACCGATGTCGTGGTTAATATTGATGCCACCAGTTCTATTCCATTTGAGTTTCTCCCTGTTTTTGTATCTCAGGACAATTTGAAAAAGACCAAAAAAATAATAAAGGAAAGGTTTCTTCATCTACTTCAAGTCCAACTTTGTTGCAGATAATCCTTGTATGGGCTCCATTCCTTCACAACAGTAGGAACCTATTCCTGGCCCTCTATTTGAGGAGGGCCCAACCATCCCCTTTCCTCAAGCACTCTGCTTGGCTAAGGGGAATAAAAAAGAAAATCCTAAAAAGACCTAACAGTTAGAGTTCAGCCAGCAGATGATAGACAAAATCCATATTCAAATGACTCTACAAGAGGCACTGGAGCACATCCCTCTCTTCCAGAAGAACTTCAGAGAGAAGACTACTATCCGCAGGAAGAGAAGGAACCACCAAGCAGAGATCCATGTGCTCACCCATGCTACTTGCTTCGCCATCCATAATCGTCTGCTAGCTAAGAGGCCAGATGCTGGAGCTCCCTATGTCAGATGCCACATTTATGAGTAGAGATTCGATCGGACTCTACTAGACAACAGTTCTTTTATCAAACTCCTTCCAGCAGCCTTACTCGACCGATTCGAGTTTGTCCCTCTTAGACAGAGCAGGACAATCCTTCAATTTGTTGACAGATCTATCAAGAGGTCGAATGTGTTATTGAAGGACATGGTCGTGACAATTCAGGGCCTGAAATTCCCCATGGATTTCGTTGTATTGGACATGGAGATCCCTCAGTCTGTGATAGATACCCCCATCATTCTAGGATGCCCATTCTTGGACACAACCAAGGCAGTGTCTGATCATGATAATGGGAAGGTGTACTTTCGCATCGAGGATGAGAGTATACAAATAGAGATGATCGACGAGACTAGAGCACAAGATTCAGCGTGCTCAGAGCAGTCTAGTGATGCAGAGCAAATGATAGAGGCAGAGCGAGACGTCCACCAGGAATGCGACTTTGTGATCACTGATGATGAAGCCCGCTTGGTCCGACCCCATTTCACGAGCTCTTCTCTCACATTTAGATACTGCAAATCTACATCTTCTAGCAGAGGAGAGCTCGGAGAGCACACTCTTAGCCGAGGACACTTTCGAGGCTGACGACCACGTTCAGGATAGCGGGGCAGAGTACATATTTTGTGATTCCGATTCAGATCCCTCGGATTCAGACATATATTGCGCAGAGTTTGATGAGGTATTACCTTGTCTGATTCCTACAGATCCTACAGCAACAATGGAGACTGAGCCATCACCGAGTACAGACACACCAACAGGACCATCTTCACAAAACATTCATGATCAACGAGAGTTCTCACATTCAGATCTAGTTGCCTTCACACAGACATTCCAGAAGTCAGATCCGCCAGCTCCCAGTTTTCCAGAATTGAAGCCTTTGCCACAATCGCTGAAGTATAGATTCCTTACGGGTGAGCATGAGATGTACCCAGTCATTATATCAAAGGATTTGACTGGAGAGTAAGAATCTCATTTGATGGAGGTTCTTGAAAGAAACCACAAGGCGATATGATGTAGCGTATCTGATCTCCAGGGGATAAGTTCGGCCCTGTGCTCCCACCATATCTATTTCAAAGAGGATGCTAAGCCATCTCGTGAGTTCCAACAATGGTTGAACCTGGATCTTTGAGAAGTGGTCATGAAAGAGATATCCACATGGTGGAGCGCCAATTTTATCTACCCCATCTCCGACTCCAATTGGGTTAGTCCATTGCATGTGGTGCCCAAGAAGACGGGTATCACCACAGTTGTGACTGAGTCTGGAGAGGAAATCTCTACCCAAGTACCTACTTCTTGAAGGGTCTGTGTGGACTACAGATGATTGAATCATGCCACCAAGAAGGATTATTTCCCGCTGCCTTTTATTGATCAGATTATAGAGAGGCTAGTCGGGAAGAGATATTACTGTTTCCTTGACGGGTACTCCAGCTACAATCAGGTGGCCATAGCACCTGAAGACCAGGACAAAACAATATTCACCTATCTGTTTGGGACATGCTTTCAGACGGATGTTTTTTGGTCTATATAACGCCCCGACGACATTCCAAAGGTGCATGTTGTCCATCTTCTAGGACATGGTGGGTGATTTCTTGGAGGTCTTCATGGACGATTTCTCGATTTATGGTGACAGGTTCGATGCTTGTCTTGACTGCCTAGATCGAGTGCTTCAGTACTGCATAGAGGTCCATCTTGTTCTATCTTGGGAGAAGAGTCGCTTCATGGTGAATCAGGGGACGGTGCTTGGTCATGTCATCTACAATAGGGGCATGGAGGTTGATTCGACCAAGGTGGATATCATTAGGAAACTCAATCCACCGTCTAACCTGCGATAGTTGTGGTCTCTTTTGGGGCATGTCGGTTTCTATCGACTTTTTATTCAGGACTTCAGCAGGATTGCCCGATCGCTTACTTATCCGCTGATGAAAGACACCGAGTTCATTGTAGATGATAAGTGTCTTTCATCATTTGAGACTCTCAAGAATCTAGTTGTTGAGGCTCCTGTCCTTCAGCCGCCTGATTGGTCTCTCCTATTCGAGATCATGACGGATGCCTCTGATTTTGCTGTAGGGGTTGTGCTAGGATAGAGGAGGGACGGATTACCATTTGCCATTCACTACGCTAGCCATACATTGGATACCGCTCAGTGGAACTACACAATCATGGAGAAAGAGATGCTAACTGTAGTATTTGCCTTGGATAAGTTCAGATCATATATTCTTGGATCCAAAGTGACTATCTATACTGATCATACCGCCACCAGGTACCTTATGGTAAAGAAGGATGCCAAAGCGAGAATGACTAGATGGATCCTTCTACTCCAGGAGTTAGATATTGAGATTAAGGATAAACCTGGAGTAAAGAATGTCGTGGCAGATCAACTCTCTAGATTGGAAAATCTTGAGGAATCTGAGCAGATTGAGCCTATTACAGAGACCTTCTCAGATGAGGCGATCCTTACTATCGTCTTGCTCCCATGGTATGGTGACATTATGAACTATCTTGTCTCTAAGAAAGTCCCACTGGGTTGGCCCAGACAGCAACTTGAGACCTTCATTGCGAAGGCTAAGTCGTACCATTGGGAGGATCCCATCCTTTACCATGAAGGAGAGGATAGCATCTGGAATCGGTGCATTCCTCAAGAGGAGCATCATAATGTCCTCACATACTGCCACAAGCTTGAGGCAGGAGGACATCATTCTGGGATGAGAACAACACATAAAGTGCTCCAATCCGACCTATGGTGGCTTACCCTCTTCAAGGACTCTGATGAGTTCATGAAGAGGTGTACTGACTGTCAGAGGATGGGTACTTGTGGATAGTGTGACATGATTACAATGCAACCCATTCACTTCTGTGAGGTTTTTGACGCATGGGGCGTCAATTTCATGGGTCCATTCCCTAAGAGTCAGGGATTCGAGTACATTCTGTTGGCTGTTGACTATGTGAGTCATTGGGTTGAGACCATTCCCGCCCGAACTGTAGATGCTAAGACTGTTTGTCGATTTTTGAGGACAAAATATCATTTCACGGTTCAGGGTGCCTAGAGTTTTGATATCCGACCGGGGATCTCATTTTATCAATGACAAGGTAAAGGCCTTTGCTAACGAGTTTACATAGACCATCGAGTTGCCACTCCATATCATCCCCCGACCTATGGTCTTGCTGAAGTATTGAATGGGAGATCAAGATGATATTGCAGAAGGTAGTCCGCCTAGACTGAAAGGATTAGTTACAGCTTTTGGACTCGATCTTGTGGGCATATCGGACTTCCTTCAAGACTCCTTTGGGTACGTCTCTCTTTCGTCTCCTTTATGGCAAGCCATGCCATTTACCTGTGGAGATAAAGCACAAGTCACTATAGGCTGTCACTGACATATTATTGGATCCAGAGAGTATAGTGATTAGAGGAAGTTAGAATTGGCAGCCCTAGAGGAGCTTAGAGATACAACCTTTTTGAGTAGCCTACAATATAAGGAGCGAGTGAAGATATGGCATGATTCTCATATCAGCCATAAGCCGAACCAGCCAGTATGGCTATTCGATGCCATGTTGAGACTATTTCCAGGGAAGTTGCAGAGCAAATGGAAGGGACCATATTTGGTCCAAAAGGTGCATGACAATGGCAACATTGACATATATGAGATATCGTCAGAGTCCACCTTTCGAGTTAACGATCAACACCTGAAGCCATATCTAGATTATGATCCACTGATCGTTGATGTATCCCCTATTCATTTTGCATGAGATGTGGTTTTTGACTCACATCAGTTGCATCTCATGCCTGATTATCACTTTCTCCCGCAGCTGTATAGATCCATATGTCCATATCGTACATTCTTTGGTCTAACAACCCATCTGCATCTGATGATTATGCTATACTTAGGGTGTACTTTTCCCTAAGTATAGGGGTTGTCAGACTTCTGATTATTCTTTTGATTCTTTGTACGTCTGTTTTGCTACCTATACTTAAGGATATTCTACCCTAAGTATAGAGGAGGTAGACCCTGTACATTCTACCCCTCGGTTTTCCCCTTGTGTACAATCTTCTATACTTAGGATTACTTGATCCTCAGTATAGGGGGGATCACAGACTTCTATTCATTATATTCTTTTCGTCGTTGTTGTATAGCCTTTCTTTTCATTTCCTTATACTCAGCATGAGTTATGTCTTCTTCATAGCTCTTTGATCACTCCGAGGACATCATTCGAGCTAAGTATAGGGGGATGTCGTATATATTGTATATATACTTCAGCCATAACTCACTTTGATTATGTGTTAATAAATAAAATGGCTAAAAACCAAAAAACTAAAAATAACAAAAATTATTAAAATTTTTTTCTTAAAATTCTTCTTGCACTTACATGTTTGTAAATAGCTATTTATAAAAATTATTTTTCTACAAATGTTTGTAAAAATGTTTTGTTTGTGAAAACTTTGTAAATATTTCTGTATAAAAATTATGTATATTTTGTTTGAGAAATGTTTGAAAAAAAAGTTTGCAAAAATCCTTTTGTAAATGTGTGTAAATAGTTTGCAAAACTTCTGCATGCATGCACTCAAACATTTTCAAAAATTTTGCACATTCCCAAAAATTTTGCATATTTTGAAAAATTACATAAAAGATATCTTTGTACATATTTGTGTATATTCTTCTGAATCATAGTTGAAATTTAAACTAGTCTGGAATTAAATTGGAAAATGGAGCTTGGTTAAGACCTTAATCCACCTAATTCTCAGAGAAACCTTATAGGATTTGGGGTTAAGACTTTTCAGGTCTATTAGGGACTTAATTCTTTGAGTTCACTAGTCTATGTTCATATGTCATCTTGATGAGCCTAAGTAGAACACTTAACAACACACGCGTAACTCTCACAGACAATGGCTTTACTTGGACCAACACCTTACACATAGTTCTCTACGGATGAGGTGATGAGGAGGTTGTTTTGTTTGGCTTGGAGTAGCATACAAGGGTAGTACTTCTAGGCGGAACCTCTCGTCTTCCTTTAGGGAGGGATGTGCATCTCAACTTGGTCTAGTAGCATTGAGGCCTAAAGACATGAGTTGTGGGTTACAATAATGCTTCAAAAGAGGCAGTCTACTGGCTCAAGAAAAAGTCCTTATGTATATGCTGCACCATGTAGATATGTTGTACATATGCACATAAAAAAGTGTAAAATCAAGAAAAACTCCAAAAAAGTGGACATGCCTGATTGAAAATAAAATGCCTGCCGGGGTGTATATAGTCAAATAAAGCAAAGCTTATGTATTACACTTTCTCAACTCATGAAGCTTGCAGCGGGAGACTTAGCTACGCTGGTTAAGCTCCCAAGGATACGTGGCTACACTGGCCACGATCCATTCTCTTCTTTCCCCATCTTATTGAGCCAATTGAACTTGAACTTAGAAGGGAATACCCCACTCCTCGAGGAAAGAGCTACTAGAATGAGGAATTAGAGTTACCTTATTGAGGGAGGTTGTTTCTTTGTCATTTCTGAGGTGGGGAGCTACATATCACTTACACCGTACAAGGAAAGATACATGGTCATTAGAGTTTGCGTATGTAGACTTGTTCTGATCTTAATTATTGAGGAGTCTTGACCATAGAATGGTGGAACTTAGAGGCTGTTGAGTCTTAAAGCTATATCCCAATAAGGTTCGGACAAACTAATAATCCAAACGTCTGACTGAGCTCCATACTTCAATTTAAGAAGATAAGTTTAATAATCAACCTTGATTCTCCTTCTTTTTCTTTTCTTCTCTTTTCAAATAAGTGTTTGCTAAGGGACTAACAAAGGTAACGTATAGGGGGGTAATGAATCCCTGATTCTCACTCTTTATTATTTTATTTTAACTATTTATCTTAGCAAAACATCATGTAAATACCTGTAAATATAATAACATAGCATTCATCATGCATTTGTCACTATTGCATAATTAGCGTGTTTCTGTGCAAAAAAAAAATAAAGAAAAAGAATAAGGAAAGAGGTATTTAGAATAAATATCGAGTCACCAAAAGCCCAAGCGAAGGTCAAGCCTTGTCCTGATTGCCAAATAAAATAAATAGAGAGAGATAGGGTCCACTGTATGTTGTACATATTACCTATGTGTATAAATAATTATTTTTGATGAAATAAGAGTAATTTTTTTACTATTTTCACCTACTTGTATATATTTTAAAAATAAAAAAAATCAGAAAATTAAGATCAAATAAAAATAAAATTCCTCTCTCATTGTACAAAACACTTGTATGAATGCTACATCCCCTATTTATTCTATACCTATAAATAACTCATAAAAATAAAATAAAAATTATTTTGTATTTCTAAAATTATGTTAGAAATAAATAAAATATAAAATTAGATTATTTATGCAAAAATAACAAGATAAAAATTATTGTACATAATACATATGTATATTATACATGTATATAATACTATATATTGTATATACACTAATTTATTTTTCATAAAAATAATTAAAAGTCTAGAAAAATTTTATGAAAAATGGTAAACATTTTTCATTTTATTCATTTTTAATTTAAATTTATTTATTATTTTTAATGTAATTATCTTTATTTTTCTCATCTATTTTGTCATGTAGTGTATTTTGTCCGTATCCTAGGCGGCCACTGATTAGTCCACCTCAGATTTTTGACCGAGTTCAATTAGTCCCCCCGAACCTCCTTTTTTGCCAGCCTTGTTTTGGCCCAGATTTCTCCCATTTATCCAGAACTGACCCGATCTCCATTTCTCCCAAACTTGCGCTCCGAATCTAGGGCGCGGATCCCTAACCCTCCTCCGATACTCCCTTTCTCAATCCGTGCCTCAGTTCGCGGGCCGCACCTCAGTTCACGGGCCGTGCCTCGTCCATGTCAGATCCTCATGCCTATATAACCTGCACCACCCCCTCCTTTTCCTCTACCTTGTGGCTACACCACCTCTTCCGTTGCACCCATCCAGCTTTCTTAGAGTGACAACAAGCAAGAGGGAGGGCGAGGGAACCTTTTTCAGCGTGCTAGCCTTAGGTCCGACGAGGTTCACACCTCAGCTTCACCGTTTGTAGAAGAGCCTCTAGCTGTATCGGCCATCGAGGCCAAGACCACTCTAGAGTCCAGTCTTCACCCCACGGCGTGTTCCTCCACCTTCAGGTATTCACGATATCCTTCATTCCCATTTGAATCCATCGTTACTCCGCCAAACAGAGTAGCTATGATAAGCCTTTGTTCTCCATAGTTCCGCCGCACTCCGACCCCCGTACACCTCACATCGATCCCCTCTCACTTCTACATCGTGCACCGCAACCATGCTCTCTATTCCAATCACCAGATTGGAGTAGAGCTTTAGGTCTTCTCCTTCACCCACGCGTGACCTGACCCATCCACCCTTCGCCCTCAATTTTTATCACAATGCACTCTAACTCATGCCGGAACTACCCTATGAGCAAGAACCTTCCTCCTGCAGGGTTGGAGCGTGTCGAGATCTCATCTAGAGGTCAAGGAACCCACAAGAGAGCTCCAGGTTAAACGTGAACCCCCAGGTCCCTCTACCCGATCCTGGGCCCTTTTGAGCTACCCAACAGCTGTGGAGAACCCTCGCCGACTTCTTCCACATCTCAACAGCTCATGAGGACGTCAGAACCGTGTAGAATCAACGATTGAAACTCGCCTCCGACGAGTTCTTCCCCATTTTTCTTGACGCCTCCTACACCATCCGACCGAGGCCATCTCCAGTTCTAATCTGAGTTGTTCACCTACGGGAGGCCTCCGACCGTCAGATCCATATGAGGATCTCATCTGCGCCCTCCATCGCCGAAGCGATATCCATCCATTTCAGCCGTCAATCATAAGTGGGACGTCCTCGGCCATTGGATCGCACCTAAAAAGGGGTAATTTATTCTTTGGCCCCACTCTATTTTGTCTTTATTGTTTAGTCCTGTAAATATTTATCGTAGTTCAAACTAGTGTGGTCATTTTGCATGTGGAGCCTTGTCATTTCTGATATTTGCATTTCAGTCCTGTTTGAGTGAGCTCACATGCTGTCTCACGTGCTTGTTTAGTTTATTTGCATTATATGTTATGGACTTAATCTGGTTATGTTTTGAATGAAACTTTTCTAAGATTTGCATATATACCCCTATGCATGGTGTATAACACATGTGCGCTTATTCTCTGGATATTTTGTATTTTTCTCCCCGAGCTTTTTATGTGTGTTAATAAGTGGTCTGTAAACTTTATTATAATTACAACTAGGTCACTGCAAGCTGCGTGTCTTGTTTTTAATCAAATAATTATCAAATTAAGTCTAGGAATTACATAAATATTCCAGTTAGCTCCTGCTAACATGTATTATTTACTTTGATTTTTGGGCTTAGTTTCGTTGGGCATTTTATTTTTAAAAATAAAAAAAACCATAAAATGGTTCTGTCTATTTCATAAAATACAAAAAAATTATAAAAATTGTGCTAAAAATTCCAAAAAGTTAGTGAGTATTTGTTTTTGTTTGCTTTACTTTCAATGTCATTTTTGTTGCAAAAATCATTGTAAAACCCCTAAAAATCTCAAAACCCTTAAAAACTTACTAAAATCATTGAAACTTCTAAAAAATCAGGAAAATACCATTTCAGTTTCTGTTGTTAGAACTTTTTATTCACTTTCTCATAAAATTCATAACCACAACATTAGGACCCTTTAATTATTTTTAAATTGTAATTTTGTCCCGGCTGTACACTGTTTCCCTATTTAGCTCTTGTTTGATTTTTATAAAATTCCATAAAAATAAGAAAAGGCTCAGAAAATCACCAAAAACACCTTAATATTTGAAAAACACAAAAATATTTTTATTCCTGTTTTTTGAATATTTTTAACCTTAAATTAAAATTCAAAAATCTTGCTTGTGTGCTTTAGTTTTCTTGTTTGGTGAATTTTCTTCCTTATTTAAAACTATAAAAAATTTGCAAAATTAAAAATTAATAAAAATATGCATTTCCTTGTCTGATTTCGACTACTTTGAAGGATTTCCCGTGCTCCTTGAGTTCGACCCTGGTCGCTATACTAGGTTAAGGAAATAGCGGAAACCGCTGACATTGTTTTTATGTGTTGATTGCTTGATTTGAGTGGTTCTCTACTTTTCTTGTTGAGCATTAGGCCTTGTGATATGGGTTGCAACGACCCTTTCTTTTTATTCCCTAACCCGTGTCA
This sequence comes from Ottelia alismoides, assembly GCA_037367405.1. Classification (NCBI taxonomy): domain Eukaryota; kingdom Viridiplantae; phylum Streptophyta; class Magnoliopsida; order Alismatales; family Hydrocharitaceae; genus Ottelia; species Ottelia alismoides. The sequence continues at coordinate 193,524 of JAZKJV010006777.1, read as the reverse complement.
CTCGGTAGCTCATCAAGGTCGAACATGGAAGGTTTGGCGAGGTTCGGTGAGACTCGCGGAGGGGTGGCGACGGGGATCTGGGGCGAGGTACGCGGAGGGCGGTGGAGAGATTTACGAGGTGGCGCCCGTAGATGGAATGGAAAAGTGAAGATGCGACGAGATGGGAAGAGATTTGACGAGGATCTGATACAAGATACAGTAGCTGCAGCAGCCCAAATAGCAGGCAGGCGACAAGAAATGTGAGCAGTAGCGTAGCAGTTTGGGAAAGGGGGATGGAGACGAGGAATAAGAACCGTCCGATCGGCCGAGATCGGGCGGTCCTGATCTCGCCATGTGGAAACAAGTGGGAAGGGAGAGGTCTGACACGTGCAGTGCACGTGCATGGCTTTTAATTTAATTTTATAAAAATGAATTTAAAAAGCTTAAAAAATGGGTGCCATGTGGCATCTCCAGGAGCTGTCGCGTGGCACCTCCAAAAAATTCGAAAATAAAAGAAGAAGAAAAATAAAAAAGAAATCACAAACGACCTCAGATCGAAAAAGTTTCTTCACAAAAGTTGCTCGTCTTAACGAGATCTACAACGTTCATGAAGAGACCAAAATTGAAGTATATCATTTTCACAAAGTGATATTTTTGGGGTATCTATGTACATAGAATACCTTGTTTTTTAGGTTTTCTAATTTTTTATCATTTTTAAACCAGATAAAAATCTGAAAAATATGATAAGATCAAAGATAAATATTTACACATTAATATATTTTTTTGATTTTTTATTGATTAAGAAAAAGAAGAAATAAATAAAAAATGAAAGACAATTTTTGTACATACAGTTAGTGAAGACTCAGACTCAGTTAGTTTTTTTGATGTCAAGCTCATTTTGGATTTGGATTTTTGCATTTTAATAAAATTTTCATCAAAGAAAATAAATGAAAAATAAATAAAATAAAATGAGTTAATTCTGTACATAAAATAATTGGTCAAAATTAGGTAAAATACAAAATGGACAAAAGAGGCCCGAAACCCAACTTTTACATATGAGCTCCGATTCACTTGAACTTGGTCTTGTTTTGAAGGTATTTGAATATACATTAGTTCAAAAGTGAGTAGGATCAAATGGACACTGGATGAGGAAGATATCGAGGTTTTAGTCTGAAAATCCTGCAACTATGGTATTGGTTTTTGGTCCACTTATTTCAGTTAGTGATTTTTTTTGTATTTTTCATTTATTCTCGTTAGTAATATGTACATAGTGGAGGTAGTTTAGGGTCATATGGAGTTAGCATGAATTAATTCAAAATCAGCAATTTTGGCTATTTTACAAGTTAATTGGGAAGGTATTTTTGGCTTCTTATTTTTTGCAAAAATGAGTGATAACATGCAATTATTATCAAAACATGCATGAATGCTAATTATGCAATATAAATGAAGAAATGCCAATGAATTTTAGGGATTTGAGCTTAATTCTTAACTTTTAGAGTGATGAATCTGAGATTCATCATCCCCTATACTTAAACCATGCTCGTCCCTGAGCATCAAAAGCAATGCAATGAGGTGAAATGAGACTGGATTCCATACCAAGACCATGAGTAGAAGGTGAAAATGAAACTAGACCTAACCTTTGGATTATTAGTTTGGCAGAACTTCTGTGAGACTTAGAATTTTAAAATCAACAGCCTTTAAGTTCTACACATCATTGCCACAGTTTCAGCTCAGAAGTCATCCTAGATCAATCCTCCTCCCAAAGCATACTCCATGAACATTGAACAATCGACTCATGTGTGTGAAACGTTTTAGCTCTTCTCATCCAGAATGCCGGACTACCAAGCAAACCTCCTCTCCAATAACCCGTCCTCGGGGAGTCAGGTATTTCCTTCTAAGGTTTGTCACACTGTGTTCACTATCGAATAAAGGGAGAAATTAAAAGAAGGAGAAAAGAACTGGAGGGTGGCTAGTGTAGTCACCTCTCCTTGTGAAGTCGGCCAGCTTAACCAAGTCTCCACCAAGATCTGCAGGTTTTTTTGAAGCTTGGACCTTTTTGGTCAAATGTTTATTTGGTAGTGGCTTCTTTGTATTTTGATTTTTGGCGGTTTTGCATGGATCTTGTTGTGCCCTTACAGATATGGAATCTTTTTTAATTTCCGTACTTATTTTGGGGTCTTAGAAAAAATGTGCCCAACCATCTATCTCTTTTCTGAAGCTTTATTTCGACCCGTACTCTAGTCTTTAGATGTCCACGCTACCAGAAAAAAAACTCACACAATCTTCCAACACCCATCTGAGTTGAGCTAAGTGCATAGTGTGAGAGTACAAATTAATTCCCTATTCCAGAGTCGTACCCAGAATTAAGAGAGAAAGTTAGATACTAAGAGTCAAACGTTGCACATTGTCATATGGAACTCGAAGAATTAAGTCATAGACCTGAAGTTTCTAAAATCCTCTTTCTCAGTGAAGTTCCTCTGAAAATTAGGTGTATTAAGGTCAAGTCCAGACTGCTCTCGGTTTCTACTCTTATCTCGGTTCAAAACCCAAGGGCTTTTGACAAATGCAATGAATGTAATGCTGGATGAAGTGCAGGTGTGTGAAATGCAGACGTATTTTTTTGGGATTTTTTATGCAAAAATGAATAAGAAGCCATTTATTTTCAAAATTTTTGGTTGGATACAACCAGAGTTAGTAGCGGAAACTCTCTCTTTTTTTGTTTTTTGTTTGTTTGTTTTTTAAGTTAGTTACCTACCCTGTAAATACATATAGACTTACGCAAAAGTACGAGTTATGGGTAAAATATATACACAGTATATACACACCCCCCCATACTTAGCGAGTGCTGTGTCCTCAGAGCACAAGAAGCGTAGAGAAGACATAGCTCGGGCTAAGCGTAAGAGAGTGAAAAAGAAAAAGATAGATCATCCTGCCCCCTATACTTAGGCTATGAACAATCTAAGTATAGAAGAAGAGTGAAACTGAGGTGGTCAGGATGTGTGAATGAGGAGAGTCTATACAGATGGGCATCGATTCCTCCTATACTTAGGCTCTTGGTCAGCCTAAGTACGGGAGAAAGGTGGAAATGGAGTGATCGTGAGAAGGAGTTTGATGAAGAGAATGATATATACATATGGCATCGGTCCCCCTTACACTTAGGACTTTGCCTAAGTAGAGGACGAAGATGTCCAAGGCGACCGATGGGGGAGGGAGGGAGGGAGGGGGGGGGTAGAATAAAGATGATCTTTACATCTTGTGTCTGATTGCTTTTCTTTATGTAGCATGATCTGATGAGTCTTTAATGTGCACTCTCTACATGAAATAAATGACCTCGACTTGTGGTGTCTGCTCTTTAGATGATTCTATATATAGCTTCAGAAATTGCCCATTCACTGAGAATGATTGTGCACCATCTTTGAGTTCGGTAATATCCACACTTCCATTGGTATGCACATCGATGACAATGTAGGGACCCGCCCATTTTGATTTGAGTTTCCCATGAAAAAACCTCGACCGGGCATTGAACAACCACACTTTATGCTCGGGGACAAAGGTTTTATGCCTAATGTCTCTGTCATGCCATCCCTTGACCTTGTCCTTATAGATCACACTATTGTCATATGCCCGGTTTCGGATTTCAATTAACTCATTAAAATTTAAGTCACGACATAATTTCCCAAGGTGACAACTCCAATTAAGCCTTTTTATCGACCATTCTGATTTGTGAATTAGCTCTGCGGGTAAATGGCATGGCTTGCCATAGATCATCCTAAAAGGTGAAGTACCGAGTGGAGTCTTGTAGGTTGTCCTATAGGCCCACAGAATTTGGTCCAAAAGTTGAGACCAGTTCTCCCTATCTGGACGAACCAACTTCTGAAGAATACTCTTCATATCTCTATTAGAAACCTCTGCCATGCCATTAGATTGTAGGTGATATGGATATGCTATTCTATGCTCCAATTTATATTCCTTAGCCAATGATCTCATTTCTCTATACACAAAGTGGTTACCCCCATCTAAAATCAGAACCTTTGGGACCTCGAACCTCGCAATGATATGATCCTTGATAAACTTACAGACAATTTTGCTATCTGCGATTCGGGTTGGAGTAGCCTTCACCCATCTTAACAAATAATCAACTACCAACAAGATGTACTCAAATCCATGGCTACTTGGAAAAGGACATAAAAACGATTCCCCATGCATCGAAAATATCACATAAAATTACTGGCTGCATGAGCATTTCATCTCTATATCCACCAATCCCTTCCATTCTTTGACAAATCATGCACAACTATACAAAATCATTGGCATCTCTAAATAAGATCTGCTAGTAAAATCCACATTGGAGTGGCTTGTGCGCGGTTCTCTTTCCCGAATGGTATCCTCCAGCCTCAAGTGAATGACAGTGTGTGAGGACACACTGGTATTCCTCCCGAGGAATACATCTCCGCCAGATGCAATCCGATCCTTCATAGAAAAGGGAAGGATTGTCCCAATGGTATTTTTCGAATCCGACTTCAGTCGGTCAATTCTGCTCTTGGTCCAACCTAGGGGAACTTTCTTGGAGACGAGATAGTTCACTATGTCGGAATACCATGGGACTCAGTCAGTAACGTAAACTAACTCATCCAGAAAAGTCTCATTAATTGGTCCAGTATCAGAATTATCGTTTTGCTCAATTTGGGAAAGGTGATCAGCCACAACATTCTTTATTCCAGGTTTATCCTTGATCACCAAATTAAATTCCTGGATTAATAAGATCCATCTTAAAAGACATGCCTTTGCATCCTTTTTTTCCATTATATATCTGATTGTTGTGTGATCAGTAAAAATTATCACCTTGGAGCCCAATATATATAATCTGATTTTTTCTAGGGCCCAAACGGTCGCGAGCATTTCCTTTTCAGTTACCGTATAATTTCATTGTGCAGGATCCAAAACTTTGCTCACTCTAAACTTCTAGAAGTTGATTCCAAGGCCCATTACTGCTAATGGACTTGCATTCTGAAGATTCTGAGTAATCGGTGGTAGATTCAAAGTCAGGTCTTTGCCACTTGGTCTGCTTCATCTCCAAGTCCACCTCTCCGCCTGGAGAGCAGAATTTCATCATTCCTGTACTGTAATCAAATACTACTCTAGCGGTCCACAAGAATGGTCTTTCAAGAATGATTTGAGATTCTCTCCAATGGTTCAGGGTTTCCATATCAAGGACAGTGAAGTCCACTTTGTACTCTGTCCCCTAGATCAAGATGACCATGTTCTTCACTTCTCCCTTAGGCCTTTTAGTGGATTTATCAGCAAATTGGAGTAGAGAGAATGATTTTTTGAGAGGTCCTAACTCCAATTTGTAGTATAAGGCTAAGGGTAGAAGGTTGATTGAAGAACCTTTATCTAGTAGTGAGCGTGCAAACGCAATGCCACCGATACGACTCTCCACATAGTGAGCACCAGGTCCCTTTTTTTTCTTGGTAGATGCTAATTCTTGACACATTTGGTAGTTGCGACTGTCAAGATATGAGTCTCCACAAATTGACTTGGTTTCTTCCTACAAGTTCGGGTAGGAGTGCATTTTATTTTCAAGTATTTTTGGAGCGCTGGATTGGTTGCCACATATTGATCAAATGGTACTTTGACTGTAATGTTTTCTTGGTAAAATCATGCCATTTCTGGGTCTTCTTAAATGACATTCTTTGGTTTGCATTTTCCTCCCATAAGAGAGTGGGGGAAAGGAACAGAAGCAGTCGAGATAGGAGATAAAGAACCCGAATAATAAATAAGAGCATCTTTATTAGAAATGGAGTTCTTATTACAATTATCTTTATTCTTCTACTGATAATAATCAAAATCATGTTGGTGAAAAAAATCATATTTGCACAACTGGAGGTGCAAGGTCCTCTGTAGACTCCATGGATGCTTTACCTTTCTCAAGTGCTGGGATCTTCACTGGTACTGAATCCATGTTTCCTTCTTCTTCACTCTCAGAAGTATCCTCCGGTTGATCTCTCGAGTCTTCTTGATCCATTTCCCTTGCCTGGTCAGGTACGCCCACAGTCCTTCCACTCTTGAATGACATAGCATTGATATTGTCAAACGAAAGGATCTCATGTTCAGATATGTGAAAGTTTGAGTAGTATACCTGGCCATTTTGTTGGGAAGATTGAGATTTGTTCAAGCTATTAGGGTTAGCTTGAACTTGGGCGGGAATGGTTGTAGCAAGGGCTGCCTGTTCATCTCTCCAATGGGACAAGCGATTAACATCAATTCGTAGATCTTGCAGTTTATTTCAAAAATAGTGAATCTCGTCAAGCATCTGTTGTTGGATATCTATAGGTTCTGTCAGAGAATTGGATGGTTGAGATGGTTGCTTTGAGGAATGGCCTTGTGGTGCTTGATATTGCTACCAGTATTGCTGGGACGCTTGCTGGTATTGGTTCTAGTGGTTGTATGGTTGCTGCTGCTATTTCTGATGTTGGGATGGGGTAGTATTCTGAGTGTGCTGTGGGGCGGGTGGAAATGCAGCATTATAGAAAGTGGTGGGATGTTGGTAAGGCTGACAGTCCCATGTATTACCTTGCTAGGCAGGATCTTGAGTGTACCAGATGCCATTCGCCTCGATCACCGGAGGTGGTGTTTCTTCGACGATTTCAGCTGGTGAGGGTGACTGCTAGAAAAGTTGGGCAAAGGATTTGTCCTGATCCCATTGTTGTGGTTTTCCTTATCCTGGCCGCTCCTGGACGTGGTGCACGTGATAAATGGGAACCGCAGAAGTAGCTGCAGCTGGTACCCCAATCTTGGATACCTTCTTGGTCAGCTCCTCCATTTGCTTTGGAAACTGGGAGATCCTATTATAGATGTCGTTCATCCTCTTGTGAATCTGATCTACAACCACTAACTTATCAGCAATTATTCTCATGTTTGGAATCAAATCCTTAGCTAATTCTGCAACAATATGCTTTCCTCCTTTGATTGAAGTATGTTGAGGGAGTCAATATATGCCCTACTTGTAATCTGTGAGCGGCTTGTCTCAGCCATTTGTTACAATACTTTCTAGATGGTTTCAGCACCTCCTGATGTATAGTTGCCTCCACAGGCAGCGCTTACTAATCCCTGTGTCTCATAGTTGAGGCTAGAATAGAGTGACTGGACCAAGATGTTGTCATCCAGATCATGGCATAGACACTTTTGTAGTAGATCTTTAAATCTGTCCCACGCTTCACAGAGTGGTTCATTAGGCATTTGAGAGAAACCGGTGACGCGGGTCCTCATCTGGTTGGTTCTACTCAAAGGGTAGAATTTTTCCAAGAACATGTTCTTGAACCTATCATAGGTAGTCACTGTCACTCCTAAATTTTTCACCTAGTAGTCTGCCTTTCCTTTTAAGGTGAAAGGAAGTGCAGCGAGATGAATGTAATCTTGGATGATCTAGGGATGCCTCAGATTAAAGCATACTAGCTCCAAGTTCCATAAAAATTCATATGGTTCTTCAGCAGCATTACCATGAAATAGTGGCAATTGACTCAAAAAGTGCGGTTTCAGTTCATAGTTTATTTCTGGCTCAAGTGGCTGCAAATAATTTCTCACTCTGTACTGGCCAGGGTTGTATGCTGCTTCCGTTGGAGGTTCTCCCCTAGCATTTAACTGCTCTATTTGTTCTCTCAATAAAAACTGTTGCTGCTCAGATGCAACCAATCTTGCCAAAATTATCTACATCGGATCTTCATTGGGTTCATCTTCATGATCTCTTTTCTTGGGAGGCATCTTCTTTAAATTATTTTCTTCTTCTTCACCTTCAGAATGTGAGAAATCCAAGTCAATAGAATGGAAAGAATCATAATCAGAATTATCGAGGTGAGAGACTTCCTCGATGTGATTATGAGATAAAGAGAGAGCATCGATTTGACCTCCTTCCAGGAAGATGAAGGAATCATAGGAAGAGGACTCATGGGAAAGGTGTCCTCGAACCCAAGGTAGTCTGGAGTAAGAGTGTCTCCGAACCTTTGAGATTGGTAAGTTTGTGGTCGTCAGTGGAGGGTTTGCGGAGTCCGAACAAAATTCACCACAATCTTCCATTCTTGATTTCAAATGATTTGAGAAAGGGTTACGATTCATGATTTAGGCACAAGTTTGTGGTATTCGATGATTATCCTGAATCTACACACAAAATAAATACAATACAAATCCTTGTTTCACGAACTCGCATAGTGTAGGCCACAAGGGTTTGACCAGTTATCTTGTCAGTTTTAATTGGTGACAATTCCAATCTTGCAAACGTTTAAACGAGTGGTTAGGTGCTTGTATTTTCCTGCCGACTGGCCTGAATTCTTACGACTAATTGCATCCACTTTCAGCTAGTATGGGTGTAAGTACGGACCGTAAAACAACTACCTATGTTACCTAAGGACGGAGCCTTACACAATGTCCTTTAAACCCCCCAGTCTGTTAAGGAAATCCGGACCGTTTACCGGCTACCAGTAGATCCATACTGAGAAGTAGTTAATCATTTTTGTAGAATTAGTAGTCAATATGAAAATCCTGACTTGGCTCTATCCTAGTGTGCGTCTCTCTCCTCTATGCAAGATAAATGCATACAAGATCGGGGTTGCTCTCCCACAAAAATTCTTGATTTTATGAGTTGATTTAGTCGGCTTTGTCTAGCAATCCTAATTTTAATTAGGCGATAGCTGAAAAATTAGATGAGCACAAATACACGTCTACCATCTAGTCCCAATTTCCTTTTAATATTATGTACAAAATAGGAGAGAGAAATTCGAGAAAAGTTGATGCATGTGAAACAATGACGTAGGCTCAGATAGAAGACTTACAGTGATTCCTCGCAATCTCCATGTGGGATGCAATACATGAATTGAAAATTAGTCTAGATGAATGCAAGCCAATGAAAAACCACACATAGCAGAGAGTTCTATTAGCCGTGAAGAAATGAGTTAAATTTGACTAACTTGAACGTTCTAATATGCATCTCAATTAATGTGAAGTGTGGTCATAGATTCTACGAGCACAATAAAAAATTATAGAAGCTCTAATAGTTGTATGTGTAGGTCTGACCTACGAGCCACTCAAGTCGGGCCCCACCCTCACCGGAGAGTGAAACATGCCACGACACACCACATAAAAAGTTCAAGGTCTTGTTACATACACGAGAATCCAAACAGGCACCACTATAAATGAGCAATTAAGTACAAAAATTAAAATTGCAGAAAGATAAATCCTAGACTCTACACTCTCTCAGGACTAAACTTGATCTTAATTTTATTTACGATTTTTCGGGCATCGGTGAAGATATGTCGGTTTTTGTGAGAAACCGCTCCACGCACGTCAGGTACCTCGCAAGAAAAATAAGAGAGAGAGAGTGTAAGAAAGTGACCCAAAAAATAATAAAAAATAATAAAACAAGGAAATAAATGCTAGAAATAAAATAAATGCAGGAAAGAAAGGAAAAAATGGGAAATATACAATGAATATTCAGGAGTCAGACTACCTCAATGCAGAAAACCAAACAAAAAAAATTTAGACAAAATGTAAGCCATTTGCCTCCCCGACAACGATGCCATCTGACGAGCTGCGAAAATCCTTCATTAATTTATGAGAATTAAGCCTTAAAATTAAAGATGAATGTGTCATTGTAATTACGTCGGGAATTCGGAATCGATCAAGAAATAATCACAGTTAATTAATCAAATTTTGAGCGACGTGGTTTTATGTTTATTTTACTTGGGCAAGTCCCAAGGTCGAACTCTAGTAGGCAAAGGAACAACCTAGAACTTTGTCTATCAAATTCGTTTATGAATTTCGAGACGGTTTTTTTGTTATTTTTAATGTAATTTTGGGATGCAAATGTAAATGAGGCCAATTTAAGGGACTAAAAAGCAATTTTCAATCAAACGATGTCTGAAAAATATGAAACTTGGCTAAGATGACAATAATTATGAAATGAATGCATTGCAATTTTTTGAATTTTTGGATGCAAGATAAATATTTTATGAATTTATGAATGCAAACGAGGTGAATTTCAATAATCAATTATAATAAATACTATACTATTTATTTTCAAGGGATAAAATTATCTAAGATATATCATTAGGTGACTGATCTCAGAAAAATCCTAAACCTTAAAAATATGAGATTTAATATTTACTAAAAATCAAAGATTAAAATATGCAAAATGATTTTTATAGGGCAAACCATGCATGCAAATGCAACTCTTTTTGGGCACAATGTATGATCCGTGCATTTTCGATAATTTTTCGATCAATGGTTAATTTAATATGAATTTCCAAGCACTAATAGGAAAAATATGAAATTTTCCATGAAAATAATAATTAATAATTAACCACAGACCACAAAATTATCAAGCATATGCCACAATGTAGAGAATTAGTTGAGAAACACAATGCACTTTTTTCAGCTAATAAAATGATGTAGTAAAGAGGTCTAAAATAATGGGGGAACACAGGGGTATCAATGCAAAAATTACAATAATAGAATAAGATAGATCCAGAGATATGGATGTAAGCATAATTACCAATTTGACGGAGGGGGTTTTAGATAAATTTCCTGGAAGGCATGTACGTAGCACGTGCCTCCAAGGGCGGTTGGACTTCTGCGTGATAAAGACAATCTCGGGGGTGTTCTCTACAAATCTTACACCCACCCACATGCGGATCATGTGAGCGGGAGTCTTTTGGCAAAAGGAGGAAAGCTGAGGGGTCTTTAGAAAATTTTCCCCTAGCACACGTGTCTCTCACATGCGCGAGGGTCTCGGGTCTCGAGCGCCCGGTGCTGGCGTGGAGCGTCGACGGTCGACGGGCTGAGACTGGGCTTCTGCGGTGGTTCTGAAGAAGTGTTGCTTGGACTACGAGCTTTTGGAGATGGTGATGAGGACTGACTGGAGGAGCGATGAAGTAGCGTTCGTGCGGCTCGATCTAGATCTGCAGGAGTCGGTGGAGAAGGCCAAGCTGCTGGTGATCCTTGGCGGAGACGATGTAGTTCCAGCTGGAGCGTGTCAAGGAAGGGACCTCCTGGAGTGGAAGTTGGTGGCTGGTTCGAAGCGGAGTTGTGGCAGACCCTGGTGGAGTGTCGATGGTTGAAGGCGGAAGGTATCGGGAGAGGAAGATGGAGTAATCAGAGACATGAGGTATGTGGAAGAGATGGAGTAGTGCGATGGTTTACTAAGAATTCAGAATGAAGGAGATGAGAAGGGTGGAGAAGGCAGAGTACTTGTAGGTACAGATCGACGACAGAAGATAGCCAGAGGAAAGCAAGAGCAGTAAGGTTGCTCTGTAACGGCATCGCGAGGGAGGAGGCGGTGCCGATCTCATCGAGGAAGGATAAAAGTTGGTGCTTTCACCACCGATACCCCTCTCCTTCGTTGTGTAATCGATCGATACTTGAACGACGCAGCGGGTGTTGCTTTTATAGGAGCAAGTGGAGGGTCGAACATGGAAGGTTTGGCGAGGGTCGGTGAGACTCGTGGAGGGGTGGTGACGGGGATCTGGGACGAGGTACGTAGAGGGTGGCGGAGAGATTCGTGGGGTGGTGCCCGTAGATGGAATGGGAAAGTGAAGATGCGACGAGATGGGAGGAGATTCGACGAGGATCTGCGACAACATACGGTGGCTGCGGCGACCCGAATAGCAGGCGGACGACGAGAAATGCGGGCGTCGGTAGAGCAGTGTGGGAAAGAAGGATGGAGATGAGGTACAAGAACCGTCCGATCGGTCGAGATCGAGCGGTCCTGATCTCGCCACATGGCAACATGTGGGAAGGGAAAGGTCCGATACGTGCAGTGCGCTTGCGCAGGAAGCACGTGCACTGCACGTGTGCGGCTTTTAATTTTAGTTTTAATTTTTTTATAAAAACAAATTTAAAAAGCTCAAAAAATGGGTGCCATGTGGCGACTCCAGGAGCGACCACGTGGCACCTCCAGAAATTTCGAAAATAAAAGAAGAAGAAAAATAAAAAACTAATAGAAAATGACCTCGGATCGGAAAAGTTTCTTCACGAAAGTGCTCGTCTTGACGAGATCTAGAACTTCTATGAAGAGACGAAAACCAAAATCAATCATTTGCACATAGTGATATTTTCGGGGTATCCTATGTACATAGAATACCTATTTTTTTGTCATTTTTAAGCCAGATAAAAATCCAGAAAAATATGATAAGATCAAAGATAAATATTTACATATTAATCTATTTTTAGTTTTTTAATTAAGAAAAAGAAGAAATAAAATAAAACACGAAAAAGATAATGTTTGTATAGAGAGTTAGTGAAGACTCAGACTCAGTTAGTTTCTTTGATTTCAAGCTAATTTTGGATTCATATTTTTGCACATTTTAATAAAACTTTTATCAAATAAAATAAATGAAAAAGAAATAAAATGAGTTAATATGTGCATAAGATAATAGGTCAAAATTTGGTAAAATACAAAATGGACAAAAGTGGCCCAAAACCCAACTTTTACATATGAGCTCCGATTCACTTGAAACTTGGTCTTGTTTTGAAGGTATTTGAATATACATTATGTCAAAAGTGAGAAGGATCAAATCAGACACTGGATGAGGAAGATATCGAGGTTTTAGTCTGAAAATCCTGCAACTAGGGTTTGGATTTTTGGTCCACTTAATTCAGTTAGTGATTTTTTGTATTTTTCATTTATTCTTGTTAGTAATATGTACATAGTGGAGGTAGTTTCGGGTCATTTGGAGTTAGCATGAATTAGTTAAAAATCAGAAAAGTTAGTCTATTTTAGAGGTCAATTGGGCAGTGATTTTTAGCTTCTTATTTTGTGCAAAAATGAGTGATAACATGCAATTATTACCAAAACATGCATGAATGCTAATATGCAATATAAATGAAGAAATGCTAATGAATTTTAGGTTTGAGCTTAATTCTTGACTTTTAGTGTGATGAATTTGAGATTCATCACTCCTCGAAAATCATTAAAAAATTGCCTATAAATATCATCCCATCACCTCTTTTGACTTTTTGATCGCTCTTCAGCCTATTCCAGGCCCTCAGATCTTGTTTCTCTCTACGAGCTTGGTGATAACGAGCCATCGGAGTGGGTCAACAACGAGGAGGAGGGCTTCAATAGCGCGTCCACCCATCTCCGACCACCTGCGGCCGCGAGGTTCTGCTCCTAACTTTCTCGACCAATTGAGCTCCCTTTTCTGCTATTTTAGGTATTAACCTTAGTGTATTTTCGATTCCATTCCTTAGTTTTATGTTTTAATTCGCACTGTTAGGTAAAAATCAAATCCCCCAAATTTCTAGAGCTTGAGCTCCAATCCTGTTCCATCGAAATCTCGACCGTAATCCACCCATTTCATTCACCATTCTCGACACCCTCTATCTTCTCTACTTCACCCCACGTATCCCCTCAGATATTACGTAGGTTTGAGTGATCGAAGCTCCTCCCTGTCGCCTCGCCGGAGCTGCACCCATCCACCACTCCACGCAGCTTCTAGCTGTGATTTTTGGGTCAAGGTATCTGCCTCAAGCCACCTATTTGTTTGGTACGGTCCTAAACAACACTTCTACAGTGATCGAAGCACCTGGAAGAAGCTCCAGGTGATCTGGAGCCATGAGGGGTCTCCAAGCCCCATCGAACACACCTGAAGCCACTAGCACCCGCGGAGGCACACCATCAACCTCTGGCTATCATCGGATCTGTAAATCATAGCTGGAGACATCTGGAATCAACAGACGAAGTGTGGGGAGCACAGAGTTCTTTTGTGTTCCTTCTCCTTTGCTCCGCACAGTCGGATCGAGGACATACCCTAGGTCTTTTCTCGACCATTGGATCAGAAGGAAACACTACCCCTCCTGTACCGGTAGATCTTTCACATGGCAGCGCATCAACGAAGTGATCCAGTTACTTAAGGGGTAAATTTCAAAGACCCCTCCTTGCCTTTTTGTAAGTATTAAACAATTTTGTAAATATTTGATGGAGGTTAAAAACTAGTGGACATATTTCACTAAGTCACTTGAATGTTTATAATATTGCAAAATAGTCCCTACTAGTCACGTGCACTAACACGTGTTATGTTGTAAAAATTACACGTAAACCCTCCCATGTTCTTTTAATTGTTGTTTAGTATATAAACTGCGAATACTAGTTGTGAACTTCTAGATTATTTGCACTGTGCCCCTTGTCTTTATTTTTAATTGTAAATATACCCTTTCTAGTTCAGTAATTTTTATGGATGTTCTCTATTTATTAAAAATATCATATGCATGCTTGCATGCAGATTCACGATATATTTTTTGTCTTGCATTTTAGGCAACTTTAATAATTATTAAAAATCAAAAGAGGACGTTTTATTCCCTATTTAACTTATAAAATACCAAAAAATATAAAAAACATTTTGAAAAAGTTCCCCAAAAATATATTTTGTTTATTTTAGTATTATATAACTCCATATGAAAAACCTCTAAAAATAGAAAAGACTAAAAAGTAAAAAGCTCCAAAATCCTTTATAAAAATATAAAAATATTTCCAAAAACTCTAAAAATCTATTTTATAAATTTTTTAATTATATTTATTAATTAAAAATAGTTTTGGAAAATTTTAGTATTATTTCCTCTTTTTAAATTCCAAAATAATTCAACCTATTTATTTAATCTCTATTTTGGGATATTTTTAACTTTAAAATATATAAAAACAACAAAATTATCTAAAAAATCATAAAATAGTAACAAATTATTTAAAACAAAAAAACATTTTATTTTATACATTTTGTTTATCTTTACTTATATTTATAATTATACTATTCTATGTTATATATAGCTATATATATTAATATATAAGTTATAATACTATTCGTACTTATAAATATTATGTAATTATTTTGAAATTAATTAATTATATATATATATATAATTTTAGAAAAATTAAAAATAAAATGAAATAATATAAATAAATAAATAAATATTTTAAAAACCCACATTCTTTGATTAATAGTGTGCATACCTATATACATCTATACATATATTATTTATTCATTATTTATTCATAAATAACATTGAGTACTATACCTTGTTGCTTCCTGTGTTCGACACCCTACTCTACTTGTCACTATACATATTTATTTTTAGGCTTTAAAATACATTTTGATTCACACATGTTTATTCATTAATTGATATCTATTGTGTGGGTTGATTGCTGTTTTGATCACCTGATCTCTGTTAGGGGTCAGCTTAGTGACTTCGCTTCCGCCATATGTAGAGAGTACGAATCTTTCCTCTGATTAAGGTGGTTAAAAAATGGCACCATTGCCGGGGAGCAACAGATTGTAGCACATTGTATATAATTGCACATTATTTTTTCTTTTATTTTTTGCTTATTTTGTTTTGATAATTATTTGACTGTTCTAATCCTTATTTTCTTGTTGATCTTTCTTACAAGGGACTGCTTGGATATGCCTATCTCTTAGGAGGTGGGCGCACCCTAGGCGAGCGGAGGTTCGCTTTCTCTTGTGAGCCAACTAGGAGAGAGCAGGAGAGAAGAGCAAGGAAAAATGGAGAAGAGCATCCCAACTTAGTTTTTATTTTCTATTTTGTAAGGAGAGTGATTTATTTTTGCAAAATAATTTGTAATTAATATACACACTACCACACTTAGCAAAATACATTGACCGGGTGTCTGTTCACCCAGGGGTATCATCGTGGTTTTTCGTATTTTTTGCCTTTCTTTTATTTTGTTTCCCGTATTTTGAGCTTTCCACCTTTGTTTATATTTGTTTTTTGTGAGTGAGCCCTTAGACATTAGGTTGCTTGACTCAGTAGCTAGGTCCAAAGCCCTAATTACATTGCATGTATCTATAGTGATACATGCTTGGACTTAGTCAAAATTAATTGTTGATTATTTGGACTTGAGATCAAGGGCCGAGAGAAGTGCTATACAACGCTTGCAGGATTCGTTGTGGCGGACACCGATGAACTTCCAAGACCGAACTTTTGGATCTCACTTTTGATAATTAGCATTCGGTTATTCCTGATAATAGTAGCTACTATTCAGGACATTTTCTCACTTTTGCATATCGCCATATAGTGTAATTGTTTCAATTCTGTCTTGCATCATCCATGGAGAGAACTGGGAAGCACACTATAGGTAATTCTATCTTTGCATGCATCATTAGTCTCTAATGTGAGATTTCCATCTTAGTGATGACTTGCACGACTTCTCCATCCTCACCTCCCTATGTTTATGTCACTTAGGATTAAAGGAGAAATACAAAAAATCGTTAGGCGGCTTTCTCAGAAAAATACTCAAAAAATTGAAAATCCAAAAAATAAAATAGTGATGAATCTCCATTTCATAACCTTTAGTCTTTCATTTTGGCCTTTAAACCCTAGCTAAATGCATGGATATATCATTAATTTGTCAAAATAAGCATTCATTAATTTGTACAAAATACTGCATAAAATATTGTACATTTATTGTATTTATTACCAATATAAAAGAATAATGCAAAGCAAAGAAAAATAGCGAAGTGTCAAGGACACTAAAGTGACCCTAGCTCCTGAGACTCAGTCATCATGATGACTTAGTCGACAAGGAATAAAGTAAGGGGAGATAGGGCAACTAATTGTACAAAAACCACAGTCAGATCACTCTACAAAATAGGCCAATAATTACTTTTTGGATCCTATTTTATTCTTTATCATTTAAACCTCAAATAGAGAAATTTTGTACATGGAAATTGTAGATAAAAATGTATAGAAAAATACAAAATTTAATTCATACAATAATAATATACAGTGTACACTTTATACAAAGAATAAAATCATAAAACCCAAACTTCACAGACTCATAACTCCCAAATAAAAACTCAAAATATATCAAAATCACCTTTAGTTGTATATAACTTTTAATAAGCTATTTAATGAAGGTGGTTTCATATTTTTTAAAGTTAAGGTGTGAAAGTTAGGTTTTGGACCCCTATTGTACAATATACCCGAATAAAATATTCATTTTATTTATTCTTTATTATTTTTATAATCTTAGATTTTCATAATTTTGTAAATATTATTTATAATATATGTACATATTAAAACTAAAGTAAAACCATAAAGAAATCATTAAAAGAGAATATGCATACTAAGTACATAGATGAATATACAATACATAGACCTATGTAATAAATATACCATTTTATTTAAGGGTAAATATTTTATCAAAAAATATAATAAAAATATATTTATGAACATAAAAAAGTAATAAATATATAAATTATCAAAATAAAATTATAAAATCGAAAATACAAAATAAAATTAAAATATACAAAATATAAATGAAAATACCTATATATATACTTGTAAAAGGCAACCTCTAATAAAACATCTCGAAGAAATAAATAAAAATAATTATAAAATACTACAAAAAATTAATAACACTTTTCATTTCATAATTAAAAAATAGTAAAATCAATTATTATTTATTATCCATTTTCCAAGCCATTTTTTCCTTGGAATTTCCTTGTTGGTCCACGTGGACCAACGAGGCGCCTCCATTCGTTGACCTAGGTCAACTGTACCTCACCCCCTATGAAGCCTGTCAGAACGTCATGAGGGCATCACTTCTACCAAATTTCTACACCTCCATTCTCACCCATTGCCCTCAAGACCTTCACTACCTTATAGCCTCTCTGTCCTAGACTCATGCCTATCTTCGAATATCCATCTAACGCCACCAATCTTCATGCAATCAACCATCTAAAATCCCCCAAAACTCATCTATAAATAGGCTCCCAGATCTTCTTTTGCTTTTTGATCCATCTTCGTCCACTTTCAACCCTTCAGAGTGTGCCCTGGAGCTCGATCTTGGTGACAGCAAGTCTGAGCCACCTTCTGCAGCGAGGAGGAGTGAAGGATTTAGTGATCCAGCCACCTGCGATGGACCTCCGATGCATGGTTCTGCTCCTGAGCTTCTAGCTCAATCGAGCCCTTTTCTCTGCAATCCTAGGTAATCTTGTAGTGTAGACTTCATTCTCCATCATTAATTTTAGGTTTTATCTAGTGTGTAGCATTTAATTAGCCAATCCCCTAATTCCAGGGGCCAAGTCTCCAGGTCAAAATCAGAGTCATGTAACCGTTAACTCGCCCCGATCTTCACACCACCTCACTCCACCTCACCTTCTTTGACGAACCCCTAGTTCATCCAACCCAGATCCATTATGGATCTAGGATTCGGAGTTCCCTCCGCTGCCCAACGTCGGAGTCCCCCTCCATTCCATTTCCCTCTTTATTTCGACCAACTCCTGGGTCTAAGGACGTGTTTGGGACCCTGACGACCAACTCGAGCGGCCCCATGTGCTTTGACACCGTTGAAGCACTGCTAGCCCCTCGTCTTCCTTGGAGTCTGCCGTTTCATGTAGAGGACACCCAGCTTCCTACAGGGCTAGTTAGTAGAGCATCCCACGACCGGAGCACAAAGAAGCAAAGGATCGAAGTTCGCCGACGACGGGTTCTTGGTTGTTCTTCTAGAGGAACCTAGTGCCGTTGGATCAAGAACAAGGGCCCAGGTCTAATCCTGGTCCTTGGTTCTACTCAAAACATCACCCATTTGCAAACGCACGATCAGACACATGGCACCACTTGGATGGATGGATCCGAAGCGATTAGTTGGCAATTTTCACAGACTTCCTTTGTACTTTTTGTAATTTCTAAAATGTCCTATAAATATTATGTGTAGTTTAAAAAGTAGTGGAAAAATCTCATATGACCCTCGAAAAATGTTCAAATATTACAATTTAGTCCTTGTCAGAGTCACGTGCGTATGCACGTTTTATGTTGTAAATTTTGCATGAACACCCTCATGGGTTATTTTAATTATCATTTAATATATAAAGTTTGATTATTAGTGTTAAAGTTTGGATAAAATTGCAGTGTGCCCCTTCGCATTTAATTTTAATTGCAAAATAGCCCTACTAGTTTAATCAATTTTGTGTATGATTAGTGATGAATTCTCATTCATCACTCTTTATTCTTATATTTTAGCTACAAAAACCTTTGCAAATACATGTAGATATATGTAAATACAAATAATTACCAAAGTGCATGCATTGTGTAAAAATCAATAATTAGCATGTTTTTGTGCAAAAATAAAAGAATAAAGAATTAAAAGAAAAAGAGGGAGATATTTAGAATAAATATTGAGCAACCTAATCCCAAGGGAGGGCTCAGCATGGGCCTGACCGCATAAAAGCCAAAGTAGAGAGAGATAAGGGAGCTCATGTGTAAATATACCTGTAAATATAATAAAAATATTTTCCTCTAAAAATAAAATAAAAATGGGTTTGTACATATTTGTGTATAGTTGTAAATACAAAACCAAAATAAAAATTAGAAAATTAAAAAGAAATAAAAATATCTTCTTCACTTACATATTCATCATGTATATAGACCCCCTTTTTCTATTTATTTCACCTTGTAAATAACTAAATTAAATTCCATAAAAATTTGTATATATTCTATATCTCATAGTGTAAATAAATAAAATAAAAACCATAAAAACCAAAATTAAATAAAAATAACAAAATTAAAAATCAAAAGAAACATTGTAAAGATACCATGTACATACTTGTATATAACTAATTATTTTACCCTTGTAAATAATTAATAAAAATAAAATAAAAATACCAAAATATTCTTAATTTTATGCTATAAATAAATAAAATATAAAATTTGGATAAAAATGTAAAAAAATAAATAATTAAAAATCAAAATTAAAAATTCAATATTGTATAAATACCTATACATAGTACTATAATGTATATACCTTATTTTTATTTCAAAAAATTAATTAAAAATCACAAAAAAATAGTTTAAAATAAAAGAAACATTTTTCATGTTTTAAGTTTTTCCCAATTCGGCCATTTATTATTTTATTTTTAATTTCCAATTATTTCTGACATGGCCTCTTCTGATTGGTCCACGGGGGATGTTGACCCCCCGGTCAACTCCCCCCCTTGGACCACTACCCACGGGTCATGCACGCCCGACCCGACTTCGCGGATTTATTGCGTCATGACCCGATCATCAAAACCGCTATTTCTGGGCTCCATTTCTTCCTCTTGCATCCGAGATCCACGCCCAGTCATCAGCCTTGGGATCCGCGCTCCGAGCTTCACGCCCGACTCCCATCTAGCCGAACCCCTAGCCGTATAAAGCATCAGCTCCACCCTCACTTGCAGGCATCTTTGGCTCAGCTCATTCCACCCTAGACCTCCATAGCCACCGCCTGAGTGACAGCTCACGATTGGCTGTGTTGCAGCGAGGAGGGAGCGACCGGACCATTGATCCGGCGACTTTGCACCACCGTGCGCCGCCCAGACATGGTGCTCGAGCCTCGGGAATCGACGGCCCTCGAGGCTAGGACCTAGAGCTTCACCGGCTCATTCCCAGTCGACCTCGTCCATCAGGTAGACCCAGTTCTTCCTCTGTTTCGCTAATTTTGATTCACGCCCAAATCACCCCGTCGCCGACTACCTTCTATTCCGACCACCCTCGCCCACATCTCGATCATCGGAGTCATCCATCACCTTCTTCCTTCCCCCGCGCACCTTCTGCACCCAGCCATCCAACCCAGTTCGCACAGGAACTGGGATTGGAGCTCCGCCACCATTGCTTCGCCGGAGCTCCCCCATATCACCGCACCGTTCTCCTCCACCACCTCTAATCGGGTCGAGGCATTTTGCCCTCAACCCAGGAGTCTGTTGCAATGCTTTGCAGGTCAAGCCAAGCCCATCTGAGGGCTCGAACAGTCAGGAGCAGTAGCTCCAGCTCCACCGTGGTCGCTGGACCACCTCTGACGCCTCCAGCTTCATCGGAGGCTCTCTTCAGACGCGGGAGGCCCAGGCGCATCTTCTCCAATCTTCAATAGCCTCCGTGGAGCTCTCCTGCACGCACACGAGCCCGGCGAAACTCGCCGACGTCGAGTTCTTGGAGTATCCCCCATAGTCGCCCATCTAGCCCTCCAGCTCTAGATCAGATCGCATCCATCCATTAGAGGAGTAGAGTCAGCCGTTCGATCATCAGAGGGTGGACCAGGACCGTCAGATCAGTGAGGTTTAGCCACTGCGCACAGGAGACGTTCGATCATCCACGTGGCTGAGCCTCGACCGTCAGATCCAAGCCGCAACCCTTCGTTGAGGCGCCACCCCCCCGACCGTTGGATATCACACGCGGTGCCCATCTGACCTTCGGCATATAATAAGGGGTAGTTGCTCTTAGGCCCCTTTAGTTTTTGCATTTAATATTTAGTCCTGTAAATACGTTTTGTAGTTCTTTTATTTTTGTAAATATTGCATAGAGGACCCTGCCATTTGTCTGATTTGCATTTTTACCCCTGTAAATTATGGACACGTGCGTCGACACGTGAGTTTTTGGTGAAATTGCATGATCGGCCCTGTGTTTTTTGTGTGTTATTGTCTGCATCTTTTAAGATAGGAATGACAAATATGCCCTTCCAGGCCTGAGTCATGTGTATCGTGCGTGGGCCTCGGGGACTTTTACACTTTGGGCCCCTGGGTTTCCTTGCGTGTTATCAAAAGGCCCCAGAACTTTATTTTAATTGCAGATAGGTCCCTTTGCACTGTCTATTGGTTTTTAATTTTAATAAAATAGCAAAACTACTCCAAATTGAATGAAAATTGGATACATGGCTCCTGCCATGGTGTAGAAATTTCTCTAATTTTTGGAGACATTTTTGACTCTTTTTGGTATTTTTAAAAATTCAAAAACACGCATTTTCTGACTGTCTAGTTCTAAAAATCATAAAAAAATTAAAATAACTTTAAAAATTACAAAAAAATTAGATATTGTTTGTCTTGCTGTGTTTGATTTTCTGACCACTTTTGGTCATTTTTGGACTTATAAAAATTATAACAATTGAGAAACATTGAAAACCTCATAAAAATTCTAGTAAATAATAGAAAAATAAAAAACTAATAAATCCAGTGCCTAATTTTTCCTTGTATTTCATACTTTACAGGAAAATTACCTTCAGGTTTTACTAGGGCCATTTTGTATTTTAATTTGGCCCTTGAAACCTGACTGGACAGTGTCTTGCATTTTCAGTCTTGTTTTATTTTTATAAAATTCTTTAAAAATCAGAAAATTACCAAAAATTAACCAAAAATAGTAAAAAATTATAAAAAACATAAAAAATATTTTTGTTTGATCTTTTTGAGCTTATTTGAGTAGTTAAATAATTGTGTGAAGTGGCTTGTTTCCTTGTTTTTCCTATTTTCTTTATTATTTGAAAATAAAAAAAAAAGATATAAAAATATCAAAAATCCACCAAAAATCATTTTCTTTTATTTGTTTTTATTTCTGACTACTTCGTAGGCTGCGAGGCCATCACGTGCTCCTTGAGTTCGACCCTGGTCGCTATACCTGGTTAATCTAATAGCGAGACCGCTATCTTGAGTTTTATCGTGTTTTGATTTTTATTTGGTGGTCTGATCTTTTTCTCGTTGAGCCACCCGAGCGACTGAGGTTGCAACGACCTTAGCTCTTGATATATCCTACCTCGGTTGCTTTGTCGGGTTTTGAGCTCATCAATTAGCTATTTATTAAGAATATCAACCTTGTCCCAAAAAATATGAAAAAATAGGATTAGGGACTTGGATGCATGGTTGTTCACTCTATAGAATTAAATTTTCATTTTGCGCCCTTTTCCTATTTTCTAAAAATCGAATATTGCATGGATAACCCCTGTTTATCTTAAAAAACCCAAAAAAAAATAAAATCACATCTGAAAATTCCACCAAAAAATAATGTGTACTTGTTATTGTCTAATCCCTTCAGACCAAAAATAAAAAAATAAAATATATAAAAACTAAAAAGCTCTAAAATCCAGTATAAAATGATAACCCCCCAAATGCAAAAAATATTTATTTCTACTCTATTATTTTTTTATATTTTTATTTACATATTAAAATTGATTTGAAGAATTTTAGACTTAATTTGATATTTTTAATCTTAATTTCAATCTCGACCAATTAATAAATCCCTGATTTGGGTTATTTTTTACTTTAAAAATTCTAAAAAATTAGCAAAAATCCTTAAAAATTATAAAAACACCAGAAAAATATTTAAAATCCAAAAATAATTTACTTTATGTATTTTGTTTATTTTTAACTGTATTTATAATTATATTAGCTTATATTGTATATATAGTCTTATATACCCTCAATTACTTTTTTTAAAAGAAAAAGAAATTAAAAATTTAAAAAATATAAAAAGAAAATTAAAATCAGAAAATTAAAATCTATAAAAACAAAATATAAAAAGATATATAATATTAAAAACCCACATTCTTGGAATAATATTATGCATAGTTATATATATACATACATGTATTATATATTCATTATC
This sequence comes from Ottelia alismoides, assembly GCA_037367405.1. Classification (NCBI taxonomy): domain Eukaryota; kingdom Viridiplantae; phylum Streptophyta; class Magnoliopsida; order Alismatales; family Hydrocharitaceae; genus Ottelia; species Ottelia alismoides. The sequence continues at coordinate 170,142 of JAZKJV010006777.1, read as the reverse complement.
TATTTATAAATAATATTAAGTGCTACATCATGTATTCCCTGTATTCGACACCTTACTCTGCTTGTCACTATACACTCATTTATTTGTAGGGTTTATAATAAATTTGATTCACACCTTCTCCTTCATTGATTGATATATTATGTGGGTCGATTGTTGTGATTGAGCCCGAGGTTCTCGTAGGTCACTTTGATGACTATGCTCCCACCTTGTGTGGAGTACACGACCGGCGGGATCCCTCGTTCTTGGCCCTCTTTCAAATGGCGCCGTTGTCAAGGAGCAACAGATTGTAGCACATTTATGTTGTATATATAACTGTTCATTATTTGCCTCTATATTTCTTGCTATTTATTGATAAGTATTTTACTATTCTAAACCCATTTCTTTGTTTATTTTTCTTGCCAGGGACCGCTTGGCGACGATCATCTCTTAGGAGGTAGGCGCACCCGAGGCGAGCAGAGGCGGGCTTTCTCTTTTGAGCTCACCAGGAGAGAGCAGGAGAAAGAACCGAAGAAAAGGAGAAGAGCAGAGTGGACTTAGATTTTATTTTCATTTTTGTGAGTGAGGGTGACATTTTATTTTAAAAGTAGTTTGTAATAATTTGGACACTGCCACACTTAGCAAGGTCTAGTACCCACATATCTATTCACCTAGGGGCCTCGCCGCGGTTTTTCATGTTTTATCGCTTTTATTTTCTTTTGTTTCATGCAATTTAAGCTTTATGCCTTTGTTTATAATTGTTTTCTGTGAGTGAGCCCTTAGACATTAAGTTGCTTGACTCGTTAACTAGGTCCAAAGCCCTAATAATATTGCATGCACCTATAGTGATACGCGCTTGGACTTAGTCAAAATTAATTATTGGTTATTAGACTTAGGATTGAGCGCCGAGAGAAGTGTTATACAACGTTTGCATGATTCGCTATGGCGGACACTGATGCACTTCAGAGACTAGAATTTTGGATCTTATTTCTGAGTAATTAGCATTTGGTTCTTCCCTATAATAGCAGATATTGTTTAGAACGTTTTCTCATTTTTTGCATATTGCCATATAGTGTAATTATTTCAATTCTGCCTTGCATCCCGCATGGAGAGAGCTAGGAAGCACTGTAAGTAATTCTATCTTTGCATGCATCATTAGTCACTAAGGTGAGATTTCCATCTTAGTGACGACTTGCATGGCTTTTCTGTTCTCTCCCCCCTTATTTTTTTATCACCTAGGACATGAAGAAAAAATACAAAAGATTCATTATAAAGCTTGCTCTAAAAATACTCAAAAAATTGAAAACCCAAAAATTTAAAAGGGTATGCTAAATAAACTTGACCTTAATTAAAATTAATAACGAACCATTCATTGTTTGGGGTTCATAAATCCCACATTATTTTCAGGTACATTCCAGACAGAGTGAGTCATGACCTGCTAAGTATAAGAGCCCAGATCTCTATCTGTGGCGCCTTGATTATCGCCTGGGTTGGTGAAGTATTGGCGCTTCTATCATATGTCACCGAATAGGGCCTCATTGAGCACTGTGTTTCCGCCTTGTGTAGAGCATTCGACTTGGTCTAAACTAGTGAGCTTAGGCCATACCTCACAGGTGTATCTGTCTCATCGGTTTGCATTCGAGTAGGTCCTTGCACACTCACGGGTGATTCCATTGTGAGCAAGGTCCGAAGTAGTGGTTTCGCCTATCAGCTTCCCCTCTCTATTTCATTGGCTGAGTAGCTGCCCAGGCAAGAGATCAAGGACCTTTCAACGTGCAAATCACATGTTATAAAGGAGGTGGAAGAAATATGGAGCGCTTGCCTGACAGTATACACACTCCTGTAGGGTTAGCGTACTTAAGGACATGTTATAAGATTGGCTAAAAATAATAAATAAAATTGAAAAGATAAAAATAGCCGAACTCTTACAGCTTCACATGTGTTGAGTGGGTGAACCTATCCTTATTTTGTGTTTGTTTGAATTAGATTAAGGTTCAAAAATCAGTCCTGCACAATGCGTGCCTATTTCACTTTCTTCTATTTGAATCCTCCTTTGACGCACTGTTCATTTGGAGATTTCTATTGTTTTACACTCCCCTTATTCCTTGTTTGACCTCCGTATCATTCTTCCATTCTTGATCTCCTCTTGACCTACGATATGGCGACACATGGATGGCTTAGTCGGGACCCCATCGACACCAACATAGATTCCATACGCTTGTCACCTCCAATAATTTGAGGTGATTCCCGAGAACCTGGTTCAGACTCCATGAACTGATCTCTAGACTCTCTCTCTTCTCCAATAATCCGGGATCACTCTTGTCCTAAAATCTGCCCATTTTGGATGAAATTGATTTCACTCCTTACACATCACCATCCTTAATGAAGTTCTGTGTTGATCTTAACACAGACCGATTTGTTACTTTTGGTGCCTCCATACAAATTGATCAGGGCATTAGCCCATTTGCAGATCAAGAGCCCAATCCGGAGCCATAAATTGTGATAGAATCAGACTCAGGATCAGAAAAAGAGATGGCTCCCAGAGGAAAAGGGAAAGGACCACATCAACTACTGATGAATCTCCATTTCATCACCTTTATTCTATCATTTTGGCCTCAAAAACCCCAACAAATGCATGTAAATAGCATCAAATTGTACATAATAGCATTCATGATTCATTGTATTAATTATACATTAAATACTGTGTTTAATGCCAAATTTATAGAATAAAGAGAAGAAAAGAAAAAGGAATAAAATATTGAAGATATTTTATGACCCAAACCCCGAGACCAAGGCCAGCATGGAATTGGTCGACAAGGAATAAAGTAGGGGGAGATAATGGCCAGTATACAATAAATACCTCATTTATTTATTCATTTATTTATGTATTTTTGACACCTATTTTGTACATAATTAATTATTCCTCAAATAAACAGACTTTGTTCATGAAAGTTGTAGATCATAATGTAAATAAAATTACAAAATTGAGTTTGTGTAAAAATAATACTCAGTGTACATTTTATACACAAAATAAAAAGCAAAAATCTCAACTTCACAGACCCATATCTTGCAAATAAAAACTCCAAATCAACAAACTCACCTTTAATTGTATATAGCTTTCCAAGAACTATTTAATAAAAGTGGTTTCATAATTTTTGGAGTCCATATGCAAAAATTAGGGTTTTGGCCCTCATTGTGCAGCCTGCCTGATTAAAATATTCCATTATTCATTATTCATTATTGTAGCAAATTTATATTTTTAGAATTTCACAAATAATCTATATAATAAATGTACACACTAAAATTAGATTAAAACTAAAAAGGATTAATAAAATAAAATAAGCTAATGCAAGTTAGTAGGCAAAATACCTAGGACCAAGAATGTATATAAATCAAGAAGGAAAACACTCTTTAATTTTTCTCTTCTTTTATATTTTTATAATAATGTAAATAATACATATAACTTAGTAAAAATACAAATCCAAAATAAAAACAAACAAAATTCATTAAATAAATAAAATGTATATAATATATAGGTAAAATACCTATAAGTATACTTACATATGCATGTACCTATTTATTTAAAAATGTAAATAAACTCCTAAAAATTAAATAAAAATACCTTTATACTCACAAAAATAAATTATAAATTTATAAAATAAGCCAATAAAATAATAAAAGAAAATAAACAAATTAAAAATAAAACACACAAAAATACATGTAAATACATACATATACACATTATTAAATTAAAGCCATAATAAAACACTTCGAAAAATTCAATAAAAATCATAAATAAATACTAGATGAAATAATACACATTTTTTATGTTTTAAGAAAATTCTAATAAAATCGTTTACTATGGTAAATAAATCAATTTAAGCCCAAATTTCCTGCTTTGGCGTTTAGCGGCCGACGTGGACCAATGGGGCGCCAGCCCTCGTTGACCGCCTGGTCAACTGTCCCATCCAAGCTCTGGCGCGTCTGAACCGTCTTTTCCCCGATTTTCATCCCTTTTTTACGGCCATCTCGTACATCGATCGAGCTTGCTTCCTTCACAAGAATTGGTCTCTGATCATCCATGATGCCCGCCAAACTCTTAGATCAATCAGATACTCATTGGATTAAGAAATAATCGCCGGTCAATAAGGCCCCCTGCCAATGTTTATAAATAAGTAGCTCCGCCTCCTTCCTCGAATTTGGCCAATTTCATTCCAACCAAAAGCCTTGATCTTGCTCCTGGACCATTCCTCGTGACAGGGGGAGTGCTCCAGTGCCTCGGATCGGCCGGAGGAAGGAGAATTTTGACGCGGCGGAGCTCCGGCGTCCGCCCTGCTCCCTGGTGGCCCCCAGGTATAAGAGCTGTCCTTTTCATGCTTTTTATTTAGGTTCTAACGTTAGTTTTTAATTCCCGTTGTTAGATTAGTCTTTAGTTAATCCCTGTAGCTTAAAATCCCAAATTCGAAGTTCGCCGGAGCTCCGCTCCGGTGACTTCTTCACTGTGAAATCAACGGTCTCCGACCACCACGTACACCCCATTTCAATCCCCATCGCATTCTCCATCTATCCATTGCCTTTGACCAACCGAGGACCTCTGGTCTTCGCGAATCAGGGCTTCACCTCCGCCGTTCGTCGGAGCCCCTCCGCCCCACTCCATTTTGCTGCGAAGCTTCAAAACCCCGGGTCGAGGAGGTAGCCCTCTCGCCCCCGGTTCTTCCTCTACAGGTCAAACGAAGAAAAGAGCCCATCTTGACTCGAATCGAACCAGGAAGCGATTCTTGGAGGTCCCCTACTTCTCCGACCTCGTCCGAGCGACTCGGACCTCCAGGAGCCATGATGGGACCTTCAGGAGATGCAGAAGGTCGCCAGCTACGAGCAGAGCACGTCAGAGGCGAGGGAGATGCCCAGAGGAGCCGATGTTGCACGATCGAAGCTCGCCGGAGGTGAGCTTCTTCCCTGTTCCTCCAAGCACCTCCAGCACCGTCAGATCGAAGGGGTCGGCCCAGATCGAACCAGAGCCATCAGATGAAGCGCCGCATCGACCGTCCGATAAGCGAGGCTGATCTAATCTCCGCCGTCATCTGCGAATCGTCATCGGCCGACAGGAGCACGACGCGTGGCAAGTGGGAGCGGTCCAACCGTCGGATCGCACGCTTATTAGGGGTAAATTTTACACCTAACCCCCCGCTTTTTGTATTTATAATTTAATACCCAAAATAAAAGGTTAAGATGTAAATAAGTTGTATAAATTGCATAAGGACCCTTAATGTTTTTATATTTGCGTTTTAGTCCCTCCGCACCTCACGTGCAGCACCCACGTGAGGCGCGTGATATTTGTATTTAAACCTCGTCGGGTTTTTGTAATTGTAAAATGGCCCTGAAAATAAAAGTACACGTTCATTTTTATTGTGATTTTTGCATGTATGCCCCTGTCAATTATTTTATTTGCAAAAATACCCCTGTCAGGCCATGTATTTTTTGTATGCTTTGTCCATTTATTTTGTGCTTCATATTTCCTTGAAAAATTTTGTAAAAATGGATATAAGCTCCTGTTAGTGTACCCGTGCACGTAATATTTTTAGTTTTTAATTTTGTTGCATTTTTGCATTTATTAAAAATAAAAAACATGCATTTTATTTACTATCTAGCTTGTAAAATACCAAAAAAATATTAAAACACCTCGAAAAATCCCAAAAAATAGCTATGGTGTATTTTGACCTATTTCAGTGTCAGTCCAAAAATCCCTAAAAATCTCAAAAGGAAAACCATAAAAATGCAAAAATACCCAAAAACTTCAAAAAATATATAAAATCAAAGAAAAATCAGAAAAATATGAACTCAGTCCCTATTTCTGCTATATTTTATTATCTTTATTACAAAAATAGTGTGGAAAAATTTTGAGGCCGTTGGCTATTTTTAATTCCAATTTTTCTTACAGCCAGACCCTATTCCACTGTTTGATCTTATTTTGCTATTTAAAATACTAAAAATGCTTTGAAAAATGCTCAAAAATCACAAAAATAGTAAAAAATCATGAAAATCCCAAAAAGACTTCATTCCTGAATTTTTGACTATTTTTGACTATTTTTATAAATATTATAGTACCCCTTTATATATAAATATGTACTCCCTAAAAAAAGAGAAAAACATATATATATATGTCTCACTACTTATATGTATTTATATATATATTTATTAATCCCAAAATATATATAAAAATAATAATAATATTATTATTATACTTATATATGCATATATATATTGTATGTATTATAAGCTATATACTCACCCTCTATGGGTATACATATATTTATATATTTATATATAGATATATATTACCTAATTATACTATTAAAAAAATAATAAAAATAAAATAAAATAATAAAAAAATATAAAATTCAAAAACCCACAAAAATAGCTTTCACACTTGGATGACTCTGTGATAGATACATGTAGGCTATTGCATTTTGTATTGCTCTCTGTGGTTCGACCTCTACATGCTTGTTCCCTATACATTTTATGGTAGAGTAATAAAGATTAATTCACATTTCTTTTTGAGCTTAATTGTTTTATTCTTTTACTGTGGGTTAATTGCTGATTAACCAATGTTTTGTGAGTGGTCGCCTCAGCGACACTTTAGACCTATTCTTTATGTTGACCCTTGCAGAATTGTTGGTTATCAGATGGCGCCGTTGCCGGGAAGGTGGATGTCATTTCAAATCTTCAGCCACCTCAGACCGTGAAGAATGTGAGGTCATTTCTGGGGCATGTGGGGTTCTATAGGCGATTCATCAAGGATTTCAGCCGCATTGCCCGACCTCTAACAGAACTTTTGTGCAAGGAGACTGAGTTCATTGTTGATCAGCCGGTTCTCCTTGTGTTCAATCAGTTGAAGGAGCTTATCACTCAGGCTCCAATCTTACAGCCGCCCGACTGGACTCTTCCTTTTGAAATAATGACCGATGCGTCAGACTTTGCAGTCGGAGCTGTCCTTGGGCAGAGAAAAGACAGAGAGCCCTATGCCATTCACTATGCCAGCAGAACATTAGATGAAGCACAGAGAAATTATACTGTGACAGAAAAAGAATTGCTGGCTGTGGTTTTCGCCTTAGAGAAGTTCAGATCCTATTTGTTGGGATCAAAAGTCACCATCTTTACAGACCACTCTACTATCCGGTACCTTCAGCAGAAGAAGGATGCCAAGCAAAGACTGATTCGTTGGATCCTTCTCCTCCAGGAATTCGATTTGGAAATAAAGGACAAGCCTGGAGTTCAGAATGTGGTAGCAGATCATCTCTCCAGAATAGAGCAGCATGAACCTCCTCTGAGCAATGCACCTATCACAGAAACCTTCCCTGACGAAGCCATCCTAGCAGTGGATTCTCTTCCTTGGTATGCTGATATAGTCAATTACCTCACCTCAGGGGTAATACCTTCGGATTGGACGAAGAACCAAAAGAACAAATTCATGTCGACCATCCGCTTCTACCAATGGGAAGATCCTCTTTTATTCAGAGAAGGAGCATATTGCATTTGGCGCAGGTGCATCCCTCAGACAGAGCAATCAAGTGTCCTCGAGCATTGTCACTCGCTCGAATCTGGTGGACATCACTCTGGAGATCGTACGGCAGCAAAAGTTCTTCAGTGTGGCTTCTGGTGGCCCACTTTATTCAAGGATGCAGCGGAATTTGTCAAACGATGTATTGACTGTCAGAGACTGAAAGGTACACTTACTGCCAAAGATTCAATGCCCCTGAAAATCATTCAGATAGCAGATGTTTTCGACGCATGGGGCATTGACTTCATGGGACCTTTCCCTAACAGTCAAGGTTTTGAGCACATCCTTCTTGCTCTCGACTACGTGAGTCGTTGGGTTGAAGCTATCCCCGCTCGAGCTGCCGACAACCGAACAGTATGCCAGTTTCTGAAGAAGAACATCATTTCGCGGTTCGGGATACTGAAAATCCTCATCTCAGACGGAGGTAGCCACTTCATTAACAAAGAGGTCAAGAAGTTAACGAAGGAGTATGGCATCGACCATCGTGTCGCATCTCCTTATCATCCTCAGACCAATGGCATGGCGGAGTTATCAAACAGAGAAATCAAGACTATCCTGCAGAAACTTGTTAGGCCAAACAGAAAGGACTGGTCTCAACTCTTGGACTCGGTCCTATGGGCTTACCGAACAGCCTACAAGTCTCCCTTGGGCATGTCGCCCTATCGTCTTGTATATGGAAAGCCGTGCCATCTGCCCGTGGAATTAATTCACAAGTCTTTATGGGCAATCAACAGTTGTAATTTGGACTCACGAAGAAGTGGTCAGAAGAGAAAAGATGATCTGAACAGGCTCATGGAATTCTGAGACTATGCATACGATAACACCTTGATGTACAAGGAGAAGGTGAAACGCTGGCATGACCGGCACATCAGACGAAAGACCTTTGACGTTGGACAGAAAGTGTGGTTATTTGATGCAAAGTTGCGGATATTTCCAGGCAAATTAAAGAGTAAGTGGACAGGGCCATTTCGAGTTTGTGAAGTGCGTGACAATGGAAGCAGTGCCATATCAGAATTGTCCCCTGACGCACAACCCTTCGTCGTCAACGGCCAACTCCTGAAGCCTTCCTTGGAACCAGATGCATTCTTGGCCATTGTTGACTCAATCCAGCTCGTACAACATGATGACACTTCCACAACCGCTGCAGCATCACAAGATTCAGACGATGTACTCCAAGAACTATTTATCCGATTTTCTTCTTTCCTTTTCTTCTTTTCTTCTTTTCCTTTTCCAATTTCTTTTCGTATCAAAAAGGTGCCGCCCTTGTAGACAGTTTTCTATACTTAGGACGTACTTTGTCCTAAGTATAGGGGGGGTGTGCACCTAGAGTTTTTCATTTCGGTCCGATCCTCTCCATTGTCTCCTCTTCTTGTCTATACTTAGGAGTATCTTACCCCAAGTATAGGGGGAGACAATCTGAGTACGATCTGTGTATTCCCACCCTTGACCCTCCCTGCTTTTTGTACAGTCTGCTATACTTAGGATTACTTGATCCTAAGTACAGGGGGGACGGTCAACTTCTCAGTCATTCATTTCATTCATATATATATTCTTTAGACTTGCCTATACTCAGTACGAGTTATGTCTCTGCTTTTCTCTTCGATCTATGAGGACATAGCTCAAGCTAAGTATAGGGGGGTCGTATATACCATGTATATACTATAAGCCATAACTCATACTGAAAAATAAAATATATAATCCCAATATAATTTAAAATGTAAAGTAGCTCAAAAATAATAAAAGATGATTGTGAGCTCCTCAGGCTCTTTGTACTTATACTGATTATTAAGTCAGGAAAAAGGTTTTGTGAAAGAAAGTTTCTTTGAAAAACCTTGTGAAAATTGGTTGAAAATAGTGTGTACAAGTATTCAACTTTTGAAAAATCAGTTTTGTGTGTAAAATTTATTTCCTTTGCGTGAAATCAAAATGTGTGAAAATCAGTGTGCAAATGATTGTAAAAATTCGATTGTCAAAATTGTTTTGAAAAACCTATCTATAATGTGTAAAACCTTTGTAAAATCATTTTCAAATACATGTACATGTTTGCAAAATTATTTTGGACTAAAGCTTTCAAAACTCTTGTGAAAAATGATTCTTGAAGAAGTCTGAGGAGTCTACACAAAAAATCTCTTATTTGTAAATAAGGAATAATCACAAATAAAACTGATAAAAACAATATTATATAACAAATACAGTTTTTCTTCTTTTGTATATACTGATTAATAAATCAGGGTAGATACGTATACCGTATGATTTGAAAAATAGTGTGACCATTTTTGAAAAATTTGATGTGAAAAGATTTCAACTTGTGTAAAATTGTTTGGATTGAAAAACTTTTCTTTGTGTGAAAGAAAGGATTTGAAAATTTTATGAGCAAATGTTTTGAAAAATGCTTGTCAAAACTATTGTGAAAATTGTATATATAGTGTGACAAATCTTTGCAAAAATAGTTTTCAAATGAGTGTTAATGATTGCAAAAATTATCGTGTACTATAGTCTGCAAAATTATTTTCAAAACTAGAGCTGAAGCATAAAGAGCATTGATACAGAGACTTGTAAATAAGAAATAAAATGCATAAAATTCTTTCGGTACGCCAATAAAACCTGTAAAGTCTTTGAAAATCCATACAGTTTGTAAATAAAGCGGTACGCCCATGTAAATAATTGTATGTACCTTTTTGTATGTATAAAGTTTTTATTTGCAAAAATTTCTTTGTGTAAAAATATTCTTTGATTCTTTTAAATTCTTTGTGAAAAAATTGCATTATTCATTGTGCATAGCATAAGCATACCATTCTTTTTTTTTGAGTGGGCTTGATGATTGAATCAATCTAATAAAGTCTCAAATTGGAGCTCGGTTAGACCTTATCGCACCTAACTGCACTAGAACCTTATGGGAACTAGGTTTAAGGTACTTCAGGTCTATTCAGACTTAATTCTTTGAGAAATCAGGGCTGGGTTCAAGTCACCTCAGTGGACTAACTAGAACTTTTCGAGACACACGTACGACTCTTGCCGACCGTGACCTAACTTGGACACTTGCACCTTTCACCTGGCTCAACTCAGTTGGAGTGGTGAGGGGGTTGGATTTGCCAGTCTGAGACGCACACGGGTGGAAACATTCGTCCTCGTCTAGGGAGGGAAGTTCACCCCAACCTGGTCCAATAGCCATGAGGTCTAAAGACAGGAGATTGTGGGTTGCGATAAAGCTTCAAAAGAGGGATAGTCTACTGGCTCAAGAGGAAAAACTCCTTATGTAAATGCTGCTGTGAATAGTATGTTGAAAAAAAAATGGTCAGGCCTGTACAAAAATAAAATGCCTGCAAAGTATGTACAAAGTCAATAAGCAAGCTTGAGTTCCAAAGACAAATATGTGAGCCTGCAGCTGGATGACTTAACTACACTGGTCTTGCATCCCAGGATAGGTAGCTACACTGGCTACCGTCCATTCTTCTCTTCACGCCATCCTCTTGAGCTGGTTGCCACTTGAACTTAGAAGGGAATACCCTGCTCCTCGAGGAAAGAGCTGCTGGACTGGGGAATCATTGGGTTGTCATTCTGGAGAAGTCAGTTCCTTTGTCATTTCAGTTGGGGAGAGCCACCATCACTTACACTGTATAAGTCAGCTTCATAGTTATAAGGGTTTGCATATGATGTAGACTGGTTCTGATCAGGCTATTGAGGTGGGTTGAACCGAGTTCTGTGACTATCGAAGGCTGTTGTATTTTAGAGCTGGTTCCCGACTAGGTTCCACACACATCTACACCCAAGGTCTGACAGGAGCACCAAATTCAGATTCTGTAAAGACATGCATTGCACTGAAAGCACCCCTATTCACTCTACCCTTCTTTAATTCTCCTTTTTCTTTTCTTTATTCTTTTTGTACTTATTGCATAAGTGTTTGCTAAAGACTAGCAAAGGCAAGTATAGGGTGGTGATGAATCTCCATTTCATCACCTTTATTCTATCATTTTGGCCTCAAAAACCCCAGCAAATGCATGTAAATAGCATCAAATTGTACATAATAGCATTCATGATTCATTGTATTAATTATACATTAAATACTGTGTTTAATGCCAAAATTATAGAATAAAGAGAAGAAAAGAAAAAGGAATAAAATATTGAAGATATTTTATGACCCAAACCCCGAGACCAAGGCCAGCATGGAATTGGTCGACAAGGAATAAAGTAGGGGGAGATAAGGGCCAGTATACAATAAATACCTCATTTATTTATTCATTTATTTATGTATTTTTGACACCTATTTTGTACATAATTAATTATTCCTCAAATAAACAAACTTTGTTCATGAAATTTGTAGATCATAATGTAAATAAAATTACAAAATTGAGTTTGGGTAAAAATAATACTCAGTGTACATTTTATACACAAAATAAAAAGCAAAAATCTCAACTTCACAGACCCATATCTTGCAAATAAAAACTCCAAATCAACCAAACTCACCTTTAATTGTATATAGCTTTCCAAGAACTATTTAATAAAAATGGTTTCATAACTTTTGGAGTCCATATGCAAAAATTAGGTTTTTGGCCCTCATTGTGCAGCCTGCCTGATTAAAATATTCCATTTATTCATTATTCAATATTGTAGCAAATTTATATTTTTAGAATTTTATAAATAATATATATAATACATATACGCACTAAAATTAGATTAAAACTAAAAAGGATTAACAAAATAAAATAAGCTAATGCAAGTTAGTAGGCAAAATACCTAGGACCAAGAATGTATATAAATCAAGAAGGAAAACACTCTTTAATTTTTCTCTTCTTTTATATTTTTATAATAATGTAAATAATACATATAACTTAGTAAAAATACAAATCCAAAATAAAAACAAACAAAATTCATTAAATAAATAAAATGTATATAATATATAGGTAAAATACCTCTAAGTATACTTACATATGCATGTACCTATTTATTTAAAAATGTAAATAAACTCCTAAAAATTAAATAAAAATACCTTTATACTCACAAAAATAAATTATAAATTTATAAAATAAGCCAATAAAATAATAAAAGAAAATAAACAAATTAAAAATAAAACACACAAAAATACATGTAAATACATACATATACACATTATTAAATTAAAGCCATAATAAAACACTTCGAAAAATTCAATAAAAATCATAAATAAATACTAGATGAAATAATACACATTTTTTATGTTTTAAGAAAATTCTAATAAAATCGTTTACTATGGTAAATAAATCAATTTAAGCCCAAATTTCCTGCTTTGGCGTTTAGCGGCCGACGTGGACCAATGGGGCGCCAGCCCTCGTTGACCGCCTGGTCAACTGTCCCATCCAAGCTCTGGCGCATCTGAACCGTCTTTTCCGCGATTTTCATCCCTTTTTTACGGCCATCTCGTCCATCGATCGAGCTTACTTCCTTCACAAGAATTGATCTCTGATCATCCATGATGCCGCCAAACTCTTAGATTAATCAGATACTCATTGGATTAAGAAATAATCATCGGTCAATAAGGCCCACTGCCAATGTTTATAAATAAGTAGCTCCGCCTCCTTCCTCGAATTTGGCCAATTTCATTCCAACCAAAAGCCTTGATCTTGCTCCTGGACCGTTCCTCATGACAGGGGGAGTGCTCCAGTGCCTCGCATCGGCCGGAGGAAGGAGAATTTTGACGCGGCGGAGCTCCGGCGTCCGCCCTGCTCCCTGGTGGCCCCCAGGTATAAGAGCTATCCTTTTCATGTTTTTTAGTTAGGTTCTAATGTTAGTTTTTAATTCTCGTTGTTAGATTAGTCTTTAGTTAATCCCTGTAGCTTAAAATCCCAAATTCGTATATACCATGTATATACTATAAGCCATAAATCATACTGAAAAAGAAAATATATAATCCCAATATAAATTAAAATGTAAAAAGTAGCTCAAAAATAATAAAAGATGATTGTGAGCTCCTCAGGCTCTTTGTACTTATACTGATTATTAAGTCAGGAAAAAGGTTTTGTGAAAGAAAGTTTCTTTGAAAAACCTTGTGAAAATTGTTTGAAAATAGTGTGTACAAGTATTCAACTTTTGAAAAATCAGTTTTGTGTGTAAAATTTATTTCCTTTGCGTGAAATCAAAATGTGTGAAAATCAGTGTGCAAATGATTGTAAAAATTCGATTGTCAAAATTGTTTTGAAAAACCTATCTATAATGTGTAAAACCTTTGTAAAATCATTTTCAAATACGTGTACATGTTTGCAAAATTATTTTGGACTAAAGCTTTCAAAACTCTTGTGAAAAATGATTCTTGAAGAAGTCTGAGGAGTCTACACAAATAAATCTCTTATTTGTAAATAAGGAATAATCACAAATAAAACTGATAAAAACAATATTATATAACAAATACAATTTTTTCTTCTTTTGAATATACTTATTAATAAATCAGGGTAGATACGTATACCGTATGATTTGAAAAATAGTGTGACCAGTTTTGAAAAATTTGATGTGAAAAGATTTCAACTTGTGTAAAATTGTTTGGATTGAAAAACTTTTCTTTGTGTGAAAGAAAGGATTTGAAAAACCTATGTGCAAATGTTTTGAAAAATGCTTGTCAAAACTATTGTGAAAATTGTATATATAGTGTGACAAATCTTTGCAAAAATAGTTTTCAATTGAGTGTTAATGATTGCAAAAATTATCGTGTACTATAGTTTGTAAAATTATTTTCAAAACTAGAGCTGAAGCATAAAGAGCATTGATACAGAGACTTGTAAATAAGAAATAAAATTTAGAAGGGAATCCCAGGATAGGTAGCTACACTGGCTACCGTCCATTCTTCTCTTCACCCCTCCTCTTGAGCTGGTTGCCACTTGAACTTAGAAGGGAATACCCTGCTCCTCGAGGAAAGAGCTGTTGGACTGGGGAATCATTGGGTTGTCATTCTGGAGAAGTCAGTTCCTTTGTCATTTCAGTTGGGGAGAGCCACCATCACTTACACTGTACAAGTCAGCTTCATAGTTATAAGGGTTTGCGTATGATGTAGACTGGTTCTGACTAGGCTATTGAGGTGGGTTGAACCGAGTTCTATGACTATCGAAGGATGTTGTGTTTTAGAGCTGGTTCCCGACTAGGTTCCACACACATCTACACCCAAGGTCTGACAGGAGCTCCAAATTCAGATTCTGTAAAGACATGCATTGCACTGAAAGCACCCCTATTCACTCTACCCTTCTTTAATTCTCCTTTTTCTTTTCTTTATTCTTTTTGTACTTATTGCATAAGTGTTTGCTAGGGACTAGCAAAGGCAAGTATAGGGGGGTGATGAATCTCCATTTCATCACCTTTATTCTATCATTTTGGCCTCAAAAACCCCAGCAAATGCATGTAAATAGCATCAAATTGTACATAATAGCATTCATGATTCATTGTATTAATTATACATTAAATACTGTGTTTAATGACAAAATTATAGAATAAAGAGAATAAAAGAAAAAGGAATAAAATATTGAAGATATTTTATGACCCAAACCCCGAGACCAAGGCCAGCATGGAATTGGTCGACAAGGAATAAAGTAGGGGGAGATAAGGGCCAGTATACAATAAATACCTCATTTATTTATTCATTTATTTATGTATTTTTGACACCTATTTTGTACATAATTAATTATTCCTCAAATAAACAAACTTTGTTCATGAAAGTTGTAGATCATAACGTAAATAAAATTACTAAATTGAGTTTGTGTAAAAATAATACTCAGTGTACATTTTATACACAAAATAAAAAGCAAAAATCTCAACTTCACAGACCCATATCTTGCAAATAAAAACTCCAAATCAACCAAACTCACCTTTAATTGTATATAGCTTTCAAGAACTATTTATAAAAGTGGTTTCATAATTTTTGGAGTCCATATGCAAAAATTAGGTTTTTGGCCCTCATTGTGCAGCCTGCCTGATTAAAATATTCCATTTATTCATTATTCATTATTGTAGCAAATTTATATTTTTAGAATTTTACAAATAATGTATATAATACATGTACACACTAAAATTAGATTAAAACTAAAAAGGATTAACAAAATAAAATAAGCTAATGCAAGTTAGTAGGCAAAATACCTAGGACCAAGAATGTATATAAATCAAGAAGGAAAGCACTCTTTAATTTTTCTCTTCTTTTATATTTTTATAATAATGTAAATAATACATATAACTTAGTAAAAATACAAATCCAAAATAAAAACAAACAAAATTCATTAAATAAATAAAATGTATATAATATATAGGTAAAATACCTATAAGTATACTTACATATGCATGTACCTATTTATTTAAAAATGTAAATAAACTCCTAAAAATTAAATAAAAATACCTTTAGACTCACAAAAATAAATTATAAATTTATAAAATAAGCCAATAAAATAATAAAAGAAAATAAACAAATTAAAAATAAAACACACAAAAATACATGTAAATACATACATATACACATTATTAAATTAAAGCCATAATAAAAAAATTTCGAAAAATTCAATAAAAATCATAAATAAATACTAGATAAAATAATACACATTTTTTATGTTTTAAGAAAATTCTAATAAAATCGTTTACTATGGTAAATAAATCAATTTAAACCCAAATTTCCTGTTTTCGCGTTTAGCGGCCGACGTGGACCAATGGGGCACCAGCCCTCGTTGACCGCCTGGTCAACTGTCCCATCCAAGCTCTGGCGCATCTGAACCGTCTTTTCCCCCATTTTCATCCCTTTTTTACGGCCATCTCGTCCATCGATCGAGCTCGCTTCCTTCACAAGAATTGATCTCTGATCGTCCATGATGCCCGCCAAACTCTTAGATCAATCAGATACTCACTGGATTAAGAAATAATCGCCGATCATTAAGGCCCCCTGCCAATGTTTATAAATAAGTAGCTCTGCCTCCTTCCTCGAATTTGGCCAATTTCATTCCAACCAAAAGCCTTGATCTTGCTCCTGGACCGTTCCTCGTGACAGGGGGAGTGCTCTAGTGCCTCGGATCGGCCGGAGAAAGGAGAATTTTGACGTGGCGGAGCTCCGGCGTCCGCCCTGCTCCCTGGTGGCCCCCAGGTATAAGAGCTGTCCTTTTCATGCTTTTTAGTTAGGTTCTAATGTTAATTTTTAATTCCCGTTGTTAGATTAGTCTTTAGTTAATCCATGTAGCTCAAAATCCCAAATTCGAAGTTCGCCGGAGCTCCGCTCCGGCGACTTCTTCACTGTGAAATCAACGGTCTCCGACCGCCACGTACACCCCATTTCAATCCCCATCGCATTCTCCATCTATCCATCGCCTTTGACCAACCGAGGACCTCTGGTCTTCGCGAATCGGGGCTTCATCTCCGCCGTTCGTCGGAGCCCCTCCGCCCCACTCCATTTTGCTGCGAAGCTTCAAAACCCCGGGTCGAGGAGGTAGCCCTCTCGCCCCCGGTTCTTCCTCTGTAGGTCAAACGAAGAAAAGAGCCCATCTGGACTCGAATTGAACGAGGAAGAGGTTCCTGGAGGTCCCCTACTTCTCCGACCTCGTCCGAGCGACTCGAACCTCCAGGAGCCATGATGGGACCTTCAGGAGATGCGGAAGGTCGCCAGCTACGAGCAGAGCGCGTCAGAGGCGAGGGAGATGCCCGGAGGAGCTGATGCTGCACGATCGAAGCTCGCCGGAGGCGAGCTTCTTCCCTGTTCCTCCAAGCACCTCCAGCACCGTTAGATCAAAGGGGTCGGCCCAGATCGAACAAGAGCCGTCAGATGAAGCGTCGCATCGACCGTCCGATCATCGAGGCTGATCTAATCTCCGCTGTCATCTGCGAATCGTCATCGGCCGACAGGAGCACGACGTGTGGCAAGTGGGAGCGGTCCAACCGTCGGATCGCACGCTTATTAGGGGTAAATTTCACACCTAACCCCCCGCTTTTTTTATTTATAATTTAATACCCAAAATAAAAGGTTAAGTTGTAAATAAGTTGTATAAATTGCAGAAGGACCCTTAATGTTTTTATATTTGCATTTTAGTCCCTCCGCGCCTCACGTGCAGCACCCACGTGAGGCGCGTGATATTTGCATTTAAACCCCGTTGGGTTTTTGTAATTGTAAAATGGCCATGAAAATAAAAGTACACGTTCATTTTTATTGTGATTTTTGCATGTATGCCCCTGTCAATTATTTTATTTGCAAAAATACCCCTACCAGGCCATGTATTTTTGTATGCTTTGTCCATTTATTTTATGCTTCATATTTCCTTGAAAAATTTTGTAAAAATGGATATAAGCTCCTGTTAGTGTACCCTTGCACGCGATATTTTTAGTTTTTAATTTTGTTGCATTTTTGCATTTATTAAAAATAAAAAACATGCATTTTATTTACTGTCTAGCTTGTAAAATACCAAAAAAATATTAAAAAAACCTCGAAAAATCCCAAAAAAAATTAGCTATAGTGTATTTTGACCTATTTCAGTGTCATTCCAAAAATCCCTAAAAATCTCAAAAGGAAAACCTTAAAAATGCAAAAATACCCAAAAACTTCAAAAAAATATATAAAATCAAAGAAAAATCAGAAAAATATGAACTCAGTACCTATTTCTGCTATATTTTATTATCCTTATTAGAAAAATAGTGTGGAAAAAGTTTGAGGCCGTTGGCTATTTTTAATTCCTATTTTTCTTACAGCCAGACCCTATTCCACTGTTTGCTCTTATTTTGCTATTTAAAAATACTCAAAATGCTTTGAAAAATGCCCAAAAATCAAAGAAACAGTAAAAAATCATGAAAATCCCAAAAAGACTTCATTCCTGAATTTTTATCTATTTTTGAGTATTTTTATAAATATTATAGTACCCCTTTATATATAAATATGTACTCCCTAAAAAAAAGAGAATATATATATGTCTCACTACTTATATGTATTTATATATATATATATTTATTAATCCTAAAATATATAAAATAATAATAATATTATTATTATTATACTTATATATGCATATATATATTGTATGTATTATAAGCTATATACTCACCCTCTATGGGTATACATATATTTATATATTTATATATAGATATATATTACCTAATTATACTATTAAAAAATAATAACAATAAAATAAAAAAATATAAAATTAAAAAACCCACAAAAATAGGTTTCACACTTGGATGACTCTGTGATAGATACATGTAGGCTATTGCATTTTGTATTGCTCTATGTGGTTCGACCTCTACATGCTTGTTCCCTATACATTTTATGGTAGAGTAATAAAGATTAATTCACATTTATTTTTGAGATTAATTGTTTTATTCTTTTACTTTGGGTTAATTGCTGATTAACCAATGTTTTGTGAGTGGTCGCCTCAGCGACACTTTAGACCTATTCTTTATGTTGACCCTTGCAGAATTGTTGGTTATCGACTACCTCAGCCAGATCAGAGCCAACAACCGTATCAGAACGTTGTGAACTACTCATGCAATCCATCAGTAGCTCACAGACCAGGATTTAGCACAGATCTCTTTCTAGGACATGCTCAATGACATGAGGAGAAGGAGAGAAAACCAGGGAGGAGGATTTGAAGAGGAACCCAAAGGCGGAGGTGTTGGAGGCTCAGCAGATGAGCCTATAGTAGAGCAGCCCAAGCCAACTCTCAAAGAAACATACAATCCTGGGGCAAGAAAAATCATTGAATGGTTACAGATTCTTGCAATCCATGTTCACTTTTAATTTAAACCTCAACTATTGGCGCTCCTACCTACCTTTCATAGAAATGCCAAAGAAGAATCTTATATTCATCTACGACAATTCAGGCACATATGTGGTACAACTCACTATCCTGGTATATCACTAGGCATAGTCAAGTTGGCGACATTACCCTTCAGCCTTCAGGATAAGGCCCTTCATTGGATCAACCACTTGGGGAAGGTCGTCACAACCTGGGAAGAATTGAAGTTAGCCTTTCTGCATAAGTATTATCATTTAGGGAGACTCAATCGGATGCATGCCTTCATAGAAAACTTCACCCAAGACACACACGAATCCATCCATGAGGCTTGGGAAAGGTTCACAGATTTACAAGAGAAATGTCCCCATCATGACATTCCACAGACCAACCTGGTCCAACACTTCTTTTGGGGGACTTACAATAGAGAGTCAGAAGCTCATGGATGTCGCATGTGGCAGCTCGCATTTCAACAAAGATGACGACGTCGTCTCGCAGATCTTTGAGGAAATGGCTGAAAGGAGAGACTGCTTTATCATCGTCTCGTGCCTATCAGTTCCTGCCACAGAATATTTAGAAGCCTATGCATATGGGAACATCCCATGAGCCATACAGGGATGAGAGCTCCAATCTGAGCATAATCGGGAGCCACCTATCCAAAGTGGACATAAGAGAGAAACAATCATAGGATCTAGAAAAACTCGCTATGAATGAAAAGAGGATGCAACAACTATTCAAGTTAGATCAAATCACCAAGCATCTAGACCTGCTGGTGAGCACAATCACTTCTTGCAACTCCATGTCTGCATCGACTCTCACTCCAGCTGAGACAAAGGAATAAGCATCACCGCAACCTCCTCAGCCGAGTCAGCCCCAGCCAACGGTTCAACACGTCTACTACGTGTAAGCCCCAGAGTTGACACTGCCACAACAGTCACAACAACAGCTGCTCATCTACCACCCAGAGCTCCAGTGCATTCCAGATCAGTTCTCCCCTCAACCACCTCTCATTCAGGATGTGAATATCACATGGTCAAATGATGCGCAGTTGGCCTGTCCAGGTGGACCTCAGCAGGGTTAGGCTGCTAACTCCCGCTAGTTCCCTCAACAACAAGGAGGGAGCTTTGTCCATAATAGCCAGCCTCAACACCAACATCACCAATAGTCTCCACAATTCCATGGTAATTGGAGACAAAACCAGTACCGGCAACTATAGTACCACCAATACCAGCAAAACCAACAATACATGGTTGTTCCATATCACAACACCCTCCTCAACAGTACCAACAACATCACCCTTCTCCTCAGTATCATTCTCAGTACCCCAACCAACAGTCCCAACACCATCAACAATATCAACATGGCCAGCACGCTGAAGTATCAGTGGTCGCATCTCCCATGAACCCCGCCTTGGACTGCCTGGTCCAGTTTGTTAAGGGCCTTGTAGATGTTAGCAAGAAGTTGGATGATCTCACTGCATCCATGACCTCCATTCTGGCACAAGTGGAGGCAAACCCTAATAATTTTTAGAAGAAAGCGCAGGTAGTCTGTGAAGTTCACTCCAGTCTTACATAGTCAGATATGAATGATTTGCTTTTATCTCATGTTGTCACTCTTAGGAGCAGTAGAACCTTGCATCCATCAACCACTTGCAAGGGGAAGAATAAAGCAACCGTGGGCGAGTCATCATCTTCTTCTGCATTAACCGGACCAACAATCGAGACGGGTGAGGAAGAAGAAGAAGGAGAAGCACCACCATTAAAAATCCAAACAATCAGCAAAATAAAAAATGCCAAAAAGATAGCACCAACAATAGCAGCCGAAGCACCAACTAGCCAGCCTTGGAGGAGACCATACATGCAATTGATCCGACGCCAGTCGATGGAGCCTCTCTTGAAGATTTTAGATGCCTACTGTTCCTGTATGACCATGCTCATTTTAGTCATCGACATGTACAACCTGATGTGGGCACATATTTTGTTGCAAACAAGAACACTCTTCCTACTACTGCTTTTGACTCTGTACATATTCTATTTCATGTGCAATCGAAAAATCCAAAAAATTAAGAATTTGAAAACTGCCTTTTTTGACCCTCATGTGGTGGAAATCATTCAGAATATTGTTCTTCAAATGCCTCTTCTCAAAGCCATCAAATACATGCCTAATATCAAGAAAGGTCTAAATGAGGCATGTACCTCAAAGAGACAACTGTGTAAAGCTCATGAAAGAAATGTGAAGCATATCCTCACTATGGTTATAGTAAATGCAATGACAAATTTCCCGATGAAAAAGAACGATATGGGAGCTCCTCTAGTCATATGTCAGATGTTTGATCAAGAGTTTGACCGAACTGTACTTGACAGTGGATCCTCAATCAACCTGATGCCCACTTCACTGCTCAATGAAATTTGGGTTGGGACTGCTCAAGTCCACTAGAATGATTATGCAGTTCGCAGACAAATCCATTAAGCGACTCCAAGGAATTCTGGAAGATGTCGTCGTCACCATTCAGGGAATGCAGTTCCATGCAGACTTCATCGTTCTGGATATGGACACTTCATTTTCTCTCCTGCTTACCCCAATAATCCTTGGACGACCGTTCCTTCGAACAACAAAGTAGTAGTGAACTATGGCACTGGGCTAATCACCTTCCGCTTGAACAATGACAAGGTACCGATTGAGACGATTCAAGTACCCAAACAATCAGAACCTGCATCAGACGAAATTGAGCTAGCAGAGCAGCAAATAAAAGACTTTGAGTTTTTAGCCGAAATCCAAGACACAAATCTATTTATGGATGATATTGATACCATGCATTCCTCTCTATAGAGAAAGTCTTGGATAACACAGTCGAGTTTCCAAATGTCCATGATGATGAGATTTTCGTTGAATTGCCTAATGTATGCATTTATGGTCACCTGTCCTTAGTAAGGCAAAAGGACATTATTGAAATTATTTGTGAACAAGATTCAATTATCGAAGAATTCAGTGCAGCACTACCGCTCATAGACTACAGTGCCAATGGTGGACACACTACAGAGGGAAGATCCGACACCATCGCCATGCACAATATCAGAAGTCACCACCAAGCTGAACAAAGCCCCACCTGAGCTTAAACCACTTGCAGCAAATATGTAATATGCCTTCCTTGCGGGTGTGCCGAACATGTTCCCCGTAATAATCAATTCACAATTGACCGAGGAACAAGAATCTCATCTGCCTGAGGTTCTAGAAAGAAACTGCAAGGCCATAGGATGGAAAATTTCAGATCTCCATGGGATAAACACCTCACTGTGCTCGCATCACATATACCATGAAGAAGACAACAAACCCTCCAGCAAATTCCAACACAGATTGAATCCAAATTTCCGGGAGTTTGTGATGAATGAGATCACAAAATGGTGTGATGCGGGTTTTATATATCCCATCTCTAACTCAAAGTGGGTGAGTCCCCTGCATGTTGTGCAAAAAAAGTCAGGGATCGCCATGATCAAGAATGACAAAGGAGAGGAGATCACAACCAGAGTTATGACATCCTGACGCTTCTGCGTGGATTATAGACGACTAAATTTAGCGACCAAGAAGGACCATTTCCCGCTTCCCTTCATCGACCAGATAGTCGAAAGACTGGTCGCGAAGGAATACTTCTATTTCTTGGATGGATACTCTGGTTATAATCAAATCACCATAGCTCTCGAAGATCAAAAGAAAACAACCTTCACTTTTCCATTCGAGACATATGCCTTTTGCAGAATACCATTCGATTTGTACAACTCTCCAGCGACATTCCAGCGATGTATGTTGGAGGTATTTGCAGATATGGTTGGAAGTTTTCTTGAGGTCTTTATGGATGATTTCTTAGTCTACGGAGACCACTTTGATTAGTGTTTATCTTATTTAGATCGAATCTTAAAAAGATGCTATGAAGTGAACCTTGTGCTCTCGTGGGAGAAGAGCCATTTTATGGTGATCGAAGGTATTGTGCTTGGCCATGTCATCTCGAAGCATGGCATGGAGGTTGATCCTACGAAGGTGGAAGTGATTTCGAATCTAGAGCAACCTGCAAATTTGAAGCATGTCTGATCATTCTTAGGGCACATCACTTTCTACCGACGATTCAGCAAGGATTTCAGTAAAATTGCCCGACCCCTGACCGAGTTTCTAAGCACGGAGGCAGACTTTATTGTAGATGACAGAGTCCTCCAGGCCTTTTCTCAGTTGAAAGGAATAACCACTCAGGCCCCTGTTCTTCAACTGCCAGACTGGTCTCTACCATTTGAGATCATGACAGACGCTTCTGATTATACTATTGGGGTGGTTTTATGATAGAGGAGAGATCATATTCTATTTTCCATTCACTATGCCAGCATAACTTTAGATGAAGCTCAAAGAAACTACACTGTCACTGAAAAAGAGCTTCTGGCAGTAGTATTTTCCCTGAAGAAATTCAGGTCCCATTTGCTTGGATCCAAGGATCATGTTTACATGCCATTCAGTCATCAAGTATCTACAAGCCAAGAAGGATGCCACATTGAGACTCCTCAGATGGGTCCTTATACTCCAAGAATTTAACCTTGAAACTCGTGATAAACCTGGAGTAAAAAATATGGTGGCCGATCACCTGTCAAGATTACCGGAGCCAGAAACTCCTGAGCAGAGCCTACTACCTATAAAAGAAACTTTTCCAGATGAATCCATTCTGTAAGTTACGTCGCTCCCCTGGTTCGCTAATATCGTGAACTATCTTGTATCCAAGAAAACTCCACAAGATTGGCCGGAGCTGAAAGTCGACAAATTCTTGTCGGATATTCATTTTTATCAATGGGAGGATCCTTGTTTCTTTCATGAAAGTTGACAAATTCCTAGAGGAGATGCATTCCTTAGGAGGAAGTTCAGAGTGTCCTCGAGAACTATCATTCCAGAAAACCAGGAGGACACCACTCCAGAAGAAGAACCGTAGAAAAAGTCCTACAGTGTGACCTTTGGTGGCCTACCCTATTCAAAGATGTAGAAGACTTTGTCAAACATTGCACTGCCTGTTAGAGATTGGGCGGTACTATTGGAATGAGAGACACAATGCCTCCGAAGTACATTAAGATCTTAGACGTATTTGACGCATGAGGCATTGATTTCATGGTCCCATTCCCTAACAATCAAGGTTTTGAGTATATTCTGCTTGCTATCGGTTACGTGAGCCGTTGGGTGGAGGCTATCCCAACTCAAGCCACCGACAGTCGCACTGTTTGCCGGTTCCTGAGGGAAAACATCATTGCATAATTCATATTCCCTAAAATTCTTATATCAGATGGGGGTAGCCATTTCATCAATAGAGAAGTGAAGTAGCTGACACAGGAATTCTGCATTGAACATCTTGTCACCTCTCCATACCACCCACAGTCCAATGGCCTGGCCGAATGTTCAAATAGGGAGATAAAGACAATTTTGCAGAAGCTCGTATGCTCCAATAAGAAGAATTGGTCGCAGTTGCTGAATTCAGTACTTTGGGCCTATTAGACTACGTACAAATCACCGTTAGGAATGTCTCCCTAACACATAGTGTATGGCGAGCCGTGCCATCTGCTCGTGGAACTTATTCACAAATATTTGTGGGCAATCAATATCTGCAATTTGGATTGCAAGAAGGCTAGAAAGAACAGTAAGTAGGATCTGAATCAGGTCCTTGAATTCTAGAGTATGCATATGACAACAACATAATATACAAGGAAAAGGTCAAAAAGTGGCACGACAAGCACATCCGCCACAAGACCTTCGAACTAGGGCAGAAAGTTTGGCTGTTTAATGCAAAGCTCAAACTATTTCCAGGGAAGTTGAAAAGTGGACAAGGCTTTTGATAGTGAAACATGTGCGTGACAATGAAAGCATCATTATATTCGGTTTGTCAGCTGACGCGCAGCCATTCGTGATCAACGGACAGCTTCTAAAGCCTTATCTCGAACATGACACATTTTTGTCTATGGTTGACTCAATTCAGATGGTCTACGAGGAAGAATTCACGACCGCAGCATCAGCTCAATTAGATGAGGCTAGAAAAATCATTTTTGAATAGTTAATCATTTTCTTCTTTTCATTCGTTATTCTTTTATTATTCCGTAAAGTCACATTCATCCCATACATCTCCTATACTTAGAATATGCTTCATCCTAAGTATAGGGGGGACGAGTGCATTCGAGTGATCATTCTTTGATCCCTTGCCTGTCTCCTCTACTCTTGGTATTCTTTCTATACTTAGGGGTACCCTATGTAAAGGGGGAGATAGGTCGAGGCGCTGATTTATTCATTTATTGTTCCCAACCTCGACTCTCCCCGTTCTTTGTACACAATCTATTATACTTAGGATTAACTGATCCTAAGTATGGGGGGCAATTGAATTCCTATTCTTTAGTCATTATAGTATATACTTCTCTATACTTAGTACGAGTTATGTCTTCCTTTCTCTTCGATCTATGAGGACATAGCTCAAGCTAAATATAGGGGGTCAATATATACTGTGTATATATTTTATCCATAACTCGTACTTTCATATTTTCAATAAGTATGGAGAAAATAGTTTTTATATACATACAATCAAATTCATTAAAACCACCTTATATAAAGATAAGTATTCTTTGAATTCTTTTTGTATATACTTATTAATAAATCATCTAAATTTATTTGACGAACTTATTTGAAAAATGGTTGAAAATTCTTTTGAAAAATATTTAGAAAATATCTTTTAAAATGTTTCCAATGTTTGTAAAAATATTTTTGTTGTAAAACTTACTTTCCTTTATGTGAAATAAAATGTTTTGGAAACTGATCCGTAAATTGTTTGGAAAATGGTTGCAAAAATATTTGAAAAATCAGTATATACTAGTTGAAAAACCTTTGCGAAATAGTTTTCAAATGTTTGTATATGTTTGTAAAAATTATTTGCAAAAATTAATTTAGGCTATAATTTTCAAAATTGTTGAAAAAACCTTTTAAAAAAATTCAAGAAATATGTACATCTTTCTAATAAACACTTTTCACCAATTGAATATAATTATCTGTATAAATCATAACACACCCCTTGTATTTTTTTAAAAAAAATTCTTGTAAATATGAGATGCATATCCGTGTAAATATCTGTACCTATCTTTTCTTCAAAAAATCTTTTATTTTCAAAATCCCAAAAATAATTGTAAAATCTAAAATCCTGAAAAACATTTGCAAAAATCTTTTCAAAAACTTGCATAAAAATTTGCAAAGCCTTCTTAAAAAATCCACAAAAAGTTCAAAAGTTTGAAAATTGCATCACCAAAATATTTTCTGCATTGCACATAGCACTTGCACAGCATTTGCATTCTTCGGAGTAATCTAGGCGATTGAACAAGTTCATATAAAGTCTGAAGATTGGAGCTCGGAATAGGCCTTAGTATACTTAATTTCAAAGGAACCCATTGAGGACCGAAATTCGATACTTCAGGTCATACTGACTTAATTCTTTAGGTTCCATGAGACTATGTTCATGAGTCAATTCAATGGGTTTAAATAGAGCCTTTCGTATCATCTGTAAGATTCTTGAGACAATGACTTGATTGGAAACCTCACACCTAACACTTAGCTTGACTCAGATGGATTGTTGAAAACTATTGGAATCTAAGTCGAGACGATGCAAGGCTACCTTCAAATTATTGTCTTGCTTCCAAATTACGACGACCATGCATGGAATTTGATCGGTCCTAATACCTCATGAGTGAGCTCATGTCTTCCGGTTCACAAGTGAAACTGTATGATCCCTTTGAGAGATCGTATTACTCACATGCCCTCATATGCATACCGGCTCGCCGGTTTATAGACCTTGATTAGGCCATCAACCTACTGGTCTTCCAAATGTACATACTTAGACTATAGTAACACATCTGTCTCCGGTCTGAGGATGTGTGCCTATATCATGATAGTATATGACAAAGGACTGGGTTATCTTGATCTTGTTAAGTCAACTCTTTGGCCCAACTAATCTGACACCTCCAAATATTTATTCCCATGCAGAGGAATTGCATCAAGAGGTCAGCCAGATATCATCCAAATGAGAAAGTATTGCCATCTCCTACTCAAGATGGAGATCATCTCTTAAAAATCATTTGACGGTGCTTGATGAGTCCTCAATCTAGCTCTTTAGATATTCATCCAAGCATCAGCCTCTATGATTCAACAATTGAATAAACAACTCTATGATCATCAAGATGTCCATGGTACATAACCCTAATTGTATAGAGGAACCTTATAGTGCATTCATTCATTTAATCTCAGATAGGGAGTGAAATAACCAATAACTTTTATTAATAAATCAAACACAACAATAAATTTTATAGTAGGAATGGTTTGCCTCAAGCTCACATGGCTAACAATCTCCCACTAGCCCTCAGAACCATTTAGGTACAATCCTTAAACCCATGCTCATTACATGGTGGTCGAAGACCTTTTGCATCAGAGGTCTAGTAAGGGGATCCACAACATTGTCGACAGAGGCCACCTTGGTGATGATGTCACCACACTTTTGAATCTCCTGAATGATTTGATATTTCCCTTCCATGTGCTTACTCTTTTGATGCCACTTGGGTTCCTTTGCCTGGACAATGTCTCCCATGTTATCGTAGAGTAGCGGATGGGAGTATCAAAGGAAACTACGCCAAGTTCCAGTATGAACTTGTGCAACCACACTGCTGCCTTTGCAGCATCTGATGCGGTAATGTATTCAGCTTCTGTTGTTGAATCGGCTGTAGTATCCTGCATCTTGCTTCTCCAGCTCACAACACCACTGTTTAACAAGAACACAAACCATGATGTCGACTTTCAATTATCAACATCTGACTAGAGTCTGAATATGTGTCTCCCAAGACTTGGAGATCACCATCTCCCTAGACCAAGATATAATCTTCCGCCCGTCTTAGATACTTGAAAATATTCTTCACCGCATTCCAGTGTTGTTCTCCATAACAAGATTGGTAATGACTTAACACTCCCACTACGTGGCAGATATCTTGCCTTGTACATATCCTGGCATACATTAAGCTTCCTACATCTAATGCGTAGGGGCATCCAACCATGGCTTTCTTTTCCTCAACACTTTGAGGAGCCATCCCTTTAGAGAGGTGGATACCATGTCTTAAGGGAAGGAAACCTTTCTTGGATTTCTCCACATGTAAATGCTCCAAGATGTTCTTAATGTACCCATGTTGTAATAATCCCAATATCCTCTTTTCTTGATTTCTGAACAGCTTCAGACCCAAGATGTAAGAGGCTTCTCCAAAATCTTTCATCTCGAAGGTATGTGATAGCCAAATCTTAACAGTGGTCATCATCCCTGTATCATTCCCAATGATAAGGATGCCATCTACATAAAAGCACGATGAACACAATGGTGCTCCCACTAAGTTTCTTGTACACACACGGTTCATCAGGATTCTGCACAAAATTATAACTCTTTATGGTTACATCAAATCTGATGTTCCAGCTACAAGAAACTTGTTTGAGCCTATAGATGGATTTCTTCAGCTTGCATACTTTACTTTCCTCAGTTATGAAGCCCTGAGGCTGGTGATGAATACTCATTCATCACTCTTTATTCTTATATTTTAGCTACAAAAAACCTTTGCAAATACATGTAGATATATGTAAATACAAATAATTACCAAAGTGCATGCATTGTGTAAAAACTAATAATTAGCATGTTTTTGTGCAAAAATAAAAGAATAAAGAATTAAAAGAAAAAGAGGGAGATATTTAGAATAAATATTGAGCAACCTAATCCCAAGGAAGGGCTCAGCATGGGCCTGACCGCATAAAAGCCAAAGTAGAGAGAGATAAGGGAGCTCATGTGTAAATATACCTGTAAATAAAATAATAATATTTTCCTCTAAAAATAAAATAAAATGGGCTTGTATATATTTGTAAATATTTGTAAATACAAAATCAAAATAAAAATAAGAAAATTAAAAAGAAATAAAAATATCTTCTACACTTGTATATATTCACCTTGTACATAGAACACTCTTCCCTATTTATTTCACCTTGTAAATATATAAATTAATTTCCATAAAAATCTGTATATACTCCATATTTCATGGTGTAAATAAATAAAATAAAAACCATAAAAACAAAAATTAAGTAAAAAGAACACAAATAAAAACCTAAATAGAACATTGTATATATACCATGTATATAAATGTGTATAACTAATTATTTTACCCTTGTAAATATATAAAAAAATAAAATAAAAACATCAAAATATTCCTAATTTTATTCTATAAATAAATAAAATATAAAATGGGAATAAAAATGCACAAAAATAAATAATTAAAAATCAAAATTAAAAATTCAACATTGTATATATACCTATACATAGTACTATATTGTATATACGTTATTTTTATTTCAAAAAAAAATTAAAAATCACAAAAAATAGTTTAAAATAAAAAAAACATTTTTCATGTTTTAAGTTTTTCCTAATTCGGCCATTTATTATTTTATTTTTAATTTCTAATTATTTCTAACATGGCCTCTTTTGATTGGTCCACGGGGGACGTTGACCCCCCGGTCAACTCCCCCCCTTGGACCACTACCCACGGGTCATGCACGCCCGACCCGACTTCGCGGATTTATTACGTCATGACCCGATCGCCAAATCACTCAGCCCCGTGCTCCGATCGTTCCTCATGCATCCGAGATCCACGCCGTCATATCCGCGTCGGGATCCGCGCTTCGCGGAACCCTGCCCGACCTTCTCTTCTCGGACCTGCACTCGTATATAGTCTGAGCTCTGCCTCCAATTTTAGGCATCTTTGGCTCATTCATTCTCCACCCCAGGACCTCCATCATCTCCGCCTGAGTGACAGCAGTCGGCCGGTGGTGTCGCAGCGAGGAAGGAGCGTGTAGACCATCGATCCGACGACATTGCGCCGTCGTGCGCCGCCCAGACGTGGTGCTCGAGCCTCGAGCATCGACGGCCCTCGAGGCTAGGACCCAGAGCGGCAGCAGCTCATCCCCAGTCGACCTCGACCAGTAGGTAGCCTTCTTCCCTTCTCTCTTTTGCTAATTTTGCTTTTTACTCAAATCACCCCGTCGCCGACGAACCCCGATTCCGACCACCCTAGCCCACCTTTCGATCATCAGAGTTATCCATCACCTTTGCCCTTCCCCCGCGCACCTTCTCCGCCCTTTCGTTCAACCCAGTTCGCCACGGAACTGGGATTGGGGCTCCACCGCCGTCGCTTCGTCGGAGCCCCCTCATATCGACGCACCGACCACCTACACCACCGCTAACCGGGTCGAGGCACTTTGCCCTCGACCCAGGAGTCTGTTGCCGTGCTTTGCATGTCAAGGCGAGTCCATATGAGGGCTCGACATTCTGGAGTAGCAGCTCCACCTCCGCCGGTGTCGCCTGAGCTCTCCGGAGCTCCGTTGCACCATCGAAGGAGCTCTTCAGACGCGGGAGGCCCAGGCGTTCCTTCTCCGATCACTAGCAGCCCGCGAGGAGGGTCACTGTGCGTGCACCAGGCCGGCGAAGTTCGTCGGACATTTGTTCTTCGTGCATCCTCCAGAGCCGTCCGATCTTCCTCATGCTCTAGACGCGACCTTAGCCGTTCATCTGAGGAGCCCTCCACCGTCCGATCTCTGGGAGGATTGATCTGGACCCTCCATCCACGAGGGTTAGACACGACGTTCCGCAGCCGTCCGATCATACACGTGGCTGGCTCTCCTCCGTCAGATCAGAGCAGGAGACCCTTCGTTCACCCACGTCGCATCCCAGCCGCCCGATCTTCCACGTGGGGAGTTCCCAGTCGTCCGATCTGCACCGAAGGCCCGTTTGTTGTGCGCCACCCCCCCCCCTGACCGTTGGATATCACACGTGGCGCTCATCCGACCCTCGGCATATAATAAGGGGTAATTGATCTTAGGCCCCTTTAGTTTTTGCATTTAATATTTAGTCATGTAAATACGTTTATTAGTTGTTTTTATTTTGGACATATTGCATAGAGGACCCTGTGGTTTATTTTG
The DNA here is from genome assembly GCA_037367405.1 of Ottelia alismoides. Classification (NCBI taxonomy): domain Eukaryota; kingdom Viridiplantae; phylum Streptophyta; class Magnoliopsida; order Alismatales; family Hydrocharitaceae; genus Ottelia; species Ottelia alismoides. Next base: position 138,867 of record JAZKJV010006777.1, on the reverse strand, counting down.
TTCGCATTTATACCCCTGTGTGTGATGGACACGTGCATCGACATGTGAGCTTTGGTGTATTTGCAGCTTTTACCCTGTGTTTCTCGCATGTTACGTTTTATATTTTTATTAATTGGAATGACACTTATGCCCCTTCGAGTGTAACACACGTGCTACGCGTGTGGTTCTCGGGGCTTTTTACACTTTAGCCCCTATACTTTCCAGCCGTGTTACTCAAGGGGCCCTGGAACTTATTTTAATTACATTCAGGTCCCTGTGCACTGTGCCTTTGTTTTTTATTTTAATAAAATAGCAAAACTACTCCAAATTTGCTGAAAATTGGATACATGGCTCCTGCCATGATGTAAAATTTTCTCTAAATTTTGGAGACATTTTTGACTCTTTTTATTATTTTTAAAAAATTCAAAAACAAGCATTTTTCTTACTGTCCAGTTCTAAAAATCACAAAAAATATTAAAACACCTTTAAAAATTACAAAAAAATTATATATTGTTTGTTTGGCTGTGTTTGATTTTCTGACTAATTTTGGTCATTTTTAGATTTATAAAAACTATAAAAAATTTAAAAAACATTGAAAACCTTATAAATATTATAATAAATAATTGAAGAATAAAAAATTAATAAAACCATTGCCTAAATTTTCCTTGTATTTCACACTTTACAGGAAAATTACCTCCAGGCTTAGATAGGGCCATTATCTATTTTATTTTGGCCCTCCAAGTATGACTGGACATCAACACTCTTTTCTTGTCTTGTTTTATTTTTATAAAATTCCATAAAAATCAGAAAAACCCCAAAAATTAACCAAAAACATAGAAAAATATAAAAAACATAAAAACATTTTTGTTTGAATTTTTAGGTGAATTTTGAGTAGTTAAATAATTCATCCAAGTTGTTTGTTTATTTGTTTTCTTATTTTCTTTACTAATTTAAAAATCCAAAAAATATAAAAATTATTAAAATCCCACCAAAAATATTTGTCTTTTATTTTTTCATTATTTCTGACTACTTCGTAGGCCGCGAGGCCATCACGTGCTCCTTGTGTTCGACCCTGTCGCTATACCAGGTTAATCTAATAGCGAGACCGCTACCTTGATTTTCATTGATTTTTGCTTTCGCTTGGTGGTCTGATATTTTTCTCGTTGAGCCACCCGAGCGACTGAGGTCGCAACAACCTTAGCTCTTGATTTATCCTACCTCGGTTGCTTTGTTGGGTTTTTCGGCTCATCAGCTGCTCCATATAGATATCTTCCTTGAGGTATCCATTGAGGAAAGCCATATTGACGTCCATCTGCCAGATGTCATAGTCAAGAGATGCAACTATAGCTAGTAGTGCCCTGATGGACTTAAGCATAGCCACAAGAGAGAATGTCTCATCGTAGTCGATGCCTTCTCTCTATGTGTATCCCTTGGCTACGTGCCATGCCTTGAAAGTCTCTACTTTCCCACCAGGTCCCCTTTTCCACGTGAAGATCCATTTACACCCAATGGGTTTTACCCCTTTAGATGGATCTTCTAGGGTCCATACACCATTCTTATGCATGGAGTCAATTTCCGACTTCATTGCTAGCATCCATCTATCCATGTCATGATCTGCGAGTGCTTCATCAAATGAAGCTTGATCATTGTCAGTTTCACTTGACACATGGAATCCGTACCTTTCAGGTGGCTCAACCACCCTTGAACTCCTTCGAAGTGGTATGAGTGTTTCATCTTTATTTATCTCTTCAGTTTATGGTTTAGGAAGCTCAAAATCCTCAGGGGACTCAATGAGTACTTTACTTCATTTTTGTCTTTACTTTTAAGGAATTCATCCTCTAGAAATTTCACATCTCTAGCGATGAAAACCTTTTGGGTCTCAAGGTCATAAAGCAGGTATCCAATACCATCCTTAACATACCCAATGAAGTAGCACTCACGAGTGTGAGATTCCATCTTACTTGCATCCACGTTTTTCGCATGGACCAAGCAACCCCAAATCCTTGTGTCTAACACTTGGTTTGGTTCCATACCAAAGGTCATGAGGAGTTTAAGTATGGATTTGCTAGGAATCTTATTCAAGATGTATATTGCAGTCTCTACTATAACCCCCGAAATTTAGAGGTAAATGTGCTTTACTCATCATTGAACGAACCATATCCATGTCTTCCAGCAACACCATTAAGTTGAGGAGTTCTAGGAGGAGTGAGATTGGAGACAATACCATTCTCTTTATGGTATTCTTTAAATTCATCTGAGAGGTACCCACCACCTCGGTTAGATCAAATTCATTTTATCTTCATATCAGTTTGGTTCTCAACCAAAGACTTGAACTCTTTGAACTTTTCAAAGGTTTTAGATTTATGATGTAGTAGAAAGATAAACGTGTATCGCAAATGGTCATCAATAAATGTCAGATAATATTGATACCCATTTCAGGTCCTGGTACTGAAAGGACCACATACATTGGTATGTATTAGGTCAGATACCCTCATATCGTTGATGACCCGCGAAATCGGCCCTTTAAGAGTGCTGAATTAGCACTTGGAATCATCATCATAGTCGGACCGATTCGGTTCATCAAAAAGACCATCTCATTGATATATGTCAAATAAGAATACAATGGTCATGAATTTTTTTTACTTGGTAAGATACCAAGGTCGAACTCAGGGACACGAGCCTCTCTCGTATTAGTCGGATTTAAGTCTATTTAACTAAGGGTTGAGTTGAAGGCATATAGGTCAAATCATGCAAGAGAGGACATCAATGCATTAAAATAAACATGCATTTTTTTATCAATTTTTTTATGCAAATAAATGAACATGCAAAGCGAATGATATGCCCAAAATTATAATCACTTGAGCCATAAGAAAATTGCGAGTCAAACCGAGTTGAAATAAAGAAGCACTCTACATTTATAAAGCAAGTAGGCATGACAAACGAAGAAATCAGGACACTTAGATAATAAAATAATACACTACTGATCATAGTATTAAATCTAAAATTAAAGCATGCCATAATAAAGATGACGAGAAGAGCTTCAAAATGAAACTGAAATCAACTCGATTGGAGCTATGTAGCTCAAGATATGCATAAAAGAAGCCAGGGCATAAGTGCAATAAAACATAAAAAGATAACTATAAATAGGTCCCTGGGAGGGACTAAAATGTAAATATGAAAAGTACGAGGCCTTCCCTGTAAAATACCCACACGCACATGGGTATTTTTGCAATTATTAAAACCCGTGAGGGCATAATTGCAAATTACCCAAATGCACGTGGACTGCACGTGCTCCAGGGACCTATCTGCAAATTGGAGAAGATGGCGGGGCATCTATGCAAATTTCCCAGATACGCACGTGCCAGGCACGTGCGATCTAGGCTCAGAAGTCAGGTCAGGCTCGGCAGAGGCTCGGAGTCAACTTCGTCTAGGCTCGGGAGGTTCGAGGCTCGATGCAGGCTTGTGGAGGCTCGGGAGCGTCCAAGCCTGGAGGCTCGGACGCTAAGCTCGGGGATGCTCTGGCTCTGACACGTGGCCGGCTAGAGTCAATCCGATCGTGACGATCGAGCGGCTGTTGTGCGATCCTGGAGTGTCGACGTGGCGGCATAATGTCCGTTGGATCGAGATGATCCAAGGGTTGCTGAAGGCGATGACGCGGCTCTATCTGGACCGTTGGATGGTCGCTGAGAGAATACCATCCAACGGTCCCGGTGTTGTCTCCTCCACTGCAAGCTGGCGGTGGGTTCAGAGTTCCGGCGAAGGAGCTCTTCCTCCGCCGCTCGTCCTCAGCTACACGAGACCTCCCTGAAGCTCCATTAGTGATAGTCGAGGAAGCTGGGAGCTCGGAGAGGATCTCGGACCTTCTGGTGTCTTGCTTTGGAGCTCAGGTGATGGCTACACAGCTCGACCAACTAGCTCCAGCGAAGTTCCCAATCATTGAAGCTCTCGAAAACCTGCAGCGTTAGAATCGCATAGCCGAAGCAAACGAGTGTATTGTGCTTGCGAAGGTGAGTGAGCGAGGTGAGAGCTCAAAAGGGGATGAAGAACTGGGGAGCTCGGAGCTCCTCCGCCGTGGGTGGCGGAGGAGGTGGGCCGAAGATGATCTGGGGCTGCGACGGAGGAAGAAGGTGGTCGTGGATAACGCGTGAAAGGGGGAGGTACTACGAAGCTCCAGAGGTGATAATGGAGCAGGGGGAGTGCGTGAAAAAGGCTGATAAATTAAGCAAAAAGCAAAGAGGAGAGTTCGAGAATCTTACCTGGAAGGAGATGGATGCAGCGGCCTGGGTTTGAGCTCCGAGAGGAGCTCGGGTCATCGCTGGACTCCGGCGACCTCTCGGAGCAGCTAGGCGGGCTCGGAGCATCGTGACTCCATCGTGGTGGCGGCGGGTCGACACCGGGGGAGCGGGTCGTCTTCGCTCTATCCTTTCGCCTCCCCCTGTCACAGGGAGGCGGAGGAGGGCTGGGCCCCTCCCCGCGTAAAGGTGGACAAGGCGATCGGAGGAGGGGGACGGCGTATTTAAAGATGGGCGTCGGAGATGCAGGTGGTGATAGTAGTGGGTTTCGAGGGGATTATGGGGCGACTGGGAAGTTGTTGTGGGTCATGGAGTGATGCGCGGAGTAGAGGGATGATGGGGCTCGGTCGTGGGTTGGTTTGAGAGGGAAGAGGTAGTCGGAGATGGTGGGAGAAATGGAAAGGGGAAGAGGTCCACGCTGAGTGGGATCGTGTGAAAGAGGAGGGAGCCAGAGGTTGACGACGGTCAACTGACCGTTGGATCTGGAGATCCAACGGTGGGGATCGATGTGCGAAGGAGCGGTATGGATTAAATCGGGGGCGGAGTGATCAGATGGCTGCAGAGCAGCCATGTGTCATGATGAGGGCGAGGCGCTAAAGGACGGTGATGATGGAAAGCCAAGGCCGATCGAGCGGATGAGGAGCGTCAGAGGAATGGGCGACTGAGATCAAAGATACGAAGGCGTGATCGGACAGATCTCAAAGCGCCACGTGGCAGGCTGTGCGCTAGGCGCTGACGTGCGGTTCTGATCGAAGATGGGGACGATCAGACGGCTAGGAATTTAGGCGTGTGTGGACGTCAGCTGGCCGTTGGATCAGAAGGAGATCCAACGGTCTAGGAAGGTGGCGGAAGAGACAAAAGAAGCGGGGCCACGTGGCGCACCTAGAACGGGCCACGTGGCCCAATCAGATTATTTGGAGGGAATTTCTTATTTTTGAGGGCGATAATGGCCGAATTTGAGAAAACTCAAAACATGAAAGTTGTAGATCTTGACGAGATCTACAAGTTTCATGTTGGCCAAAACTAGAGATGAAGTCAAACAAAGGCCCGAAATATTTTTGAGGGTATTTTTAAGACTAAAAATACCACAGAATTTAGTTTGTCATTTTTTTGTGGTTTTTAATTTATTTAAGACTCTGATAATTACAGGACATTACCGGGGTTTTATTGCCAAAACTTTAAGCAAGGGGGTTAATTATAGAAAATAAAGAAGATGAAACTGAGTCTCATCACCCCCTATACTTAAACTATGCTCGTCCTCGAGCATCAAAAAAAGAATGACTAAGTTGGATTAACCCCCTTGTGCATGTGAATACAGGATCCAATCCGATCAAGTTGACTCAACTTTAGAGATCCAAAATTCTAGAGTTCAACCCAGCCTTAATCAGGAGGCATCCAATTCCTCTAATTCTCCAGACTCTCTCTGATGTACATATAAACTAAAGGATATGAAGTTTAGTGTTGACTGCAATTTCGAGAGTAGAGTCAAATCTTCACCCAAAGTCTTAGTCCGAGAAAATCTCCTAAGGACCCAATCCTCAACACTAGGGAATAAATCAAATCTTGCATTCAGTCCACCGTCTCTTTAGTTGTCAGACTTAGAAAATGTCGATGGAAGGCCAGTAATGGAGGGCATGGGATTGTGTCATTTCTTCTCTCCCTCTCATTGGAACAAGGATTCTCTCTAGTGCCTTTTACGCAACACACATTTTTTTGTGTTGATCAGTGCGTCCGTCAAGAGAAGTTGGAGCCGTCTGCACTTGTTTTCCTGGGAGTACACCGGGGTGTGTCTTTTTTGAGTACCTATCGTACCTTCTACACCCAGACTTGTAGCATTTACGATGCAGAGCCCTTTTTTGGTGCAAGCCCGACTCCTGGTCCTAATAGCGGTGGTCTAAGTGGACACTTTGAAAAGTTTGGGAGCGCTTGCCTTTGGTGGAAGCTCTTTGATATTTGACTTTGTGGAATGAGCTTTTCTTTGAAATTCATTGACTTGTATAATTTGCGGCTAGCTCCACTGCTTTTACCAAGAGTTGGCACACACTGATCAACATTTTTTTATTTATTCACACCCTGGCACTTAGGTCAATTTCAAGAGATTAGTATAAGAACCAAGTTCTCATACTGGCTAATATTGCTGACACTCAGGTTTCATGAAGCCTCCAAAGATTTCATCCCATCCTCGAGCATCATTAGATCAAATCAAACTTGACTTCCTCATCCCAATTCCTCAAGTGAAAAATCAACTCATCTCATCAAAAACCGCAGTCGTGCATGTGATGTGCTGATCATATTCTTTATGTCTGAGACTAAGCATGGAATATAGCATGCAAATCTGGAAACCTAGGGGAATGTGGACGATTAAGTCTATGACCCTGATGGCTAAGGCTGGTTAACCTAAAATCTCAAAGACCTCAAAAAGCTAAGTCTTCTTGACCAATTCAGATCCTGGGTGAAAGTGTAGGTGTCGAGGATTAATCCAACTTCTTCATTCAAAAACAAGACATTTTTTTATTTCATTTTTTTGAACTTCAAGAGATATTAGAACTCCCTAAACTCAATTGAGCATCTACAATTCAGCCAGTATGGATGTAAGTACAGGCCGAAGCTCGTTGCTTGAGGACGGGGCTTTACGCGATGTCCTCTAAACCATCCAATCTGCTAAGGGCGAACCCTCACTGAACGCGGCTTACTTAATTGGGTTTAGTAGTTACTAACGGCTCCTAAAGGGTTTTGCGGTTTTTCTCATTTTTTATGGATTTTAATAAAGGTTAAAACACGAGTTAAACTCAACTTTCCTTGAAAAGAGATGGAGATTTTTCAAAACCATGTCACACAAATAAAGTTTTCATAATATTTTTTCAAAAAGATTTTTCAAAACAAGAAGAACTCATTTTTCAAATCATTTTCGAAAATATTTTTATAAAAAATAGTGTAGCATAGTATAGAAAAGCCGGGAAATCATTTGAGTTCTCTTAGTCCAAAGAGTTTTACCTTAGCCAAAAAGTTTTAATTTTTTCAAATTTTTCAGATTATAGCTAAAGTAAATATACGGTATATACGGTATAACCCCCTATACTTAAACTTTGCTATGTCCTCATAGCACTAGATGTTATAAGTACATAGGTCCATTTAAGTATAGCAAAATATACGGGAGCTAAGAGGGGCTCCCCCTATACTTAGGTTAGAAATAACCTAAGTATAAAGGCAAGAAAAGAAGAGTAGAGAAATCACAGGGACTCGGGTCCCCCCTATACTTAGGCTGAGATTAGCCTAAGTATAAAGATGGGAATTGATGTTGGGAGGGACCCAAGGTGAACGAAGAAGAGGACTGGATGTACAGATGAGCGGATGAATCTACGGAGATGAATGGAGTGACTAAGGATTTGGGGTGTGTATCGAAGCAAGCAAGGCTCAATCAAGCAAGCAAGACCCTTGGGTTCACCAACATACACATGAAACCAACCGAGGTTGGTTGATTATCTTGTCGGTTTTTATTGGTGATAAAACATTAGATATTTACGCGAAGAAAATGTGAAGTGAAAATCAAGGCGTATGCACGGGTGTTGCTCTCCCAAAACAAAAGTTTTACTCCATTTTATGTTTGACTTGCAATTAACAGTCCCAATTTTATTTTAGGTTATCACTGAATTAAGGTTAGCACATAAATCAAGAAATCATCGTCTACCGTTCATTCCATTTTCCATTAATCCTAGGTGATCAAGCTAGGAAATGAAAGCTGAGAAAAACATGTATTCGATAAAAACCACGATCTAGGCTAAGCGAGAAATCATGCCGTGATTTGATGATAAATTTGTGAAAAACTGGGGCCGTTTTGAAAACCAAAATCAACATGTATGCAAGTCGAAAAAGCCGCACCTAATCATGCATCTATTAGCGGTGATTGATTTTCATTAATTTTAGCTAAGTGATGCAAGATTATGTGCGTATATAATTTAGTGTGTGTCCTACCTACGAGCAAGCATGTAAAAGATAAAAATGAAAAACCGCTCAAAGAGCCGCGTGCCTGGTCCTAGGTCGACACTCAAGTGGGGACGATCCCCACACAACCACATTCGTTCGATTACAACCGCGAGCCTTCGATCGAAGACCGTTGTAAAAGACGAATTATTACATGGAAATAAAATTGCATGGAAAGAAAAATTATGCAAGACACTTTTTTTTCCGTTCTAATTGCTCCAAGCAAGCTTCTGCGGCTCCTCGCAGCGGGAAGCATCGGCTTCTCGCCTCCTTGAACACCAAGGGCCCTGCTATAGAATACAAGGATTAGAGATCAATAGAGAAGAAAATTTTACGATGCAAAATGAATTGACAAATTGACCTAAAAAAATAACACTAAATTAAATAAACAATAAATCCAAAAAATAAAAGAAATGAGCCGTGTCCCCGACAACGGCGCCATTTGATGACCCACGAAATCGGCCCTTTAAGAGAGCTGAATTAGCACTTGGAATCATCATCGTAGTCGGACCGATTCGGTTCATCAAAAAGACCATCTCATTGATATATGTCAAATAAGAATGCAATGGTCATGAATTTTTTTTTACTTGGTAAGATACCAAGGTCGAACTCAGGGACACGAGCCTCTCTCGTATTAGTCGGATTTAAGTCTATTTAACTAAGGGTTGAGTTGAAGGCATATAGGTCAAATCATGCAAGAGAGGACATCAATGCACTAAAATAAACATGCATTTTTTTATCAATTTTTTTATGCAAATAAATGAACATGCAAAGCGAATGATATGCCCAAAATGATAGTCACTTGAGCCATAAGAAAATTGCGAGTCAAACCGAGTTGAAAAAAAGAAGCACTCTACATTTATAAAGCAAGTAAGCATGACAAACGAAGAAATCAGGACACTTAGATAATAAAATAATACACTACTGATCATAGTGTTAAATCTAAAATTAAAGCATGCCATAATAAAGATGACGAGAAGAGCATCAAAATGAAACTGAAATCAACTCGATTGGAGCTATGTAGCTCAAGATATGCATAAAAGAAGCCAGGGGCATAAGTGCAATAAAACATAAAAAGAAAACTACAAATAGGTCCCTAGAAGGGATTAAAATGTAAATATAAAAAGTACGAGGCCTTCCCTGTAAAATACCCACACGCACATGGGTATTTTTGCAATTATTAAAACCCGCAAGGGCATAATTGCAAATTACCCAAATGCACGTGGACTGCACGTGCTCTAGGGACCTATCTGCAAATTGGAGAAGATGGCGGGGCGTCTATGAAATTGCCCAGATACGCACGTGCCAGGCACGTGCGATCTAGGCTCGGAAGTCAGGTCAGGCTCGGCAGAGGCTCGGAGTCAGCTTCGGCTAGGCTCGGGAGGTTCGAGGCTCGATGCAGGCTTGTGGAGGCTCGGGAGCGTCCCAGCCTGGAGGCTCGGACGCTAAGCTCGGGGATGCTCTGGCTCTGACGCGTGGCCGGCTGGAGTCCATCCGATCGTGACGATCGGGCGGATGTTGTGCGATCCTGGAGTGGCGACGTGGCGGCATAATGTCCGTTGGATCGAGATGATCCAAGGGTTGCTGAAGGCGATGACGCGGCTCTATCTGGACTGTTGGATGGTCGCTGAGAGAAGACCATCCAACGGTCCTGGTGTTGTCTCCTCCACCGCAGGCTGGCGGCGGGTTCAGAGTTCCGGCGAAGGAGCTCTTCCTCCGCCGCTCGTCCTCAGCTACGCGAGACCTCCCCGAAGCTCCATTAGTGATAGTCGAGGAAGCTGGGAGCTCGGGGAGGATCCCGGACCTTCTGGCGTCTTGCTTTGGAGCTCAGGTGATGGCTACACAGCTCGTCCAACTAGCTCCGGCGAAGTTCCTAGTCATTGAAGCTCTCGAAAACCTGCAGCGTTAGAATCGCATAGCCGAAGCAAATGAGTGTATTGTGCGTGCGAAGGTGAGTGAGCGAGGTGAGAGCTCAAAAGGGGATGAAGAACTGGGGAGCTCGGAGCTCCTCCACCGTGGGTGGCGGAGGAGGTGGGTCGAAGATGATCTGGGGCTTCGACGAAGGAAGAAGGTGGTCGTGGATAACGCGTGAAAGGGGGAGGTACTACGAAGCTCCAGAGGTGATAATGGAGCAGGGGGAGTGCGTGACAAAGGCTGATAAATTAAGCAAAAAGCAAAGAGGAGAGTTTGAGAATCTTACCTGGAAGGAGATGGATGCAGCGGCCTGGGTTTGAGCTCCGAGAGGAGCTCGGGTCATCGCTGGACTCCGACAACCTCTCGGAGCAGCTAGGCGGGCTCGGAGCACCGCGACGCCGTCGTGGTGGCGGCGGGTCGACACCGGGGGAGCGGGTCATCTTCGCTCTATCCTTTCGCCTCCCCATGTCACAGGGAGGCAGAGGAGGGGTTGGCCCCTTCCCGCGTAAAGGTGGACAAGGCGATCGGAGGAGGGGGACGGCGTATTTAAAGATGGGCGTCGGAGATGCAGGTTGTGATAGTAGTGGGTTTCGAGGGGATTATGGGGCGACTGGGAAGTTGTTGTGGGTCATGGAGTGATGCGCGGAGTAGAGGGATGATGGGGCTCGGTCGTGGGTTGGTTTGAGAGGGAAGAGGTAGTCGGAGATGGTGGGAGAAATGGAAAGGGGAAGAGGTCCACGCGGAGTGGGATCGTGTGAAAGAGGAGGGAGCCAGAGGTTGACGACGGTCAACTGACCGTTGGATCTGGAGATCCAACGGTGGGGATCGATGTGCGAAGGAGCAGTATGGATTAAATCGGGGGAGGAGTGATCAGATGGCTGCAGAGCAGCCATGTGTCATGACGAGGGTGAGGCGCTAAAGGACGGTGATGATGGAAAGCCAAGGCCGATCGAGCAGATGAGGAGCGTCAGAGGAATGGGCGGCTGAGATCAAAGATACGAAGGCGTGATCGGACGGATCTCAAAGCGCCACGTGGCAGGCTGTGCGCTAGGCGCTGACGTGCGGTTCTGATCGAAGATGGGGACGATCAGACGGCTAGGAGTTTAGGCGTGCGTGGACGTCAGCTGGCCGTTGGATCATAAGGAGATCCAACGGTCTAGGAAGGTGGCGGAAGAGACAAAAGAAGCGGGGCCACGTGGCGCACCCAGAACGGGCCACGTGGCCCAATCAGATTATTTTGAGGGAATTTCTTATTTTTGAGAGCGATAATGCCGAATTTGAGAAAACTCAAAACATAAAAATTGTAGATCTTGACGAGATCTACAAGTTTCATGTTGGCTAAAACTAGAGATGAAGTCAAATAAAGGCCCGAAATATTTTTGAGGGTATTTTTAAGACTAAAAATACCACAGAATTTAGTTTTGTCATTTTTTTGTGGTTTTTAATTTATTTAAGACTCTGATAATTACAGGACATTACCAGGGTTTTATTGCCAAAACTTTAAGCAAGGGGGTTAATTATAGAAAATAAAGACGATGAAACTGAGTCTCATCAATCGTGTAACCTTGTTACGAAAAGGCATCCTAGTCATTTCACCTCGAATACAATGTTCGCAGGTAGGTAAAGATTGAACTTGTAGAAAATCTAAGGGTCCATCCTTTATCAATATTGATCCTATCAATAGATAAATGAACAAGCTTTTAATGCCAAATCATATTCGAATGATTTCCATCTTCTCTGGTTCTTTTAGAGTTTTTATTTGTGATAGTAACATTCATGATGCTTTCATCAATACACAATTCATGAGTCCACCAGAATTCAAAACACCATCCGCAATATATTTATCATAACGATTTATGACTAGTTTATTATAGAATAGAAATGAATAATTTATAACAAGCTTAGATACATATATAAGGCTCCTCCTAACTTCCAGTACAAAAAGACACTCTTTATGTAAAAGGACTCTCCTACTTGATAATGATAGTCTGCATCTCTTGACGGCGACTGTTGCAACAGTTGCATCAGAACCCATCTGGATGGCTATCTCCCCTTCATCAAGATTCCTAGTTTCCAGGAATAGATGCGACAAATTGCATACATGAACAGAAGCATCAGAATCAATGACCCCCTTTTCGTCCAATGAGAAAATTGGTTTCAATGATGAAAGTAGATTTCATACCTGATGGGGCTTTACCTTTATTAGTAGACTTTAGATAATCCGGGCAGTTACGCTTCTAGTGCCTCGGCTTCTTGCAGTAATGACAGACATCGGTTTTTTTTATGCTATCATATTGGAAGCATTAGAGGATAAGCCAACACCATGAGTCTTCTTCTTTCTCTTCTGGGCTGGACCATTCCAAGAACCTTGCTTCCGACCACGCTTTCCTTTGACCCGTGCAACCATTACGCTACTAGAGAGTCTATCTTTCTTCATTTTGTCTTATGCAGACTTTAATGTAGCCAATAACCCAACGTTAGTATAGTTCACTTTTCTTATGTGGAATGTGACCACAATTGAAAGACTTAGGGAGTGACAACAGAATGAAGTCAACCTGCATATATGCGTCCATGTCATCCCAGAGGGTTTCCAACTCAGAAAGGTACCCATACATTTTGAGCACACGATCTCTGACAGAAGTCCTTTCATGCATTTTGCAACGAATAAGTTCTTTCATGGTATTATAATGATGTGTGCAGTTTACATCATGGAACATTTCTCTCAGATTTAGCATAATGTCTTGGCAAGTGTTCATGTCCATATGTTGCTTCTGAAGCACATTGGACATTGAACCCATGATATAACACCTTGCCAAAATATGATCTTCATCATATTTTTCATTAAATTTAATTTCCTTCAGTGTCAGAGGGTTTGTGTACTTGTCCTTGGATAATATATAAGAGATGTGTTCCACAGAAAGGACAAGATCCAAATTATGGATCCAATCTGAGTAATTAGGTCCAGTCAACTGATTGACATCCAGAAGTCTACAGAGAGGGTTCAAGGACTTCATTTTCTGAAATTAAGAATGTACTATATTAGAATATATAAATAATTATATATTTAATTGAACTTCTTTCATTAAAGATTTTTTTAATAAAATTAGTCTTGCCTTTAATCCTTGAAAGTTCATTCCCTTAATCACCTTCAAAGCAAGAGATATACTTGCCGATATATCTCTAGTAAGAATTGGGATCTCCTTTTCTACATTAGTTACATCCCAATAATATGAGAAACTGCAACTCAGATAAAAGAAGTGGGAACCCATTCTGCCTTACAAGTCCAACTTGCATTCCCAATTTGGTCTTTAACACCCATGCCCCCCACCACCCCTAAGGCGATGTCGACCTATTTTTAATTGAACCAACCGTCAACAGGAATAGCACTCGTTATGCGCAATCCAATATCGTCCAAATAATATGAGGAATCGATATTGGGATCACTACGCATACGACCTTACTCTTTCGAGAAGCAAAGAGACCGTTCGGATGCACGTGTATGCAAGAGATATCACTTCGGACATGCATCTCCTACCTACAATCCCTGGCGATGGAACCCTTCGCCTTGATAGGAGATCATGGATATCACTTCTATGATCCTCCACCTCATATTCAAATTCTAATTAATTATGATGAATCATATTCACATAATTAATTCTTCCAAGGGAAATATAACTCTGTTTATAATAGAGTTTTTTCATAGGATGTAATTAAATTAATAATACTAAATCAATTATCAGTCCAATTCAATCAACAAACAAACTTGATTGTTACTTGAAGGATGGTAGTATCTCAAAAAATATGTATTATTCAAATTTAATAATTAGAAAATACACCATGATCTCCTAAAACATTATCCTTTTCTTACCCGTTGTCATGGATAGTACCGACGGGAGTGGGACAGACCACTCATGGAGCAACCTGCTACCTCAATGCTCCTTGACTATACACCATATCCGCCTCAGGTCAAGATAATTTGATCATTTTGTATTTGAGATGATAATCGGTATTTCAACCGAAGTTATACCATATAATAATAATCAAAATCATTTTGATTAATATTATAAGAGATTTACTAAACACATCCCCAATCATATTCAAGTAACAATGTTTAACATTTAGAGATTGTCCTACAACTATTTGTAGGATAAACTAGGGTTTTCATGAAACACTCATTCAATGATGATTGATGTTTAATCAATTATTTCCATAAATAAATATTAATCATCAATTATTCATGGCAAAATTATCAATTTCCTTCATTGACATTGAATGATAAACAAATTAAGAAAGAGATCCTGATGATCCAATCATCATCCGACCCATCTCCACTAAACATGGATTATCTAGAGCAAACGAAGTCATAATCACGTGAAATAAAATCATACGATTTGATGGTTTGATTATCTACTTAATTAAAGTGTTTATTTCATATTTCATGACAGTAAAACATTAAGTAAAAATAATTTTGTTTCAGATCCGTGAATACATGCAAAATAATTTTCATGGCAGGAATTACTCGAATCAATTTCATGCACTTTTAGTACCAATTAAAGGTTACTATTTTTGGGACATATTTAGACATTATATATACATTTTATTAACCAAAAATACATCCAAACTGTACACAAATAATAGGTTTCTATTTTATCAAAAATCAATTTGAATCTTGCATCCAATGTAAAAAGCAATGACTCCCGCACATCCAAAACATGAATCATGATTGTCTAGGATTTTGGATCACATACAAGACCTGACCAAGCCTCTAATAAAACTTTAAGGATATGGAAGAATCCTTAAACGCATCATGGAAGCGTGAGGATTGCATCATATACAGTCGGGAGCGACTAATAACACTAGTTGCTCGGTGCAACAGAATTTAAAAAAAAAAATGATGAAGCCACATGATCCGAGAACACTTCTTGAATCGTTTCATATAAACCACATACTATATAACTTGTAGCATGGTTGCAATCAAGTTTTTAAACAAAGAGACCTCCTGTCTCAAGTTCGATTTGTCAGAGGAGACGCTCGCAAGCACAGAGATGAATCGCGTGCTTCTCGCAATCGAAGTTGTCGATCCAAGAGGCAAATCTCCTGATATTGTATCACGAGATCAAACATCTTCTTCAAAATCTAGGCGTACTGAAGGAGTCGGAGATCCACGAGTAGTCGAGGCAGCAACATAACGACGATGCGACGACAGTGGCGACCTTTTACCTAGGGTTAGAGTGGACATCCACTCAAGATAGATAGAGAGAGAGAGGGTGGTGTGGGATGTGAGAATGATAGAGAGAGTTTTTGTAAAGAGAAGATCAAGGGGTGACTCTTCTTATATTATATTTTGGGAGTCTATGGATCTCAATCCATGGACAACACAAAATCAATGGATGAGATTGATTTGTGTTTCTTTCAATGACCAAGATTTTGTTGTAAAAATATTACAACAATTAATTAAATTAAATTAAATTTATATTGGATAATCAATATAAGTTAATTTCTAATTAAATCAATTATCCATGTAGATAATTGGAAAGGAGATTAACCTCCTCCCATAAAAGGGGGGACAACCACCCATTCTAATCAGGACCTAGTGGTTGTCCACCACCTTTAGATGGAAGTGGCAATCTTCATCTCGTTTCATGAGATTACATTATCCCATGAAAATCCCCAATAATTTACAACAACTTTTGTTGTAAATTTATTCACACAAATAATTCATAATTATTTTGTGAACATTACAATCATGCCACTGAAAATTTGTGAATCGCATTCACAACCCAAAATAAAGTGTAAATTATTCTTCCAATTAATTGTCCAATGTGAATCCAATTCACATCAATAATTAATCAACAAATATAAATTACAATTGGCTCTGTCTAATAAATCACATTTATAATATATATATTGTTTTGGATAATGCAATCCACATTATTCTTATCCATGATAATTTAATCACATTTAATTATATCAGATCATCATTCCCATGCATCTAATAATATGAATCAAATTCACTTTATTCATGATAAATAAATCACATTTAATTATCTATTTCCCAATGCTTGGATATAATTTAACAATGGAATTATTCTTGAACTCTTTCAAGAATGATGCTCTTTCTCCGCAGATACTTAGAGATAAGGATAGGGAAATTGTACGTTCCATGTATAGTGACTTGGATATTGAGATCACATCACAAATCCAGATCTCATGGACCTCTCATAGATGCTTGATTAAATCAAGACCGTAAATCTAATCTTGTCATTACATCTGAATCACATTCAGATCAATGTCCAACATTTGGACCAAGATCAGATCACTTCTCTACTAAGAGGAGTCACTAAATCCAGACCTATTTCATCACTCCCTCGGAATGGAAGCGTCATGGTTATACAGTCATTTATGATCACATCACCCTCAAGTATTCCTAATACATTTACATCACGCATACTGGAAAACCTATGATTAACCCGAAGACATAGATCAATTTACACTGTCATATTTAGGGTTTCACCATTATGTTTCTCATTCGGTCATTGGGAGTCGGTATCGATCTATACTTTCCAAAAGCATATATCATACCTTGAAATTCTTGTCATGCTTCCAAAGCACAATGACCATGCATGGAATTTGATCGGTCCCAATACCTCATGAGTAAGTTCATGTCTTCCGATTCACAAGTGAACCTGCATGATCCCTTTGAGAGATCATACTCATATGCCCTCACATGCACACTAGCTTGTCGGTGCATAGATCTTTATTAGGCCATAAACCTATTGGTCTGCCAAATGTATATACTTAGACATATAGCAACACATTTGTTTCTGGCCAGAGGATATGTGCTTATATCGTGAAAGTATACAACATAGGACTTGGTTATCTCGATCTCGTTAAGTCAACTCTTTGACCTAACTAATCTGACACCTCCAAATCTCTATTCCCATGTGGAGGACCTGCATCAAGAGGTCGATTAGATATAAACCAAATGAGTAAGGATTGCCATCTCCTACTCAAGCTGGAGATCATCTCATAACAATCATTTGACGGTGCTTGATGAGTCCTTAATCTAACTCTTTAGATATTCATCCAAGCACCAACCTCTATGATTCAACAATTGAATCAACAACTATATGATCATCAAGATGGCCTTGGTACATAACCCTAATTATACAAAGGGATCTTATAATGCATTCATTCATTTAATCTTAGATAGGGAGTGATAACCAATAACTTTTATTGATAAATCAAACATTACAATAACATTTATTGTAGGAATGGTTCACCTCAGGCTCTCATGGCTAGCATTAGTACGACCAGCAGTCCCCGCCGTTCCATAGTATTTAGAGACAAAATTAGTACCGGCAACAGCAGTACCATCCATACCAACAAAATCAACAATACTCAATTGTTCATACCAAAATCAATCTCCTCAATATTACCAACAACATCACCATCCTCCTCACTACCAAAACAAGTATTCCCACTCGCAACCTCCACCCCATTCCCAGTATCAACGTTGCCAACGCATTGAACCATCCAAGGCTGTTCTAGATAACCATTCCTTGGATTGCATGTCTTAGCTAGTGAAACGCTTAGCAGAGAGGAGCCAGAAACTCGATGACCTTATTGTCGCGAAGACCTCCATCCCAGCTTAGGTGGAGGCTAACCCCAAAATTTTATAAAGAAAGAGCAGGTAGTTTGTGATGTTCCAGCCAGTCTAATAGAGTCATATATGCTTGATTGGCTTTTATCTAATGTTGTCACTTTCAGGAGCGGTATGAACTTGCATCCATCAACCACATGTAAGGGGAAGACTAAAGCTTCTCCAGGTGGATCGTCATCTTCTGCATCAGCAGATCCAGCATCCGGGTCGGGTGAAGAAGAAGAAGAAGATAGAGGAGAAGCACCAGAAAGAAAACACCAAAAAATCAGCAAAAACAAAAATGCCAAAAAGATAGCATTATCAACAGTAGCTGGACCACTAGCCAGAGGAGACTGCACCTACAGAACCAGTCGATGGATCCGCAACGATAGATTTTGGATGCCCGCTTTTCTTGGATGACCCTGCTCATTTTAGTCATCCATTTGTACAACCAGATGTGGGCGCAAATTCTGATGTAAATAAGAACACTATTTCGGCTGCTGCTTTTGATTCTGTAAGTATTCCTTTTCCAGACGCATTAAGAAAATCCAAAAAAATTAAAATTTTGAAATCAGCCTTGTCTGGTCCTGATGTTGTTGAGATTATCCTGAATCTTGTGTTTAATTGCCCTTATTCAAAGCCATCAAGTACATGCCTAACATAAATAAAGGTCTGAAAAAAGCATGTACTTCAATGAGACAGTCGCGTAGAACAAGAAAAAGAAATGTGAAACATATTATGACTGCAACTATAGTAAATGCAAATAACAATTCTCCCGACGAAAAAAAAGGATATGGGAGCTCCTCTAGTTAGATGCCAGATGTTCGATCAAGAGTTCGACTGAACTCTACTCGATAATGGATCCTTAATCAACCTAATGACCACTTCACTACTCAAAGAACTGGGTTGGGACTGCTAAAGTCTACCAAAATGTTTCTGTAGTTCACAGATACATCTATCAAGCGGCCCTGAGGAATTTTGGATGATGTCATCATCACCATTCAGGGAATGCGGTTCCCTATGGACTTCATTGTTCTAAACATGGACACCTCTGCTCCTATTCTGCATACCCCTATAATACTTGGACGAACATTCTTTTGAACAACCAAAACAATGGCGAACTATGGCATCGAGCAGATAACCTTCCGCTCAAACAAATGCACAGAGCCAATTGAGACGATCTAAGTGCAGAAATAGTCAGAGCCTACATCAGACGAGAGTGAGCCTACAAAGCAGCAAACAGAAGACTGCGACTTTCTTGCTGAAATATGTGATACAATTTTTTTTATGGATGATATTTAAACCACATGTTCCTTTCCATCGAAGAACTAGTGGATAGCACAGTTGAGTTCCCAATATCCTCGATGATGAGATTTTCGATGAGTTGCTTGATGAATACATCCATGGCCATCCTTGGTTGATCAAGAGGCAACAATTGCATACTTTTGTGAAAAAGATTATGTGATAGAAGAATTTTGTGCAACATTGAATGCATAAACCACAATACCAATGACGGACATCACACAGTTGAAAAACCCAACTCCTTCACCTTGTACAGTAGCTGAAGTTACCATCGAGCTGAATCAGACCCCACCCTGAGCTCAAGCCACTTCCAGAAAATATGAAGTATGCCTTCCTTGTGAGGGTTCAGAACATGTTCCTCGTTATTATCAATTCATAAGTTACTGAGGAATAAGAATCGCGTCTACTTGAGGTTCTAGAAAGAAACCGCAAGGCCATAGACTGGAAAATTTCAGACCTCCATGGGATCAACCCCTCACTGCGCTTGCATCACATATATCTTAAGGAAGACAACAAGCCATCGCGAGAGTTCTAGCAAAGATTGAATCAAATCTCCGGGAGATTGTGATGAATGAAATCACGAAATGGTGTGATGCAGGATTCATATATCTCATCTCCGACTCGAAATGGGTGAGCCCCTTGCATGTTGTGCCAAAGAAGTCAGGGATCACCATGATCAAGAATGACAGAGGAGAGGAGATTACAACCAGAGTAACGAAATCTTGGCACGTTTGTGTGGACTACAGATGTCTGAATCTAGAGACCAAGAAGGACCATTTTCCCGCTCCCCTCTATCACCATATCATTGAGTGATTGGTCGTGAAGGAATATTTAAGCTTATTTTAAGGATACACTAGTTACAATCAAGTTGCTATAGCTCTTGAGGATCAAGAGAAAACAACCTTGACCAGTCCATTTGGGACTTTTTCCTTCCACAGAATGTTGTTTGGGTTATGCAATGCTCTGGTGACATTTCAACGATGCATGTTGGCCGTATTTATAGATATGGTTGGGAGTTTTCTTGAAGATTTCATGGATGACTTCTTGGTCTATGGAGACAGCTTCAATAAGTGCTTATCCTATATAGACCGAGTCTTGAAGAGATGTTGTGAAGTGAACCTTGTGCTCTCTTGGGAAAGAGCCATTTTATGGTAATTGAGGATATTATGCTCGACCATTGTCCAAACGTGGCATGGAGGTAGATCCTACGAAGTTGGACTTTATCTCAAAACTTAAGCCACCTATAAATCTGAGGCAAGTCAGATCATTTCTAGGGCAGGTTCATTTCTACCGACAATTCATCAAAGAATTCGATAAAATTGCCCGACCACCGACTAAGTTTCTCGGCAAGGAGGTAGATTTTATCATTGATGACAAGAGTCCTCCAGATGTTCAATCAACTGAAAGAACTGATCACTCAGGCCCCTATCCTTCAACCACCGAATTGGTCTTTCCCATATGAGATCATGATAGATGCATCTGATTACGCCATTGGAGCAGTTCTAGGACATTCAAGAGACAATCTACCAATTGCAATTCACTATGCTAGCCGAAATCTATATGAAGAAAATACACTATCACTGAAAAAGAGCTGCTAACATTCATCTTCACCTTGGAGAAATTCAGATCCCACCTGCTTGGATCCAAAGTGATAGTTTATACAGACCATTCTGCCATCAAGTACTTACAAGCCAAGAAGGATGCGAAACCCAGACTTATAAGATGGATCCTTCTGCTTCAGGAGTTTGATCTAGAAATCCGAGATAAACCCGGAGTAAAAATGTGGTGGCAGATCACTTGTCAAGATTACCAAAGCCGGATACTCCTGAGAAGAACTTATTGCCAATTACTGAAACTTCCCAGATTAAGCAATTTTGTCAATTACCTTGCTCCCCCGGTTCGCTGATATTGTGAATTATCTTGTATCCAAGAAAACTCCACAAGATTGGCCGAAGCTGAAAGTTGACAAATTCTTGTCGGATATCCATTTTTATCATTGAAGGATCCTTATCTCTTTCGTGAGGGGTATATTGCATCTGGAGAAGGTGCATTCCTTAGGATAATGTCCAAAGTGTCCTCGAACATTGCCATGCTAAAGAATAATGAGGACACCACTCTGGAAGAAGAACGACAACGAAAGTTCTACAATGCGGTCTTTGGTGGCTGACTCTATTCAAAGATGCAAAAGACTTTGTTAAACATTGCACTGATTGTCCGAGACTGGGCGACACTATTGGAATGAGAGGCACGATGCCCTTAAAGTACATTCAGATTTCAGATGTGTTTGATGCATGGGGCATTGATTTCATGGGCTCATTCCCTAACAGTTAGGGTTTTGAGTATATTCTGCTCACTGTCAATTATGTGAGCCACCAGGTGGAGGATATCCCAACCCAAGCCATCGACAGTTGCACCGCCTGCTAGTTCCTAAGGGAAAACATCAATGCATGGTTCAAGATCCTCAAGATTCTCATATCATACAAGAGTAGCCAATTCATCAACAGAGAGGTGAAGAAGCTGGCACATGAATTCCGCATTGAGCATCATGTCACCTTTCCGTACCACCCACAGTCCAATGGACTAGCCAAATGTTTGAATAGGGAGGTAAAAATAATTCTAATAAAACTTGTGCGCCTTGATAGGAAGAATTGGTCACAACTTCTAGATTTTGTACTTTGGGCCTATCGGACCGCCTACAAGTCACCTCTAGGGATGTGTCCCTACCACCTAGTGCACGGCAAGCCAAGACATTTGCCCGTATAACTCATTCACAAATCTTTGTGGGCAATTAATATGTGTAATTTGGATTCCAAGAAGGCTAGAAAGAATAGAAAGATGGATCTGAATCGACTCCTAGAATTCAGCGAGTACGCATACGACAACAACCTAATTACAAGGAGAAGGTCAAGAAGTGGCACGACAATCACATCCATCGCAAGACTTTTGAATCGGGGTAGAAGGTTTGGTTGTTCGATGCAAAGCTCAAACTATTTCCAGGGAAGTTGAAGAGCAAGTGGACTAGGCCTTTCATAGTGAAGCATGTGCATAACAATGGAAGCATTGTTATATCCAGTCTTTCAGCTGACGCACAACCATTTTTTATCAATGGGTAGGTATTGAAACCCTATCTCGAGCATGACATGTTTCTGTCCGTAGTTGATTCAATGCAAGTGGTTTATGATGAAGAAATTCTTGCCGCAGCATCGATACAAGCAGATGAGGTCGTCGATTTTTTTGATTAGTTAATCTTTTTCTTCTTTTCATTTTAATTCTTCAAATTCTTTCTTCCGTATTGCCCTCACCTCATTGATTTGTGTTATACATATGATATGCTTCATCCTTTGTGAGAACCCTCGGGTTATTCATTCTTCAATCCCTCGCCTTTCTCCTCAACTCTTATCTGTCTATACTTAGGGATATTTTACCCTAAGTATAAGGGGAGACAGTCCGAGCTAATGATTCATTTATTCGTTCCCACCCTCGACCCTCCCTGCAGGTAGAATACAATCTGTTATACGTCGGATTAATTAATCTTAAGTATAGGAGGGACGATCAACTTCTTATTCTTTATTGAGTCATTGTAGCATATGCTTTTATATATTAGTACGAGTTATGTCTTCCATTTCTCTTCGATCTATGAGGACATAGCTCAAGCTAAGTATGGGGGGGGTCAATATATACTCTCTATATATATTTTAGCCATAACTCATACTTTTGTATTTTCAATAAGTATGGCTAAAATCCGTTTAAATAAGTATACAGAAAATACTTGTATAAAATTCATTAAAAATCGTTGTATATACCGATTAATAAATCGGGTAAAATATTTTGCAAAATGTTTGAAAAATGGTTTGAAATCTTTTTGAAATATATTTTGAAAACTGTTTGGAAAATATTTTGTAAAATGTTTTCAACCATGTAAAAATGTTTTGTTTGTAAAAATTTCTTTTACTTGTATGAAATAAAAAATTTGAAAATCTATTTGCAAATGGTTTGAAATATGGTTGTAAAAATACTTTGAAAAATCTATATATACTGTTTGAAAAATCTTTGCAAAGTGATTTTTGAATTTTGTAAATTTTTACAAAAAATATTTTTCAAATTAGTTTACAAATAAAGTTTTCAAAATGTTTGCAAAATTCTTTTCAGACTATTTTGAGAACTATGTACACAATTCAAGAAAATAAAAATCTCCTACAAACCTAACACACTAACCTGTAAATACTTGTAAATATCTCCAGTAAATTCCTAAATCCAAATCCATGTAAATAAAAAGATACGCTCCCATGTAAAAATCTGTACCTACTTCATTTCCTAAAAATTTTGTTTTTTTAAATATCTAAAAATTTGTAAAATGAAAAATCCTAAAAACATTTGCAAAACTGATGAATCCACGATTCATCGCCTTTATTCTTTTATTTAGCTTTTTTTCTTTAGTCAAATACATGTAAATACCCACTAATTTCATGAAATTACCATTTAATATGCATTTGTTAAATATGCATTTTTAACACTTTTTATATCCAAATAAAAGAAAAAAGAAGAAAAGAAAAAGAAAAAAAGAAAAAAAATAAAGGATGTATTTATGAAATAAATGCAGACTGGCCCGAATCCCGAGAGAAGGTCAAGACTTGGCCTGATCGACCCGGAATAAAGTAGGGGGAGATAAGGTCTTTAATCCAGAAATCTAAAAATAATATGTAAATATTCTTCCTTTTTATTTTTGAATTTATTATTTGTATATTTGTATAAAACTTACACAATTTTATTTATATATAAATTGACCTCAAACTAAATATTTTTCTAAACAGAATTTGTAAATAAAAATATTTTATAAATAATAAAAATAATTACAAAGTAAAACCATATACAGAGTAAAAGTACCCACACTCAGAAAAAGTTGTACAATGACAATTGAAAGATCAATTATGGCTCCATACGAACTCAAATTGAATCAAACTCACTTCCATTGTACTCTAAATTAAATTATCTTTAAAATGGCTATGGTTTCATAATTTGTGGAGTTACGGTTTAAAAGTCGATTTTCTAGGGTGGTTTTTGCAGTTTTACTATTTATTTATTGTATATATTTATCTTTATTTTTTTACACAATGTAAATAATTGTAAATATTTCAATAATTATTTAAAATAAAAATAAAAAATAAAAAATAAATTATTTCCTTATTTGTATATGTGTATAATGTACTATATGTGTGTATTACTTGTATATAACTAATTTCCTTATATAAAAAATCATCAAATAATTAATTTCTAACATTAAATAATTAAATTATTATAATTAAAAAAAAATTGATTATTTTATTTTATTTATTTATTTGATTTGAAAACCTACCACGTATATAAGATTTGATTTTCTACCTTAAATAACCACCACTAAGGTGGCTAATTAATTTTTGTAAATTAATTATTTTATTTAATTACAAATTTCATTTTTAATTAATTAGTTATTTTTTTATTTATTTATTTGTTTAACCACTAAATACCTTCCTTCTTTGTACTTATTTTCCTTTTTTTATTTTTCTTCTTCGTTTTATTGAGCTCATCCTCCCTCATTTGCTCTTGATCAATCTTTAGGAGAGAGGAGCCCGATCTCCAAGAGCTTCTTGTCGTAGAAGGATGCCCTGCCTCCGAGCCATTCAGAGGCAGCGAGTCGGTCCTCGTTGAGGTATCACGACGTGTCCGATCCCAAGGTGAGATCCACTTTAATTTCCGTCTTTCATTTAGATTAATTCTAGGTGTAATTTGTAGTGTTTAACCGTAGCTAATTGTCCATCACGATTCTATCCATTTTCAATCCGACACCGATCACCATATACATCTTCTCAATCTATCTGCGTTCACGTTCTACCTCACATGACCTTTCAACTCCGACCACACAGAGTGGCCGGAGACACGAATCTTCCATCGCAATCGTCAGATCCATTTTTCCATTCACATATTCTGTCCAATAAATTTTGATCGAGCCGTCGTGCTCGAGTCCATTCTTGTTCCTGCAATAAAATTAATTAATAAATATATAATATTATATTTTCTATTTTTTCTCTAACATTTTTTCCGTAGCAATAAATAAAAAATAAAAAAACCATTTTAACATTTGTTTTGTAGGAAAAATTTAAAAAATATAAAAAATTTCTTCTGTTTCAGTTTACAGATTTCAAAAAAAAATAAAAAATAAAAAAGGAACCCTTAGCCGCTAGCCCTCGCTGGCCGCACCACACCTCCAGAACACCACCACTAGTGCGCACGTTCGCTGCAGGCGACGGCCGCCGACCATCTTCTCCGCCTGAAGCCACATCTCCTGGAGCGTCGTCCCTCGGTCGTCGCTCACATGGTGGCACCTCCTCTCAGCCGCTCCCGTCGACCGCCTGGAATCATCCCCAGCAGCACTGTCGCACTCGCGACCTCCGCGCGAGCCTGCGCGGTCCATCGCCAACCGACTCCTCCAGCGAGCCCCGATGCCACTGCGCGAAGGCCTCCATCAGTCGCACCCTTCTGCTTCTCCGCCCAGCAGGAGTCCGCCACCCGCCTGCCGCATCAACACCCTAGAGCTGCCCCCTTTCGGCATGCCACCGCACGAAGGCCTCCACCGGTCGCGCCCTTTCGCATCCGCATAAGCCCGCGCCGCCCGACCACGCGTCGCCTCCTCCCGCTAGGAGGCCCAACATCACAAGCAGCTCTACGACCACGCGCGGGCCTCTTATCCACCATCCCAGCCCGACCGACCACTGTATCTCCGTTACCGTGCACCGCTCCATCCAACGGCAACCCGCACCGTCTGCACGACCACCGCCTTCATCCCCGTTAGGGGTTCCCTCTGTCCAACGACACTGCCCAACGACCACGACCCTCCATCCAGCGGCAACCCGCACCGCTTCGTGTGGCTACCACCTTCATCTCTGGAGCCCGGCCTCCTTCGACCTCCTCAACAACCACTGTGACCGTCCGATCGCCAACCCTCCACCAGCGGTACCTATGCACCATCCTCCGTGCGAGCCCACACTGCCTGACGCCCAGCGGCCACCGTTAACCTTCGAGCAGCCTCTTCGCTGACCAACCACACACGCCCATGTGCAGCGCTGCCCCATCACACCACCTGCGCACGTGCAACCATCTACCATCACCTCCTGGAGGCCCGTCGTCCAGCGTGCATGCTCACTCCTCCACGCCACAACCACCTGCCAGTGCCTCCAAGCACCACCCATCTGCCACTGCAGTCCACCGCCGACCGCTGCACCTCCGCCGACGCCTTAGCCTCCGTCTTCGACTACCTCCAGAGCCCGACTGCAGGAGCCCCTCACCACTGCCATTGCTTGTAGGTAAAGGAACATAGGGGCGACGCCCCTTTAGCTTGGGAGAGAAGAATATAAACCCCTCTGTGAACCCTAGGGAATTTTTTTAAAAAAATGGAAAAGTTAATTTTACGCTCCTAGAGGTTTAAGAAATTGCAAATCAACCCATGCCAGCCTCAGTCACGGGCGGCACACCATCCTCCACTGGGTAATTTGCATCTTCTGTACGCATGTTTACTTTTGTTATATTTTAATGCAGAAATAATAAAAATTTGCATTCTTGTCCATGTTTATCCAGATTTCTTTTGCATGTTCTTTTTATTCAGATAAATATTTTCATCGCTCTAAAAATTCTACAAGTATTTGTGTATACTCCTGCTGCGTTCCTTCATTGTATATAAATTTCATCCCATTTTATTTTTACTTGATATTTTAAAAAATTTAAAAAACTGCATTATTTTCTCTGCCTGAAATTTGAAAAATCATAAAAAATTTGAATATTGCTCTAAAAATTCCAAAAAATAGATTAGGTGTATTTTATTTTCTATCCAAATTAAACGCATTAATAAACCCAAATAAATACAAAAATACTAAAAATCATATAAAAGTCAAAAATATTTAGAAAAAATACAAAAATAGTGATTTCAGTTCCTATGTGTAGATATTTGTCTATATTTTAGCATAAAAATAATTCCTATGAGTTTTGGGCACTTAAAATATTTTTAAGTTGCAAATTTCTCCAGGCTGTGCACTGTTTACCTTTTTTTGTCACTGTTTGATTTTTAGAAAAAATACAAAAAAAACATCTGAAAAATTTGGAAAATTTACCAAAAACATTAAAAAAGATTTAAAACTCAAAAACATTTTCTTTGTAATTTTCTGAGCATTTTATATTATTTTTAAAGATACAAAAAGAGTGTGGTGTGTGTATTTTATATCTTGTGCATTTTGTTGAAAAACATAAAAAAATTGGAAAAATAAAAACCACTAAAAAATCATTTTATTTTACTTTGAAATTTGATTACTTAGTTTTTGAATCGTGCTCCTTGTGTTCGACCCTGGTCGTATACCAAGTAAATTAAATAGCGAAGACCGCTTACATTACTTTTCATTGATTGAATTTTTTAAAAGTGGTTTTATATATTTTTCTCATTGATTACACTTGGTGATTCAGGTCTCAACGACCCTTGATTATTTGCATACTTAACCCGAGTCGCAAAGCGTGGTCATCAGAATGGCGCTGTTGCGAGGGAGCATGGCTCTGTAGTCATTTTTCAGTTTTATTTTATTTTTATCTCTATTTATTATAATTATTTTCTGACCATCTCTTGTTTCACCTTTTCTGCGAGGAACCGTCGTTAATACGACTCGGATTCTTTGGAGGGACCAACACAGGAGGAGGAATTGATGAGCAGAAGACAATTATTCTATTTAGAGAATTTTTGTGAATATTTGTAATAATTTAGGATTATTCTAGATATTTGGACTCATTGGACACTTTGAACTTTTCGGGGTCTGTTTCGCCAAGTGCCGGTGCACTAGGGGGACCTCACCACTGTTTTCCATGTTTTGTTTTCTATATTTTTTTATTTGTTTCACTCGGATTTTTTGTGCTTGAGCCCCTAGATTTAGGTTTCTATTTGATTTAGATAGGTAACAATAGGTCCAAAGCCCCTAATTGTTCCTATAGAACTCGCTTAGACTTAGTCAAATAAATCTGTGCTTCACGATAATAGAAGTTTCTATTTAGGACGATCCCCACAATGTATTCATATAGAGTAGTTTAATTTTTCTGCGTGGATTATACTGCATGTAGAGCGTTGGAGTTAGGTACACACCTCTATCTGTAGCATTTGCATCCATATTTTCTCTTGCATTGGTATTTCTGTTTTCTCCCTCTATTTTTTTGTATGTAAGAATAAAGGAAATCAGAAATCCCGTTAGTCGTTTCATTGAAAAATATCCAAAAAAGGAGAAAATCAAAAATTAAAAATTGGGACTGCTAATTGAACTTGGCCATAAAATTAAATGTAACTGATTCATTATTATTTTGGGAGAGCAATCCTTTTGCTCGCGTACACACTAAGGAGTAGCGCCCAAATCCCATTAAGCCTCCTAAGTGTTTGTACAACTTTTGTTTGATCACCTAACTCTAAAATTGAAAAGATAAAAGACCAGATCTCATGGTCTTGACATTGCGTAGAATTGGTAAAACGAGGGTTTGCTTTTGTGTTTGGATGTCTTTGGTGTGAATTGGTTACGATCATCTTCTCTAGATCATTTGCAGTCACCTTCTGTCTCCTTCACTATGTTTCTCTTATCCCTCCCTCCCTCCCTTCATCATCCTTCTTTCCTCTCGTCATGATGGGTCGTATGCCATTTCAGCCAGATCTTATAGCTTCCTCTCTTCATCCCCATAATCTTCGACCACCTTCTAGGGAGGTTGGGACCTTGATCGACCTCTCATATCCTTCTCTTTCTACCCCTTCCACATTACCTCTTTCTACTGGGCACGATGTGCTTGAAGCCCACAGATATCATACTAAGCAGATGCGAGACCCGGGCGATTTCTCTACTGGGATGACCACACATTCCATAGGTGATCACATTGAACAATTACGAGTTTTAGACGCCAACATTGAACTACCTGTTGATTGTGTGGCATTTTATGTCGATTCGGATAACACACGCCATTCAGAGGATGTGGATTCTACTAAATTTCATATGATGAATGTGTTGACCACTACTGTGAGTTTCTAGAGCCGGACATTGGTCGAGTTCCCATTGGTTTTACACCCAGAGTTTGAGCCAGTCCCACACTTTCACATCGAGGATTCTTGTATTCTAGATCTGCTAGTATCACAAGAAATAGAGGAGGAGCCCACATTTCAGCCGTTCTTTCAATCATTTCAGTGTCCATGTCTAGCTGATTCAGTGTCCATTCTTCAGAAGATCCTCTCAGATTCAGATAAACATTTGGATCCATCTTAGCATATAGAGCATGACGAGGGACACCATTTTGATTTGACAAACCTAGATAGTCCCATCTTTGAGCCATGTGTCCTCCCACTTGATGATGTCGATACATTTTTTAAGGAGTTGATGATTGACAACATTGTCGCAGTTTGAGAATCAGATCTTGAGATGTCTATTGCTTCCGCATTGTTGACTAGCGACATGCCACGCCTCGAGGTTGTTCAGATGCCGTTTACAAATGATGAGTTACTTTGGTGCAGGAACCTGGTCTTTGACAACAGTGTAGATCCCCAGTCACGATATGATTCCCCATCTTTTACCGACGAGCCTGCATCACTCCCGAGTGTCATCTGCGGGAGGATGCATTACGCCCCTTGTACTCGGTTTCATTGCCTGGACGTGATTCTGATCTGTCAAATCACGAGACCGAGCCGTCGGTTAGTTTTGATTTCCTTGAGTTCGATTTTTCCCTCCTCAATGACCCTCGCCAGGATGACCCGATCTTTGAGTTATTTGATGTTCATTCTGATTTCTCTACACAATATACATCGTATATCGATTTTCATAGAAAGTCTCCTGATATCGATCTTCCTTATCTGTCCGAGATGGTGATTGACGTGGAGGATTCCCTGACAGATCCTTCCTTCTCCACATTTGATTTCTTTGGCTCCATCCAATCATTGCATTCAGACCGTGAGCCAATGGTTTCTTTTGTGCTACCGGAGCCCAAATTCATTATCCCATATCTTTACCCAGTAGCAGACACCTGCCTGATTGTTTACTTGGGTGTCATAGTTTACACTATTGACCTCATCATTGTTCCCCAACCGATACTACGACGATAGTACGGTATTTGCCTCATAGATGCCGTCTGGAACATCGATACTCTGTTGTCCTAGCCTTTGCGCCCAGCTTGGGGTGTAAACTCTAGCGCTTGTTGAGAGGCACCTCAACATTGTCTAGATCCATTCTATTCATATCAATTATTTTTTCTATCTAAACACCCCATCTTCATCTCATGATTATGCTACACTTAGGGTGCACTTTACCCTAAGTATAGGTGGTGTCAGACTTGTGATTATCCATTTGATTATATTACCTATGTTTTGCTGCCTATACTTAGGGATATTTTACCCTAAGTATAGGGGAGGTAATATTTGTACATCCAATCACTCGGTAGTCCCCTTGTGTATAGTCTTCTATACTTAGGATTACTCGATCCTAAATATAGGGGGATCACCAGCTCCTATTGATTTTATTATTTCATTTGTTGTGTAGCAAAGTATTCTTTTCACTTTTCTATACTTAGCATGAGTTATGTCTTCCTTTGCCGCTCTCTGATCACTATGAGGAAATAGTTCGAGCTAATTATAGGGGGTGTCGTATATATTGTATATATACTTTAGCCATAACTTGTACTTTCATATTTTTTATATGGCTAAAACACTTTATAAATACATGTAAAATTCAAAAAAACCAACTAATAAAAAGATGCAGATATTTCCTCAATTTTTTGTACATAATTATTAATAAGTCAAGTTAAAATATTTTGATAAATATTTTGAAAGTAGTTTGAAAATTTATTTGAAAACTATTTAAAAAATGTTTTGAAAAGTATTTTCAATGTTTGTAAAAATATTTTGGTTTGTAAAAAAATTTCTTTTCTTTGTGTGAAATAAAATTATTTTTGTAAAACTATTTGCAAATGTTTTGAAAATGGTGATTTTTAAAAAAACTATATATACTATTTGAAATTTTTTTGCAAAATAGTTTTCAAATGTTGTAAATGTTTGTAAAATTGTTTGGAAAAATTATGTTGGACTATAGTTTTCAAAAGTATTTGTAAAATTATTTTCTAATAAGTTTGAGGAATATATGCATTATCCATAAATTTCTTTACCAACTGTATATATGTACATGTATAAATTACTAACACTCAAGTTGTAAATCCTTTCACCTAATTCCTGTAAATAATTGACTCAGTCCCGTGTAAATATGTGTATCTTATCTACTAACCCAAACCCTTATAAAAAAATTCCCCTAAAATATATAAAAATCAAAAGTCTACAAAAAATTTGCATTAAAAAAATCTTTTTACATTTGCATCATTTTTTCCATAAAAAGTTCAAAATTAGAAAATTATTTCAAAAAAAGATTTTTTTCTCTTCTTTTCTCTTTGCATTGTACATATTTTCTCACATTTGCATGAGCATTTTTCTGAGTAATGTTGACATTTAAACTAGTCTGGAATAAAACTGAAGAATGGAGCTTAGTTAAGACCTTAATACACTTAATGTCAGAGGAACCTTATAGGATCTGAATTTAGGATTTTTCAGATTTTAAGACTTAATTCTTCAAGTCCACTAGGCTATATTCACATATCATCTTGATTGGTCTCAATAGAGCACTTAACAACACACGCATGACTCTCGCAAACAATGGCTTGACTTGCACACACACTTTACACATGGCTCAACACGGATGAGATGGTGAGGAGGCAGTTGACCTTGGCTTGGAGTAGCATACAAGGGTA
The DNA here is from genome assembly GCA_037367405.1 of Ottelia alismoides. Taxonomy (NCBI): domain Eukaryota; kingdom Viridiplantae; phylum Streptophyta; class Magnoliopsida; order Alismatales; family Hydrocharitaceae; genus Ottelia; species Ottelia alismoides. The sequence continues at coordinate 106,938 of JAZKJV010006777.1, read as the reverse complement.
GTACTTCTAGGAGGAACCTCTCATCTTCCTTTCGGGATGGATGTGCACCTCAACTTGGTATGGCAATGCTGAGTCTAAAGACAGGAGTTGTGGGGTTGAAACAATGCTTCAAAAGAGGGATAGTCTACTAGCTCAAGTGGAAAAACTCCTTATGTACATGCTGCACCTTGTATATATTTTTCAAAAAAAAAGAAAAAAGGAAAAAATGCAGAATCTCCAAAAGTGGACTTGCCTGATTGAAAAGTAAAATGCCCGTCGGAGTGTATATACAAGCGAAAAAAAGAGAATAAGAGCTTTAAAGTTTAATTTTTGTAAGCTTGCAGCGGATGACTTGGCTACACTGGTCATGCATCCTAGGATAGGTAACTACACTGGTTACCGTCCATTCTTTTCTCCATCTCCTCCTCTTGAGATGGTTGTACTTGAACTTAGAAGGGAATATCCTCGCTCCTCGAGGAAAGAGTTGCTAGATCAGGGGATTAGAGTTACCATGTTTCTTTGTCATTTCTGAAGTGGGGAGCCAAAATACACATACGTCGTACAAGTATAGATTCATATTCACTAGAGTTTGTGTATGTAGACTTGTTCTGACTTGCCTAATTAAGGCGATTTAACCATAGAATAGTAGAACTTGAGGGTTGTTGAGTCTTAAACCCGTTTCCCAATAAGGTTCTGCCAACCTAATAATCCAAAGGTCTAACCGAGCTCTATACTCCAATTTTATAAAGATAAGTTTAAAAATCAACATTGGCCTTATTGCATCCCTTTTTCTTTTCTTTATTTTTGTTTTCACTTATTTTTCAAATAAGTGTTTGTTAAGAGACTAGCAAAGGTAAAGAATAGGGGATTTTTTTAACATGAATTTTTGAGAATTTATTGAACAATCAAAACATGTATTCTAAGGATAAAAGCTTGCAAATATAAATCTGGAGTACAGACAAATATCTCCTATAAATTCCTAAATCCGAATCCATGTAACTAAAAAGATACACTCCCGCGTAAATATCTGTACCTATTTCTTTTCCCATTTTTTTAAATCTCTAAAAATATTTGCAAAACCTTTTTCAATATTGCATAAAACCTAACACACTAACCTGTAAATACTTGTAAATATCTCCTGTGAACTCCTAAATCCTAATCCATGTGGATAAAAAGATACACTCCCGTGTAAATATTTGTACCTATTTCTTTTCCCCAAAATTTTGCTTTTTAAAAATACCTAAAAATTGCAAAACGGAAAATCGCAAAAATATTTGCAAAAACTTTTTCAAAATTACATAAAAATGTGCAAAACTTTATTAAAAAACCCATAAAAAGTTCAAAATCATAAAATTGCTTTAGAAATTTATTTTCTTGCATTATACATAGCACTCACATTTTTCGGAATAACTTAGATAGTTGAACAAGTTCAAATAAAGTTTGAAGATTGGAGCTCGGAATAGACTTAATACACTTAATTTCAGAGGAACCCATTGAGGACTTAAAGTGGAGATATTTCAGGTCACCTTGACTTATTTCTTTGGTTTCATAAGACTATAATTATGAGTCAATTCAATGTTCCTCAATAGAACCCTTCATATCATCCGTAAGACTCTTGAGACAATGACTTGACTGGAAACCTCACACCTAGCATTTAGCTCAACTCAGATAGACTATTGAAAAATCTTGGAGTCTAAGTCGGGATGATGCAAGGCTGCTTCGTCAAGGGTGGCTTAGGAACCATTCTTGGGGACTACCAACACTAGTACTCTAACCCACTTCTTTTGGTATCAATGATATCTGAAGACTATAGATGGATTGAAAAATGCTTCGGATGAGGAATGATCTACCAATGCAACTTTCTCTAGGACCCCCAAAAATGGGTGGAACAAAAGATCCTATATCCACCGGGGCTCAAGAAAGAATGCAGAAGCTGTACAAAGTCAAAGAAAATGTCCAAATAAGCCTACAGCCAAAAATTCCACAAAAAATTGAGCTTCAGAAAAAGCCTACTTCTTGGTGAGGAATCGGTTACACTAACTGACTTCACAAGGGAATGAAGACTACACTGGTCCATTCCCACTTCTCTTCCCATTCTTCTAACTTCTTCCCCCATTTAGTTGTAAAGACTAGGAGCACCTGACCTTAGAAGGGAATATATGTCTCCATGAGGATGAGTGACCAAAAGAGCAAATGCCTTGGTAGTGTAATGATTTTATCTGGAGAGATATGAAGAATATCACACACATGGTTCTATCATTTCAAGGTAGCAAGAGTATGCGACTAAGAGGATTGTTTTCACCTGGCTATGAATTGGACTAGATAATAGGTGAATGGAACCTAGAGCTTATTATGTCACACTTCTTGACTTCTTTGTAGTTCCGAATACAACATTAATCAAAAGTCCTTCTCTGAGTTCTATACTTTGACTTTATTAAGACAAGTTTAAAAGTCGAAAATTATTCCAAGTTATTTCTTTTTCTTTTCTTTATTTCTCTTTTCAGCATTTATATGCATAAGTGTTTGTTAGGGATTAGCAAAGGCAAGTATAAGGGGGGTGATGAATCTCCATTTCATCACCTTTATTATTTCATTTTGACCTTAAATCCCTAGCTAAATGAATATATATATCATTAATTTGTCAAAATAAGCATTCCTTAATTTGTACAAAATACTGTACAAAATACAATGTACATTTATTATATTTAAATCCAAAATTAAAGAATAAAGGAATAAAAGAAAAAGGAATCACATACCATAGGTGTTGAGTGCCCCTAGCCACTGAGACTCAGTCATCTTGATGACCTAGCCATTGAGACTCAGTCATCATGATGACCAAGTCCAAAAGAAATAAAATAGGGGGATATAGTCCACAAGAAATAAAATGAGTTAGGTAGCTAACTGTACAGAAAATACAGTCGGAAAACCCTACAAAATAGGCCAATAATTACCTTTTAGGACCAATTTTATTCTTTATTAATTACACATCAAATCAATAACCTTTTTAAATGAAAGTAATAGATACAAATATGTCAAAATATAAAATTTAATTTACACAAAAAATACATAATGTACTTTTTATACTCATAATAAAAAGTCAAAACCCAAACTTCCCAGACCCATATGTTCTCCATATGAATCCAAAATGTACCAAAATCACTTTAATTGTGTACAACTTTTAATAAGTTATTTAATGAAGGTGGTTTCATTCAATCTGGAGTTAAGATGCAAAAGTTAGGTTTTGGACCCCCTATTGTATAGTATACCCGAAAAAATATTCATTTTACTCATTTATTATTATTTTTTTACAATTTTATATTATTATAATTTTGTAAATATTTTTTTATAATATATGTACATATTTAGAATAGAATAAAACCATGAAGAAAACAAAATATAAAATAAGTACATAAAATACATAGATGAATATATTATACTTATATAATAAATACTTCTATTTATTTAAGTGTACATATTATATCAGAAAAATACAACAAAAATATATTTAAGTGTATTTAAATAATTCTAAATATATAAAATATGTTCATAAAGTAATAAAATTTAAAATGCAAAATTGAAATAAAATATCCAAAACATAGGTCAATATACATATACTTATACTTGTAAATATAAACTTTTGACAAAAAACCTTGAATTATAAATAAATATAGGTAGTTTATACTACATATAATCAGGATGTTTTTTTATGTTTTAATAAAAAATTAATGAAATAGTATATTATTTTATATTCATTTTGCAAGGCATTTCTGCCTTGAAATTTCATGGTTAGTCCACGTGGACCAACCATGCATCTCCATTCGTTGATCGGCGGGTCAACTACCTTCCCTAGGCTCTGACTTATGTCTAAACCTCATGGTTGTCCGACTTCATCAAATTTTTACTCAACCTCCATGACTCCTTCCACCTCAAGCCTTCTACTAATCTGTATCCTGATCACCCACGTTCCACGCCCATCACTGAATCTCAACCTACCACCGCCTCTGATCAAGCCATCGCTCCTCGAAAATCATCGAAAAATAGATTATAAATATGACCCCATGACCTCTTTAGACTTTTTGATCACTCTTCAGCCTATTCCAGCCCCTCAGATCTTGTTTCTCTCTACGAGCTTGGTGACAACGAGCCAGCAGAGTGGGTCTGCAGCGAGGAGGAGTGCTCCAGTAGTGTGTCCACCCATCTCCGACCACCTGCAACTGTGAGGTTCTGCTCATGGCTTTCTTGAGCTGATGAGACCCATTTTCTGCTATTTTAGGTATTAGCCTTAGCATATTTTTGATTCCACTCCTTAGTTTTAAGTTTTAATTTGCGATGTTAAGTAAAAATCAAATCCCCCAAATTCTTGGAGCTTGAGATCCAAGCCTGTTCCATCGAAATCTTGACTATAATCCACCCATTTCTTTCACCATTCTCGACAACCTCCATCTTCTCTACATTTAGCCCCACGTGTCTCCTTAGATCTTATGTCAGTTTGAGCGATCGAAGCTCCTCCCCATCACCTCAACGGAGTTACACCCATCCACCACTCCACGCAGCTTCCAGATAGGATTTTTGGGCTGAGGCATCCGCCTCGAGCCTCCTAACTGTTTAATGCAGGTCTTGGTCCTAAACAACCCTTCTAGAGCGGTCAAAGCACCTAGAAGAAGCTCCAGGTGATCTGGCGCCATCAGGGGTCTCCGAGCCCCATTGAACGCACCTGAAGCCACTAGCACCGAAGGAGGCATGTTAGTGACCTCTGGCTATCTTCAGATATACGAATCATCATCGAAGACACCTGCAATCAACAGATGAAGTGAGGGGAGCACATAGTTCTTCCATGTTCTTCCTCCTCTACTCCACACCATCGGATCGAGACACACACTAGGTCTTTTCTCGACCCTTAGATCGGAACCAAACAATGCCCCTCCAACATGACCAGATCTTCCACGTGGTAGCGCATCAACGAGCAATCCAGTTACTTAATGGGTAAATTTCAAAGATCCCCTTTACCTTTTTCTAATTGTTAAACATTCTTGTAACTATTTTATGGAGTTTAAAAATAGTGGACATATTGTACAAAGGCCCTTGAACATTTTTAATATTGCAAAAGAGTCCCTGCAGTCACGTGCACTAGCATGTGTTATGTTGTAAAAATTGCATGTAAACCCTCCCGGGTTCTTTTAATTGTTTTTTAATAAATAAATTCAAAATATTAGTTATAAACTTTGGGGTTATTTGCATTGTGCCCCTTATCTTTATTTTTAATTGCAAATATACTTATGTTAGTTCAGTAATTTTTGCGCATGTTCTCTATTTATTAAAAATATCATCCGTGCTCCAAAAATTCTTAAAAAATATGATTAGATGCCTGCTTACTTGTAGATTCATGCTCTATTTCGTATTTGAATTTTAAGCATGTTTAATATTTATTAAAAATCAAAAGAGCATGTTTGTATCACTGTTTGACTTATAAATACCAGAAAAATATAAATACGCTTTGAAAAATTCCCCCCAAAATATTTTGTTTATTTTAATATTCTATAGCTTCGTACCAAAAACCGCTAAAAATTTAAATGCTCCAAAATCCTTTATAAAAATAAAAAATTTCCAAAAACTCCAAAAAATATACTTTTATGTTCTGTAATTTTCTTTTCATTATATATTATTAATTAAAAATAGTTTTGGAAAATTTTAGTTTTATTTCTTATTTTTAAATTCCAAAATAATTTAGCCTATTTATTTAATCCCTATTTTAGGATATTTTTTACTTTAAAAATATATAAAATTAAAAAAATTATCTAAATTAAAAAAATAGTAAAAAATTATTTAAAACACAAAATATTATATTTTTCACTTTTTTTTGTTTATTTTTAGTTGTATTTATAATTATATTATTTTATATTATATATATATATATCTATATTTATTAATATATAAGTTATAATACTATTCGTACTTATAAATATTTTATAATTATTTTAAAATTTAAAAATATATACTTAATTTAATATTTAAAAAATGTAAAAAAGAAAAAAAAAATAAATATTCTAAAAGCCACATTCTTTGATTAATGGTGTGCATACCTATATACATTTATACATATATTAATTATTCATTATTTATTTATAAATAATATTGAGTACTACATCGTGTTGCTTCATGTGTTCGACACCTTTCTCTACTTGTCATTATATACATTTATTTATAGGGTTTATAATAAATTTTGATTCACACTCGTTGATTCATTGATTGATGTCTTTTGTGTGGGTTGGTTGTTGTTTTGATAACTTAGTGTTTGTGAGGGGTGAGCTCAACAACTTTGCTCATGCCTTGTGTGGAGCGTACGACTCTCTCCTCAGTTTAAGGTGGTTAAACACAAGGGACATAGTAGAAATATTATTTACAAATAATATAGTTGTATGTGTATGTATATGCATGCACAATATTACTCAATGTTTTGTGGGGTTTGAAATATATTTTTTAATTAATATATTTTTTATTTTTTGATTTCTTTTTCTAATATATAATAAATAAATAAATATATGTATAAGTATATTTAATATAATGTAATATATATAATAAGGTTTATATATGTAATATATATAATAAATATATAAAAATAAAAAAGTATAAGTAAAAATAGTCCTTTTTATTTTCTTAAGGATTTAAAATTTTTAGAAGGCATTTATAATAAATAATATAAAATAAACTATCTATAACAATATACAGAAATAAAGCCATATAAGGTGTAATAATTATAAATATAGATAAATATAGTCAAAAAATTCAAAATAAAATATTTGTTTGTTTTTCAAATATTCCTCTATTTTAAAGTTTTTTTTAGAATTGTTGCTATTCTTTTGTATTTTTCAAATCAGAATAGGTCCATAATTGGAACTTTTTAAATAAGTCGAATTGATTTGAGAATTAAAAATAGCAAATGGGTTCAAAATTTCTCAAAACCAAATTTAATACATACAAATATGTATATATAAAAAAACCAGCCAGAAATGTTTTTGAGATTTTTAGAAAATATTGTACACATTTTTTAGGGGTAGCAGGGGTTTGCTAATTTTTGGAGTTTCTTTTGATTTTTTGTGAGTTTTGGTCTAGAGTAGTAAAATAGGCTAATAAACAGTAGGTAATTTTTTGGATTTTTTAGAAAGGATTTTATATTTTTTATATTTTTTAAGCACACCGAGAATAAAATAGATCTTTCGATTTTTAATAAATAGTAAATGCAAGCAAAAAGGTAAATGAAATGAATAGCGTGAACAAGCAACCATTCATGCATCTACAAATATTTTTGCAAATTGTTTAGAGCATATGAGTTGTTTTTAAAAATAAAAATGCAAAAGTAAAAATAAATCAAGTTGGCAGGGGCATATTTGCAAAATAAAATAAACTTTAGGGACGCACTTGCAAAATATCCAAAGTTTTGAAATGCAACTTGATTTTTATAAACTAAAAATAAATACAAAACCCGATGGGTTATATTTGTAAAAGGTCCATGCACGTGGGGGTCCACGTGAGGTGACGTGACACATGACTAAAGTGCAATATCCAAAATGTTTGGGGCGCTCACATGTAATTTATCCCATAAAGTTAATCCTAATTAATATATTTTCAACACACTTTTCCGAAATACAAAAGGGGGAAGGGTTAAGTGATATTTACCCCACTTAAGCGCCCTTCATCCAACCATTGTATAAGCACCACATGTCTGATCAAAGGGTCGATCTCGTGCACTGCTTCGATTAACTTGGACGACCCCGATTAGATATGGGTCGTGTTCTTGATAGGACAAACAGGAAGTGATCTGCAAGAATGACTGAAGAACTCACCTCCACCGACCTTCGATCTCTTCATTCTCAGTGCTCTAGAATTGAATCTTCAATACGATAGGGGGCGTGGCTACCTAGTGCTCCTCTGCATGTATAGGTGGGCTCAGGCAGGCTCGAGGGAACTCCGGGAGATCCGATGGCTTCAGAAGACCTGGAGGTACTCCAGGTGCCTGCCTTGTCTCCAAATTGGTCTTCATGTGATATATCCTGCACCAAAACATTTGGGGGCTCGAGGCGTATTGCCTTGACCAAAAATATGAAGCTCAAGCAGTGGAATGAGTGGCAAGCGAAGAGTTCCGGCGATATGTGGCGGAGGGAATCTAAATTTATCAAATCGCGGCTAATTTGGGTTGAGCACATGGTAGAATCGATGAAGCAGACGAGGGGGAGTGAAATGGTATGGAAATGGGTCAGTGTTAATGGTCGGACTATGATAATTAAGCCTGGAGCTCAAGCTTCAGGTGAATTAGGGGCTTTCTAAATTGGTCCTAAAGATGCCATTAAAAGGGAAATTAAATGCAAGAATCGAAATCTAAGCACTAGAGTGACCTAAAAAAGGGAAGATATGGCCTCAACTCAACCGGAGTCGAGGCGGTGAAACCAACCAGCAGAGCTCCTTCAACGATGGAGTGGATCGCTTCCTCAGACATTCCTCCCCGCTTCAAATCCTCTCAAACCAAAGCTGTCACCTTGGGGATGAGACTGGAGTGGATCTAAGGGGCAAAGATCAACCGATGAAGGATTAAACTTGGAGGCAGATCATAGGAGGAAATTTATAGGTTGTTGGGAGGGGTGACTTTCGATGAAGATGTCGATCGACTCGATGAAGAGTGGTGAGATATGTGGCATTGGCATGAATCAAGGAGGTTCCATATCTGTAAATCACATACCACGCCAAGCTAGAGCATCGTGAGCTCGAGCAGAAAAATGGGTGAAGAATGAGGTTTTGACAATTCACATATCGAGGAAGAGAAGGGTCAATTAACCCTAGTGAACAAGGGGCGGCTTTTGGTTGGTCCAATTGGAACGACTAGAAAATTCCCTAGTCAAAAATCTTTGTAAAATCGATAATAAATAATAACTAATTTAATTTAATTTTTATTAAAACATGGAAAATATTTGTAATTTAATGTAGTATTTTATTCATATTTTTATTTTTTTGAGTCTTTTTAGTCTAAGTTAATTTATACAAGTAAAATATAGGTAAAAATGCATGTGTTTTGACATTTTTATTTTTATTTTGTAGTATATATTATTATTTTATACGTGGATTTTTATATATTTTTTAATTTATAAAAATACATATTTAGGTATTTTTATTGTATTTTTCTGACTTTATTTGTGTACCTAATTAATTATGTGCATATATATTATAAGTATATATAGGTATACTTTACCTATGTATTAGAATATATTATTTATTTTATTTTATATTTGATGATTTATTTTAATTTAATTATTTACATATGTTTTAAATAATATATATTATTTTATAAAATAAAATAAAACAAAAAAGAATAAATATATTGAATATAATATACATGTATAATGCACAATAGGGACCCAAAGCCTAACTTTTGCATCTTACCTTCTGATTGCATGATATCACCTCCATTAAATAGCTTATAGAATTTTATATACAATTAAAGGAAATTTGGTCAATTTTGATGTAGTATGGAGTAGATATAGGTCATCAAATTTTTTATTCTGCCTTTTTATTTTATGTGTCCCGGGCAAATGTTACATTATTTTTCTGTGAAATCAATTTGTATTTTTATTTGTATTTTTGCCTATATTATTCATATTAAGGGTTTTATTTTTTAAGGTGTAAAAATAATAAATTAAAATAGGTGCTAAAAAGAAATTTATTAGGTAAAATAAATTTGGGTTTTTTTGTATTTTCTGTACAATTCATCTACCCTATCCCCCTACTTTATTCCTTATCGATAAAGTCACCACGATGACTAGGTCACGAGGTCGAGGGCCATTCAATATCTATGGTATCTCATTTCTTTTTCTTTTCTTCATTTATTCTTTTATTTTAAAATTAAATACATTGAATATACAATATTTTATATAGTATTTTGTACATTTTACAGAGTATTTATTTTGACAAATAAATGATATATACATGCATTTAGCTATGGATTTAAGGCAAAAATGTAAGAATAAAGGTGATGATATGGAAATTCATCACCCCCATATATTTGCCTTTGCTAGTCCCTAGCAAACACTTATTCCTATAAGTGCATAAAAAGAAATAAAGAAAAGAAAACGAAAGAACTTGGATTGATTTTAACTTTTAAACTTGTCCTCATATTATCAAACTTTGGAGCTGAATAAGACCTTTGAATCTTTAGTTTGGTCAGAACCTTATTAGGAATCAGACTTGAAACACAACGTCCTCTGAAAACCACAAAACTCTTCTCAAGTCTTCTCAAAATCTATGTCAGAAAAAGTCAACATCATACACAGTCCCTTATGACTATGAGTCTATCTTGTACGGTGTCAGTGACATGTAGATACTGTCGGCTACAGTAGTAAAAGTCAAGCTTCTACAACATGGTGCCCTTAATTCCCCAATCCGGTAAATCTTTGCTCGAGAAGGGGGTCCTCTAAATTCAAGTATAACCGGCTCAAGAAGAGGAGGTGGAGAAGAGAATGGATTGTATCTAGCTACCTATCCTAGGATGCTTGACTGGTGTAGGCAAGTCATTGGGTTGCAGGCTCATATAAATCTTTGACTTTGATGCTCAAGATTGCTTATTAAATACATACATGCTCCGACGGGAATAGATTTTTCATTGATTTTTGCTTGTCTATTTTTTTGTAGTTTTTTACTTTTGCATTTTTTAATACTATTTACAACAACATTTACAAAAGGACTTTATTCTCTTGAGCCAGTAGACTATCCCTCTTTTGAAGCATTATTGCAACCCACAACATTCTGTCATTCGACCTCATGGCTACTGGATCAGGTTGGGGCACAATGACTATTGAATCATGACTTCATATGTCTCCATTCACTTATGTCTCATCCTGGCAAATCCATCCCTCTACTACTTCAACTGAGTTGAGCAAGGTGTAATCCGCAAGTGTGTAAGTTAGGTCAATATCGATAAGAGTCATGCATGTGTTCTGAAATATTCTACTTAGGCAGTCAAGACGACACTGACCAAATCTTGTGGTCTCAATGAATTAAGTATACCAGACTTGAAGCGCCTTAATTTCAATTCCCTTAAGGTTCCCATGATTAAGTGGATTAAGGTCCAGCCAAGCTCCAACCTTCGGATTTTATTTAGACCTTTTCAATTATCATTATCAATCCAAAAAATGTAAATGCTATGCAATGTAGGAAAAATATTTTTGTAAAACAATTTCCTAATTTGGAACTTTTTTACGGATTTTTGAAAAAGTTTTGCAAATTTTTAAGCAAGTTTTTGCAAATATTTTGCAAATATTTATGGGTTTTTGGATTTGCAAAATTTTAATGATTTTTAAAACAAAAGAGTTATTCAAAAAACTATATGCAGATATTTACACGGGAGAACATCTTGTCATTTTCCAGAATTTGGTGAAAGAATTTACATTAAGTTTTTACAAGAGTCAATGATTATTTATAGATTTGTATGTACAAGGTCTAAAGAATCTTTATCTGCTTGAGTTATGTACAAGGTTTCCAAAATAATTTGAAAAGATTTTGACAAACATTTTGAAAACTTTATTTTGCAAATAATTTTGACAAATAGCTTTTGCAAACATTTACAAAGTTTGACAGTTGTTTTGCAAATTTTTTTAAACAATATGCATTAGTTTTTCAAAGTATTTTACAACCATTTTCCAAACCATTTGCAAATAGATTTTCAAATTATTATTCCAACAAATCAAAGAAATTTTCACAAATAAAACATTTTTACAATGATTTGAGAATATTTTACAAAATATTTTTTAAACAATTTTTAAAAAAATAAAGAAATTTCCCAACCATTTTTCAAATATTTTGCAAAACATTTTTAACCGTCTTATTGTGCAGCTCCAGAGCTCGACGACAGGGGAGCTGGGGGAGGGTGCAGGGTGTGGTCGGGGGGAGGGGGGCTCCTTGTGCGGCGACGCTCAGGGGGTGGGGGGGTCGGAGGAGCTCGGCCTGGGTACGGACGGAGGAGCTCGGCGGTGGGAGGACCGACTCGACGGGGGTGCGGGCGGAGGAGCTCGAGGGTTCATGTTTTGCAAATACAATGAACATTAGGGTCATTTTTGTCTTTTTTTAACAGAAACCGTCAAATATAATGGCCAACTCAAGCGGAACATAACACATGGTTATGTCATGTAAGAGTTAAGCATTACTCAGGGTTTCCCGTGTAATTCACGATTATGCAGGGTCATGAATGTTATTGCGAAATTACTCAGGGTTATGGGTGTAATTATCCCTATTTTAAAACAATTTTAAAAAAATTAAAAGAAATTTCCCAACCATTTTTCAAATATTTTGCAAAACATTTTTAACCGGCTTATTAATCTTAATTACAAAGATTTTGATGTGTGTTTAATTTTTATTAATTAGACATATTATTGAAAATACAAAAGTATGAGTTATGGATAAAGTATATACAACTAATATACAACCCCCTGTACTTATCTTGAGCTATGTCCTCATAAATCGGAGAGAAAAGAAATACATAACTCGTACTAAGTATAGGGAAGTCTATACTACAATGACCGAATGAAGAATAGAAAGTCGACCACCCCGCTATACTTATGATAAATTAATCTTAAGTATAACAGACTATACACAAGGTAGGGAGGGTCGAGGGAGGGAATAAACAAATCATCGGCTGGGCCTGTCTCCCCCTATTCTTAGAGTAAAATATCCCTAAGTGTAGACAAAATATCAAGAGTTGAGGAAACATGCAAAGGGATTAAAGAATGAACACATGCATACACTCACCCCATATACTTAGGATGAAGTATATCCTAAGTATAGCAATGGTGAATGGGATGAGTGAAGCTTTTGGTAGAATGAAAGAATGAAAAACAAAAAGAAAAGAAAAGAAGAAAAAGATTAATTAATGAAAAATGTTTTTGTGTGCCTTTCTTGAATCCTCTGGTGCTGGTACATGAAACTATTCACCATAGAGGACCTATAAAGAGTAAACCATGGACATGAAGGTATCATGTTCAAGCTATGTCTTTAGAAGCTGCCCATTGATGACAAAAGGTTGTGCATCAACTGATAATCTGGATATCACAATGCTTCCATTGTCACGCACATGCTTCACTATAAATGACCCGGTCCACTTATTCTTCAACTTCCTTGGGAAAAATTTCAACTTTGCATCAAACAACCAAACCTTATGATCTAGTTCGAAAGTCTTTCAGTGGATGTTCTTGTCATGCCACTTCTTGACCTTCTCCTTGTACATTAGGTTGTTTTCGTATGCATAGTCTCTAAATTCAACAAGTCTGTTCAGATCGAGCTTTCTATTCTTTCCTACTTTGTCACTAATATTTATTGCCCACAAAGATTTGTGAATTAATTTGATGGGAAAATGGCATAGATTGTCGTATACCAGGTGATAAGGAGACATTAGCAAAGGTGACTTGTATGTGGTCCGATAGGCCCAGAGAACCGAATTGAGCATTTGAGACCAGCTCTTTCTATTTGAATGTAAAAGATTCTGAAGAATTATCTTGATTTTCCTATTAGAACATTCTGCCAAGCCATTAGATTGTGGGTGCACGGAGAAGCTATTCGATGTTTGATGCAATATTTCCAAGTCAGCTTCTTCACTTCTCTATTTATGAAATGGCTACTTCCATCTAATATTAGAATTTTGGGAATCTCGAACCTTGCAATGATATGTTCTTTCTGAATCTGGCAGACAGTGTGACAGCCGGCGGCTCGGCTTGGTATAGCCTCCACCCAATGAATGGCGTAAGCGACATCAAGCAGAATATACTCGTATCCCTGACTATAGGAATGGGCCCATGAATTCAATGCCCCATGCATCAAATACGTCTGAGATCTGAATGCGCTTCAGGTACATTGTATCTCTCATTGCAATGGTTTCTCCCATCTTCTGACAGTAAGTACATCACTTGAAGAAATCTTCTGCATCTTTAAATAGAGTCAGACACCAAAGGTCACATTGTAACACTTTCACCACCGTCTGCTTTCTAGAGTGGCGTCTTCTGATTTTCAGGCATGTCAATGCTCGAGGACACTATGAACTTCCTCTTGAGGAATGGACCTCCTCCAGATGCAATATTCCCCCTCATGAAAGAGATATGGATCCTCCCATTGATAAAAATGAATATCCAATGAAAAATTGTCGACTTTAAGCTTCGACCAATCTTGTGGAGTTATATTGGACACAAGATAATTCATAATATCGACGAACCATGGGAGTGAGGTGACTGACAGAATGGCTTCATCTGAAAAGGTCCCTGTGATCGATAATAAGTTCTTCTCAGGAGTGTCTAGCTCTGGTATTCTTAATAGATGATCTGCCACCACATTTTTAACTCCAGGTTTATCACAGATTTTAAGATAGAACTCCTATAGTAGAAGGATCCATCTAATCATAATTGGTTTGGCATCCTTCTTAGCTTGCAAGTACTTGATGGCAGAATGATCATTGTATATAATTACTTTAGAGGATAGCAAGTGAGATCTGAACTTCTCCAGGGCGAAGATGACTGCTAGCAGCTCTTTTTCAGTGACACTGCAATTCTTTTGAGCTTCACCAAGAGTTATGCTAGCATAGTAAATCGCAAATGGTAGATTATCTCTCCTTTGTCCCAGAACTGCTCCAATGGCATAGTCTGAAGCTTCTATCATGATCTCAAATGGTAGAGACCAATTTAGTTGTTGCAGAACATGGGCTTGAGTGATAAGATCTTTCAACTACTTAAAGGCTTGGAGGACTTTGGAATCTACAATAAAATCTGCCTCCTTGCCTAGAAGCTTAGATAATGGTCGGGCAACTTTGCTGAAATCTTTGATGAATCTATGATAGATCCCACATGCCCCAAGAATGTCCGGACTTGCTTCAAATTTGTAGGTGGCTCTAGCTTCTAAATGACCTCAACCTTTGTAGGATCCACCTCCATGCCACATTCAGATACGACAAGGCCTAGCACAATCCCTTCGGTCACCATGAAGTGACTCTTTTCCAACGAGAGCACCAAGTTAACTTCTCAGCATCTCTTCAGTCTAGACAAGATAGACACTGATCAAAACTATCATTGTAGACCGATAAATCATCCATCAATTCCCCAAGAAAGCTATTATATCTACAAAAACTACCAACATGCACTTCTGAAAGGTCGTAGGAGCATTGCACAATCCGAAAGGCATCTTGCGAAAGGCATATGTCCCAAATAAATGGGTGAAGGTAGTCTTTTCTTGATCTTCTGGGGCGATTACAACTTGATTGTAGCCAGAATATCCATCCAAGAAGTAAAAATACTCCTTCTCGCCAATCTTTTGACTATTTGGTCACTGAAGGGGAGCGGGAAATGATCCTTCTTGGTCGCAAAATTCAAGCATCTGTAATCCACACAGACGCGCCAAGAAGTTGGAACTCTAGTTGTGATCTCCTCTCCTTTGCCATTCTTCATGATGGTGATCCCCGATTTCATGGGCACAACATGCACTCATCCATTTTGAATCACAGATGGGATATGTGAATCCTATATCACATCATTTTGTAATTTTGTTCATAACAACATCCTGGAGATTCAGATTCAATCTTCGCTGAAATTCACTGGATGGCTTGCTATCTTTCTCATGGTAGATGTGGTGGGAACACATTGACGGGTTGATCCCATAGAGACTAGAGATTTTCTCTCCTATCACCTTACAATTTCTTTCTAGAACCTCGAGCAGACGAGATTCATGTTCCTAAGTCAGTTGTGAATTGATGACTACATGAAACATATTATGTACACCCGGAAGAAAGGTATATTTCCTATTTGCTGGAAGTGTCTTAAGCTCTGATAGGGTCTGAATCACATAAGTGACAACTTCTGTAACTGTGCATGGCATTGGTGTTGGATCTTTCAACTGTAATTTGTCCACCATTAGCATTTCAAATTCTGTATGTAGTTGAACTCAAAAAAATTCAATGATCTCATTTTGTTCACAAAAATCTTCAATAATCTCCTCCGCCTCTGCTAAGGATAGGTGGACATCAATCAATTCTTCTGGAAACTTAGCAAAAATCTCTTCTTCAAAGACATATGAGAATTCAACTATGCTATCCACTCCTTCCTCGATAGAGAGAAATTCGTGGGTCTTAATTCCATCTATAAAAAAAAGGTTGGTATCTCTGATATCAGCAAGGAAGTCATAGTATTTTCTCTGTTTTGAAGTCACACTCCCATCTGATGATGATTCTGAAGATGCATCATTTAGATTAGTTTAATTTCTATCTTTAAATAATGCACGAATTATTTGACATGTAGATTGCTGGAGAAAGGTACGCATTTCTTACTCTTCACGCTTCATTGATTTCATAGCACATCAGATTTTCCATCTTGCTACCCTTGTTTTATCAGACTTAAATAAAAAGGAAATCAAAAAACTCATTAAATGTTGCTTTTATTCAGAAAAATACCGAAAAAGAGAGGACCGCTAAAGCATACTTTACCTAAAATCGAACTTCATTCAAAACCTCTTTATCTGATTTTACTGCTGGGAGTTGAGCGAACCACACACTAGGATAGAGCCACGCCTATATTTTCTTCAGACTATTGGTTCTAATAAAAACAATTAGCTATTCTCCAGTAAGGACTTTCGGGTACTTCCTTAGCAAAGTAGGTGGATCAGAGGACATTATGTAAGGCTCTGTCCTAGTAAATCGGGTAGTTGGAAATGGTCCGTACTACACCCATACTGGCTGGAAATAGGCGCAACTAGTAGTAAGAATCCAGGCCAGTCTCTAGGGAGAATCAGGCTCCTAACAGCTCACTAACTCGCTCTGTAAGATTTTATTATCTCCTAATAAAATTTGATAAGATAAACGTCCGAGCCTTCATGGTCATCACATGATGTTGAGTTGGTGAACCGAGGGTTTGTTTTCTCATCCTACCTTTAGTCCTGATCAAATCTTCATAAATCCCTAAATCAAGATGATGGGAAGAAGATATCTTAGGCTGCCTTTGGCAGCACCGCTTTCCAACACTCCTCCCCATTCATCTAGGGCGACTTCAGAGAGTTCAGACCCGCTCTCTGAACTCGAATTCGTGTCCACCATGTTTCCCCTTGGCCGTCCTTCTTCCACTCCTGAGGTACAATCGGAAAGACCAACACATCTCTACATTCATTTGACAACACACGAGCTCGAGTCTTTTGCCTCTGTAGAGATCGGAGAGATGGCCAGTGATGACCGAACAGATGAGCAACCTCGGACTTCATTGTTCATATTAGACCAGGCAACCATCAACAACGCACTGCTAGCTTCCTTGGAGACCATGCAGAGATAGATCGGGGATCAAATGGTATTCATGGTAGAGGAGAGGAGAGATCACACATAGATGCGAGCTGGGCGAGAAGAACCAGAGAGATTGGTCGGTGGCGGAGAGATACCACACCAAGAGGGCCAAGTAGATGACAGATGCCAGGAGGAGCTGAATGATCCAACCAGACCAACCCACACCATGAGTCAGTAGCACAACCCTGGTGCAACCCTCACACACCGATGGATCCGGCTTCCCACTATCTCGGGCGACTTCGAGCTTCTCTCCTAGATGATGTAGCTACTACCCAAGTTCCATGGGCATGCCATCGAGGAGCCACACCTCCATCTACAAGAATTTGAGATGATCTGCAGCAACATCCATGGCAGGCTGGTAGATGATGACACCATCAAATTGGTTGTCTTCCCATTCTCTTTGGTTGATCGAGCAACCTTCTGGCTGAAACACTTGGTGAGGGTGGTCACCACATGAGAGAAACTCCGGGTCGAGTACTTGAACAATTACTATCCACTCGGCCATACCAATGTAGCCAGAGCCATGATCAACAACTTCACCATGATCGCTAATGAGCAATTTCATGAAGCATGGAATCGATTCCGAGAGCTCATCGACATGTGTCGCCACCATGATATCAGCAAGCCCAACATCGTCCAGAGCTTTTTTTGTGGGCTAGCACCTGAGTTGCATGGGCTGGTGAACGCCTCGTATGGAGGTTCCTACTTTGCCAAGGATGAAGACCAAGTCTGGGCCATTTATGAGGAGATGGCTGAAAACTACACTGTGATATTCCAGACTTGGGTCTACACTCAGGGGAAGCCTCCCCCCCAGGAAGTTTCATACTAGAGAATAACATACATTGAGGTTGGTCCTTCTACCTCTTCTATGGCAGCAACATTAGTAGAGTCTTCAGCTGCCGATATGGGCATCACCAGACAGAAGTTGGACCAGATAGAGATCATTGAGAAGATGGTGTTCCAGGGCCTTGACAAGCTCAATAAGTGATGAGATAGCCCAAACTCTTAGTGACCTAAAGACCTAGATCATGTGTCTCCAAGAGGCACAGATGGCTTCTCAGCCCCATTCCAGGTCACAAGCTGCTCCAGGTAGCAGTTCTTCCTAGCCCTCGCATCATATTGTAAGGTCCATCACATTCAGGCTGAGCAAATCCAGTCACTCTCGCAATACCAGTTACTACCATCCCCTCCTTCAAATACTCAGTTGGTGGTGTATCATCCGGATCAGCCCTTGGCAACCCTTCGCCCGCTAGTCCACGATCAGCAGGAGCCATTGATGGAAGTCAACAGGATTTGGTACTCCCAGTACCAACAACAACTCAAGATCCGTCATGACCACCCAAGCTTCCAATAGTCTACTGGAGACACTTCATCCCAACAGCAGCCTCTGGCACATGTAGGGCAAGGCCCCCAACCACAGTAGCCCCAATACCCCAGCAGCAGCAACACGATCCTCTACCCCAGTATCAGGGCCAACAGTGGATGCAGTAAGAACCTCATTAACAGTACCTCCAACCTCCTCCTCACCAATACCAGCAGCAGACTCATCATCATTTCCAGCAAGGCAACCTGACCGGTTCTCATTCGCATTCGTATGAGAACCCAACCCTTGATGATCTCGCCCGTATGATTTCTGAACAACAAGCGACCTTCCGACGAGAGATGGACGAGTTCCAACAGGAAATGCGAGAAATAATCAAGGGCAAGGCTTCCATACCCTTTCAGATTGAACCTAATTCTAATAATTTGAAGAGAAAATCCGAGCAGGTATAGTCTACAAAGACCACCTCTCCTAGTGATATTTTGGATGACATTCATTTTTTATTTGATGATGATTTTGTGACACTTAGGAGTGGTAGGAAGACATCCGGTCACGACTCTTCTAGGAGACATCCCATAGTAGATTCTAAGGTGCCAGACGAAGTCACGAGTGGTGTAGATGCCGCTAACCATGATGATGATTGTGGTATAGATACCATCAAAGATGATGATCCAAATGACGGTGTTGATGTTGTCTTATCTCGAGTTGTAGACGGTGGTGCTGATGCCACCAATTGACCAGATGATAGGCCAGAGCGCGATATTGATGCCACAGGTTCAGATGTTATCGGTGGTACTGAGGCCACCAAGAGTCCTACAATCGTTTTGTCCTCCCGTGTACCTGAGGATGATTTCAGAAAAATACAAAACAATGAAAAACTTCAAAAATAAAAATATGAATAAAGAAAAGGTTTCTATATCTATTTTGGATCCATCTTTGGTGATTGATGATGCTTGCATGGATTCCAGCATTTTGTATGCTCAGAAACCTACTCCTGACCCTTGTTCTTCTAAAGAGGGTCCCTGATGAATCTCCATTTCATCATCTTTATTCTATCATTTTGGCCTTAAAACCCTATTAAATGAATGTAAATACCTCTAATTTTCACAAACTGACATCCATTCTTTATTGTTCAAATAGTGTAGAAAAAATTGTTTTTAATGCCAGAATTATAGAATAAAAAAAAGAAGAAGAATAAAATATCAAGGATATTTTATGACCTTAAACCCCGAGACCTAGGCATCTTGAGGACTTGGTCGGCAAGGAATAAAGTAGGGGGAGATAAGGACCAATGATACAATAAAAATCCTATTTAATAATTCATTATTTATTCATTTTTTGAGACTCATTTTATTTTTCCACTTTTCATACATCAAATAAAGAAACTTTCAACATGGAAGTTGTAGATAATAAAATATAGAAAAAAAATACAAAATTTATTTCATGCAAAAATAATATATAGTGTAAAAGATATACTCTTAATAAGTTTCCAAAATCCCAACTTCCCAAACCCATATCTCTCAAATAAAAACTCAAAATATATTAAAATCAACTTTAATTGTATATAACTTTTAATAATCTATTTAATGAAGGTGGTTTCATATTTTTTGGAGTTAATATGTGAAAGTTAGGTTTTGGACCCCTATTGTACAATATACCCGAATAAAATATTCATTTTGTTTATTCTTTATTTTTTATAATTTGATATTTTTATAATTTTGTAAATATTATTTTTATATATGTATATATTAAAACTAAAATAAAACCATAAAGAAAATATTAAAATAAAATACTTATATAAATTAGATAGATGAATATACAATGACCATGCCCATATAATAAGTATACCTATTTTTAAGTGTATCTATACATCAGAAAAATATAATATTAATACATTTAAGTATCTAAAGAATGTTATAATTATATAACAATGAAATTCGAAATACAAAATAAAAATAAAAGTATACAAAACATAGATAAATATACCTTACAATTAACCCCCAAAAGTAACTTGTAATTAAACCCATCAAAAAAATAAATAAAAAACATAATAAAATCATTTTAAAAATGATAAACATTTTTATTTTATAACTTAAATTTAATAAAATCATTTATTATGTTTTACTTAATTGGCAAATAATTTCATATGGGCTTTTTCCTGGTTGGTCCACGTGCTTCTAATAGTCCTGCCTTTTTCCCTATTTTCTCGAATCCCCCCCCCCCTCGATGCGTTTCTCCGAAGATGTAGATCTTCATGAAACTTTCCCTTTGTACATATGTGAACCATGCTCTGCCCACTATCCTCCATCATCTCGTCCTCTATCGCCCGTGAATCGCCCTCGAACCTTGCGCCTCCACCATCCTGTACATATGAAGCTCTTCCGCTCCTTTTCATTTTGGGTTGTTTTCCCCTTTGTTTTTTACCCCTCGAAGAGTTCAAGCATGGAGCTCCTGGTGATAGGAGGATACCCAACACTTCGTAGCAAGGAAGGATCAAGGTGGGGGTGTTCCCAGCCACCTCCGATCGCTTGGTCGTTGGTGTCCTTAACTCATGGCTTCCAGCCGGTTGAGGGGAGTTTTCTTCGTGCTTTAAATAGTTTTAGCCTTTAGGATTATTTTCATGTTTTTATTTAGACTTTAAGTCATTATTTATAGTATAGACTTGGGTCCCCTCACTAGAGCTCTTGAGTTTCGGCCACCCTTTGTTTCTCCAGAACTACTCCATGGTACCCCGCCACCTGCCAATAATAGCCTGGTTCTTGCTCCCTTGTGCTGTTGTGCATTTCTTTCCTTTACAGGACCTAAAGGAGGCATTTGAGCTTCAATTTTTGCCAAGAGCAGCTCTTCCAGGTCAGTCTGAAGCCTAGCGACCTCCAAGGTATCAGTGGTTCCCGGAGCATTTAGAGGCACCTGAGGGCTTCACCATAACTGCATGAGCATCTTGAGCTTGCTAGAGCTCCATGAGGAGGTCGGAGGAGCAAGCGACGATCGATTGAAACTCGGCTCAGGTGAGTTCTTCTGTTGTTCATCCAGGCATCCCCAGGGCCATCAGATAGGCCACAGTTCTTCCATACAAACAGGATCCGTTGGACCCCGTGTGCCATCACCGTGGATCCCTTCACCGAGATCTAATATGTGCCATCCAACGTGAAGGGATATCATGCATTGCAGGTGCGACGCATGTCAAGTGAACAACCTCCAGCCGTTCTATCCGCCACTAGTGGGGGTAACTATCTTATGTACCCCCACATTTTTATAATTTTAATACTTAGTCATGTACATTAATTAAGTAGTTTAAAAACTTTTTTTAATTTTTGCAAAAGAGCTCATGTAATTTTCGTATTTGTTGTCCAGTTCACGCCAGCTCACCTCACGTGGCCGCCCACGTGAGGTGGGCATTTTGCAGGCGTGCCCTAGGCTTTATTATATTTCATATTAGTCCCAAAACTTTTTAAATTTATGTTAAATATTTGGAAAAATTGCAACTTTGCTCTGTACTATATGTTATTTATAGAAATGCCTTGCTAGTAATGTAGTTTCTTTTTGTTTCCTTTATTTATTTAAAAAAGCAATTTTGCTAAAAAAATCTCAAAAAAGAGGTTTAGGTTCCTGTTGCATTGTAGTTTGATGTTATATTTTACATTTGCAATTTAGGACCTTTAATTATTTTTTAAAAATAAAAAATAGCCTAAATATTCCCTATTTAGCTAAAAAATTCCAAAAAATATAGAAACATTTCTAAAAATCCCCCCAAAACATATTTTCTTATTTATGTATTTTTAACTTTCAGATTAAAAATCCATAAAATTTACAAAATAAAAATCTTAAAAATTAAAAACCTCAAAAACCTTTATAAAAATTTGTAAAATTCCTAAAAATCCCAAAATAGTGTTTTCTATTTTATAATTTTATTTATATTATTATCTAACTATTAAAATTGATTTAAAGAATTTTGGATCTATTTTGCTATTTTTCTTCTTCAATTCAATTTTGGTTATTTAATTAACCCCTAATTTAGATTATTTTTGACTTTAAATATATATAAAAATCAGCAAAATTCACCATAAAATCATTAAAACGGTAAAAGATTATTTAAAACCAAAAATATTTGTTTATGCAATTTTTGGATATTTATAGTTATATTTATTACTATATTAGCTTGCGCTGTATTATATATATCATATATATAGCTATATAATTTATTTTAAAAGAAAATGAAAATATAAAATATAAAAATACAAAAAATATAAAAATTTAAAATTTAAAAAATACTAAAATATAAAGCAAAAATAAAATAAAAAGATAAAAATTAAAACCCACAAAAAAAGAAGATATAGACAAAGATTTCATAATCACTTCTTTGCATCTTTTTACACAATCTAAACCTTCTGCTCCTTGAGTTTGACTCTATGTACTTGCACACTATACACATCCATTGTAGAGTTATAATAAACTTTAACTCCACTTTTTACCTTTCATTGCTTGATATTTAATTGTGGGTTAATTGTCGATTGACCCGGGTTTCGTGAGTGGTTGCTTCAGCGACACTATAGTTCTCACTTTGTGTACACTACTTTAGACCCTTGCAAAATCTGTGGTATCAGTCCCTCCATACCCTTCTCTCAAGCACTCTGCTTAAGGAAGGATCCTAAATTAGAAAATCCCAAAAAGAGACGACAGACAAAGTTCAACGATCAGATGATAAACATATTTCAGATCCAGCTGACTCTTCAGGAGGCACTTGAGCACATCCCTCTATTCCAGAAGAATCTAAGAGAGAAGACCACCATGCGTAGAAAGAAAAGGAGAAACCACAATAAAGAAATCCATGTACTCACGTGTGCCACTTGCTTTACCTTCCAGAACTGATTTCCAGCCAAGAGACCCGATGCAGGAGCTCCTTATGTCAGATGCCATATCCATGAGAAGCAGTTCGATTGGACTTTATTAGACATCGGATCCTCAATTAACCTCCTCCCGGCTACCATACTTGACCGATTCGAGTTTGGCCCTCTTAGACAGAGCATGACAGTTCTCCAGTTTGTCGATAGATTTATCAGGCTGAAGGGGTTATTAAAGGACGTTGTCATCACAATTCAGGGTCTGAACTTCCCTGTGGACTTCGTTACCTTAGACATGGAGATCCCTGGATGCGTGACCGATACCCCCATCATTTTAGGACGACCGTTCTTGGCCACAACCAAGGTGGTGTCCAATCATGATAGCGGGAAGGTATACTTTCATGTTGAAGGCAGGAGTATACAAATAGAGATGATTGAGGAGATCAAGGCACAACTTGCTCCGAGCAGAGTTCCGCACAGATGACAATTCATAGCTAGGCGTCCAATAGGAGTGTGATTTTGTGATTACCAATGATGAAGCTGCTTGGATAGATCCGATTTCACAAGCTCTTGTCACACCTTCAGAGACTACAGAGCCATAAATGATAGTGATGAGAATTCGAAGAGTGCACTCATGGCACATGAAACCTTAGAGGCTGATGATCGCAATTTGGGTAGTGAAGCAGTATGGTTCTTATGATTCAGATACCTCAGGACCAGACACCGATTTTGATTGGTAGGGTTTTGACGATTATTTACCGTATCGGATGTCCACAAAGCCCACAAATAGGATGGATATCGGCCTAATACAATTGATAGATACACATCAGGGCCGTATTTGTCAGATTCAGAGATTCAACGAGAGTTCTCATGTGCAGATTTGGTAGCCTTCACTAAGACTTTTCAGAGACCAGGTCGGCCAGCTCCTACATGTCCAGAACTGAAGACCTTGTCGCAAAGTATGAAGTATAGATTCCTTGTGGGTGAGCATGAGATGTTTCCAGTCATTATCTCAACAGATTTGAATGAAGACCAATAATCTCATTTGATGGATGTTCTTGAAAGAAACTGTAAGGAAATTGGATGGAGTGTAGCTGATCTCTAGGAGATAAGTACATCCTTGTGCTCCCACCACATATATCTTGAAGATGACGCCAAGCCATCGCGTGAGTTCCAGGGTAGGCTGAACCTGAACCTTCAAGATGTAGTCATGAAAGAAATATCTAAGTGGTGGAGCGTTGATTTTATCTACCCCATCTCCGACTCCAAATGGGTTAGTCCTTTGTATGTGGTACCCAAAAAGATGGGTATCACCACAATTGTGAATGAGTCTGAAGAGGAGATAGATTTTTGAGTACCCACTTCTTGGAGGGTCTATGTGGACTACATACAATTGAACCAGACCACCAAGAAGGATCATTTCTCGCTACCATTTATTGATCAGATTATTGAGAGGTTAGCTGGGAAGAGTCACTATTGCTTTCTTAATGGGTACTCGGGTTACAACCATGTGTCCATAGTGCTCGAAGAACAGGAGAAAACGATGTTCACCAGTCCATTTGGAAGGTATGCTTTTAGATGGATGCTCGTTGGATTATGTAATGCCCCGGATACATTCCAAAGGTGCATGCTTTCCATCTTTTTGAAAATTTGTCCTTCCCAATCGTCCGTGCCAACTCTTGGCTCTACTCTGAAGTGTAAATGGGAAGGTAATCATCATCATGTCCTCGGAAGTGATATCAGAATATGATCGTGATCCAAAAATATCCTCAAACTCATCGATATGCAAATAAGGTTCCTTGTGCACTTCCCTGAAAACTTGGGCAGTAGATCAATGAACTCTAAATCCAGAACGAAGGGTCTCAAAGTAGAAGCGAACTGTGCTTCCTGATCTTGGTTCTTATCCATCATCCAATGATAGAAGTCATCTAAAGCTTGCAACTGCTCCATATGATCGCCTATGGAATGCACTATCATCTCAGCAAGGTAATTACCTAGGTCTCGTATTTGGTCAATCTAGTTTCCTCGGGCTTCACTCACAGCA
This sequence comes from Ottelia alismoides, assembly GCA_037367405.1. Classification (NCBI taxonomy): domain Eukaryota; kingdom Viridiplantae; phylum Streptophyta; class Magnoliopsida; order Alismatales; family Hydrocharitaceae; genus Ottelia; species Ottelia alismoides. Next base: position 81,418 of record JAZKJV010006777.1, on the reverse strand, counting down.
TGTCCCAAATGGGAGGGTAGGAATGGGTAAGATGGGAAATCGGATGGAGTTTCGACCTCCCAAGAGAGTGGGAGGGAATGATGGGTATGAAATGTAGAAGCCACAAAATCCGGCTGGAATGGAATGCGATCCATCATGAAGAGAGGGAAATGAAGGGCGGGAGGGTGGAGTAGAAGAGACAAAGTGAATGAGAGAGATGGTGGGATAGAAGAAAGAGAGGGAAGGTGACTGCTAATGATTTAAAGATGATTGTAGCCGATTCACACCAAAGACATACAATACGCAATGCAAAACCCCCAATTCACCAACTCTATGCAATGTGAAGACTGTGAGATTTGATCTTTTATCTTTTCAATTTTAGAGTTTAGTGATAAAGAAAAGTTATACAAACACTTAGGAGGCTTTAATAGGATTTGGGCACTACTCCTTAGTGTGTATGCGAGCGAGTAAAAGAGCAAACAATGAGGGGATTGCTCCCCCAAAATAGTGGTGTGAATTAATTACGTTTGATTTTAAGGGTCAAGTTCAATTAGCAGTCCCAATTTTTGAATTTTTGATTTTTTTGGAAATTTTCAATAAAATGTCTTACAAGATTTCTGATTTCCTTTACTCCTATATCCACAAAACAGAGAGGGAAAACGGAAAAGACAATGCACGAGAAAATATGGATGCAAATGCTAGAGATAGAGGTGAGTACCTGACTCCAGCACTCTACATGCAATATGATCTGCGTAGAAAAATTAAATAATATAAATGAATGCAATGCGAGAACCATCCTAAACATAAACTTCTATTATCATGAAGCACAGATTGATTTGACTAAGTCCAAATGAGTTCTATAGGAACAGATATTCTATTAGGGGCTTTGAACCAAATGCTACCTGGCTCAATCAAATAGAAACCTAAATCTAGGGTCTCAAGCATAAAAAATCTAAGTGAAACAAAAAAAAAATAAAAGCGAGAAAACAAAACACGGAAAAACAATGATGAGGTCCCCCAAATGCACCAACACTTGGCGAAACAGACCCCGAAAAAGTGTTTAAGTCCAACTACAGTTCAAAGTCTAAATTATTATAATTATTCACAAAAATTCTCTAAATAAAATAGCAATCTTCTACTTCTCTGCTCCTTTTCCTGTGCTGGTCCCTCCAAAGAGTCCGAGTCGTATCTAAGCGGTTCTTCGCATAAAAAGAGAAACAAGAGATGGTCAGAAAATAATTATAATATTTAGAGACAAAATTGAGCAAAAATGAAAAATGACTACAAAGCAGTGCTCCCCGGCAACGGTGCCATTCTGTTGACACACAATCCGACGAGATCGAGATGTGTAAATAATATGCAAATGTGTCGTTGTTCTCAATCACTCGAATCGGTCAACGAGAGAAATTTGTATTTTTAACCACTTAAGAAAAGATAAATCAATGAAAACGGTGTAAGAGGTTTCGCTATTCTTTTTACCTGGTATAGCGACCAAGATCGAACACATTTAAAACTCAGTAGTCAAATTTCTAAAATGCAAATTTTTGTGGTTTTTTTTTGAATTTTTATTTTTTTTAAATAAGGCACAAAGTATAAAAACACACAATACCACACTTTTTTTGTATTTTTCAAACTAATAAAAAATACTCAGAAAATTAAAAAGAAAATGTTTTTGTATTCTATATTTTTAAAATGTTTTTGGTAATTTTTTCAAAATTTTTCTGATGTTTTTTTGATTTTTTTAAAAATTAAACAGTAGTAAATAAGGGAAATAGTGCACATCCAAGAGTATTTTGCAACATAAAAATACTTTAAGTATCCAATACTCCTGGAAATTATTTCTAATATAAACTACAAAGAAATATCTACAATCAGAGACCAAGATCAGATTTTTTGAATTTTCTACAATTTTCTACATTTTTTTAAAATATTTTTTGTTTTTCACAATTTTTTGGTTTTTATAAGTGATTAAAGCACAAAAATTGGATAGAAATTAAAAGACACTAAAATACACCTACAATAATTTTTTTGGAATTTTTATCTAATTTTTGAAATTTTATGAATTTTCTAATTTCAGGAAAGCAAAAGGACACTATTTTTTATTTTTTTAAATATTAAATGACAACGAAATCCAATGAAAAATTTATGCAACGTTAAGGAACATAGCAGGAGCATACACAAAATTTCTTAAAATTTTTAGAATCATAAAAACATTTATTCCAATGACAAAAGCATGCAATAAAAGTCAAGAATACATGGACTTATTTGCAAATAGTTACTGTTTTAGCATTAATAGATCACAGAAAATGAAATGAGAGCTGGAATTCGCAAATTACCCAAGAAATCATGTGAAGCACGCGATGAATCTGGATGCAAGGGCTTATTTGTTAATCGCAGAATTTCCAGAGGCTTGAATGTAATTTTATCAAAAAAAATCAGGGCATTCAAGAGCTTTCTTGTTCTTCATGCAAAAGAGGGAAAAGGGGGGCACAAGGGTCGCCGCCCCTTCTTCTCTTCTTCTTAGGCAGCGGGTACGACGACGAGGAGAGCCCGTTGGGGATGGAGGGTGACGTGGCCTCACGTAGGCGGCGCAGAGTTCGTGCACCGCGTGCGGCACGGAGGAGCGGCGGGGCAGCGTTAGGGCACTGGGTGGCTGGCGAAGATCCTCCACGCGCCTTGTGCGTCAGGCGCATGTGGTGTGGAGGAGGGTGGCGCACGGAAGGCGCCTATGATCTGGGGTGGGCTGTGGTTGGTGAAGCACGCCCCAGACGGGGGCGTGGACTGTGGGCAGCGGAGGCGACTGGGGGTGCTTCAGGTAGAGGAGGACCGTCGTGGTGCGGTCGGTGAGCGCGGGTCACAACGGATGTCGGCAATGCGGTTGTTGGTCCTGCCAATTTTTTTTTATTTATTTGTAATGAAAACTGTAAACAAAAATAAAAGGGAATCTTTTTATTTTATGTTTTTCTAAAACAGAAACTGTAGACAGAAGAGAAATATATATATATTTTTTAAATTTTCCTGCAAAACAAAGATTAGATAGAGTTTTTTTATTTTTAATGCAAAAAAATGTGAGATAAACAGGAAAAACTATTTTATGTTCTTTTTTATTTATATACAAAAATGCGATGTGTGAGCGGGCGAATCTTGCGATATGGAAGAGAGATCTGTGTCTCTGGCTACCGTGTGTGGTCGGAGGTGGATGGTCACGTAAGGTAGAACGTGAAATGCGAGGATCGAGATGTGAGATGAAAAATTTGGATTCGGATGCGGAGAATGTGTGGTTGATATTTTTTGTGATTTTTGGATCTAAAAACTAATAAAATGGGAGCAAAAATGCGACCTACAATTTATCCTAGATAAAAAGACAAGAAATAAAATGGATCTCACCTTGGGGTTGGAAATGACGTGATGGCTTCGACGAGGGACGGTGCGCTGTCACCGGACGGCTCGGAGGCTGGGCACCCTTCTTCAACAAGAAAGCTCTCAGAGATCGAGCTCCTCTCCACCAAAGATCGATCAAGAGGAAATGAGGGAGGAGGAGCCCATTAAAAAGAGGAAGAAAATGAAAAAGGAAAATATCTACAAATGGGGAAGGTTTTTATTGGTGAAATTAATAAAGTAATTAAATTGATTAATTAATTATGAAATTCAGAATTAAATAAATTAAATAAATTAAATAATTTTTGGAAATCAATTTGCCACCTTAATGGTGGACGTTAAAGGTAAGAAATCAAATAGTATATACATGGTAGGTTATAAAATCAAATAATGAGTTAAATAATTAAATCTAAATACAATTTTTGTAATTAAATTAAATTAATTAATTAATGTTAGATAATTAATTTATTGGTTATTTTTATATAAGGAAATTAGTTGTATACAAATATTATGTACATATAATACAATATACGTATGTACACATAAGGAAATAATTAACATTTTTTAAATTATTATTATTTATTTATAATGAAAATAATATTTACACTTATGTACATTATGTATATAAAAATAAATATGAAAATATGTATAATAAATAATGGTAAAACTGCACAAAACACCCCAGAAAATCGATTTTTTAACCGTAACTCCAAAAAATATGAAACCACAACCATTTGAAAGATAATTTAATTTAGAGTATAATTGAAGTAATTTTTATTCAATTTGAGGTCGTATGGAGCCTGAATTTGTGTTTCAATTATTACTTTGCTGTTTTTCTAGGTGTGATTATTTGCAACATGTACATTATTTTATTTTACAATTATTTTTATTATTTACAACACATTTTTATTTACAACTTTTGTTTACAAAAATAATTATTTTGAAGTCAATTTATGTGCAAATAAAATAATGTAAGTTTTGTACAAATATACCGAAAAAGTATTTACAAAATATTTTTGGATTTTTGAATAGCATACCCTATCTCCCCCTACTTTATTCGTGGTCGATCAGGTCAAGTCTTGACCTTCTCTCAGGGTTCGGGCCAGTCTGCATTTATTGCATAAATACATCATTTATTTTTCTTTTCTTTTTCTTTTCTTTTTTATTCTTTTATTTATGTACAAAAAGTGTTAAAAATGCATATTTCATAAATGCATGCAAAATGGTAATTTTATGCAATTAGTGAGTATTCACAAGTGTTTAACTACGGGAATGATGCTAAAATAAAAGAATAAAGGCGATGAATCGTGGATTCATCAGAAGGTATGCTTTTAGATGGATGTCCGTTGGATTATGTAATGCCCCGGATACATTCCAAAGGTGCATGCTTTTCATCTTTTTCAAATTTGTGGGCGAATGTTTAGAGGTCTTCATGGATGACATTTCGGTCTACAATGATGGGTTTGGTAATTGTCTTGCTTTCCTAGGCCGAGTATTTCAACGTTGCATAGAGATCCACTTAGTCTTATCTTGGGAGAAGAGCCATTTCATGATGACTCAAGGGATAGTCCTTGGTCACATCATCTCCAACAAGGGCATGGAGGTTGATCCGACCAAGGTGGATTTCATCAAGAAGCTCACTCCACCGTCCAATTTGAGAGAGTTGCGGTCTTTTCTGGGGCATGTTGGTTTCTATCGATGGTTCATACAGGATTTTAGTCGAATTGCCCGATCGCTTACTGATTTACTTACGAAAGATACCAAGTTCCATTTAGATGATAAGTCTCTTTTGGCATTTTAGGCTCTCAAAGGATTAGTTATTCAGGCTCATGTCCTTCAGCCACCCGATTCGTCTCTCCCATTCTAGATCATGACAAATGGTTCTAATTTTACCGTAGGGAATGTGCTTGGATAGAGGAGGGATAATGTATGATTTTCCATTCACTACGATGGACAGACTTTGGATGTCGCTCAACGAAACTATACTGTGTCAGAAAAAGAGATGCTAGTCATGGTATTTGCTCTTGATAAGTTCAGATCATACATTTTGGGATCCAAAGTGACTATTTACACATACCACGCTGCCAGCCGATACCTCATGGCAAAGAAGGATGCCAAAGACAGATTGACCATATGGATCCTTCTACTCAAGGAGTTTTCATCGAGATTAAGGATAAACCTGGAGTCAAGAATGTGGTGCCGGATCACCCCTCCCGATTAGAGTATCTTGAGGATTCTGATGAGACCACACCTATTATTGAGACATTTCCAGACAACACGATTCTTGTTATCACCTCACTCCCATGGTATAATGACATTGTGAACTATCTTGTTGGCAATAATGTTCCACAAGGTTGGCCCAGATAGCGACTCGAGACCTTCCTCGTGAAGTCCAAGTTGTACCATTAGGAGGATCCCACCCTTTACCAAGAAGGAGGTGATAATGTCTGGCATCAGTGTATTCCTCAGGAGGAGCACCATAGTGTCCTCACCCATTTCCACAAGCTCGAGGCAGGAGTACATCACTCTGGGAGACAGACAACACAGAAGGTTCTCCAATCCGACCTTTGGTGGCCTACCCTCTTCAAGGATTCAAATGAATTCGTGAAGAGATGTTCTGACTGTCAATGGATGGGCACTTGTGGACCGAGAGATATGATGCCGATGCAACCCATTCACTTCTGTGAGGTTTTTGACGCATGGGCATCGATTTTATGGGTCCATTCTCTAAGAGTCAGGGATTTGAGTATATTTTGTTACCTGTGGATTATGTGAGTCGTTGGGTTTAGGCCATCCCCGCCCGAGATGCAAATGCAAAGATTGTTTGCAAATTTTTGTGGAAGAACATCATTTCACGATTCGGGGTACCTAGAGTCTTCATTTCTGATGGGGGGACTCATTTTATCAATGACAAGGTAAGGGCTCTTGCTAACGAGTTCAGCATTGACCATAGAGTTGCCACGCCATACCATCCACATGTGAATGGTCTTGCTGAGGTCTCAAATAGGGAGATTAAGACTATTTTGCAGAAGGTTCTCTAACCAGACCAAAAGGATTGGTCAATGATTTTTGGATTCGATGTTGTGGGCATATTGGACTTCCTTTAAGACACCTTTGGGCACATCTCCCTTTCGACTCATTTATGGCAAGCCATGCCACTTACTTGTGGAGATCAAGCATAAGTCACTTTTGGCAGTTACCTAGTTATTATTGGATCCGGAGAGTATAGGAGACCAGAGGCGAGAAGAATTAGCATCCATGGAGGAGTTGAGAGACACGACCTTCTCAAGCAGCCTACAATACAAGGATAAAGAGAAGATATGACATGATTCTCACATCATCCATATACAGTAGAAGCCCAACTAGAGAGTATGGCTATTTGATGCTAGGTTGAGATTATTTCTAGGAAAATTATAAAGCAAATGAAAGGGACCATACTTGGTCAAAAAGGTGCACGACAATAGAAGCATCTACATTTCTAGGTTGTCTTCAGAGTCCACCTTTCGAGTCAACGGTTAGTGCCTGAAACCATATCTTGATCATGATCCATTCATCGTTGATGTTGCCCCTATTCATTTTGTATGAGATGAGTTCCTTGACTCACATCATCTGCATCTCATGCCTGATTTTCAGTTCTATCCTGCCTCTGTATAGATCCATTTTGTCTATATCATTCATTCATTTTGTTTAATATTGCAGATCCATCTTGTGATTTTGCCATACTTAGGATGTACTCGATCCTAAGTATATGGGGTATTAGACTTGTGATTATTAGTTTCTCCATTATCTCTATTTTTGCTGCCTATTCTCAGGGATATTTTACCCTAAGTATAAGGGAGGTAATATCGGTACGTTCTACTCCTTGGTTTTCCCCTTTGTGTACAATCTTCTATACTTAGGAATGTTTGATCCAAAGTATAGGGATATCACCAACTTCTATTGATTTTATTCTTTTGAGTCTTTGAAGAGCCTCTACCTACCCTACCTAACTCAATCGGATTAATGATCGAATTAAATGTTTCGTTCTTTGTAGCCAGGTAAATCTAGACTGATTAAAAACCAACTATATTAATCAAATCAAACACAAGTGGCAATTTTTTTATTTTACTTGGGCAATCCCAAAGTCGAACTCAGGGAGGCAGCTTTCTCCTTAGGTTAATTTGAAGTCAATTTCGATGTTAGATTTTTAAGAGAATATTTTTATTTTTTATGCAATTAAAGAAAACGGTGATGCAATTCGAGCCAAATTTAAAGCTTTTGCAAAGATAATTTTAATAAATACCAAAGTACATTATATTCAGATATAGAAATTAGCCTGGAGGGTTCTATGTGAGATGAATCCAAGAAAATTGATAGACCTAAAAAATGATGTATATTGGACCTATTAAAAATCAATTAAGTAAAATACTATTTAATTTATTCAGGCCTCATGATGCGTGCGAATGATGTGATTTTTGGGCACGAAGTAGAATAAATTAAACTAAAGCTATTGTGATTTTTTTGCTGATTTTTGGATAACAAATAATTTAATATGGAATTTAAGGCACATAGTGGCAAAACTATGTAAGTTTCCACAAAAATAATAATATTAAATTCTCGAAGCTCACAAAAATATGACAAGTGTCCACAATCATAAAACACAAGTTTCTCTACAACATGCAATTTTTGGAATTTAAAAATGATGCTAAATGAATGCCTAAATAAACGTGCAAACACATGGACCAAAATGCAAACAGGAATTAAAATTGATTAAATCAAAACATGTGTACAGGGACTAAAATGTAATTACCTATAATGCTCAGGGTATGTGTGCAAAATGTCCTTGGTAACACGTACGCCTTACGTGATGCTCCTGGCAAGGACTGAATTGCAATTTGGAAAACTTAAAGGGGCATTAGTGCAAAATGCCCGACCGCACGTGAGGAACATGTGAGGTGCTAGGCTCGGACGACATCAGAGGCTCGGACTATAGCTTGGGTGTGCTAGAGGCTCGGGCGTGCTTCGGGAGCTCTGAGCCTAAGGGTCGGGGAAGAGGTTTGGAGGAAGTGACGTGGTGCACGATGGACCGTTCAATCGATGAGGATCAAACAGATGTTGAAGTTGGATATATGGTGTGCCTTGAGACCGTTAGATCATGATGGATCCAACGATATCTGGAGCTCCTGGATAGGTTGACGTGGATTGCAGGAGACCGTCCAATGAAGACGATCGGATGGTAGCTGTAGCTCATGCTCCTTCTCACCGCTGCCCCCTGCGGCGGACGTGGCTGGGCTCCGGCGAAGCTTCTGCAGCTCCACCACTTTGGTTCTCGCTCGATGCTGATCTTCGGGGGCTTCTAAGAAGTTGGGAATGATCGTGGGAGCTTCGTGGAGCGACCAGAGCATTTGGACGAGGCGGAGGTGGTTCGTAGACCGGAGGCGACGAAGCTCGAAGCAGCTCCGGCGACGATCTGACCAATGAAGAAAATGGTACGTGTAGGGTTAGTGACTATAGCCGAGGCATGCAGTTGCTCGCGTCGAGTGCAAGGAGCGATTGGAGGCCTATGGGGCAAAGTGGGTGAACGTCGATGGGCTCCTCTGCCGTGAGGGGTGGAGCAAGGATCGAAGATGAGTCGATGGGTTGTGGGGGCGAACGGAATGATACGCGAAGATGGGATATCCAAGGCGGAGCTCGATCGATGGGCAGTGGAGGGTGGTATCGAGCGTGGCAACCTAATAAATTAGGAGACGGTTAGAGGAAAAGAAGAAGAAGATTGGAAGAGAAATGAAGGAGGCTACCTGGGAATGGAGGCTCGGGGAGGAGTCTCCGATCGTCGCTCGAGGGTCGGTAGAGGCTCGAGCTCTAGTAGCTCGCCGGGGAAGCTGCTGGCACGACATAGCTCGCCGTGGATCTCGTCGGAGATGGACCACTGTCTTCGCTCAATTTCGTGCCTTATCTCTATCACAGATAGGTGGATGCGAGCTCAAGGGTACCTCGTGCAAGGGCGGACGAGGTTGAAGCTCGCCAGAGGTGGAGTATTTATAGGAAGAAGGTGGAGGTCCAGGCGATGGAGGGAGTTGTTTGTGTGGGGTTTGTGGAGCAAAGGACAGGCTGTCGTGGGGTGAATGAGTAGTCGCGAGGATGAGGTGAGTAAGGGATCCATCGTGGGCTAGTTGGCGAGTGGGGAGAGTGGCGGAGATGGTGGAGAAAATAGGAAGGGGTCGGTGAGTTGGCGAGGTGGGTGACAACGTGGGCGAGGCTTTCTCGGAGGTGGAAGACGATGCCTCGACCGTTGGATCTAGTGATCCAACGGTGGCTGGAGAGGCGCTAAGAAACAGTTTGGATCAGATCAAGGCGATGCGATCAGAGGGAGAGGGATGCACCACGTGGCGGGCGTAGGTGTTGGCGGAGATGAACGGTCGTGATGGAGATCAGACCTTGATCGAAGGGTCGAGGATGGAGCGGGAATGAATGGCTCTGATGGAGATGATCGGGCGGTGATGGAGTGCGCTACGTGGCGCAATGAGGTGAAGGCAGAAATGATCGGCCCAGATGCGATTTGGGCCTTGATCCAATGGCCAAGATTGTGGGGAAATGGATGGCCGAGATGGATGCAGCCCGGATGATGATCGATGACCAGGAAGAGGAGCTGCATGGCGAGCGAATAGATGGGTCGTGTGGCGCAACCAGAGGGCGCCACGTGGCCCAATCTGATTAGTCAAAGAAGAATATTGACCAAAAATGGAAATGAGGTCAAATGAAGTGATAAAATACAAGGGTACAAATACAAGTACATATAGTATACAATGGGGACCCAAAACCCAAGTTTTGCATGCGAGCTCCGATTTTAATGAAATTGGTCTCATTTTGAAGGTCTCTAAATGTATATTATTTTGAAAGTGAGGAGACCTAGATCAGAGGTTGTATGAGAGGGATATATGCATTTTATGGTCCATGGTCTCAAACTTGGATCGGGGTTTTATTTGGTCAATTTTATAAGTTAGCATTTTTGGTATTTTTCTTGTATTGGTGTTAGTATATACAGTATAAAGTTGAATTTATGGGTTTTGGAGTTAGTATAAAATATGTACAAATGAGAGATTTTTACAAGTGACTTTGGCTTCTTATTTAATGCAGATGTGGATGCAAAAATGCAGATGTTATCAGTGCATTCCTGCATGTTAATTATGTAATATAGGTGGAAATATGCCTCTAATTATTCGAGAAGAAGGCTCTATTTTTAACTTTTAGAGTGGTGAATAACAGATTTATAAGTCGTTGAAGTATAGCATTCTTTTCATTTCTCTATTCTCAGCACGATTTATGTCTTCCTTCATCGCTCTCTGATCATTTTAAGGACATCGTTCGAGCTAAGTATGGTAGGGGGGTGTTGTATATATTGTATATATACTTTAGCCATAACTCGTATTTTTAATAACATGGCTATTATTTATAAATCAAGAAAGCTTTGAAAATATTTTCAAAATTGTTTGTAAAAATCTTTGCAAAAATTATTTTTGTACAAATTTTGTAAAAAAATTATAAGAATGTGCTATTTGCAAAAACATTTTGTAAAATTGTTTGTAAATGTTTGTAAAACTAGTTTTGAAAAATATTTGTAAAATTATTTTGCCACATAAGGAAATAAGTATGGGGTATGAGAACCACTTGTATATATATGTACTTCAAAAACCATAACCTACCCCTAAATTCTTTGTACATAAGTATCCTCGATAAAGCAAGTACAAGATTTTGTAGATAAAAGCCTTATGTATATAAAACCTGTAATATAAACCTATTTTTAAATATGTACATATTTTTGATGAAATCTATTTTTCTTTTACTTCTTTTCCAAACATACCTAAAAATTTGAAAATTAAAAATTCCATAAAAAATGCATAATTTGAAGATTTCTACCAAAAAGAATTCTGTAAATATGTGCATGTACATTTTTCTACATTATGGTTGACATTTAAACTAGTCTGGAATTAAATTGAAGAATGGAGCTTGGTTAAGATCTTAATCCACTAAAAATCAGAGGAATCTTATAGGACTCGAGGTTAAGACTTTTCAGGTCCGTAGCAACTTAATTTTTTGAGTCCACTAGGCTATGTTCACATGTCTCGATGAGCCTAAGTAGAACACTTAACAACGCGTGCACGACTCTAAGAGATAATGGCTTGACTTGTACACACACCTTATACGTAGCTCAACACGGATGAGGTGGTGAGGAGGCATAATCCTTTGGCTTGGAGTAGCATACGAGGGTAGTACAGTGATGAAACCCAATTTCATCATCTTAATTTTCCATTATTAACCCCCTTGCTTAAATTTGTGTCAATAAAATCCAGATAAAGTCATGTAATTAGCAGAATCCTTAATAAATTAAAAAGCACAAAAAAATCACAAAACTAAAATCCATGGTATTTTTAGCCTTAAAAATAACCTCAAAAATGTTTTGTATCTACAGATGATCTCCTCTCCAGTTTTGGACAACATGAAACTTTTAGATCTCATCAAGATCTACAACTTTCATGTTTTGAGTTTTCTCAAATTCGGCCATCTCACCCTTTAAAAATAAACATTTCTCTCTGAATAATATTATTGGGCCACGTGGCCCGTTCTGGTGAAGCCACGTGGCCCAGCCTCTTTTGTCTCATCCGCCCTCGCCCAGGGCCGTTGGATCTTTTCTTGATTCAACGACCCGATGAGCTCCACGTCTGCACCTCATCCCTCACCATCCGATCATCCTCAGGATCCATCACCACCGCCCGTTGCCGCCTCTTCCTCCTTACGCCACGTGGTGGTCTGTACACCGTTGATCACGCCCTTGACCTCCCATCTCAGCCGTTGTCTCCGCGTCGACCCTTAGCCCTTCGATCTGCTGCCACTTATCATCTCAACCGCTCACTCCTTCCACACTCTCCACCCTTCGATCGCCTTTCGCAAAATTATCATCACCGTCCGCCAGCACTCACTCCAGAGCACGACACGTGGCGCATCCACCACCCTCCATCATTCCGCCCTTGATCTTATCGGAACCGCTCTTTAGTGCTTCGGTCTGGGCCGTTGGATCGCAAGATGCAACGGCCGAGACTTCGTCTTCCACCTCCCATAAGATCCGCTTAAGCTTCGCGCCTCGCAGACCTCCTTCACCCTTCCATTTTTGGCCATCGCCCTGGTCACCCTCTACCTTCGGAGTGAACACCCACACGTAGCCCTCACATCCCCTATTCTCGTGCAACACTCAGCCACGACCATCCTCCTCTCCTCCGGTCAGCATCTACCCTTGAAACCCACGATTTCACCAGCCTTCTGCCATCCTTCGCCCTTTAAAAACCCCGTCACCTCCCTCGTTCACACTCGTCCACCTTCACGAGGGGAAGGGCCCAGCCCTCCTCCTCCTCTCTGTGACAGGGAGAGAAGTCTGGATCGAGCTATGACGACCCAAACGTCCTCGGTGAGACCCGCAAATGCTCCGCTGCGTCGCGGTGGCTCCGCCCCGCCCGAGCTCCGAGGAATAGTCGCTCTCGACATGCGACGACCCCGGGTCATCTATACGATGCCCAACCCAGGCCTTCTACCGCCATAGCTCAAGTAAGCCTTCCTTGAACTCCTTTGTATTTTTCTTGATTTTCCCGTAATTATCCATGTTCCTAAATGCAACCCCACATTCAAAACCCCCACATGCTCCACCGAACACCAGCCACCTTCGCCAGCTACTCCGATCACCTCCGTCCTCCGTCAGAACATTTATCGTCCCAGGCTTCCTCCTCCGCCGGAGGTGAAGGAGGACACACTAAGGGCTCCGCTTCTCCGCCCCTAAGCCCTCCGCTCACCTCAGCTCACACGCACACACGCCTTGGCTTTCACCTAACCCCCTTGCAGGTCCAAATCTCCATTGGTCGGACCTCGGGTAGAGCCGAGTTCTAGAGCTCCGCCTCTGGCGAACAGGCGTCGACAGCGGATTCCACGCATGCCCTCGTCTTCCTCGAGCATAGATCTTCATCGCCATGGAACTAGCTTCCTCCCCCGACCTTCATCGAGCACGGCGAGGCGCAGAGGAGCTCCAGGCCTTACGCCGGAGCTCCAATCGCGTCGCCACCCAACAGGGGAGGAGAAGAAGCAGATGCCATTGGATCTCGCCCCACGGCGGAGATCCAACGGCCTTGGAGCAGACACGTCGCCTTCCCGGAGCGCGGAGGCTCGGTGGGACCGAGCCTCGCCCAAGACACCCTCGAGCCGCCACGTGGCCCGAGCCACCTGCTACGGCCGTCCGAAGCTGCGCCGAGCCTCGCCCCCACCCGAGCCTGAACTCAGGTGCCTCACGCACGTTGGTGTTGGGCTTTTTGCATCGGCGCCCTCGCAACTTTTGCATATTGCAGATACGTCCAGAAGCACGTGCAGCACCTTACGCGCCTCGAGTATTTTGCATTTCGACCCTTGCGGGTTTCAATAATTGCAAATATGCCCCCGCGCGTGTGGTTTATTTACAGGGAAGGCCTTGCACTTTATTTTTATTACATTTTAGTCCCTCCCAGGGTCCTGTTTGTATTTATCTTTTCATGTTTTCTTTCAGTTATGCCCTTGCTTTCTTTCATGCATATTTTGAGCCTCGTATTTCTGATTGAGTTGATTTCAGTCTCGTTTCAAATCTTGCTTGATGTACTTTTTATGGCATATTTAATCCCTTATCTAGGACACATGAATTTTAACGTAATATTTTGTTAGCTAAGTGTCTCTTATTATTCAACTATTGCCTTATTTACCTTGTCGATCAAGTTTGACACTTTAAGTAAATCTAAAATTGACTCATATTTAATTTGCTCATCATATTTATTCTGTTCTAGGGCATATTACTCGTGTTGCATTACATTGCATTTATTTTCCTGATAAAATAAAGTAAAAAAATGCATGCTTATTCTTTTCTTTAATGCATTGTTGTGTCTTCTTGCATAATTTGACCTATGCTTCTTTAATTCAACACTTAGTTAGTAGATAAAAATCTGGATAATACAAGAGAGGCTCGTCTCCCTGAGTTCGACCTTGGTTTCTTGCAAAGTAAAAATAAGTACGACCTTCTGATTCTTATTTGACATAACAATAAGATGGTCTTTTGATAGACCAATTCGGCCCGACTGCAATGACACATCCAGTGTTAAAACAACACTATTAGAGGGTTGATTTCACGGTTTATCAAATGGCGCCGTTGTCGGGGACATGGCTCATTTCTTGTATTATTTTAATTTTTCATTTATTTAATTAAGTGTTTCTTTTTATAGGTCAAGTTTGCCTATTTGTCTTGCATTATAAAATTTTCTTCTCTATCAATCTCTAACCATTGTTTTTTTGTGGCAGGGCCCTTAATGATTCAAGGAGGCGAGGAGCGGGAGCTACCCGCTGTGAGGAGCCGCAGAAGCACACTTGGAGCATGTCGAAAGAAAGCAAAAAAATGTCATTTTGCATAATATTTTATCATGTAATATTCGTCTTTTACAGCGGTCTTCGATCGAAGACTCGCGAGTGTAATCGAACGAATGTGGTTGTGTGGGAATCGTCTCCACTGGAGTGTCGACCTAGGACCAGACACGCGGCTCTCCGAGCTTATTTTTCATTTTTCACGTGTTTGCTCGTAGGTAGGACACACATTAATCAAAGACGCACCTAGCCTCGCTTCACTTAGCAAAATTTAAAAGATATTCCTCCTCGCTAATAGAAGCATAATAGGTGCGGCTTTTATCGACTTGCTTACTTATCATGTTGGTTTTCAAACAGCCCAAACTTTCACGTATTTTTCGCCAAGTCACTGCATGTTTTATCGCTAGCCTAGATCATGTTTTTATCGAATGCATGGTTTTTCTCGATTTCCTCTCCTAGCTTGATCACCTAGGTTTAATGGAAAATGGTAATGAATGGTAGACGATGAATGCTTGGCTTATGTGCTCCCATTAATCAATGACAACCTTAAGAAAAATTGGGACTGTTAATTGCAAGTCAACCTAAAATGGATTAAAATTTTGGTTTTGGGAGAGCAACACCCTCGTTTACGCATTGATTTTCACTTAACATTTTATTCCGCGTAGACATCAAATGTTTTATCACCAATAAAACTGACAAGATAATAAACCAACCTCGGTTGGTTTCATGTGTGAGTTGGTGAAATTGAGGGTCTTGCTTGCTTAATTGAGCCACGTTTGCTTCGATACACTCCCCAAATCCATAAACACTCCATTCATCCACTCACTTGTAAATCCATCCATCTTCTTCGTTCACCTCGATCTCTCCCAACATCAAATCTCATCTTTATACTTAGGCTAATCTCAGCCTAAGTATAGGGGGGATCTGAGTCCCCGTGATTTTCTCTACTCTCCTTTCCTTGCCTTTATAGTTAGGTTATTTCTAACCTAAGTATAGGGGGAGCCCCTCTTAGCTCCTGTATATTTATCTATTTTTAAATGGACCTATGTACTTGTATCATCTAGTGCTATGAGGACATAGAAAAGTTTAAGTATAGGGGGGTATACCGTATATATAGTATACTTACTTTAGCTATAATCTGAAAAATTTGAAAAATTTAAAACTTTTTGGCTAAAGTAAAATCCTTTGGATTAAGAGGACTGAAATGTTTTTCACGACTTTTCCTATACTATGTTACACTATTTTGATAAAAATATTTTTGAAAATGATTTTGAAAAATGAGTTTTTCTTGATTTCAAAAATCTTTTGAAAATCTTTTGAAAATTTTTATTTGTGTGACATGGTTTTGAAAATTTTCTCTCTTTTCAAGAAAATCTGAGTCTAACCAGTGTTTTAACCTTTAAATTAAAACCCATAAAAATGAGAAAAATCCAAAAATTCTTTAGGAGTCATTAGTGACTACTAAGCCTAATTAAATAGCCACGTTCAGTGAGGGTTCTCCCTTAGCACATTGGATGGTTTAGAGGACATCGCGTAAGGCCCTGTCCTCAAGCAACAGGCTTCGGCCTGTACTTACATCCATACTGGTTGAATGCAGATGCTTAATTGAGTTTAGGCAGTCCTAATATCTCTTGAAGTCTCAAAAAGAAAAAAAGGAAAAAAATTCTGAATGAAGGAGTTGGATTAATCCTCTACTTTTTACACTTCCACCCAGGATCTGAAATGTTCAAGGAAGCTTGATTTATGAGGTCTTTGAGATTTTAGGTTAACCAGCCTTAGCCATCAGGGTCATAGACTTAATCATCCACATTTCCCTACATTTCTAGATTTGCATGCTATATTCCATGCTTAGTCTCAGACAATAAGAATATGATCAGCACATCACATGCACGACTGTGGTTTTGATGAGATGTGTTGACTTTTCACCTGAGGGATTGGGATGAGGAATTCGAGTTTGGATTTGATCTAATGATGCTCGAGGATGGGATAAAATCTTTGAAGGCTTCACGAAACCTGAGTGTCAGCAATATTAGCCAGTATGAGAACTTGGCTCTTATACTAATCTCTTGATATTGACCTAAGTGCCATGGTGTGAAATAAAGAAAAAAAGTGTTGATCAGTGTGCGCCAACTCTTGGTAAAAGCATTGGAGCTAGCCAAAATACTACAAATCAAAGAAATATCAAAGAAAAGCTCATTCCACAAAGTCCATTATCAAAGAGCTTCCACCAAGGCGAGCGCTCCCAATCATTTCAAAGTGTCCACTTGGACCACCGCTATTAGGACCAGGAGTCGGGCTTGCACCAAAAAAGGGCTCTGCATCGTAAATGCTACAAGTCTGGGTGTAGAAGGTATGATAGGTACTCAAAAAAGGAACACCCCGGTGTACTCCCAGGAAAACAAGTGCAGACGACTCCAACTTCTCTTGACGGACGCACTGATCAACACCAAAAAAAATTGTGTTGCGTAAAAGGCACTAGAGAGAATCTTTATTCCAATGAAAGGGAGAGAAGAAATGACACAATCCCATGCCCTCCATGACTGGCCTTTCATCTACATTTTCTAAGTCTGACAACTAAAGAGACGGTGGACTGGATGAAAGATTTGATTTATTCCCTAGTGTTGAGGATTGGGTCCTTAGGAGAATTTCTTGGACCAAGACTTTGGGTGACGTTTTGACTCTACTCTCGAAATCGCAGTCAACACTAAATGTCATATCCTTAGTATATATGTACATCAGAGAGAGTCTAGAGAATTAGAGGAATTAGGTGCCTCTTGATTAAGGCTGGGTTGAACTCGAGAATTTGAGAACTCTAAAGTTAAGTAGACTTGAACGGATTGGATCATGTACTCACATGCACAAGGGGGTTAATCCAACTTATTCATTTTCTTTGATGCTCGAGGACGAGCATAGTTCAAGTATAGGGGGTGATGAAACCCAATTTCATCATCTTAATTTTCCATTATTAAACCCCTTGCTTAAATTTGTGTCAATAAAATTCAGATAAAGTCCTGTAATTATCAGAATCCTTAATAAATTAAAAATCACAAAAAAAATCACAAAACTAAAACGTGTGGTATTTTTAGCCTTCAAAATACCCTAAAAAATGTGTTGTATCTATAGATGATCTCCTCTCCACTTTTGATCAACATGAAACTTGTAGATCTCATCAAGATCTACAACTTTCATGTATTGAGTTTTCTCAAATTCGGCCATCTAACCCTTTAAAAATAAACATTTCTCTCTGAATAATATTATTGGGCCACGTGGCCCGTTTTGGTGAAGCCACATGGCCCAGCCTCTTTTGTCTCATCCGCCCTCTCCCAGGGTCGTTGGATCTTTTATTGATTCAACGGCCCGATGAGCTCCACGTCTGCGCCTCATCCCTCACCATCCGATCATCCTTAGGATCCATCACCACCGCCCGTTACTGCCTCTTCCTCCTTATGCCACGTGGCGGTCTGTACACCATTTGATCACGCCCTTGACCTCCCATCTCAGCCGTTGTCTCCACGTCGACCCTCAGCCCTTCGATCTGCTGCCACTTATCATCTCAACCGCTCGCTCCTTCCATACTCTCCACCCTCCGATCGCCCTTTCGCAAAATCATCATCACCGTCCGCCAGCGCTCACTCCAGAGCACGACACGTGGTGCATCCACCACCCTGCATCATGCCGCACTTGATCTTATCGGAACCGCTCTTTAGCGCTTCGATCTGAGCAGTTAGATCGCAAGATCCAACGGCCGAGACTTCGTCTTCCACCTCCCGCAAGTTCCGCTTGAGCGCCGCGCCTCGCAGACCTCCTTCCCCCTTCCATTTTTAGCCATCGCCCTGGTCACCCTCTACCTTCAGAGTGAACACCCACATGTAGCCCTCACATCCCCTATTCTCGCGCGACACTCAGCCACGACCACCCTCCTCTCCTCCGGTCAGCATCTACCCTCGAAACCCACGATTTCACCAGCCTTCTGCCATCCTTCGCCCTTTAAAAACCCCGTCACCTCCCTCGTTAACACTCGTCCACCTTCACGAGGGGAAGGGCCCAGCCCTCCTCCTTCTCCCTGTGACAGGGGGAGAAGTTCGGATCGAGCTTTGACGACCCAAAAATCCCTGGTGAGACCCGCAGCTGCTCCGTTGCGTCACGGTGGCTCCGCCCCGCCCGAGCTCCGAGTAATAGCCGCCCTCAACGTGCGACGACCCCGGGTCATCTATACGATGCCCAACCCAGGCCTTCTACCGCCATAGCTCAGGTAAGCCTTCCTTAAACTCCTCTATATTTTTCTTGATTTTTCCCATAATTATCCATGTTCCTAAATGCAACCCCATGCTCATTCAAAACCTCCACACGCTCCACCGAACATTAGCCACCTTCGCCGGCTACTCCGATCATCTCCATCCTCCGTCAGAAACTTTATCGTCCCAGGCTTCCTCCTCCGCGGAGGAGGAGGAGGACACACTAAGGGCTCCGCTTCTCCGCCCCTAAGCCCTCCGCTCACCTCAGCTCACACGCACACACGCCTTGGCTTTTATCTAACCCCCTTGTAGGTCCAAATCTCTATTGGCCGGACCTCGGGCGGAGCCGAGTTCTAGAGCTCCGCCTCCGGCGAACAGGCGTCGACAACGGATTCCACGCATCCCCTCGTCTTCATCGAGCATAGATCTTCATCGCCACGAACTAGCTTCCTCCCCCGACCTACATCGAGCACGGCGAGGCGCGGAGGAGCTCCAAGCCTTACGTCGGAGCTCCAATCGCGCCGCCACCCAACATGGGAGGTGAAGAAGCAGATGCCGTTGGATCTCGCCCCACAGCGGAGATCCAACGGCCTTGGAGCATCCACGTCGCCTTCCCGGAGCGCGGAGGCTCAGTGGGACCGAGCCTCGCCCGAGGCACCCTCGAGCCGCCACGTGGCCCGAGCCACCTGCTACGGTCGTCCGAAGCTGCGCCGAGCCTCGCCCCCACCCGAGCCTGAACTCACATGCCTCAAGCACGTGGGTGCTAGGCTATTTGCATCGACGCCCTCGCAACTTTCGCATATTGCAGATAGGTCTAAAAGCACGTGCAACACCATACACACCTGGGGTATTTTGCATTTTGACCCTTGCAGGTTTTAATAATTGAAAATATGCCCCCACGCGTGTGGTTTATTTACAGGGAAGGCCTTGCACTTTATTTTTATTGCATTTTAGTCCCTCCCAGGGACCTGTTTGTATTTATCTTTTCATGTTTTCTTTCAGTTATACCCTTGCTTTCTTTCATGCATATCTTGAGCCTCGTATTTCCGATTGAGTTGATTTCAGTCTCATTTCAAAGCTTGCTTGATGTACTTTTTAATGGCATATCTAATCCCTTATTTGGCACACATGAATTTTAACGTAATATTTTGTTTGCTAAGTGTCTCTTATTATTCAACTATTGCCTTATTTACCTTGTCGATCAAGTTTGACACTTTAAGTAAATCTGAAATTGACTCATATTTAATTTGCTCATCATATTTATTCTGTTCTAGGGCATATTACTTGTGTTGCATTACATTGCATTTATTTTCCTGATAAAATAAAATAAAAAATGCATGCTTATTCTTTTCTTTAATGCATTATTGTGTCTTATTGCATAATGGACCTATGCTTTTTTAATTCAACACTTAGTTAGTAGATAAAAATCTGGATAATACGAGAGAGGCTCGTGTCCCTGAGTTCGACCTTGGTTTCTTGCCAAGTAAAAATAAATACGACCGTATGATTCTTATTTGACATATCAATCAGATGGTCTTTTGATAGACCAATTCAGCCCGACTGCAATGACACATCCAGTGTTAAAACAACACTATTAGAGGGCCGATTTCGCGGTTTATCATACGGCTAGTCGGAACCTCCCGTCCTCCTCTAGGGAGGGATGTGCACCTCAACCTGGTCTAGTAGCATTGAGATATAACGACAGGATGATGTGGGTTGCAATAATGTTTCAAAAGAGGGATAGTCTATTGGATCAAGAAGAAAGACTCCATATGTACATGCTGCACCTTGTAAATATGTTGTATATATGTCAAAAAAGTGCAAAATTGCAAAAATTCCAAAAAAGGGGAAAAGCCTGATTGAAAATAAAATGCATGTCGAAATGTATATAGTGAATAAGCAAAGCTTAAGTATTCTACAATTTCATGTCAAGGAAGCTTGCAGCTGGAGACTTAGCTACAATGGTTAAGCTCCAAGGGATACGTGACTACACTGGTCATGGTCCATTCTCTTCTTTCACCTCTTCTTGAGCTGGTTGTACTTGAACTTAGAAGGGAATACCCCGCTCCTCGAGGAAAGAGTTGCTAGACTGGAGAATTAGAGTTACCTTGTTGAGGGAGGCTGTTTCTTTGCCATTTTTGAGGTGGGGAGCTACATATCACTTACACAGAATAAGGAAAGATTCATAGTCATTAGAGTTTGTGTATGTAGACTTGTTATGACCTTGTTGTTAAGGGGACCTGACCATAGAATTATGGAACTTGAAGGTTGTTAAGTCTTAAACACGTTTCCCAATAACGTTCCGCCAAATTAATAATCCAAAGTCTGACCGAGCTCCATACTTCAATTTAATGAAGATAAGTTTAATAATCAACTTTGATGCTTTCTTTTTCTTTTCCTTCTGTTTCACTTCTTTTTCAAATAAGTGTTTTCTAAGGGACTAGCAAAGGTAAAGTCTAGGGGGGTGATGAATATATGATTATCATTCTTTATTCTTTTATTTTAGTTTTATCTTTTAGCAAAAACATCTATAAATATATGTAAATATAATAAATTATCATTATGCATATCTTTGTTAATATTCCATAATTAGCACATATTCTCCAAAATAAAAGAATAAAAAGAAAAGGAAAAACAAGGATGTAATTATTTAATAAGTACAGACTGACCCAAACTCCGAGAGAAGGTCAATAATTGGGCTGATCGACATGGAATGAAGTAGGGGGAGATAGGGTCCTTTGCTGCCTATATTTGAGATACTTATATCTAATTATTTTAAATTATATTTTGTGCATGTTGTAACACATGTACGCATCTCTAAAAAATAAAAATAAAATAAGAATTATAAAAATATAAAATAAAAGAAAAAAGAAAATCAAAACTCTATTGTACATTAGCCACACTTGTAAATATTGTACATAATACCTATTTATTTAATACCTTTATTAAACTTGTATAAATCAAATAAAAATTCTTTTATACTATTTATATTATGTCATAAATAAATAAAATATAAAATAAAATGTATTTTTTAAAAATAATAAAATAAAAATAAATGTATATAATATATAGGTATATTATACCTATACATACTATACTATATTGTATTTACCCCATATATATTTTATAAAAATAATTAAAAATCATAGATGAATAGTTTAAAAAATTACAAACATGTTTCGTTTTATTATTTTTTTATTTTAAAGCCATTTGTTATTTTTTTATTTAATTATGTAAATCCCTGCAATCAGATTGGTCTACCTCAGATTGTTGACCACGGTCAAAACCTCCTCCACCAGACCGACCTGCCTTCACCTGTCACCGGACCTAATTCTTTTTGCAGATCGGGTCTGACCACCTCTTTACCATATTTCTTTGCCCGATCCTTCCCCTAGGATACAAGATCCTCGTAGATCCCTAGGAGGCGGCAGATCTTTTTAGGGTTTTATTTTTCTTATAGATTCTTCTAGACCCTAAGGCATCCTTATAAAATCTCCTCTCCGCCACCCTCACTCTCCAGCTCACCAGCTCATTCCTCGCACCACCATAACCCTTAGCCACCTTTAGGAGAGTGACACCTCCTCGGAGAGCCCTTCAGAGATCGATTTGGTTCTCGATTCGAATGTAGCTGACTATGTGGTCGGACTTCCGCTGCATGCAGCCTCCCAGGTCTGCTGCAACCCGGTCGAGGCTACTACCTTGCCATCCACCTCGCTTGAGAAAGCTGAGACCATAAGAAGCTTCAGGTATCCTTTCCTTTCGTTCGCATTCCATCTTCCAATTCAATTAGTCTATTCTTATCTACCACCGCGCTGCTTGCTCTGATTAGCTAGTCGAAGCCTCATTGCTCCATCTACCTACTTCGATCGATACACCGAATCACCCTCCATCTCCATGTGCATCCTAACCACTCTGGATCCTGCTCATTGGAGCAGGATTAGGTTAGGTTCCCTACTCCGCCTTTGCTGGGAACCAAAGCTCCACTCACCAACTGCTACTTGATGCTTTCTTTCAGAATATCCTATCCTGAGCGAAGCCTCTGAGTCACTTTATGCTTCGCAGGAGCACACACGCACAAGGAGACCCCTTCCCAGCCCCGTCTGTTGTGGTAGAGCAGCTCCAGGGGTGGAGCACTGACGCACCATCCTAACCATACACTCTCTCATCGGAGCCAGTCGTTCATCGCGGAGCATCATTGCGAAGGTGCTGGAACTCCAAGAATTTTGATCTGACCAACAGATCGCCACACATCTTCGATCGAAGTTCCCTAGCTACTAGTTCTTACAGCACCCTTCACGTCCGTCAGATCTGAAGACGCTCAACCAGATTTGATCTGAGCTGCACGTCCATCTCTATTTCAGTAGCATCAGATCAGCTTTCTAGATGGATCTGACATGTATGCTCACCTGCGATCTGAGCTGTCAGATCCACCTCGTAACAGTCATCAGGGTCGTACGCTGCAGCCGAGGTCATAGCCGTCAGATAGAGTCACATGTTTCCTCCTACCTGCAAGGGTATTTTGCACTTTTCCCCACATGTCTTTTTATTTCATTTGAGTCCAATAAATATATTTTGTAGTTAAAAACTTTTGCAGTTAGACCCCTGTAGTTTTAATATTTACATTTTAGTCCATCTGAGTTAGAGTCACACGTAGCCTCACGTGTGTTTCTGGTGTATTTGTACTTTTCTCCTCGTACTTTAGACTTGTTATATAATGAAGAAAAGGTTTCAAAAATTGCATTTATACCCTTGTGTACCTGGTTTCACGTGTTGTGCGTGACTTTGGTGGTGAAATTGCATAAGGGACCCTTAAACTTTGATTACTTGTTATCTGCTAGGTCCTAGGACTTAAAATAATCGTAGATTAGTCCCTGCAAACTGTTTTAATTACTTTTCTTTTATTTAGTGCAATAAATATTAAATTAACTCTAAAAATTGCCCAAAATTTACTTGTAGTTCCTGATTGCATGTATTTCTTGTGGTGATTTTTGCATGTTTATTTGCTTGCATTTTCTATTATTAAAAATTCAGAAACACCTAAAAAGTCCCTGTTTCTTTTGAAAAATACATAAAAATTTAAAAAATCATCTCAAAATTCTATAAAAACTATTATTGTTGCCTTTTGTTACCACTTCTGGATCTATACAAGGGCGGACGACCGTGATAATCATGCATGAGATGCAAATGATGTGAGTCAAAGATACATCTCATGCAAAATGAATAGGGGAGACGTCAATGATCAGTGGATCATGATCTAGATATGGCTTGAGGTGCTGCCCGTTAACACGAAAGTTGGACTCAGATGACATCTTGGATATATCAATACTGCCATTGTCATGCACCTTTCGGACCAAGTATGGTCCCTTCCACTTGCTCTGTAATTTTCCTGGAAATAATCTCAGAATGGCATCAAACAACCATACTCTCTATTTTGGCTCAAACTACTTATGGCTGATATGAGAATCATGCCATATCTTCACTCGCTCCTTATCATGTAGGCTGCTCGAAAAGGCTATATCTCTAAGCTCCTCCAGGGCTGCCAATTCTGCCTTCCTTTGATCACCTATACTCTCTGGATCCAATAATATCTCAATGATAACCCAATGTGACTTATGCTTTATCTCCACAGGTAAATGGCATGGCTTGCCATAAACGAGACGAAAGGGAGACGTACCCAAAGGTGTCTTGAAGGAAGTCCGATATGTCCACGAGACCAAGTCCAAAAGCTGTGACCAATCCTTTCGGTCTGGGCAGACTACCTTCTGCGGTATCGTCTTGATCTCCCTCTTCGATACTTCAGCAAGACCGTTGGTCTGAGGGTGATATGGAGTGGCAACTCGATGGTATATGATGAACTCGTTATCAAGGGCCTTTACCTTGTCGTTGATAAAATGAGACCCCCCATTAGATATCAATACTCTAGGCACTGCGAACTGTGAAATGATATTCTTCCTCAAAAATCGGCAAACATTCCTAGCATCTGTGGTTGGGGTGGGAATGGCCTCAACCCAACAACTCACATAATCAACAGCCAGCATATTGTACTCGAATCCCTGACTCTTAGGGAATGGACCCATGAAATCAATGCCTTGTGCGTCAAAAACCTCACAGAAGTGAATGGGCTACATAGGCATCATATCAGGCTGCCCACAAGTGCCCATCCTCCGACAATCAGTACACCTCTTCATGAACTCATCAGAATCCTTGAAGAGGGTAGGCCACCATTGGCCGGATTGGAGTACTTTCTGTGTTGTTCTCCTCCCAGAATGATGTCCTCCTGCCTCAAGCTTGTGACAGTATGTGATGATGCTATGGTGCTCCTCCTGAGGAATGCACCGACGCCATACACTACCCCCTCCTTCATGATAGAGGATGGGATCCTCCCAATGGTACGACTTGGCATTCGTAAGGAAGGTCTCAAGTCGCTGTTTGGGCCAACCTTGTGGAACTTTCTTGGTAAAAAGATAGTTTACAATGTCGGAATACATGGGAGCGAGGCGATAGAAAGGATCGCCTCATCTGGGAAGGTCTCAGTGATAGGCTCAATCTGCTCAGATTCCTTAAGATTCTTTAATCGGGAGAGATGATCCGCCACCACATTCTTGACTCCGGGTTTATCCTTAATTTCAATATCAAACTTCTGGAGCAAAATGATCCATCTAGTCAATCTCACTTTGGCATCCTTCTTTTCCATGAGGTACCTGATGGCAGTATGATCTGTGTAAATAGTCACTCTGGATCCAAGAATATACGATCTGAACTTGTCCAAGACAAATACTACGGCTAGCATCTCTTTCTCTGTGACTGTATAATTCTGTTGAGCGGTATCCAATGTACGGCTAGCGTAGTGAATGGCAAATGGTAATCCGTCCCTCCTCTGTCCTAGCACAACCCCTATGGCAAAGTGATCAGCATCGGGATACCCTTGTTAATTTAATCAAATTAATGGTCTAATTAATAGTTAGAATCGTTGCAGTCGGGTAATCAATGCTTCATCAAAAATACCACTTCAATTAATGTTCAATTAAATGCGAGCGACAGATTTATTTTACTTGGCCAAGCCCAAGGTCGAACTCAGGGAAGCAATTGTCTCCTTAGGTGAATTTTAAGTGAATTCATATGTCAGATTTTCAGAGGGTTATTTTTGGTCTTTTTTAGCAATTTTTATGCACTAAAGGAAAAATGAATGCAATTTCAAGCAAATTTTACAAGTTAAATCAGAAAGAAAATCAAATGAAGTCCAAAAAGTATGAAACTTGGCCAGAAGATGGAATGCTATGAACCTAAGTGTCTACATTTTTTTGGAATTTTTCAACTCTAGATGAATTTAATATGAATAAAAGATGAATGCAGGGTGATTTTTACAACATTAATCTTAATAAATACCAAAACACATTATTTTCAGATACAAAAATTATCCTATATGGATTTAAGTATGATGAATCCAGGAAAATTTATAGATCTAAAATTCTATGTGAAATGGATCTATTAAAAATCAATGAAGTAGATCACTCTTTAATTTATTCAGGCCTCGTGATGCGTGTAAACTCAATGATTTTTGGGCACAATGTAGAATAAATTATTCTGAGTCTAATGTGATTTATGATGATTTTCGGAGGAACAAGGAATTTAATATGAATTAAAAAGCACACATTGGGCAAAATATAGAAAATTTCACCAAATTATATTATTAAATTCCAGAGATCTCACAAAAATAAAACACGTATCACATGATATAAAGGACAAGTTGGGCTACAACATGTAATTTTTAGAATTTGAAAATGATGCTAAATGGACACCTAGATATGCGAGCAAAAATAGGGACCAAATTGCAAATACAAAAAATAAAAGTTCTGAAAATGAAATGTTCTAATAGGGACTTAAATGCAATTATCTATAATGCGGAGGAGGTGGATGCAAATTTCCCACAAAGTCACGTGCTCCTTGCGTGACACGCCTGGTAGGGACCAATTTGTAATTTCCAAAACATTCGAGGGCCTCCATGCAAAATACCCATCCCTCTCGTGGGAAGCACGTGCAGGGCTAGGCTCGGATGTCGATCGAGGCATGTGCGGAGGCTCGGGAGGTTCTAGAGGCTCGGATCAGCCTCGGATCTGCTTCGGTTGCTCCGAGCCTAGGGTCGGGGAAGAGGATCAGAGTCTCCACGTGGTCAGATCAAGATGATCCGACAGCAGCTGCTGCTGGACACGTAACGCGTCTGAGGATCGTTAGATCGAGATGGATCTAATTGTGGAGGATGGAGTTGACGTGGCAAACTATTGGTCGTTGGATCGAGATAGATCCAATTGAGACTGAAGCTCGGAGCAGTTGCTATGTCGCGCAACAAGGACCGCTTGATCTGGGTGATCCAACGATAACGGGCTCAAGGCGACGTGGCATGGCGAGGACTGTCGGATCGAGGCGATCCAATGGTGGCTGTGCTTCTTCTTCTCCAGTCTGCCGCCTCCTGCGGCGGACTTGGCGGGGCTCTAACGTTGAGCTCCTTGCTCTTTTGCTCCTCCTCGTGCTCGATGAATCTCGTTGGTGGCTCTTGGATCGCTCGGACTGGTCGTGGTAGTGCCAGGGGGCTGCTGGAGTTCTTAGGATTGGCTGGAGAGGTCTGAATGCCCGTGGCGACAAAGCTCGATGTAGCTCCGGTGGAGATTCCAACCAATGAAGTGGAAGGCCCTGCAGGGTTAGTGTGTGCAAGGAAATGGGTGCATTGTGCTCGTGGGAGGTGTGCGAGTGCGGTGAGGCCTGGGAGGTGAAGTGGTGACGGTCGAAGGTGGAGTTCCGCCGTGACCGGCGGAGCAGTGAACGAGTGAATTGCGAGGGGTTATCGGAGTGAATGGAGTGGCGCGCGAAGATGGGAGCTCCAAGGCGGAGCTCAGGGGATGGTTAGGTGAGCATGAAGATGTGAGGCGAAGCAGAATTAATTCGGAGAAATCGTGAGAAAAGAAGATGAAAATAGGAGAGGATGAAGGAGGGGTCTACCTGGGGTCAGAAGCTTGGACGGAGCTTCCTGGTCTTCGCTCAAGGGTTAGTAGTGTCCGGAGCTCGAGCAGCTTGATGGAGGAGCTATTGCACGACGAAGCTCACCGTGGATATCGCCAGAGAGGGTACCGATGTCTTCGATCACTTTCACGCCTAATCCCTGTCAATGATCGATGGAGGGCAGCTCTAGGGTCTCTCGTGCAAGGGTGGATGGTCGTAACGGTGGCCGATGGCGGGGGTTTTATAGAGAGAAGGTGGAGGTGGCAGTGATGGAGGCGTGGTGTTCATGGAGTCCGTGGAGCGAAGTGGAAGGGGATCATGGAGGACATGGAGGTCGGCGAAGATGAAGGGAGTGGGGGCTTCATTGTGGAGCAGTCAATGTGTGGAGATAGTGGTTGTGGTGGCAGAGAAAATAGGAAGGGGGCGATGAGTAGGCGAAGTGGGCGACGTGCGCGAGGAAGGCAGCCTGAGGTGGAAGATTACCTGTGTGACGTGTGGCGGGCATAGCGTCGAGCGGAGAAGAACGACTAGGATTGTATCATGGCCGAGGATCAAAGGGTCCAGATTTAGCGTGGGATGAATCGCCAAGATGGAAGCGATCTAGCGGATCCTGATGGACCACATGTCGCAAGGAGGTGGAGACAGAAATGAGTGGTCGTGATGAGATCTGGTCAATGATCCAAGGGTTGGCATTGTGGCGGGGATGAGCGGCTCAGATCTAAAGAAGGGAAGGCAATCGGGTGGCTGTGGATGGTGCGACGTGGCACAATGAGATGAGGGTGCTGGTGAGCGGCCCAGATGCGATCTGGGCCTTTATCGGGCGGTCAAGGTTTGATGCGGAGTGGATGGCTGGGATTTAGACGGAGAAGGTGCCATCGGACGGTGGAGAAAAAGGGGCGCGTGGCGCGTGATGGGCAGGTCGCGTGGCGCAACTAGAGGGCGCCATGTGGCCTGATTTTAAAGGCTGAAAGTAAATGTGGAATAAGACAGAGAAGATGGCCGAATTTGGAAAAACTCAAAACAAGAAAGTTGTAGATCTCGATGAGATCTACAAGTTTCATGTAAAACAAAAACAGAAATGAGGTCAAATAAAGTACTAAAATACAAGGGTACACATATACATACATATAGTGTACAATGGAGGTCCCAAAACCCAAGTTTTGCATACGAGCTCCGATTTAAATGAAATTGGTCTCATTTTGAAGATCTCTGAATATGTATTAATTTAAAAATGAATAGACCTAAATCGTAGGTTGTATGAGATAGATATGTGCATTCTAAGGTCTGAGGTCTCCAATTGGGTTTGGGGTTTTATTGGGTAATTTTACAAGTTAGAACTTTTTTTGGTATTTTCCTTGTATTATTAGTCAGTGATATATATACAGCATAGAGTTGATTTTATTGGTTTTGGAGTAAGTACAAAATATATACATATAGGGTATTTTAGCTATTATACATGTGAATATTTACTAGTGAATTTGGCTCCTTATTTAATGCAAATGTGAATGCTAAAATGCAGATATTAATTATGCATGCATGAATGCTAATTATGCAATATAAGTGAAAATATGCATCTAATTACTCGGGAACAAAGCTCTATTTTCAACTTTTAGAGTGATGAATCACAGATTCATCAACCCCCTATACTTAAACCTTGCTCGTCCCCCAGCAACTAAAATGAAATGCAAGAGTGAAATGATTTTGGGTTCCATACCAAGGTCAAGAACAAAAGTTGAAAATGGAGCTTGAATCGACCTTTGAATTAATTGTGTGGCGGAACCTTATCGGGATCTGAACTTAAGACCTAACAAACTTCAAGTTCCACAAGTCTCCTATTCAAGACTCCTTAATAGTCAGGTCAGAACAAATCCTCATACGCAAATTTCTGATGACTATGATTCTTACTTGTACTGTGTAAGTGTAAAATAGCTCTCCACATCAGATTTAGCTCAGAACTAGCCTCCTCTAATAAGGTAACTCTAACTCCCCAGTCCTGTAACTCTTTCCTCGAGGAGAAGGGCATTCCCTTCTAAGTTCAAGTGCGACCAGCTCAAGAGGAGGGGGTGGAGAAAAGAATGGACGGTAGCTAGTGTAGCTACCTATCTCGGGATGCATGACCAGTGTAGCCAAGTCATCCAGCTGCAGACTTCTTGCTAATATACATACTCCGACAGGTATTTTATTTTCACTTTGACCTGTCTTATTTTTTTGGAGTTTTTGCATTTTTTGAACTATATACAAGGTGCAGCATGTACATAAGGAGTTTTTCCTCTTGAGCTAGTAGACTATCCCTCTTTTAAAGCATTATTGCAACCCACAGCATCCCGTCTTTAGACGTCAACAGCACCAGACTAGGTTGAGATGCACTACCCTCCCTAGAGGAGGACGGATGTTTCCACCCATGTGTTACTCCAAGCTAAAGGATTCTACTCCCTCACCACCTCATCAATGAAGAGCTACGTGCATAGTGCTTGTCCAAGTTAGGTCATTATCTAAAAGAATCATGTGTGTGGACGAGATATTCTTCTTATACTAATCAAGATGACATGTGAGCATAGACTTACGGACTCAAAGAATTAAGTCACTTGACCTGAGAAATCTTAACTCCAGTTCCTATAAGGTTCCTCTGAAATTAGGTGGATTAAGGTCAAATCAAGTCCCTCCTCATCATCTACCCATAACTTGGTTCAGAACCCGCTAGCTTTTCACCTTGCATATGCAACATATGCAGATGAGATGCAGATGACATGTTATGTAGATGAATGAAATACAACAATCTTTTTCTTTCTTTCTTTTCAGATGCAAGGATAATGTGCAAGAGTAAATAAGAAGCCTTAAATTTTTTATTTTTTTTGGCATTTTTTATTTTTTCAAAAATTTTGTATACCTCCTATGTTACAATAATTTACAAGAGTTTTATAAGTATTATACAGATTATGCAAGTGTTATACAATATACAAGTATACATGCATTTTACAAAAAAAATTCTCCGTTTTTACCCATCCCGTAATTATTGCATAGTATATACAAAAATACGCGAAAATATGTGAAAGTATGAGCAATGGGTAAAGTATATATGTAATATATACACACCCCCCTATACTTAGCATGTGCTATGTCCTCAGAGCATGAAAAAGCGAGGAAGAAGACATAGCTCGTGCTAAGCGTAGGAGATCCATAAGAACAAGAATGTATAGAAGTCGTCCTACCCCCTATACTTAGGCTCTGGTAACCTAAGTGTAGAAAAAAATCAAAAATGGGGCGGATGAGGTCAAGAGGGAAAGTGCATGAATATATATATATATATATATATATATATATATAAGATGGGCATCGGTCCCCCCTATACTTAGGCTCAGGTCAGCCTAAGTATAGGATGGGAGTGGTATGTGGACCGATGTGATATGGAGGATGTACAGTGAATGGGCTCATGTGACAGATGAATACTCATTCATCACTCTTTATTCTTATATTTTAGCTACAAAAACCTTTGCAAATACATGTAGATATGTGTAAATAGGAATAATTACCAAAAGCATGCATTGTGTAAAAACCTATAATTAGCATGTTTTTGTGCAAAAATAAAAGAATAAAGATTAAAAAGAAAAAGAGGGAAATATTTAGAATAAATATTGAGCAACCTAACCTAAGGGAGGGCTCAGTATGGGCCTGACCGCATAAAAGCCAAAGTAGAGGGAGATAGGGGCTCATGTGTAAATATTTATGTAAATAAAATAAAAAAATATTTTCCTCACCAAAAATATGCTTGTAAATACTTGTATATATTTATAAAATATAAAAACAAAAGAAAAAGTTAAAAATAAAAAAGAATTAAAATACCCCTTTCATCATGTACATAAACCACTTCTATGTATTTATTTAACCTTGTAAATAAATAAAATTAATTTTCAAACTTTTTGTAAATATTTTATGTTTTATAATATAAATAAATAAAAACAAGTAAAATCAAAACAAAATAAAAATAGCAAAATTAAAAATACAAAAATACATTGTACATATACCATGTATATAGATGTATATATATATATATTTTACCTATGTATATAAATAATAAAAATAAAATAAAAATATCTTTTTATTCCTTATTTTATAATGAAAATAAATAAAATATAAAATGAGGATAAAATGGTATAAAAATAATAATTAAAAATCAAAAAATCAAAAATCCTAATAGTGTACATATACCTATGTATTACATACTATGTATATACCTTATTTTTATTTCCAAAAATTAATTAAAAATCACTAAAAAATAGAAAAAAATAAAATAAAAATATTTCATGTTTTAAGTTTTTGTTGAATCGGGCCCTAGCTACCCTTAATTTTCATTTCAAAATTCAGCCACGTGGCCCATTCCCATTGGGTCCTGGGAATGTTGACCGCCCGGTCAACTCCCCCCCAGGACCACTTCTCACGGGTCTGTGTTGCCCGACCCATCTTCTCGGATTTTTCGCAACCAAACCCGATCATGCCTTGCCTAAACCCCGGGTCCGAATTGCTCAAGTCATATCCGTCAACCTCGGCGGGGCATCTACCTCGAGATCCGTGCTCCAGAATGCCCTACATGCGCTCGTTTTCCCGGACCCTCAAGTGTATATAGGTCGAGCTCCGCCACCTCCATTTCCATCTTTGGCCATTCGCCTCCTTCACCTGTGAGCTCCAGAGAGACCGTGAGAGTGACAGCTTGCGCCTCGACCTGTCGCAGCGAGGAGAGGAGGAGGACCCATCGATCCGGCGAGCACAGCCGCCGCAGCTCCGCCACCAGCGTGAGCTCCGAGCCTCGGAGGGAGACGATCCTTGAGGCGACGACCAGGAGCTTCCCCAGCTCCTCCCCAGTCTCTCCGACCACCCACGAAGCTCCGATAGCCTATCCTTTTCGCTTATTTCCATTTTCGCCCAATTCGCTTCGCCGCCGCATTTCGTCGATTCCGCCCGTTCCCGACCACTACTCGACCATCGGGCATTGCCATAGCCCTCGCCTTACTCCCGCGTACCTTCTCCACGTTTCCATTCAACCCAACTCGCACAGGAGCTGGGAACCGAGCTCCTCCGTCCACCACCTTCGCCGGAGTTCGCCGTTCCGACCCACGAGCCACCTTCGCCTCGCCTAACCGGGTCAAGGCAGTTTGCCCTCGACCCGTGAGTCTTCTGGTTCACATTGCAGGTCGAAACAAAGGCCATCTGAGGCCCTTCGTCATCCAGCCAGGAGGCCCAGCTCCGCCGACCTCGTCTGAGCTCCTCGGAGCTCGGCTCGATCATTGGAGCATTCCGGCGGACGCGGGAGCACAACACCTTTCTTCTCCGACCATCAGAGTGCTCCAGGAGGTCAGCTGCGCTTGCACGAGCCCGACGAGTCTCGCCGGGGACCTGTTCTTCCAGCATCCTCCATCGCCGTCAGATCGACCTCGACGCTCCAGATTACATCACGTCCGTCCGTTCGTGGAGCTGCAGCTGCCGCCAGATCTTCGAGGATCGATCTGGATCGTCCGAGGCTCGCGGGTTAGCCATCAGCGCCTGACACCGTCCGATGCACCACGTGGACTAGCCCCAGCCGTTGGATCATCCAGAGGAGAGCAACGTTGGACCCCCAGTCGCTCTTGACCGCTCGATCAGACACGTGGCGTCCATCCAGCCGCTCCGAGTAATAAAGGGTAATTTACCCTTAGGCCCTCTTTCTTCTTTTATTTCATTTTAGTCCTGTAAATATTAAAGTTAGTTGTTTAGTTTTAGGGTTATTTGCATAGTGGACCTCGTACTTTAGTTTATTCGCATTTATACCCCTGTGCGTTGTATGCCACGTGCTTCGTCACGTGTTTATCTGGTTTATTTGCAATAGAGACCCCTGTAGTTCTGGTTGTTCTTGAATGAATGAAAGTTTTATTTTATTTGCATTTATACCCCTGTGCGTGGTTTATTTGAGCATGTGCGTTATATTTTAGGTATTTTGCAGATGAGCCCTTGGACTTTTGGTACCTGTTACCAATAAGTCCTCGAGACTTATTTTTATTACATTTGGGTCCCTGAGTGCCCCAGGCACGCGCGTGGCGCATGTTTTGCTGGGTATTTTGCACCAGACCCCCCGGAACTTTGGGTATTTGCACTTTGGTCCCTGTGCACAGTGCCCTTCCTTTATTTTTGAATAAAATAGCAAAATACCTCCAAATCCAACAAAAATTGGATACATGGCTCCTGCCACGGTGTAAAATTTTTGTGGATTTTTGAGGACATTTTTGATTTCATTTGATATTTTAAAAAAATCAAAAACCTTCATTTTTGCTACTGTATAACTTGAAAAATCATAAAAAAATATTAAAACTCATTTAAAAATTCTACAAAAATTGTCTGCTGTTTGTCTTGCTTAGTTTGATTTTCTAGCCAATTTTGGCTATTTTTCATTACTGAAAACCACTAAAAACTTAAAAACACTCAAAAACCTATAAAAAGTCTAGTAAATAAATGAAAAAAACCAAAAACAATAAAATTAGTGCCTAAATTTTCCTCATTTTGTCTTTTTTGTAGGAAAATTACCTCCAGGCCATTTTGGAGCTCTTAGATATTTTATCTAAGGCTTTTTGGCTCGGCTGGACAGTACCATCTCTTTTAGCTACTGTTTGATTTTTAGAAAATTAAATAAACCTCAGAAAATTCTCAACAATTCACCAAAAACACTAAAAAATATAAAATACATAAAAATATTTTTGTTTGAATTTTTGGTTGATTTTTAGCGCTTTAAATAAATTGTTGAAGTGTGCTTTTCTTTGTTTTTCCTAATTTCTTAATAACTTAAAAATCCAAAAAAATATAAAAATATTCAAAAAAACCCCTAAAAATATTTTTCTTCCTTTATTTTATTTCTTTTTACTACTTCATAGGCCGAGAGGCCAATCTGTGCTCCTTGAGTTCGACCTTGGTCGCTATACCAGGTTAATCCAATAGCAGGACCGCTTTCGTGATTTGATTGATTTTATCTTTATTTAGTGGTTCATTTTTCTTTATTGACACATCTGAGTGACCGAGGTCGCAACGACCATCTTAGATACACCTGATTGCCTTAGTCGCTCGGTTTTTCGTGTCATCAGAATGGCGCCGTTGCCGGGGAGCACGGCTTAGTAGTTTTTTATTTTATTTTCGTTTTTGTTTTCGCGGCTTTTCGCGGCTCTTTCAGAGCTCACGGCTTTTTCGTGGCTTTTGTTTCCATTTTATTTTTGTTTTATTTTATTTTATTTTCTTTTTTTATTTTTATTTTTGTTTTATTTTGAGTGTTTATTTTATTTTGAATTTTTGCATATATACCTTCATATTCAGTTTCATTTATTTTCTCTTTATTATTATTTGATTATCTTGGTCTGACCACTCTATTCTTTCTTGCGAGGGGCCTGAGGACCGAGGCGGCCGATTTCGAGAAGCCGACGCAACCGCGGGATTCGGAGGCGGCTCTTTTCTTTGCGGAGCCGTAGGAGAGAGTGAGAGAGAGTTGAGTGGGAGAGGATTTTTCTTTTTATTTCATTATTATTGTAATAATACAGGGACACTCAGAGACTGGACTTTGGACTTAGCGGGTCTGTTTCGCCGAGCACCGGTGTGCTCGGGGGACCCTTAGGTTTTTCACGGTTTTTTTCGCGGCTTTGTTTTATTTTCATTTTTTACTGCCTTTTCCGGTGTTTACGCGGTTTTCATCGAGCCCCTAGACTTAGGAATTTCTCTTGCTTGTGCCGTAATTAGTAGGATCCCCACACCTAATTGCTTGTCTGTTCCTATAGAACGCTAATTGGACCTACTAAAAATCATTAATAAAAATAACCGACTCATCTCCTTCGTAGCCTACGTGCCGTAGCCCGTCCTGTAAAGTGCTTTCTCCTACCCCTGATTTGTCGGACAGAGGAGGGACGGGCCAAGACCGGACTCGTTGGCTTGGAGGTCGGTGACCGGTTAGACGGTTCTGCGATAGAAATTGCTCGTCTAGGACTCGGTTTTTCCCGTTGCATCATTTAGGTAGTTTACTTTCCAGTCTTTAAATTCTGCGCGGATCACTTGCATGTAGAGTGCTGGAGACAAGGTACGCATTTCTTACTCAGCATGCATCATTGATTTCATCGCGCATCGGCTTTTTCGTCTTCTCCCTCTGTTTTGGATTAAATAACCCGGAGAACCGAAAAATTCGTTAGGCCGTTTGTTTTTATTTGAAAAATATGAAAAAGAAAAACCATAAAATTGGGACTGGTTAACACTATTGATCTTAAAAGACGCCCACCCTAAAAATTTTGTCTTGGGGAGAGAAACCCCCTCATTGTATGGTTTGGATGCGCGAGAGAGTGACCCGCACCCTAGGTAGAGCCCTCTGGTGCTAGTCCCGACTGATTACCGACTCTTCCGTGCGGGCCAGTCGGTCGGGGTAGCATCGGATATCCTAACAGGTCACGTAAGCGCTCTGATATTTTGTGTGTTCACCTAATAAAATCGACAAGATAATTTGACCGAACTTTCACGGTCTTCAGCTCGCGTTGCGTTGGTGAACCGAGGGTTTG
Organism: Ottelia alismoides; assembly: GCA_037367405.1. Lineage (NCBI taxonomy): Eukaryota > Viridiplantae > Streptophyta > Magnoliopsida > Alismatales > Hydrocharitaceae > Ottelia > Ottelia alismoides. The sequence goes on along the minus strand of JAZKJV010006777.1, from coordinate 44,889 downwards.
TTTTGTGATCATAGTTTCTCCAGATCTCATCCACCTTACTCGCCAGATCAAGATGATGGGTAGACACTCTCTTAGGCAGCCTCTGGCTGCACCGCTTTCGGGCACATCCACCCAATCATCTAGGTTGGCCCGCGAGAGCCAAGACCAGCTCTCCGAGCCCGAGTATGACTCCGCCCTGTTCCCCCTCGACCCCCTTTCTTTCGGAACTGAGAGACATGAGCCCGAGGAGAGATTGATGGATTTGACAGCACCTGAGTTGGGCTCATTTGATTTTGCAGACGTCATGGCCGGCAGTTCTGAGGATCGTTCCCGTCAGCCTGAGCATTTCGTATTGGACCAGGGAGCGATCAACTCTACCCTGATCGCCTCGTTAGAGACCGTTCAGTAGCAGCTGAGGGAACAGGGAGCGTTCATGATTGACATGAGGAGAGAGATGGAGCAGATGCGAGCAGAGAGAGCAGAGCGAGAGCATAGGCGAGAGAGACCGAGGATCCCAGATGATGCGGATGCAGCAGCCGCCGCAGCAGCGGCAGCCGCCGCGGGAGCGGCCGGAGGACCACCGAGACCGATGCGGGAGTTGCACAGCCCCGGATCGACGCTGACGCACCACTGGGTAGTACTTCCAGCGATCGTGGGGGACTTCAAGTTCCCCCCGAACACTTTGCAGCTACTCCCCTGCTTCCACGGACTCGCGACAGAGGAGCCCCATCTCCACCTCCAGGAGTTCTTGATGATATGCAGCACTGTCCACGACCGTCAGGTGGACCAGGACACGATCAGGATGATCGCCTTCCCCTTCTCCCTAGCAGACAGAGCAGCCACCTGGCTGAAGCATTTGGGGAGGTTTGTTTACACCTGGGAGCAGCTCCGCACCGAGTACTTGAACAAGTACTATCCACTCGGGCGGACGAATGCAGTGAGGGCCCTGATCAGCAACTTCTCCATGCTCCCCAATGAGCAATTACACGAGGCATGGGAGAGGTTCCGAGAGCTCACAGACAGATGCCCGCACCACGACATTTCCAAGCCGAACCTAGTTCAGAGCTTCTTCAGCGGGTTGACACCAGAGCTCCAGGGGCTGGTGAACGCTTCTTGCGGCGGGTCCTACTTCGCCAAGGACCACGACCAGGTCTGGGCCATCTACAAGGAGATGGCTGAGAATTACATGGTGATGTCCCAGACGCGGTTGTACACACAGAGACCCCAGCAACAGCCAGGACCCGTGCAGTACCAGCGGATAGCATGGGTCGATGCAGGTCCATCTAGTTCGTCCGCAGTCGCAGCAGCACAGGCAGAGTCGTCCGCTGCGGGCATGGGTATCATCAGCGAGAAGTTGGGCCGCATGGAGCTGATTGAGAAGAAGCAGTGCCAGAGCATCACGCAGATGGAGCAGATGGCACAGACTCTGAGAGACATGAAGACCCAGCTCATGTGCCTCCAGGAGGCACAGACGGCTTCACAGCCCCGTCTTCAGTCGCGAGGCGACTCCGGCAGCAGCAGCAGCTCGTCCCAGCGCTCCAGCTCCCTACAGCAGCCTAGACAGGTTCATCTTGTACAGGCGGAGCCGTACCAGCAGCCGCAGCCCACCTACCAGTCCCCACCATCTCCAGACATGCAGATGGTGGTCTACCAGCCGGATCAGCCTCTGCAGTACTCCCGCCAGCCCCCTATGATGCAGAGCCGTTGATGGATGTCAATAGGATTTGGTATGACCGCCTCCAGCCTGTGATCCGACGAGACCGTCCCGGATTCAGGTGGGGGAGTGGAGGTACCTAGCCCCAGCAGCAGCCAGCCGGTCAGGGAGGGCAGTACGCCCAGCAGAGAGATCACCAGCCGCAGCAGCAACCCCCAGCATATCAGTCACACCAGCCTTCGTCCTTTGGTCCTCATCCCTATCAGTAGCAGGGACAGTATTGGAGACGTGAGCAGCAGGCTCACCCAGCATACCAGCAGCATCCCTCCTCCGACCCCTCTCAGCAGCACCACCAGCAGTTCCAGCAGCCTCAGCACCAGAGAGGCTACCCGTCGGGCTCCCATGAGAGCCCCGCCTTGGATGACATCGCCTGCCTCCTCACGGATCAGCAGGCTACATTCAGACGGGAGATGGACGAGTTCCTCCAGGAGATGCGGGACCTTGTGAGAGGGAAGGTCGCGATTCCTGCACAGATCGAGCCGAATCCGAACAACCTCAAGAGGAAGTCTGAGCAGGTAGTACACACTGAGCTTGCCACTCCTAGTGACCCATTTGATGATATGTCTTCGGATCTATTTGATGCTGATTTTGTTACACTTAGGAGCGGTAGAGCACCAGCAGGCGACGCCTCATCTGAGCGAAGACGCGAGGATCCACCTAGGGCGTCAGATGAGGAGGAGGAGAGCGGTATTGATGCCGCACACAATGATGACGGTGGTACTGACGCCACCAAGGATGCTGATTCTACTGGCGGTACTGAGGCCGCCGCTTCACCAGTTCAAGGAGGTGGTACTGACGCCACCAGCATAGCCGAGCCAGCCCGCGGTACTGAGGCCGCGAGACGTCCAGTTACAGAGCCAGCCAGAGGTGGTACGGAGGCCACCAGTGTTCATTTTGATAGAGATGTTGTCTTTCCTCGTGTTGATGTATCTCAGAACTCTATTGTGAATAAAGGAAAAGGTTTAGCTTCTTCTGGTCCCACTGTGGTGAGTGATGTATGTGTGGATCCGACCGTCGAGCCGTCTAGGCCTTTTCCTAGTCCTTCATCTGCGAAGGACCCTGTGATCCCCTTCCCTAGAGCCCTTCAGATGGGGAAGGGGAAGAAAAACGAAAAAGATCCAAAAAAGAGAGAGCAGGAGGAGTTCAGCCAGAGCATGATTGATAGATTTCACATACAGCTGACCCTTCAGGAGGCTTTGCAGCACATCCCCCTTCTTCAGCGATCTTTGAGAGATAGGACCACAGTCAGGAGGAGGAGGAGGAACCACACTTCAGAGATTCATGTGCTGACAAAAGCCACGTGTTTCGCGATCCAGAACCGTCTACCGGCCAAGAGGCCAGATTTAGGGGCACCGTATGTCACATGCCAGATTAGTGAGCAGAGGTTCGACCGGACTCTATTAGATAGCGGATCGTCGATCAACCTCCTTCCGGCAGCCTTCTCGACCCCTTCGAGTTGGGTACTCTTCGACAGAGCAGGACAGTCCTTTAGTTCGTTGATCGATCTGTCAAGAGGCCGAAGGGGTTGTTGCGAGACGTTATCGTCACGATTCAGGGCCTGCAATTCCCCGTGGACTTTGTAGTATTGGACATGGAGATCCCTGATTCAGTGGTCGATACCCCCATCATCCTTGGTCGTCCGTTCTTGGCCACAGACAAGGCAGTGACTGATCATGATAGCGGGAAGGTATACTTTCGCGTCGAGGGCGAGAGTATACAAATAGAGACGGTCGAGGACTACAGAGCCAGATAGAGCACGCTTAGAGGCTAGCACAGATTCAGAGCAGCTGACAAACGTCGAGCCAGACATCCACCAGGACTGTGACTTTGTGATCACAGACGACGAGGCAGCATGGGCAGATCCTGCAGCACATGCCATCCTCTCATTTTCAGATACAGTTGATGCCGAGATGATAGCAGAGGAGAGTCTGGAGAGCACAGCCCTGGTCCAGGATATTACAGAGGCAGCAGAGCCGGTCCTTGATCGCGACACGACTATCAGTGATGGTGGTGCTGAGGCCACCTTGTGTTTTGGTGGTGCTGATGCCACCGCATTTGATTCAGATCCCTCGGATTCAGAGTCTGATTGGGCAGATTGCGAGGATCAGATGCTAGACCTGAGTCCACTTGAGCCTACAGATGAGGAGGAGGTTGATACAGAGCAGACCAGAGACAGCGCAGTTAAGTAGCCTTCTCCAGATCCAGTTTGCGAGAGTACGCTTTCTTTCTCCCAGGCAGATTTGGCAGACTTAGCAGCATTCACACACTTTCTTCCGCAGCCAGATTTGCCAGCACCCAGCCTTCCAGAGCTGAAGCCACTCCCTACTTCGCTGAAGTATCGGTTCCTTGCGGGCGAACCTGAGATGTACCCAGTCATCATCTCCGTCGATCTGACTGGAGAGCAGGAATCCCGTTTGATGGGGGTTCTTGAAAAGAACCGCAAGACAATCGGATGGAGCATAGCAGATCTCCATGGGATTAGTCCATCAGTGTGCTCCCACCATATCTATCTCGAGGAGGGGGCGAAGCCGTCACGTGAGTTCCAGCGACGGCTGAACCCCAACCTGAGAGAGGTCGTGATGAAGGAAATATCAAAATGGTGGAGTGCAGATTTTATTTATCCCATTTCCGACTCCAAGTGGGTCAGCCCCTTGCATGTGGTGCCCAAGAAGACGGGCATCACGACTGTGATCAGTGAGTCGGGAGAGGATATTGCTACACGAGTACCCAGCTCTTGGAGGGTCTGTGTTGACTACAGGAGACTCAACCAGGCCACCAAGAAGGACCATTTCCCCCTGCCTTTTATTGACCAGATCATTGAGAGACTGGCAGGGAAGAGCCATTATTGCTTCCTGGATGGGTACTCGGGCTACAACCAGGTGGCCATCGCTCCTGAGGACCAGGAGAAGACCACCTTTACCTGTCCCTTTGGTACATATGCCTTTCGACGCATGCTATTCGGGCTATGCAATGGCCCTGCGACTTTTCAGAGGTGCATGCTGTCGATCTCTTCGGACATGGTAGGGGAGTGTTTAGAGGTCTTCATGGATGATTTCTCGGTCTACGGCGACAGATTCGACTCCTGTCTTGACTGCCTAGACCGAGTACTCCAGCGATGTATTGAGTTCCATTTGGTTCTATCTTGGGAGAAGAGTCACTTCATGGTGACTCAAGGGACGGTGCTTGGCCACATCATCTCCAACAGGGGCATGGAGGTTGATCCGGCCAAGGTTGATGTCATTAGGAAACTCACACCGCCGTCCAATTTGAGGCAGCTACGGTCATTCCTGGGGCACGTTGGATTTTACAGAAGATTTATTCAGGATTTCAGCAGGATTGCCCGACCGTTGACTGACCTCTTGACGAAAGACACCGAGTTCCTTGTCGATGACAAGTGTCTTTCGTCCTTTGCGACTCTGCAGCAGTGTGTTATTGAGGCTCCTGTCCTCCAGCCGCCTGATTGGTCTCTCCCATTCGAGATCATGACGGACGCCTCCGATTTTGCCGTAGGGGCTGTGCTGGGACAGAGGAGGGATGGAGTTCCATTTGCCATTCACTACGCTAGCCGCACATTGGATTCCGCCCAGCGGAATTACACGGTTACAGAGAAGGAGATGCTAGCCGTAGTGTTTGCCCTAGATAAGTTTCGATCGTATATCATTGGATCTAGAGTGACTTTGTACACAGATCATACCGCCATCAGGTACCTCATGGCAAAGAAGGATGCCAAGGCCAGATTGACTAGATGGATCCTTCTACTCCAGGAGTTCGATATTGAGATCAAGGATAAGCCTGGAGTCAAGAATGTGGTGGCGGATCATCTCTCTCGTTTAGAGCAGCCTGAGGAGTCTGAGCAGATTGATCCCATTAGAGATACCTTCCCAGATGAGGCGATCCTTGCTATCGCCTCACTCCCATGGTACGCCGATATTGTGAACTTTCTCGTTACTGGGAAGGTCCCACAAGATTGGCCCAGGCAGAGGCTTGAGACCTTCCTTGCGAAGGCCAAGTCCTACCATTGGGAGGATCCCATCCTTTACCACGAAGGAGGGGATAGAGTCTGGCGTCGGTGTATTCCTCAGGAGGAACACCATAGCGTCCTCACTTACTGCCACAAGCTTGAGGCAGGAGGACATCATTCTGGGAGGAGAACGGCACAGAAAGTGCTCCAATCCGGTTTGTGGTGGCCTACCCTCTTCAAGGACTCTGATGAGTTCGTGAAGAGGTGTACTGACTGTCAGAGGATGGGCACTTGTGGACAGCGTGATATGATGCCGATGCAGCCCATTCACTTCTGTGAGGTTTTTGACGCATGGGGCATCGATTTCATGGGTCCATTCCCTAAGAGTCAGGGGTTTGAGTACATTCTGTTGGCCGTAGATTATGTTAGTCGTTGGGTGGAGGCCATCCCCGCCTGAGCCGCTGATGCGAGGACAGTTTGCAGATTTTTGAGGAAGCATATCATCACGCGGTTCGGGGTTCCACGAGTTCTGATTTCTGATGGGGGATCTCACTTCATCAACGACCAGGTGAAGGCCCTTGCTAGCGAGTTCGGTATAGACCATCGTGTTGCTACACCTTACCATCCACAGACGAATGGTCTAGCCGAGGTGTCGAATAGGGAAATTAAGACTATATTGCATAAAGTCGTCCGCCCTGACCGAAAGGATTGGTCATAGCTTTTGGACTCGGTCTTGTGGGCATATAGGACGTCTTTCAAGACACCATTGGGCACATCTCCCTTTCGCCTCGTATATGGCAAGCCGTGCCATTTACCTGTTGAGCTGAGGCACAAGTCACTTTGGGCAGTCACAGATATTCTGATGGATCCAGATGGTATGGGAGACCAGAGGAGGGCAGAGTTAGTAGCCCTGGAGGAGCTTAGAGATACAGCATTCTCAAACAGCCTACATTATAAGGAGAAAGTGAAGGAGTGGCATGATTCTCATATCAGCCACAAGCATTTTGAGATTGGACAGAGAGTATGGCGGTTTGATGCGAGGCTACGTTTGTTTCCAGGGAAGCTACAGAGCAAATGGAAGGGACCCTATTTGGTCAGAAAGGTACACGACAACGGTAGCATAGATATATCTGAGTTGTCTTCTGAGAGTACCTTTCGAGTGAACGGCCAACGGCTCAAACCATTTCTAGATCATGAGCCGTGGGTCGCTGATCTTGCCCCTATTCATTTTGCGTGAGATGTGGTCTTTGACTCACATCTAATGCATCTCACGCCTGAGTCTCACTGATTTTCCGCCTTGTATAGATCAAGCTGTCCATATCGCTACATTCTTTAGTCCCACATACCTTTCTTCATCTTGTGATTATGCTATACTAAGGGTGCACTTTACCCTAAGTATAGGGGGGATGTGAGACCGTTTGGGTATTTCTTTTGTTTCTGCCTGCCCCTGTTTTGCTGCCTATACTTAGGGATCTTTCACCCTAAGTATAGGGGGGTAGACCCTGTACATTCTTCACTCGGTTTTCCCTTAGTATACAGCCTGCTATACTTAGGATTATTTAATCCTAAGTATAGGGGGAAGACCCGAGACCCTCTTTTCTATTTCATTCTTCTTCTTCTTTGTATATAGCCCTTCTTTTCACTTCCCTATACCTAGCACGAGTTATGTCTTCTTCATCGCTCTTGACTCTGAGGACATCGTTCGAGCTAAGTATAGGGGGGTGTGTATATATTTCATATATACTTTAGCCATAACTCGTACTTTGTGTGAGTGTGTTAATAAATAAAATGGCTAAAAACCACAAAAATTAAAAATTTTCATGTACATAAACTTCTTTTATTTGCACATAAATAGCTAGTGTACAAATTATTTTTGTAAAAATGATTTCAAAAATCTTTTGTGTAAAGCTTGTGTAAATATTTTCTTATCAAAATTATGTATATAGTACAAAATTTTTCCAAAATGTTTTGAAAATCAAAAGTTTGCAAAAATCTTGTGTAAATGTGTGTAAATATCTTTTTGCAAAACTTGCACTTCATGCATCATTCATACATGATTTCAAAACATTTTTCAAAAATTTTGCATGATTCTAAAATTTGTGTAAATAAGCATCTTTTGTACATATGTATATAGTTTTCCTAGATGATAGTTGACATTTAAACTAGCCTGGAATCAAATTGAGAAATGGAGCTTGATTAAGATCTTAATCCACCTAACTTCTAAGAGGAACCTTATAGGGCTTAGGTTTAAGGCTTCTCAGGTCCATGGTGACTTAATTCTTTGAGTCCACTAGGCTATGATCACATGTCATCTCAATGAGCCTAAGTAGAGAACTTAACAACAACACATGACTCATATAGACAATGGCTTTACTTGGACACCAGCACTATGCACCGAGCTCTCTACGGATGAGGTGGTGAGGAGGCAGTCTTTCTTGACTTGGGGTAGCATATGAGGGTAGTACTTCTAGGCGGAACCTCTCTTCTTCTTTTAGTGAAGGAATTGCGTCTCAACTTGGTCTGGTTGCCATGAAGTCTAAAGACGGGAGTTGTGGGTTGCAATAAAGCTTCAAAAGAGGGATAGTCTACTGGCTCAAGAGGAAAAACTCCTTGTATATATGCTGCACATGTATATGTTGTACAGATGCACTTGAAAAAAAATGTGCAAAAAGAAAAGAACTCCAAAAAAGTGGTGGGTCTGATAGAAAATGATAATCCCACCGGAGTATGTATATAGAGTGCAATAAGCAAAGCTTGGTTTCATGATCCACCTGATGTAGCTTGCAGCAGGGAGACTTGGCTACACTTGTCAAGCTCCCAGGGTACTTGGCTACACTAGCCTTGACCCATTCTCTTCTTCCTCCTCTTCTTGAGCCGGTTGAACTTGAACTTAGAAGGGAATACCCCGCTCCTTGAGGAAAGAGTGGCCAGACTGAGGTCATAGAGTTACCTTGTTGGGGAGGGTTGTCAAGTTGCCATTTCTGAGGTGGAGAGCTTAGACCTCACTTTCACAGGACAAGAAAAGATTCATGGTCTTCAGGGTTTGTGATTGATGACTTGTTTTGATCTGGAGCATTGATACAATATACAGATTATGCAAGTGTTATACAATATACAAGTATACATGTATTTTACAAAAAAAATTCTCCGTTTTTACCCATCCCGTAATTATTGCATAGTATATACAAAAATACGCGAAAATATGTGAAAGTATGAGCAATGGGTAAAGTATATATGTAATATATACACACCCCCCTATACTTAGCATGTGCTATGTCCTCAGAGCACGAAAAAGCGAGGAAGAAGACATAGCTCGTGCTAAGCGTAGGAGATCCATAAGAACAAGAATGTATAGAAGTCGTCCTACCCCCCTATACTTAGGCTCTGGTAACCTAAGTGTAGAAAAAAAAATAAAAAATGGGGCGGATGAGGTCAAGAGGGAAAGTGCATGAATATATATATATATATATATATAAGATGGGCATCGGTCCCCCCTATACTTAGGCTCAGGTCAGCCTAAGTATAGGATGGGAGTGGTATGGGGACCGATGTGATATGGAGGATGTACAGTGAATGGACTCGGGTGACAGATGAATACTCATTCATCACTCTTTATTCTTATATTTTAGCTACAAAAACCTTTGCAAATACATGTAGATATGTGTAAATAGGAATAATTACCAAAAGCATGCATTGTGTAAAAACCTATAATTAGCATGTTTTTGTGCAAAAATAAAAGAATAAAGATTAAAAAGAAAAAGAGGGAAATATTTAGAATAAATATTGAGCAACCTAACCGAAGGGAGGGCTCAGTATGGGCCTGACCGCATAAAAGCCAAAGTAGAGGGAGATAGGGGCTCATGTGTAAATATTTATGTAAATAAAATAAAAAATATTTTCCTCACCAAAAATATGCTTGTAAATACTTGTATATATTTATAAAATATAAAAACAAAAGAAAAAGTTAAAAATCAAAAAGAATTAAAATACCCCTTTCATCATGTACATAAACCACTTCTATGTATTTATTTAACCTTGTAAATAAAGAAAATTAATTTTCAAACTTTTTGTAAATATTTTATGTTTTATAATATAAATAAATAAAAACAAGTAAAATCAAAACAAAATAAAAATAGCAAAATTAAAAATACAAAAATACATTGTACATATACCATGTATATAGATGTATATATATATATATTACCTATGTATATAAATAATAAAAATAAAATAAAAATATCTTTTTATTCCTTATTTTATAATGAAAATAAATAAAATATAAAATGAGGATAAAATGGTATAAAAATAATAATTAAAAATCAAAAAATCAAAAACCCTAATAGTGTACATATACCTATGTATTACATACTATGTATATACCTTATTTTTATTTCCAAAAATTAATTAAAAATCACTAAAAAATAGAAAAAAAATAAAATAAAAATATTTCATGTTTTTAGTTTTTGTTGAATCGGGCCCTAGCTACCCTTAATTTTCATTTCAAAATTCAGCCACGTGGCCCATTCCCATTGGGTCCTGGGAATGTTGACCGCCCGGTCAACTCCCCCACCCCAGGACCACTTCTCACGGGTCTGTGTTGCCCGACCCATCTTCTCGGATTTTTCGCAACCAAACTCGATCATGCCTTGCCTAAACCCCGGGTCCGAATTGCTCACGTCATATCCGTCAACCTCGCCGGGGCATCCACCTCGAGATCCGCGCTCCAGAATGCCCTACCCGCGCTCGTTTTCCCGGACCCTCCAGTGTATATAGGTCAAGCTCTGCCACCTCCATTTCCATCTTTGGCCATTCGCCTCCTTCACCTGTGAGCTCTAGAGAGACCGCGAGAGTGACAGCTTGCGCCTCGACCTGTCGCAGCGAGGAGAGGAGGAGGACCCATCGATCCGGCGAGCACAGCCGTCGCAGCTCCGCCACCAGCGTGAGCTCCGAGCCTCGGAGGGAGGCGATCCTTGAGGCGACGACCAGGAGCTTCCCCAGCTCCTCCCCAGTCTCTCCGACCACCCAGGTAGCTCCGATAGCCTATCCTTTTCGCTGATTTCCATTTTCACCCAATTCGCTTCGCCACCGCATTTCGTCGATTCCGCCCGTTCCCGACCACTACTCGACCATCGGGCATTGCCATAGCCCTCGCCTTCCTCCCGCGCACCTTCTCCACGTTTCCATTCAACCCAGCTCGCACAGGAGCTGGGAATCGAGCTCCTCCGTCCACCACCTTCGCCGGAGTTCGTCGTTCCGACCCACGAGCCACCTTCGCCTCGCCTAACCGGGTCAAGGCAGTTTGCCCTCGACCCGTGAGTCTTCTGGTTCACTTTGCAGGTCGAAACGAAGGCCATCTGAGGCCCTTCGTCATCCAGCCAGGAGGCCCAGCTCCGCCGACCTCGCCCGAGCTCCTCGGAGCTCGACTCGATCATCGGAGCATTCCGGCAGACGCGGGAGCACACCACCTTTCTTCTCCGACCATCAGAGTGCTCCCAGGAGGTCAGCTGCGCTTGCACGAGCCCGACGAGTCTCGCCAGGGAACTGTTCTTCCAGCATCCTCCATCGCCGTCAGATCGACCTCGACGCTCCAGATTACATCACGTCCGTCCGTTCGTGGAGCTGCAGCTACCGCCAGATCTTCGAGGATTGATCTGGACCGTCCGAGGCTTGCGGGTTAGCCATCAGCGCCTGACACCGTCCGATGCACCACGTGGACTAGCCCCAGCCGTTGGATCATCCAGAGGAGAGCAGCGTTGGACCCCCAGTCGCTCTTGACCGCTCGATCAGACACGTGGCGTCCATCTAGGCGCTCCGAGTAATAAAGGGTAATTTACCCTTAGGCCCTCTTTCTTCTTTTATTTTTCATTTTAGTCCTGTAAATATTAAAGTTAGTTGTTTAGTTTTAGGGTTATTTGCATAGTGGACCTCGTACTTTAGTTTATTCACATTTATACCCCTGTGCGTTGTATGCCACGTGCTTCGTCACGTGTTTATCTGGTTTATTTGCAATAGAGACCCCTGTAGTTCTGGTTGTTCTTGAATGAATGAAAGTTTTATTTTATTTGCATTTATACCCCTGTGCGTGGTTTATTTGAGCATGTGCGTTATATTTTGGGTATTTTGCAGATGAGCCCCTAGACTTTTGGTTCCTGTTACCAATAAGTCCTCGGGACTTATTTTTATTACATTTGGGTCCCTGAGTGCCCCAGGCACGCGTGTGGCGCGTGTTTTGCTGGGTATTTTGCACCAGACCCCCCAGAACTTTGGGTATTTGCACTTTGGTCCCTGTGCACAGTGCCCTTCCTTTATTTTTGAATAAAATAGCAAAATACCTCCAAATCCAACGAAAATTGGACACATGGCTCCTGCCATGGTGTAAAATTTTTGTGGATTTTTGAGGACATTTTTGATTTCATTTGATATTTTAAAAAAATCAAAAACCTTCATTTTTGCTACTGTCTAACTTGAAAAATCATAAAAAAATATTAAAACTCATTTAAAAATTCTACAAAAATTGTCTACTATTTGTCTTGCTTAGTTTGATTTTCTAGCCAATTTTGGTTATTTTTCATTACTGAAAACCACTAAAAACTTAAAAACACTCAAAAACCTATAAAAATTCTAGTAAATAAATTTAAAAAAAAAACAAAAACAATAAAATTGGTGCCTAAATTTTCCTCATTTTGTCTTATTTGTAGGAAAATTACCTCTAGGCCATTTTAGAGCTCTTAGATATTTTATCTAGAGCTTTTGGCTCAGCTGGACAGTACCATCTCTTTTAGCTATTGTTTGATTTTTAGAAAATTAAATAAACCTCAGAAAATTCTCAAAAATTCACCAAAAACACTAAAAAATATAAAATACATAAAAATATTTTTGTTTGAATTTTTGGTTGATTTTAAGGCTTTAAATAAATTGTTGAAGTGTGCTTTTCTTTGTTTTTCCTAATTTCTTAATCACTTAAAAATCCAAAAAAATATAAAAATATTCAAAAAACCACTAAAAATATTTTCTTCCTTTATTTTATTTCTTTTTACTACTTCGTAGGCCGAGAGGCCAATCTGTGCTCCTTGAGTTCGACCCTGGTCGCTATACCAGGTTAATCCAATAGCAGGACCGCTTTCGTGATTTGATTGATTTTATCTTTATTTAGTGGTTCATTTTTCTTGATTGACACATCTGAGTGACCGAGGTCGCAACGACCATCTTAGATACACCTGATTGCCTTAGTCGCTCGGTTTTTCATGTCATCAGTGACTCTCCTCCCCCCATACTTAGGATCTAGTCATCCTAAGTATAGATATAAAATGAAATGATATGGAGCCGGGGTGAGTGATTCCAATCACTGAGAAGGGAGGGAAAATATATACAAGAAGGAGTAAGAATATACAAGGATCAAGAAGGTTTGTGACGAACCTTCTTGCGGGAGCGAGGAGGTAAGGAATATACAAGTGTGTCGCTGTCGGTTGCATCCTCAGATGAATAGTAGTGAGGTGAAGGGATCGTCCAACAAGGGTTGACACACGGCTGCTTGCTTAGATACGGTTTAAGAATAGTCGAACTGAGCTCACTCATATAAATCACCGTATCCGGACCAGATAAGGACTCCTCAGAAAATTCCTTCTCTGGTATATTGAAGGAAACTTTCTTAGTCAGTTTTCTAAAACCTGAATCATTGAGAGGGAGATGAGGGTGATGTGTCTTGAGAAGTTCATGGGAACTTCTCGAGGAATCAATTCTCGACTTCCTCTCACTAGATATCCAACTAGAAGAGGGAGCAATCGTGTTTTTATGTGGAGTCAATTTAGTCTTGGTTGTTTCCTTTGAAGGTCTGGGATGTGGTGCGGTGCTGACCATGGGTTCCTCATCAAACGAGTCACCATATAGATTAGAATATTCCTAAAGGGTTAGCACACGTCTCGAGAAGGTGCTGGTGATCTCAGTTGGCTTGCATTATTAGGCTCTTGTGTCGGATCATCAAAATGGTCAAGGCAATCAACAAAGGTCGTGTCCGACTCAATGATAGCTTATGGTCATGAGTCCTCCTTAGAAGTTGTCACGGTGGTTGTGCAAGCAGATGATGATGTAGAGGTGTAGGGAGTCTCTGAACCAACGATCGTCTGGACAATTGGTCTCTCAAGTGTAACAGAGAGGTGGGACTCATCTACCTCTTGATGGTCATGACTGTCAATGGATATGAGGGTCATCTTAGAGTAGAGTGTATCAAAGAATGGGTGAGGTCGAAGCGCTCCCAATGCAGAAAAATCGATCTCCCGAGTCTCGCAATCTATAGTCGCCTTAGACAGGGCTAAGAACGGCTTCCTGAGAATAATCGGAGATTGGGAGAACTCTCCTTGGTGCTCAATGTCAATGACTATGAAGTCCACCTGGAGTATAGCACCTTGGAAAGTAACGATGACTGAAATGTTTCCTCTCGACCGTTTGATGGATCGATCAGCCAGCTGAACGATCTCTCTTGACTTTTTGATTGGCTTGAGTTTGAGCTTGTCAAACACAGAGGTCGGGAGGATATTTATCAGTGAGTCATCATCGATTCTAGCATGGGTGAAGGCAGTGTCTCTGATTTCACATTCAACCCTAGGTAACCGCTTCACTCTGCGGCTCTTGGTCTTTCTCCCCATCACCAAGGAGGTGGCCATAGACACAATGTGTCTTGTAGTCCTTGTCCTCTTATTGCCCAACCTCTTGGGCATCAATTTACTTCTCACAAATCATTTGAGGTCAGGAAAGTGATCTATGGCATTTATTAAGGGAAGATTAAAAATCAATTCTTCATCGAGTGCTTCCCTTAGGGTAGGATCTAACTTTTCAAAGTCATTTTTTTTCAATTTTTATGTGATTTTTTGGTTTTTCAATTTTTTTGATGTTTTTGGGATTTTCAATTTTTTTGGTCTTTTTGGTAGATGAATGATCAGACTATGGATTAGATGGTAAGTGGTTAGTAGAAGAGGGAGGTAGAATTGACTCCAGTTGTTCATGATGTGTGGGTTCCCTAATGTTCGCTCTATTTTCAACCTCAAAACTACTCATGTCCTTTTCCACTTTCATTCCCAAGCTGGCAGAAATTGAGTGCAATATTTCCATGACATCTCTCAACTCATTACCGAATGATTCATTTTTAGCGATAAGTCGAGAAATGTCATCCTCCAAAAAATTCTCATGACAAATCATGGGAGAGTTCTGCTCAATTGGAGGATACTGCTGAGAATTGGGGTCTCATACTCAACATACCTAGACTCTGGCATGTAATGCTGGGTCGAGTATGGACCATCCAAATGGAAAATATTGTTCGGGGCCTCATATGATGGAGTCAATGAACGGGGGACTGGTAAGTCTAGCTCATGAGTCCACTCCTGTGAATGTATACACTCTCCGAATGTGTGATATGAAGGCTGGTTAGTGGAAGCTTGATCACTAAGTCAATCAAGCTTGGAAAATCATGATGTGCAGGCCTCTCCATTCGGGTTGTTCGATCGACAAAGGTGTTTTGCCAGTCATTTGTCTCAGCAGTGGCTTGCTCTTCGTATGGTTCATTGATTCCAGCAAGCTCTCGAGAATAAGGACAGTCAGCCCAAGGTGGAAGTGGGTCCGAAGTGTTAGAATATGGAGTAGGTGAGAAATGCGAAGAAGTGGAGAAGTCAATCGAAGTTCTGACTTCATAATCGAGTTGAGGTGGAACCGAACACAGGTAAGGGTCTCCCGTGGATGGCGGAGAATACATGGAAGAAGGATAAGGCGAAGATGAATGGTATATGATCGAGGAGGAATGACCAGAGGTCACAGGGTATGGAGACCAATATCTCGACATCTTGAACAGGAAAGGATGAATGTAAGCAGGTTGAGGTAGAAAATGTGCAATTACACGGGATAACACACATGGACAGACACAAAGACGAATGCAAGAGCAAACCCTGAGTTCACACTCAACACGGTGAAGGACCCGAAACTAAGTCTGCTTAGTCTAGTTGATTTTAAGTGTAAATTTTCAAACAAGTAGCGAAGGTTACGTGGCCTATAGGGGAGTCGACTAAAAGTTGGATGCGTCTCCCCTGTTTAACCTATCTCCTTAGATACCAACGCCCTTCCTTTCTCCGCTCTATCACCAACCAAAAGTTCAAGGACCTGTCCCTATCTACCTACAGAGTAGGCAGAGGCTGACAAGGCTATAACTTCACCCCTATCTACCTGCCAGAGCAGGAGGAGGCTACTAGCAACTTGTCGCGATGCACCATAATTTCGCCCCTCTACCTACCGGAGTAGGCGGAGGCTACTTAGCGCTAGTCAGTTGAACACAAATCTCATCCGGTGATATTTGCTCGGATTGGGTTACGCGATATGGAAGGGGAGAATCTTAGCTCTGCCTTAGGGTGTGCACATACACTCTAGTACCCTCACTCATCCTGAAAACAAGGTCGGGGTTACTCTCCCGCAACAAGGGTTACTTTTAGTCAATTTTTTTGTCCAATTCAATTAGCCATTCTGATTTTAGAGATTAGTTGTCACTGATATTAATCTACACGAGCAATCACGTCTACCGTCCAATCCCGATTCCTTTATCCTAGGTTAGAAAACCAAGAGAGAGAGAGAGAGAGAGAATCGGAAAAAGCCGATGCGGTCGAGAAAACCATGATGAATGCTTGAGTAAGAATACTTACAGTGCATCCAGCTCTCTACAATGCGGGATGTAATACTGAATTGAAATTTTACATTAAATTTAATGAAAACGATAAAAGCCGCTACTAAACAAGCAGTTCTATTAGCGAGTGAAGAACAGATTGATTTTGGCTAAGATACGCGGTCTAAGTGCATCTTTTAATGGTGAAGTGTGGTCCTAAATACTACGAGCACAAACAGTTCCTAAAATAGCTCTAAGAGCCACAAGTGCAAGCCTAATCTAAAAAACAATCCACACAGCACACAGAGACACGTTTCCACTATTTTGACACGTGCGAGAACCCAAACGAGAACCGCTGGAAAGAATGCAAAAATAATGAAAATGACACTATTATAAGTCCTCACAATCACTCAAAATGTTTAAATGCAAGATCCTCGAAGCTCCTTCGACTCCTCGTTTTCCTCGCACTAAAACAAATTGAGGTCAGATAAAGGATGATACAAAATACATAAAAATAACTGAAAGAGAAATATTAACAAGAAAGCCAGTAATCAAACTACCCGGGGATGGAAAATCAAAAACTCGAAATTTCCTAAAAATTAACCTAAGCCATGCCTCCCCGGCAACGGCGCCATTTTGACGAGCGTCGGAATACCCTTGTTAATTCAATCAAATTAATGGTCAAATTAATAGTTAGATTCATTGCAGTCGGGTAATCAATGCTACATCAAAAATACCAATTCAATTAATGTTCAATTAAATACGAGCGGCAGATTCATTTTATTTGAGCAAGCCCAAGGTCGAACTCAGGGAGGCAGCTGTCTCCTTAGGTGAATTTTAAGTGAATTCATAGGTTAGATTTTCAGAGGGTTATTTTTTGTCTTTTTTAGCAATTTTTATGCAATAAAGGAAAAATGAATGCAATTTCAGACCAATTTTACAATTTAAATCAGAAAGATAATCAAATGAAGTTCAAAAGTTATGAAACTTGGCCAGAAGATGGAATGATATGAACCTAAGTGTCTACAAATTTATTGGAATTTTCCGACTCTAGATGAATTTAATATGAATAAGAGATGAGTGTAGGGTGATTTTTACAACATTAATTTAATAAATACCAAAACATATTATTTTCATATACAAAAATTATCCTAGATGGATCTAAGTGTGACGAATCCAGAAAAATTATTAGACCTAAAATTCTATGTGAATTGTACTTATTAAAAATCAATTAAGTAAATCACTGTTTAATCTATTCAGGCCTCATGATGCATGCAAACATAATGATTTTTTAGCACAATGTAGAATAAAGTATCTAGAGTCTAATGTGATTTTATGATGATTTCTGGAGGAACGAGGAATCTAATATGAATAAAAAAACACATAGTGGGCAAAATATAGAAAAATTCACCAAATTAATATTATTAAATTCCAGAGATCTCACAAAAATAAAACACGTGTCACATAAAATAAAGGACAAGTTGGGCTACAACATGCAATTTTTAGAATTTAAAAATGATGCTAAATGGACACCTAGATATGCGAGCAAAGATAGGGACCAAATTGCACATACAGAAAATAAAAGTTCTGAAAATGAAACATGCTAATAGGGATTTAAATGCAATTACGTATAATGCAGAGGAGGTGGATGAAAATTTCCCACAAAGTCGCGCGCTCCTCGCGTGACACACCTGGTAGGGACCAATTTGTAATTTCTAAAACCTTCGAGGGCCTCCGTGCAAAATACCCAGCCCTCACGTGGGAAGCACGTGCAGGGCTAGGATCGTACGTTGATCGAGGCTCGAGAGGTTCTGGAGGCTCGGATCAGCCTCGGATCTGCTTCGGTTGCTCCGAGCCTAGGGTCGGGGAAGAGGCTCGGAGTCTCCACGTGGCACGAGATGAACCGTCAGATCAAGATGATCCGACGGCTGCTACTTCTGGACACGTAATGCATCTGAGGAGCGTTAGATCGAGATGGATCTAACGGTGGAGGATGGAGTCGACATGGCTAACTATTGGCCGTTGGATCGAGATGGATCCAACGGAGACTGAAGCTCGGGCAGCTGCTACGTGGCGCAACAAAGACCGCTTGATCTGTGTGATCCAACGGTGACGGTCTTAAGGCGACGTGGCGTAGCGAGGACCGTCGGATCGAGATGATCCAACGGTGGTTGTGCTTCTTCTTCTTCGGTCCGCCGTCTACTGCGACAGACTTGGCGGGGCTCCGGCGTTGAGCTCCTTGCTCCACCGCTCCTCCTCGTGCTCGATGAAGCTCGTCGGCGGCTCCCCGATCGCTTGGACTGGTCGTGGAAGTGCCAGGAGGCCGCCAGAGGTCTTAGGACTAGCTGCAGAGGTCTGAATGCCCGTGGCGACAAATCTCGATGCAGCTCTGGTGGATATTTCAGCCAATGAAGTAGAATGCCCTGCAGGGTTAGCCTATGCAAGGAAATAGGTGCATTGTGCTCGTGGGAGGTGCGCGAGTGTGGTGAGTCCTGGGGGGTGAAGTGGTGACGGCCGGAGGTGGAGTTTCGACGTGACCGGCGGAGCTGTGATCGGGTGAATTGCGAGGGGTTATCGGAGCGAATGGAGTGGCACACGAAGATGGGAGCTCCAAGGTGGAGCTCAGGGGATGGTTAGGCAAGCGTGAAGATGTGAGGCGAAGCGGAACTAATTCGGAGAAATCGTGAGAAATGAAGATGGAAATTAGAGAAGATGACGGAGGGGTCTACCTGGGGTCAGAAGCTTGGACGGAGCTTCCTGGTCATCGCTCAAGGGACGGTAGTGTCCCGAGCTCGAGCAGCTTGATGGAGGAGTTGTTGCACGGCGAAGCTTGCTGTGGATCTCACCGGAGAGGGTACCGTTGTCTTCGCTCACTTTCACGCCTAATCCCTGTCACAGATCGGTGGAGGGGAGCTCTAGGGTCTCTCGTGCAAGGGCGGATGGTCGTAACGGTGGTCGGAGGTGGGGGTTTTATAGAGAGAAGGTGGAGGTGGAAGTGATGGAGGCATGGTGTTCGTGGAGTCCGTGGAGCGAAGAGGAAGGGGATCATGGAAGACATGGAGGTCGGCGAAGATGAAGGGAGTGGGGGATTCATCTTGGAGCTGACAATGGGTGGAGATAGTAGTTGTGGTGGTGGAGAAAATAGGAAGGGGTGGCGAGTAGGCGAAGTGGGCGACGTGCGCGAGGAAGGCGGCCCGAGGTGGAAGATGACCTCTGGACCGTTGGATCTCGTGATCCAATGGCCCATATTGAGGCGCTAAGGATGACCTGGATCAGATCGGAGAGGTTTGATGGAAGGGGTAGGGGTGTAACGCATGGCGGGCGTAGCATCGAGCGGAGATGGACGGCTAAGATTGTATCAGGGTCGAGGATCGAAGGGTCTGGATTTAGCGTGGGATGAATGGCCAAGATGGAAGCAATCTAGCAGCTCCTGGTGGAACACGTGTCGCAAGGAGGTGGAGGCGGAAATGAGTGGTCGTGATGAGATTTGGTCAATGATCCAAGGGTTGGCATTGGGGCGGGGATGAGCGGCTCAAATCTGAAGAAGGGAAGGCCATCGGGTGGCTGTGGAGTGTGCGACGTGGCACAATGAGATGAGGATGCTGGTGAGCGGCTTTGATGCGATCTGGGCCTTGATCGGGCAGTCAAGGTTTGATGTGGAGTGGATGGCTGGGATTTAGACGGAGAAGGTGCCATCAGACAGTGGAGAAAGAGGGACGCGTGGTGCGTTATGGGTGGGCCGCATGGCGCAACCAGAGGACGCCACGTGGCCTAATTTGAATGGCTGAAAGAAAATGTGGAATAAGAGAGAGAAGATGACCGAATTTGGAAAAACTCAAAACATGAAAGTTGTAGATCTCGATGAGATCTACAAATTTCATGTTGACCAAAAACGGAAATGAGGTCAAATAAAGTACTAAAATACAAGGGTACAAATATACATACATATAGTGTACAATGGAGTCCTAAAACCTAAGTTTTGCATACGAGCTCCGATTTAAATGAAATTAGTCTCATTTTTAAGGTATCTAGATATGTATTAATTTAAAAGTGAGTACACCTAAATCAAAGGTCGTATGAGATAGATATGTGCATTCTAAGATCTGAGGTCTCCAACTGGGTTTGGGGTTTTTATTGGGTAATTTTACAAGTTAGAACTTTTTTTGGTATTTTCCATGTATTATTAGTCAGTGATATATATACAGCATAGAGTTGGTTTTATTGGTTTTGGAGTGAGTACAAAATATATACATATAGGGTATTTTAGCTATTATACATGTGAATATTTACAAGTGAATTTGGCTCCTTATTTAATGCAAATATGAATGCTAAAATGCAGATATTAATTATGCATGCATGAATGCTAATTATGCAATATAAGTGGAAATATGCATCTAATTACTCAGGAAAAAAACTTTATTTTCAACTTTTAGAGTGATGAATCACAGATTCATCATAAAGTCATAATCATCTGTCATGATCTCAAATGGGAGAGACCAATCGGGTAGCTGAAGGATATGAGCCTCAACAACTAAATTTTTGAGAGTCTCAAAAGACGCAAGACACTTATCATCTACAATGAACTCAGTGTCTTTCATCAGCGGATCAGTGGGCGGTCGGGCCATCCTATTGAAATCCTGAATGAATCATCGGTAGAAACCGACATGCCCCAGAAAAGACCGCAACTGCTGTAGGTTGGACGGTGGATTGAGTTTCCCAATGATATCCACCTTGGACGGATCAACCTCCATGCCCCTGTTGGAGATGATATGACCAGGCACCATCTCCTGAGTCACCATGAAGTGGCTCTTCTCCCAAGATAGAACAAGATGGACCTCAATGGATCACTGAAGCACACGGTCTAGGCAGTCAAGACAAGTATCAAACCCGTCATCGTAGACTGAGAAATCGTCCATGAAGGCCTCTAAACAATCACCCACCATGTCCGAGAAGATGGACAACATGCACCTTTGGAATGTCATCGGGGTGTTACATAGACCAAAGGGCATTCGTCTGAAAGCATAAGTCCCAAACGGACAGGTGAATGTCATTTTGTCCTGGTCCTCGGGCGCTATGTCACCTGATTATAGTGGAGTACCATCAACGAAGTAGTAATGACTCTTCCCTGCTAGCCTCTCTATAATATGATCAATAAAAAGGTAGCGAGAAATGATCCTTCTTTATGGCCTGATTCAATCGTCTGTAGTCCACACAGACCCTCCAAGAAGTGGGTACCCGGGTAGTGATCTCCTCTCGAAACTCACTCACAACTGTAGTGATGCCCGTCTTCTTGGGCACCACATGCAATGAACTAATCTACTTGGAGTCGAAGATGGGGTAGATAAAATTAGCGCTCCACAATTTTGATATCTCTTTCATGACCACTTCTCAAAGACTTGGGTTCAACCGTCGCTGGAACTCACACGATGGCTTAGCGTCCTCTTCGAGATAGATATGGTGGGAGCACAGGGCCGGACTTATACCCTGGAGATCAGCTACGGTCCATCTTATCGCCTTGCGGTTCCTTTCAAGAACCTCCATCAACCAAAATTCTTTCTCCCTAGTCAAATCCGCCGAGATAATGACCGGGTACATCTCATGCTCACCCGTAAGGAATCTATACTTCGCGACTACGGTAAAGGCTTCAGCGGGCAACTGGGATCTAGAAAATCTGGATTCTGGATTGTTTGAGTCAGTGTAACCAGATCTGAATGTGAGAACTCTCGCTGATCATGAGTATCTGGTGAAGATGGCTCTGCTGGTGTATCTGTAATCGGTGTTGACTCTGTCTCCACTGTAGTTGTAGGCTCTGAAGGAATCAGACAAGGGAATAGCCCATCAAACTCAGCCCAATCTATGTATGAATCTGAGGGATCTGAATAAGAATCACATGATATATAATATGCTTCGCTCTCGAGAACGCAGTCGTCAGCCTCGAATGTATCCTCTGCCAGGAATGTGCTCTCTCTGAACTCTCATCTACTGGAAGTTGTAACTCTACAGTATCTGAAGGTGAGAGAAGAGCTCATGAAACGGGGTCGGTCCAAGCAGCTACATCATCAGTGACCAAAAAGTTGCACTCCTGGTGGACGTCTCGCTCTGCCTCTATCGTCTACTCTATATCGTTGAACTGCTCTAAGCAAGCTGAATCTTGTACTCTGGTCTCGTCGATCGTCTCTATTTGTATACTCTCTCCCTCAATGCGAAAATACACCTTTCCACTATCATGGTCGGACACCGCCTTGGCTGTGTCCAAGAATGGTTGTCTAAGAATGATGGGGGTATCTGTCACAGGCTCAGGGATCTCCATGTCCAACATAATGAAGTCCACAGGGAATTTCAGGCCCTACAATAACCCCTTCAACCTCTTGACAGATTGATCTGCAAACTAAAGGACTGTACTGCTCTGTCAAATAGGACCAAACTTAAATCGGTCGAGTAATGACGTCGGAACTCGGAAGTAGGTTGATGGAAGAGCCGCTGTCTAATAAAGTCTGATAGAATCTCTGCTCATGAATGTGGCATCTGACATAGGGAGCTCCTGCATCTGGCCCCTTGGTTGGCAGATGGTTCCGGATCGCGAAGCACGTGGCACGGGTGAGCACATGGATCTCAACATGATGGTTCCTTCTCTTCCTACAGATGGTGGTCTTCTCTCTCAGATTCTTTTGGAAGAGAGGGATGTGCTCAAGTGCCTCCTGTAGAGTCAGCTGGATCTGAAATCTGTATATCATCTGCTGGTTGAACTCTAACTGCTATGTCTTTTTTGGGTTTTCTTTTTTGTTCCCCTTTTCCAAGCGGAGTGCTTGAGGGAATGGGATGGTCGGGCCCTCCTCAGATAGAGGGCTAGGAATAGGTTCCTACTGTTGTGACGGAATGGAATCCATACAAGGGTCATCATGCAACATAGATGGACTCGCAGTAGATAAAGAAACCTTTCCTTTATTAATTTTTTGGTCTTTTTTGGAATAGTCCTAAGATACAACATATGAAAACACAATGGGAAAAGAAATGATGGCATCAGCACCACCTATGACATCTGTCTTCACGGCATCAGCACCGTACTCTGGCTCAACATCGACTGGAATGGTGGTGTCAGTACCACCAACTACACCTGGAGAAACGACGGCCTCAGTACCATAAACTGGATCATCATCCTTGGTGGCTTCAGCACCACCGTCATCAACATCATCATCAGCGGCATCAACACCGCTATCCTCCTCGGCTGGCACTCCTGGATCATCATGTGGTCGTCGTTCAAACGAGGCACCGCCGACTGGCATCCTACTGCTCCTAAGTGACACAAAATCAGCATCAAATGTGTATGAAAAAATATCACCCAATGACTCACTGGGAGTGGTGGTCTCTGTGAACTGTATCTGCTCAGACTTCCTCTTGAGGTTTTTCGGATTGGTCTCGATCTGAGTAGGTATGGCAGCCTTGCCCTTAATGATCTCTCTCATCTCCTACCTGAACTCATACATCTCCCACCTGAAAGATGCCCGCTGGTCTGAGAGAAGGCGAGATAGATAATCAAGAGCTGGGTTCTCATAGGTTGGCCAATGAGAATCGGACGGGTTGCCTTGCTGGAACTAAGGCAAGCTCTGGTACTGGTGAGGGGGGAGGCCGAGTGAACTGCTGAGGCTGCTACTGGTACTGCCTCCGCTGTTGTCCCTGCTTGTAGGGACAAGGACCTAACTGGTAGTACTATGGTTGGTGGCAATGCCGGTGCTGCTGCTGTTGAGGTTGGCTGCTCGATCTGCCCTGAGCTGGAGGTTGCTGCTAGGATGAGGTGCCTCCGGTAGACCCCCTGAATCCGGGGTGACCGCAACGGATCTCGGGCTGTCGATCATATCAAATATCGTTGAATTCCATCAACGACTCCTGCTTGTAAGGGGGGAGGGAAAACTGCCAGGGATTGATCCTGTCGGTACACTACCATCTAAGTGTCCTGAGATGGTGGTGGCTGAGAGTAATGGTGCTACAACAACTGCTGAACTAGCTCCGCCTGAATGTGGTGAACCTGGCGGTACTAGGCAGGTTGCTGGGAAGAACTGTTGATGTTGTGATCAGCCCGTGACATGAGACGGGGCTGAGAATCTGTCTATGCCTCCTGGAGACACAAGATCTGGGTCTTCAGGTCACTGAGAGTATATGCCAACTAGTCGATCTGCGTCATGCCCTGGCACTGCTTCTTCTCGATAATCTCTATGCGGTCCAACTTCTCGCTAATGATACCCATGTCAGATGCCGACGACTCTGCCTGTGTTGTGGCGGTTGACGAAGTGGATGGACCTGCATCGACCTGTGTTATCCTCTGATAAGGCACGGCCTATGGATGGGTCTTTTCCTATGTGTAGGCTTGGGTCTGGGACATCACTGTGTAGTTTTCGGTAATCTCCTTATAGATGGACCAGACCTGGTCCTCATCCTTGGTGAAGTAGGACCCTCCACAAGAGGCATTGACAAGCCCCTACAGCTCAGGTGTCAGCCCACAAAAGAAACTCTGTACTAAATTGGGCTTGGAAATATCATGGTGTGGACACTGGTCGATGAGCTCGCAAAATTGATCCCACGCCTCATGGAACTGCTCATGGGGGATCATCGTGAAATTGTTGATCAGAGCTCAAGCTGCGTTGGTCCGGTTGAGTGGATAGTACTTATTCAAGTACTCGGTCTGGAGCTGCTCCCAAGTGGTAACGTATCTCCCTAAATGCTTCAGCTAATAGGCTACTCTATCGACTATAGAGAAAGGGAATGCTATCATCTTAATGGTACCCTCGTCCACGTATCTGTCATGGACAATGCTGCAGATCATCTCAAACTCCTATAAATGCAGATGCGGCTTCTCGGTGGCTAGCCCATGGAACTTGGGCAAGAGCTGAATCGTTTGGAGGTTGAGCTTGAAGTTGCCCAGAATCTCATGGAGCTGGATCCAATGATGGGTGAGGGTTGCACCAGGATTGTGCAACTGTCTCATCGGTCGTGGTTGTCTGACTGGCTCGGGCTGATCCTCCAGTTGTCTGTCTGCTCCTCCTCTAGGTGCTAGTATGTCTCCATCGCCCGGTTGGTCTCTGTCAGCTCGCATCTGTGCTAACTCTCGACGCACCTATGCCATAAAGGCTCCTTGATCTCTAATCTATCTCTGCATCATCTCCAGGGAGGCTAGAAGTGTGTTGTTGATGGCACCCTGATTTAAAACATAAGGCAAGCCCTGGGGTTGTCCATCGGTGCGCTCCTCACTGTTGGCCATCTCGCGAGTCTCCGCAAAAGTAAAAGACCCAAAATCAGATGCCGTCAAATGTACAAATACATGTACTGGTCTCTTCTCGGGCACCTCAGGACTGTAAGAAGGGTGATCGAGGGGGAACAGGGTGGAATCAAACTCGGGTTTGAAGAGCGGGTCTAGGCTCCCGGAACCTCCCTAGGTGAATGACACGGAGTGCTCGAGAGCGGGTCTACCAAAGGAAGTCTAAGAGATCTTTGGCCCATCATCGTGATGTGGGAATAGTGTAGATGAGATCTAGAAAGCAAACAAGATCAGTAGTCAAAACACCTGATTCACCTAGTCAACACGAGAGCTGATGACCGTAAAATATCTTGTCAATTTTATTTCAGGTGATAAATCAGTCTTGCAGAGTGATTAAGTGACCTGATAAGAACTCGATACTCTCAAGAGACTGGCCCAATCCCAAAGCTAGATCTTTCCCAGCCAATATGAATTGTGGATTGTTTACCGGCTACCTGATCAATTCAATCTATTAAGGACGTCACGGTCCGCTTTACCGGTTACCGAAGAGATCCTCACTGGAGAACGACTAACCCCAAGACTAGTAGTCTAATGGAAGTTCAAATATGGCTCTATCCTAGTGTGTGGGTCACTCTCTCTCTCAAGAAAACCAACCATGAGGGGGTGACTCTCCCCAAAATAAATGTTTTAAGTGAGGTTGGTTTTAGGGTCAAGTTTGCTTAAACAACCCCAATTATATGATTTTCTCTTTTTTATGTATTTTTCAAAATCAAACAACACCTAACAAATTTTTCAATCTCTTGATTTATTTTAAGTTCAAAAACAGGGGGAGAAGTCGAAAAAGCCGATGCGCGATCAAACACGATGATGCATGAAAAGTAAGAGATGCGTACCTGACTCCAACACTCTACATGCAGGGTGATCCACACATAAATTAAAAGACAGAATTAAAACTAATCTAAATGATGCACGAGGAAAATTACCTTAAGACGAGCAATTTCTAGTGATCATGAAGAACAGTAGTTAACTGATCAGAAAGAGAGGTCGATGTTCGGTCTCGGATGTCGATCAGTATCCGCTACAACAGATCCTGCATGCGCTGCATACGTCCTCTTACGGCAAGTGACCTATCAATCAATCAAGTTAACTTCTTATTATGAATTATTAATAAGGTCCAATTACAAACTATAGGTGCAAGAAATCTATTAGGGATTGAGCCTTAAGTTATTTACGTCACAATCAAGAAAAATCCTAAGTCTAAGGGACAAATTCTTCGGGAATCAAATAGAAAAAAATGTGATAAAACAAAATCGTGAAAAATGCGGTGAGGTCCCCCGAGCACACCGGTGCTCGGTGAAAAAGACCCTGATAGGTCAAGTCCAAGAAGAAGAGGTATCCAAGGTCCCAAGTTATTACAACAATAATAAGTGAGATGAAAATAAAACTAACTATTCTACTCTACTCTAAATGCTATAACTATCTCTTGCTCTTCTCCTGCTCCTCCTCGGCTGAGCCTCTCCTCCAAAGCATCCTCGGGCAGTTCCTCGCACGAAAAGAGAAATAGAAAGAGCATCAAAAAACAATTATAACAATAGAGAGAAAATAGACAAAAAAAACTGAAAAGCGACTACTAAGTCATGCTCCCCAGCAACGACGCCATTCCAATGAGCGACCGATCGACTAGGGTTAAGTATCAAAATAAATCAAGGTCGTTGCGACCCCAATCGATGAATCGGACTCAACAAGAAAAATAGAAATCCACTCAAATAAAGCAAACAATCAATCAAAGCACAATGTAGCTGTCTCCACTATTTATTTAACCTATTATAGCAACTAGGATCAAACTAAAGGAGCATGAGTAAACCTATGAAGTAGTCGAAAATCAGGATATAGAGTGCATGTTTTTATTGATTTTTAATTTTGCAAATTTTTATATTTTCAAATAAGAGATTAAAAATATGCAAATAAGAAAACAAGCACAGAAGCAAGCTTGGGGATCTTTATTTAAGGCTAAAAGTACTCAAAAATTAGGAATAAAAATATTTTTGTGATTTTTAAATATTTAGATGTTTTTGATGATTTTCTGGGATTTTTCTAATTTTTGAATGATTTTATAAAAACCAAACAAAAGGCAAAAAGGGAAAATAGTGTACAGCCTGGACTACAAGGCAAATTAAAAATATTACAAGTAATCAAATGACCTGGTTGTGATTTTTATGAAAAACTAAATAAAAATATCTACAACAAGAAATTGAAATCCTATTTTTTGAAATTTTTTATAGCTTTAATGAATTTTATGAGTTTTTTTAGAGTTTTTAGTTTTTGAGGGGTTTTTTATGATTTTTAGAACAAAAATGCTACTGGAAGTAAAGCACACAAAAAAACAAACACTATTTTTTTGAAATTGTTAGCACAATTTTTATAATTCTTACGTATTTTATAAAACAAATAGAGCAATTTTTATGGGTTTTTTATTTTTAGAAAATAAAAGACAACATAAAATTAATCCTAAAAATTGTAATAAATGTTACGTGTTAGCAAGAGCTAACAATAATTTTTATAGAATTTTAGACTTAATTGGACAATTATTTAATTAAAAACAAAGCAGAGAGTTCACATGGACCTTACTGCAATTAGAATAAAGTTTCAGGCCGAATAATAACACACTTAAAAGCTAAGGGCCTAATTGCAAATTAGCCAAACACACACGTGCAATACACGTGACCCAGGCTCACAAGGGCATAAGTGCAATTCTCAAAAAATATGATTCAATCAGTAACAACGAGAGAGTTTAGGAGTGGCCATGCAAATACCCCAATAGGTCACGTGGGACTACACGTGCCTCAGATTCAGAGGGACTAAAATGCAAATACAAGAAAACTAGAGGTCTAAACTGTAAATTTTCCAAAATAAAATGAACTGCAATAGATATTTACTAGACTAAAAAGTAAATGCAAAATAAGGAAGGGTAAAATAGAAATCTACCCCTATAGAGACATGTGGCATGCGTGGGAGGAGTCGTTATCCTACAGCTCTGATCATTCCCTGCAACCAACCTGACGCCTCTAAACCGGTCAGCTATGTGTGTGTTAGATGGCTCCAGAGAATCTGATTTAACGGCAGGAAGGTTGTTGCTGTTGAACGGGCGTGATGGAATCTGGCAGCAGTGGGAGAATCCAACGGCAAGCGGAGGATCTGGAAGAATAACCTCTGGATGAATGATGACACAAAAGCCCGAGCAACTAAGGCAATCAGGTGTAGCTAAATCGGTCGTCGCGACCTCAATCGCTCGGATATGTCGATCAAGAAAAATGAACCACTCGAAATAAATAAAATCAATCAAGCACGAAGAAGCGGTCCTGCTATGTGTGTAACCTGGTATAGCTCCCAGGGTCGAACTCAAGGAGCACGGATTGGCCGAAGGCCTACGAAGTAGTAAAAATGAATAAAATAAAAGAAGAAAATGTTTTTAGTGGTTTTTAATTATTTTTCTATTTTTTTTTTATTTTTAATATGTGAAGAAAATAAAAGAAACACAAATAAGCACACTTCAACAATTTATTTAATGCAACAAAAATCAACCAAAAATTAAAACAAAAATATTTTTATGTGTTTTATAATTTTTTATGTTTTTGGTGAATTTTTGGGATTTTTCTGATATTTATTTTAATTTCTAAAAATCAAACAGTAAGAAAAGCAAGGGGTATTGTCCAGCCAAGCCTAAAGTCCCTAAATAAAATACTTAAGAACCTCAAAAAGGCTGGAGGTAATTTTCCTATAAAATAGATGAAATAAGGAAAATTTAGGTACCAGATTTATTGTTTTTGGATTTTTAATGTATTTATTAGAATTTTTATGGGTTTTTAAAGGTTTTTAAGTTTTTAAGGTTTTTAAGCAATGAAAAATAGCCAAAATTGGCTAGAAAATCAAACAAACTAAACTAAACAATACCTAATTTTTGTAGAATTTTTAGAGGTGTTTTTAAATTTTTTTTTTTGATTTTTAAACCTAGACAGTAACAAAATTGTTGGTTTTTGAATTTTAAAAAATAACAAACGAAATCAAAAATGTCCTCAAAAATTCACAAAAATCCTACACCATGGCAGGAGCCATGTGTCAAATTTTCGTCGAATTTGGAGGTGATTTGATATTTTATTCAAAAATGACAAGAGGGTACTGTGCACAGGGACCGGAATGAAAATACCCAAAGTTCTGGGGGTCCAGGTGCAAAATACCCAGCAAATCACGCGTCAAGCGCGTGCCTGGGGCACTCAGGGACCTATATGTAATAAAACTAAGTTCTAAGGACCTATTGGTAACACGTACCAAAAGTCCGAGGGCCTCAGCTGCAAATAACCCAAAATAAAACGCACATGCGTAAAACAACCACGCACAGTGGTATAAATGCAATTAACTAAAAAGTTTCTTTCATTTCAGAACAATGCAGAACTACAAGGGCATGAACAGCAAATATCCCAAAATCACACGTGACGAAGCACGTGGCTCACAATAAGCAGGGGTATATATGCAATTACACTAAAGCGCAAGGTCCATTGTGCAAATAAACCCTAAACTAAACAACGTATTTAAATATTTACAGGACTCAAATGAAATAAAGCAAAGATAAGGGCCTAAGGGTAAATTACCCTTTATTAACCGGAGCTGCTGGATGGCCGCCACGTGGCGATCAGACGGTCAGGATGGGGGCGGCTCTCGACGCTGCGGCTGCTCTGGTCGATCCAACGGTCCAGGCCAGGACACGTGTGGATCTAACGGCCTGGATCTATCGCCTCAGATCTGACGTCCACGTGCGCTCCAGGAACCAACGGTTCAGATCAGACCTGGAGCGAGGAGGCGCGATCAACGGCTCTCGAGGATGCTGGATGAACTGAAGGCCAGCGAACTTCACCGGCCTCGTGAAGATGCCTCCGGCCTCCTCTGCAGCGCCTGAATATCGGAGTAGCTCCGGCGTGAAGGTGCGCAGCTGCTGATGGTCTCCGATGTCCCAGCCGAGCTCGGGGGAGCTCCGACGAGGGTGGCGGAGGTGAAGCTCCTGGGCTGGATGTCGAGAGGCCTCAGATGGCCTCCGTTGAACCTGCAAAACCCCTCAGGAGATTCGCGGGTCGAGGGCAAAGTGCCTCGACCCAGTTAGGCAACGTGGAGGTGATCGGTGCGTCGGGGCGACGGGCTCCGGCGAAGGTGAAAGACGGTGGAGCCCGGTTCCCAGCTCCTGTGCGAGCTGGGTTGTGCGAGTGGGTGCAGAAGGTGCGGCGAGGGAAGGCAGAGATGTTGGTCGGGTCCGATGGTCGGGTAGCGGTCGGAACCGGAGTGAATCGAGGGAATACGACGGCGGTATGAATTGGGGGAAAATGGGAATTAGATGAAATGGGTAAGTTAAGGGACTACCTGGGTGAAGGAGTAGACTGTGCTGGAGCTGGGGAAGCTCCCGGTCGTCGCCTCAAGGGGTGTCTCTGCCCGAGGCTCGAGCTCGCTCAGGTGGGCGGAGCTACGGCGGTGGTATCGCCGGATCAGTGGATTCGCCGGCCTTCCTCGCTGCAACAGGGTGGGGCGGCGAGCTGTCACCTCGCTCTCTCTCTGGAACTCACTGAAAAGCTACGCGAATGGCCAGAGATGGAAAAATTAGGTCGCCGGAGACGACTATATATATGGCGGGGGATCCGAGAAGACAGGGGTCGGGCGAGATGTGGTGGCGCGCGGATCCCAAGATGGACGCCCGGCGAAGGTGTCGGATGTGGGAGGTTCGAAATGGAGCCAGGGTTTAGGGAAATGGGTGTCAGGTCGAGCGGGCGAAATTAGGAGAAAACGGGTCGGGCGAGGAGGACCCGGCTCTGGTGGTCCTGGGGGGAGAGTTGACCGGAGGTCAACAATCCCCCGTGGACCAATCAGAGCCCGCCAAGCTTTGAGTTTTTAATTTATTTATTTGAGTTAGAAAATGACCGAATTTACAAAAACTTAAAACATGAAAAATATTTATTTTATTTTTCTCTATTTTTTGTGATTTTTAATTAATTTTTGGAAATAAAAATAAGGTATTTACATTATATAGCTATATATAAGTATATATACAATATGTAGGTTTTTTATTTTTGATTTTTAATTATTATTTTTGTACAATTTTATTCCTTTTTTATATTTTATTTATTTATAGTATAAAATAAGGAATAAAAGGGTGTTTTTATTTTATTTTTATTATTCATATACATAGGTAAAATAAATAGTTATGTACAACTATATACATGGTATATGTACAATGTATTTTTGTATTTTTAATTTTGTTATTTTTATTTGATTTTTGTTTTGATTCTTTTTATTTTATTTATTTACAATATATAGCATAGAATATTTACAAAGAGTTTGGAAAATAACTTTATTTATTTACAAGGTTACATAAATACCTAGATGTGATATATGTACATGATGAAGGGGTCTTTTTAAATTTTTTGATTTTTAACTTTTTATTTTGTTTTTATCTTTTATAAATATATATAAGTATTTACAAGCATGTTTTTGGGTGAGGAAAACATTTTTATTTTATTTACATAAATATATACACATGAGCCCCTATCTCCCTCTACTTGGCTTTTATGCGGTCAGGCCCATGCTGAGCCCTCCCTTGGGTTAGGTTGCTCAATATTTATTCTAAATATTTCCCTCTTTTTCTTTTTAATCTTTATTCTTTTATTTTTGCACAAAAACATGCTAATTATAGGTTTTTACACAAAGCATGCTTTTGCTAATTATTCCTATTTACACATATCTACATGTATTTGCAAAGGTTTTTGTAGCTAAAATATAAGAATAAAGAGTGATGAATGGGTATTCATCACCCCCCATACTTAACTTTGCTAGTCCCTTAGCAAACACTTATTTGAAAAAGAAGTGAAAAAGAAAGAAAGAAAAAGAAAAAGAGGATGTACATGGATCAAGGTTGATTATTAAACTTGCCTTCATTAAATTGGGGTATGGAGCTCGATCAGATCTTTGGATTATTAATGTGTCGGAACCTTACTTAGACTTAAGCTTAAAACTAAACAGCCTCTAAGTTCCACTAATCTATAACCAAGACTCCTCAATGCTCCAGATCAGAACAAGTCATCAATCACAAACCCTGAAGACCATGAATCTTTTCTTGTCCTGTGAATGTGAAGTCTAAGCTCTCCACCTCAGAAATGGCAACTTGACAACCCTCCTCAACAAGGTAACTCTATGACCTCAATCTGGCCACTCTTTCCTCGAGGAGCGGGGTATTCCCTTCTAAGTTCAAGTACAACCGGCTCAAGAAGAGGGGGAAGAAGAGAATGGGTCAAGGCCAGTGTAGCCAAGTACCCTTGGGAGCTTGACCAGTGTAGCCAAGTCTCCCTGCTGCAAGCTACAACAGGTGGATCATGAAACCAAGCTTTGATTATTGCACTCTATATACATACTCCGGTGGGATTATCATTTTCTCTCAGACCCACCACTTTTTTGGAGTTCTTTTCTTTTTGCACATTTTTTTTAAGTGCATCTGTACAACATATACATGTGCAGCATATATACAAGGAGTTTTCCCTCTTGAGCCAGTAGACTATCCCTCTTTTGAAGCTTTATTGCAACCCACAACTCCCGTCGTTAGACCTCATGGCAACCAGACCAAGTTGAGACGCACTTCCTTCACTAAAAGAAGAAGAGAGGTTCCGCCTAGAAGTACTACCCTCATATGCTACCCCAAGTCAAGTAAGACTGCCTCCTCACCACCTCATCCGTAGAGAGCTCGGTGCATAGTGCCGGTGTCCAAGTAAAGCCATAATCTATATGAGTCATGTGTTGTTGTTAAGTGCTCTACTTAGGCTCATTGAGGTGACATGTGATCATAGCCTAGTGAACTCAAAGGATTAAGTCACCATGGACCTGAAAAGCCTTAAACCTAAGCCCTATAAGGTTCCTCTTAGAAATTAGGCGGATTAAGATCTTAATCAAGCTCCATTTCTCAATTTGATTCCAGGCTAGTTTAAATGTCAACTATCATCCAGAAAAACTATATACATATGTACAAAAAGATGCTTATTTACACAAATTTTACAATCATGCAAAATTTTTGAAAAATGTTTTGAAATCATGAATGGATGATGCATGAAGTGCAAGTTTTGCAAAAAGATATTTACACACATTTACACAAGATTTTTGCAAACTTTTGATTTTCAAAACATTTTGGAAAAATTTTGTACTATATACATAATTTTCATAAGAAAATATTTACACAAACTTTACACAAAAGATTTTTGAAATCATTTTTACAAAAATAATTTGTACACTAGCTATGTATGTGCAAATAAAAGAAGATTATGTACATGAAAAATTTTTTATTTTTGTGGTTTTTAGCCATTTTTATTTACACTAGCTATGTATGTGCAAATCATCAGAGTCCTTGAAGAGGGTAGGCCACCACAAGCCGGATTGGAGCACCTTCTGTGCCGTTCTCCTCCCAGAATGATGTCCTCCTGCCTCAAGCTTGTGGCAGTAAGTGAGGACGCTATGGTGTTCCTCCTGAGGAATACACCGACGCCAGACGCTATCCCCTCCTTCGTGGTAAAGGATGGGATCCTCCCAGTGGTAGGACTTGGTTTTCGCAAGGAAGGTCTCAAGTCTCTGCCTGGGCCAATCTTGTGGGACTTTCCCAGCAACGAGAAAGTTCACAATATCGGCGTACCATGGGAGTGAGGCGATAGCAAGGATCGCCTCATCTGGGAAGGTATCTCTAATAGGGTCAATCTGCTCAGAATCCTCAGGCTGCTCTAGTCGGGAGAGATGATCCGCCACCACATTCTTGACTCCAGGCTTATCCTTGATCTCAACGTCGAACTCCTGGAGTAGAAGGATCCATCTAGTCAGTCTGGCCTTGGCATCCTTCTTTGCCATGAGGTACCTGATGGCGGTGTGATCTGTAAACAAAGTCACTCTAGATCCAATGATATACGATCTGAACTTATCCAGGGCAAACACTACAGCTAGCATCTCCTTCTCTGTGACCGTGTAATTCCGCTGGGCGGAATCCAATGTGCGGCTAGCATATGTATGGCAAATGGAACTCCATCCCTCCTCTGTCCCAGCACTGCCCCTACGGCAAAGTCGGAGGCATCCGTCATGATCTCGAATGGGAGAGACCAATCAGGCGGCTGGAGGACAGGAGCCTCAATAACACACTGCTGGAGAGTCGCGAACGACGAAAGACACTTGTCATCGACAAGGAACTCGGTGTCTTTCGTCAAGAGGTCAGTCAACGGTCGGGCAATCCTGCTGAAATCCTGAATAAATCTCCTATAAAATCCAACGTGCCCCAGGAATGACCGTAGCTGCCTCAGATTAGACGGCGGTGCGAGTTTCCTAATGACATCAACCTTGGCCGGATCAACCTCCATGCCCCTGTTGGAGATGATATGGACAAGCACCGTCCCTTGAGTCACCATGAAGTGACTCTTCTCCCAAGATAGCACCAAATGATACTCAATACATCGCTGGAGTACTCGATCTAGGCAGTCAAGACAAGAATCGAATCCGTCGCCGTAGATCGAGAAATCATCCATGAAGACCTCCAAACACTCCCCTACCATGTCCGAAAAGATCGACAGCATGCACCTCTGAAAAGTCGCAGGGGCGTTGCATAGCCCAAATGGCATGCGTCGAAAAGCATATGTGCCGAAGGGACAGGTAAAGGTGGTCTTCTCCTGATCCTCAGGAGCGATGGTCACTTGGTTGTAGCCCGAGTACCCATCCAGGAAGCAATAATGGCTCTTCCCTGCCAGTCTCTCAATGATCTGGTCAATAAAAGGCAGGGGGAAATGGTCCTTCTTGGTGGCTTGGTTGAGTCTTCTGTAGTCAACACAAACCCTCCAAGAGGTGGGTACTCGTGTAGCAATCTCCTCTCCCGACTCACTGATCACAGTCGTGATGCCCGTCTTCTTGGGCACCACATGCAAGGGGTTGACCCACTTGGAGTCGGAAATGGGATAAATAAAATCTGCACTCCACCATTTTGATATTTCCTTCATCACGACCTCTCTCAGGTTGGGGTTTAGTCGCCGCTGGAACTCACGCGACGGCTTCGCCCCTTCCTCGAGATAGATATGGTGGGAGCACACTGATGGACTAATCCCATGGAGATCTGCTACGCTCCATCCGATCGCCTTGAGGTTCTTTTCAAGAACCCCCATCAAACGGGATTCCTGCTCTCCAGTCAACTCGGCGGAGATGATGACTGGGTACATCTCTGGCTCGCCCGCAAGGAATCGATACTTCAGCGAAGTAGGGAGCGGCTTCAACTCAGGAATGCTAGGTGCTGGCAAATCTGGCTGTGGAAGAAACTGAGTGAAAGCTGCTAAGTCTGCCAAATCTGCCTGGGAAAGTGAAAGCGTACTCTCGCAAACTGGATCGGGAGAAGGCTGCTCAACTGCACTGTCTCTGGTCTGCTCTGCATCGGCCTCCTCCTCATCTGTAGGCTCAGGTTGGCTCAGGTCTGGAATCTGATCATAGCAATCGGCCCAGTCAGACTCTGAATCCGAGGGATCTGTATCAACCGCGGTGGCATCAGTACCACCGTAAAGCAAGGTGGCCTCAGCACCACCATCAGTGAAAATCGTGTCACGATCAAGGACCGGCTCTGCTGCCTCTGTGGTATCCTGAACCAGGGCTGTGCTCTCCAGACTCTCCTCTGCTATCGTCTCGGCATTAGCTGTATCTGAATATGAGAGGATGGTCTGTGCTGCAGGATCTGCCCAAGCTGCCTCATCATCAGTGATCACGAAATCACAGTCCTGGTGGATGTCTGGCTCTGCGTCTGTCAGCGGCTCTGAATCTGTACTCGCATCTGAGCGGGCTCTCTCTAGCTCTGTAGTCCTCGACCGTCTCTATTTGTATACTCTCGCCCTTGACGCGAAAGTACACCTTCCCGTTATCATGATCAGTCACCGCCTTGGCTGTGGCCAAGAACGGACGACCAAGGATGATGGGGGTATCGGTCACTGACTCAGGGATATCCATGTCCAACACTACGAAGTCCACGGGGAATTTCAGGCCCTGAATCGTGACGATAACGTCTCGTAATAACCCCCTCGGCCTCTTGACAGATCGATCAGCGAACTGAAGGACTGTCCTGCTCTATCGAAGAGTGCCCAACTCAAAGCGGTCGAGAAGGGCTGCCGGAAGAAGGTTGATCGACGATCCGCTATCTAGAAGAGTACGGTCAAACCTCTGCTCACTAATCTGGCATCTGACATACGGGGCCCCTGAATCTGACCTCTTGGCTGGCAGACGGTTCTGGATCGCAAAACACGTGGCTTTGGTCAGCACATGTATCTCTGAAGTGTGGTTCCTCCTCCTCCTCCTGACTGTGGTCCTGTCTCTCAAAGATCGTTGGAGAAGGGGGATGTGCTGCAAAGCCTCCTGGAGTGTCAGCTGGATGTGGAATCGATCTATCATGCTCTGGCTGAACTCCTCAAGTTCTCTCTTTTTTGGATCCTTTTCTTTTTTCTTCTCCTTCCCCATCTGAAGGGCTCTAGGGAAGGGGATCACAGGGTCCTTCGCGGATGAAGGACTAGGAAAAGGCCTAGACGGTTCGACGACCGGATCCACACATACATCATGCACCACAGTGGGACCAGAAGAAACTAAACCTTTTCCTTTATTCACAACAGTATTCTGAGGTACATGAACTGAAGGAAAGACAACATCTCTATCACGACAAACACTGGTGGCCTCAGTACCACCATGGGCTGGCTCTGCTGTTGCTGCTGGTAGACGTCTCGCGGCATCAGTACCGCGGGCTGGCTCGGCTGAACGGGTGGCATCAGTACCACCTCCTCGATCTGGTGAAGCGGCGGCCTCAGTACCGCCAGTGGGATCAACATCCTCGGTGGCATTAGTGCCACCGTCATCATCTGGAGCGGCCTCAGTACCGCTCTCCTCCTCCTCATGTGGCGCCTCTGAAGTATCCTCGTGGTGAAGCTCAGATGAGGCGCCGCCGCCTGCTGGGGTCCTACCGCTCCTAAGTGTGACAAAATCAACATCAAATAGATCCGAAGATGTATCAACAAATGGGTCACTAGGAGTGGCAGACTCAGTGTGTAATACCTGCTCAGATTTCCTCTTGAGGTTATTCGGATTCAGCTCAATCTGGGCTGGAATGGCGGCCTTCCCTCTCACTAAGTCCCGCATCTCCTGGCGGAACTCGTCCATCTCCCGTCTGAATGTGGCATGATGTTCCATCTGAGTGATGCTCTGGCACTGCTTCTTCTCAATCAGCTCCATGCGGTCCAATTTCTCGCTGATAATGCCCATGTCCGCAGCTGTCGACTCTGCCTGTGCTGTTGCGGCTGCGGACGAACTGGATGGACCTACATCTACCCGTGCTATCCGCTGGTACTGCACGGGTCCTGGCTGCTGTGGCTGGATCTTCTGAGTATACAACCTGGTCTGAGACATCACCATATAGTTCTCAGCCATCTCCTCGAAGATGGCCCAGACCTGGTCGTGGTCCTTGGCGAAGTAGGACCCGCCGCAAGAAGCATTCACCAGGCCCTGTAGCTCTGGTGTCAACCCGCTGAAGAAGCTCTGCACAAGGTTCAGCTTCGTGATGTCGTGGTGCGGGCATCTGTCTAGGAGCTCTCGGAACCTCTCCCATGCCTCGTGAAACTGCTCGTTGGGGAACATGGAGAAGTTGCTGATCAGGGCCCTCGCTGCATTCGTCCGCCCGAGTGGATAGTACTTGTTCAAGTACTCGGTGCGGAGCTGCTCCCAGGTGTAGACAAACCTCCCAAGATGCTTCAGCCAGGTGGCTGCTCTATCTGCCAGTGAAAACGAGAAGGCTATCATCCGGATCGTGTCCTGGTCCACATGTCGGTCGTGGACAGTACTGCAGATCATCAGAAACTCCTGGAGGTGGAGGTGGGGCTCCTCAGTGGTAAGTCCGTGGAAGCGGGGTAGCATCTGCAAGGTGTTCGGGGGGAACTTGAAGTCCCCCATGATCGCCGGCACCACTACCCAGTGATGCATCAGAGTAGATCCGGGATTGTGTAAAACCCGCATCGGTCGTGGTGGTCCTCCTACTGCAGCGCCTCCCGCTGCGGCGGCTGCGGCTGCTGCTGCGGCTGCGGCGGCTGTGGCTCGTGCCTCTGCATCAGGTATCTCCTCCGGCTCGCTCTGCTGGTCTTGCTCTGCTCTGAGCCTCTCCATCTCTCGCCTCATCTCAATCATAAATGCCCCCTGATCGCGTAACTGCTGCTGGACTGTCTCAAGTGATGCGATCAGGGTGGAGTTGATCGCTCCCTGGTCAAGTACAAAGTGCTCAGGCTGACGGGAGTGATCATCGGAATTGCCGGCTCCGGCCATAGCGACGTCTGCAAAATCAAACGAGCCCAACTCAGGTGCGGTCAAATCAATCAGTCTCTCCTTGGGCTCGTGTCTCTCAGGTAGAACAGAAAGGGGGTCGAGGGGGAACAGGGTGGAATCGTACTCGGGCTCGGAGAGCGGGTCTGAGCTCTCGCGAGCCAGCCTAGATGATGAGGTAGACGTGCCCGAAAGCGGTGCAGCCAGAGGCTGCCTAAGAGACCGTCTACCCATCATCTTGATCTGGCGAGTAGTGCGGATGAGATCTGGAAAAATTATGATCAGAAAACAAACCCCCGGTTCACCAACGCAACGCGAGCTGAAGACCGTAAAAGTTCGGTCAAATTATCTTGTCAATTTTATTTGGTGAACACACAAAATATCAGAGCGCTTACGTGACCTGTTAGGATATCCGATGCTAACCCAACCGACTGGCCCGCACAGAAAATTCGGTAATCAGTCGGGACTAGCAACGGGGGGCTCTACCTAGGGTTCGGGTCACTCTCTCGCGCATCCAAACCATCCAATGAGGGGGTTGCTCTCCCCAAGACAAAGTTTTTAGGGTGAGCGGATTTTAAGATCAATAAATTTAACCAGTCCCAATTTTATGGTTTCACTTTTTAGTATTTTTCAAAGCAAACAAATGGCCTAACGAATTTTTCGGTTCTCCTGATTATTAAGTCCAAAACAGGGGGGAGAAGATGAAAAAGCCGATGCGTGATAAATCAATGATGCATGCTGAGTAAGAAATGTGTACCTGTCTCCAGCACTCTACATGCAAGATGATGCGCCCAGAATTTAAAGACTGAAAAGAAACTAACCTAAATGATGCAGCGGTAAAGCCGAGTCCTAGATGAGCAACTCTAGCGATGAACAGTCTAACCGGTCACCGACCTCCAAGCCAAAGAGTCCGGTCTTGGCCCGTCCCTCCTCTATCCGACAAATCGGGGGTAGGAGTAAGCGCTTTACAGGACGGGTTGCGGCACGTAGGCTACGAAGGTAAGCGAATCGTTTATTTTTATTAATTATTTTTAAGTAGGTCCAATTAACGATCTATAGGAACAGATAAGCAGTTAGGTGTGTGGATCCTACTAAGTACGACACAGTCACCAGAAATTCCTAAGTCTAGGGGCTCGAGCGAAAACCGCGAAAAACCGGAAAAGGCAGAAATAAAAGAAAAAGAAAGCCGCGTAAAAACCGCGAAAAACCGCGAAGGTCCTAAGGGTCCCCCGAGCACAACGGTGCTCGGCGAAACAGACCCGCTACGGTAGAAGAGTCTAAGTCCAGAGAATGGTCCTGTATTATTACAATAATAATGGAAATAAAATAAAAACCTCGCCCACTCAACTCTCTCTCACTCTCTCCTGCGGCTCCACAAAGAAAGGAGCCGCCTCCGAATCCCGCGGTTGCGCCGGCTTCTCGAAATCAGCCGCCTCGGTCCTCGGGCCCTCGCAAGAGAAACAGAGTGGTCAGAACCGACAAAAATAAGCAAATAATAAGAAAAATAAAATGAAAGAAACTGAGGGTATATATGCAAAAATGTGAAGTAAAATAAACACACAAAAGAAGACAAAAACAAAAATAAAAGAAAAAGGAAATAAAGCAAAATAAAGTGAAAATGAAATATAGAAAAAAAGCCGCGAAGAGTCGCGAGCTCTGGAAGAGCCGCGAAAAGCCGCGAAAATAAAAACAAAAGGAAAAATAAAACTACTAAGCCGTGCTCCCCGGCAACGGCGCCATTCTGATGACACAAAAGCCCGAGCAACTAAGGCAATCAGGTGTACCTAAATCGGTCGTCGCGACCTCAATCGCTCGGCTGTGTCGATCAAGAAAAATGAACCACTCGAAACAAATAAAATCAATCAAGCACGAAGAAGTGGTCCTGCTATGTGTGTAACCTGGTATAGCTCCCAAGGTCGAACTCAAGGAGCACGGATTGGCCGAAGGCCTACGAAGTAGTAAAAATGAATAAAATAGAAGAAGAAAATGTTTTTAGTGGTTTTTAATTATTTTTCTTTTTTTTTGGATTTTTAATATGTGAAGAAAATAAAAGAAACACAAATAAGCACACTTCAACAATTTATTTAATGCAACAAAAATCAACCAAAAATTAAAACAAAAATATTTTTATGTGTTTTATAATTTTTTATGTTTTTGGTGAATTTTTGGGGTTTTTCTGATATTTATTTTAATTTCTAAAAATCAAACAGTAAGAAAAATAAGGGGTACTGTCCAGCCAAGCCTAAAGTCCTTAAACAAAATACCTAAGGACCTCAAAAAGGCCTGGAGGTAATTTTCCTATAAAATAGATGAAATAAGGAAAATATAGGTACCCGATTTATTGTTTTTGGATTTTTAATGTATTTATTAGAATTTTTATGGGTATTTAAGGGTTTTTAAGTTTTTAAGGTTTTTAAGCAATGAAAAATAGCCAAAATTGGCTAGAACTAAACTAAACAGTATCTAATTTTTGTAGAATTTTTAGAGGTGTTTTTATATTTTTTTGTGATTTTTAAACCTAGACAGTAACAAAAATGTTGGGTTTTGAATTTTTAAAAATAACAACGAAATCAAAAATGTCCTCAAAAATTCACAAAAATCCTACACCATGGCAGGAGCCATGTGTCAAATTTTCGTCGAATTTGGAGGTGATTTGATATTTTATTCAAAAATGACAAGAGGGTACTGTGCACAGGGACCGGAATGCAAATACCAAAAGTTCTAGGGGTCCAGGTGCAAAATACCCAACAAATCACGCACCAGGCGCGTGCCTGGGGCACTCAGGGACCTATATGTAATAAAACTAAGTTCCAAGGACCTATTGGTAACACGTACCAAAAGTCCGAGGGCCTCAGCTGCAAATAACCCAAAATAAAACGCACATGCGTAAAACAACCACGCACAGGGGTATAAATGCAATTAACTAAAAAGTTTCTTTCATTTCAGAACAATCCAGAACTACAAGGGCATGAACAGCAAATATCCCAAAATCACACTTGACGAAGCACGTGGCTCACAATAAGCAGGGGTATATATGCAATTACACTAAAGCGCAAGGTCCATTGTGCAAATAAACCCTAAACTAAACAACGTATTTAAATATTTACAGGACTCAAATGAAATAAAGCAAAGATAAGGGCCTAAGGGTAAATTACCCTTTATTAATCGGAGCTGCTGGATGGCCGCCACGTGGCGATCGGACGGTCAGGATGGGGGCGGCTCTCGACGCTGTGGCTGCTCCGGTCGATCCAACGGTCCAGGCCAGGACACGTATGGATCTAACGGCCTGGATCTATCACCTCAGATCTGACGTCCACGTGCGCTCCAGGAACCAACGGTTCAGATCAGACCTGGAGCGAGGAGGCGCGATCAACGGCTCTCGAGGATGCTGGATGAACTGAAGGCCGGCGAACTTCGCCGGCCTCGTGAAGACGCCTCCGGCCTCCTCTGCTGCGCCTGAATATCGGAGGAGCTCCGGCGTGAAGGTGCGCAGCTGCTGATGGTCTCCGATGTCCCAGCCGAGCTCGGGGGAGCTCCGACGAGGGTGGCGGAGGTGAAGCTCCTGGGCTGGATGTCGAGAGGCCTCAGATGGCCTCCGCTGAACCTGCAAAACCCCTCAGGAGAT
This sequence comes from Ottelia alismoides, assembly GCA_037367405.1. Lineage (NCBI taxonomy): Eukaryota > Viridiplantae > Streptophyta > Magnoliopsida > Alismatales > Hydrocharitaceae > Ottelia > Ottelia alismoides. The sequence continues at coordinate 2,347 of JAZKJV010006777.1, read as the reverse complement.
TCGCGGGTCGAGGGCAAAGTGCCTCGACCCAGTTAGGCAACGTGGAGGTGATCGGTGCGTCGGTGCGACGGGCTCCGGCGAAGGTGAAAGACGGTGGAGCCCGGTTCCCAGCTCCTGTGCGAGCTGGGTTGTGCGAGTGGGTGCAGAAGGTGCGGCGAGGGAAGGCGGAGATGTTGGTCGGGTCCGATGGTCGGGTAGCGGTCGGAACCGGAGTGAATCGAGGGAATACGACGGCGGTATGAATTGGGGGGAAATGGGAATTAGATGAAATGGGTAAGTTAAGGGACTACCTGGGTGAAGGAGTAGATTGTGCTGGAGCTGGGGAAGCTCCCGGTCGTCGCCTCAAAGGGTGTCTCTGCCCGAGGCTCGAGCTCGCTCAGGTGGGCGGAGCTACGGCGGTGGTATCGCCGGATCAGTGGATTCGCCGACCTTCCTCGCTGCAACAGGGTGGGGCGGCGAGCTGTCACCTCGCTCTCTCTCTGGAGCTCACTGAAAAGCTACGCGAATGGCCAAAGATGGAAAAATTAGGTCGCCGGAGACGACTATATATATGGCGGGGGATCCGAGAAGACAGGGGTCGGGCGAGGTGTGGTGGCGCGCGGATCCCAAGATGGACGCCCGGTGAAGGTGTTGGATGTGGGAGGTTCGAAATGGAGCCGGGGTTTAGGGAAATGGGTGTCGGTTCGAGCGGGCGAAATTAGGAGAAAACGGGTCGGGCGAGGAGGACCCGGCTCTGGTGGTCCTGGGGGGAGAGTTGACTGGAGGTCAACAATCCCCCGTGGACCAATCAGAGCCCGCCAAGCTTTGAGTTTTTAATTTATTTATTTGAGTTAGAAAATGACCGAATTTACAAAAACTTAAAACATGAAAAATATTTATTTTATTTTTCTCTATTTTTTTGTGATTTTTAATTAATTTTTGGAAATAAAAATAAGGTATTTACATTATATAGCTATATATAGGTATATATACAATATGTAGGTTTTTTATTTTTGATTTTTAATTATTATTTTTGTACAATTTTATTCCTTTTTTATATTTTATTTATTTATAGTATAAAATAAGGAATAAAAGGGTGTTTTTATTTTATTTTTATTATTCATATACATAGGTAAAATAAATAGTTATGTACAACTATATACATGGTATATGTACAATGTATTTTTGTATTTTTAATTTTGTTATTTTTATTTGATTTTTGTTTTGATTCTATTTATTTTATTTATTTACAATATATAGCATAGAATATTTACAAAGAGTTTGGAAAATAACTTTATTTATTTACAAGGTTACATAAATACCTAGATGTGATATATGTACATGATGAAGGGGTCTTTTTAATCTTTTTGATTTTTAACTTTTTATTTTGTTTTTATCTTTTATAAATATATATAAGTATTTACAAGCATGTTTTTGGGTGAGGAAAACATTTTTATTTTATTTACATAAATATATACACATGAGCCCCTATCTCCCTCTACTTGGCTTTTATGCGGTCAGGCCCATGCTGAGCCCTCCCTTGGGTTAGGTTGCTCAATATTTATTCTAAATATTTCCCTCTTTTTCTTTTTAATCTTTATTCTTTTATTTTTGCACAAAAACATGCTAATTATAGGTTTTTACACAATGCATGCTTTTGCTAATTATTCCTATTTACACATATCTACATGTATTTGCAAAGGTTTTTGTAGCTAAAATATAAGAATAAAGAGTGATGAATGGGTATTCATCACCCCCCTATACTTAACTTTGCTAGTCCCTTAGCAAAAACTTATTTGAAAAAGAAGTGAAAAAGAAAGAAAGAAAAAGAAAAAGAGGATGTACATGGATCAAGGTTGATTATTAAACTTGCCTTCACTAAATTGGGGTATGGAGCTCGATCAGATCTTTGGATTATAAATGTGTCGGAACCTTACTTAGACTTAAGCTTAAAACTCAACAGCCTCTAAGTTCCACTAATCTATAACCAAGACTCCTCAATGCTCCAGATCAGAACAAGTCATCAATCACAAACCCTGAAGACCTTGAATCTTTTCTTGTCCTGTGAATGTGAAGTCTAAGCTCTCCACCTCAGAAATGGCAACTTGACAACCCTCCTCAACAAGGTAACTCTATGACCTCAATCTGGCCACTCTTTCCTCGAGGAGCGGGGTATTCCCTTCTAAGTTCAAGTACAACCGACTCAAGAAGAGGGGGAAGAAGAGAATGGGTCAAGGCCAGTGTAGCCAAGTACCCTTGGGAGCTTGACCAGTGTAGCCAAGTCTCCCTGCTGCAAGCTACAACAGGTGGATCATGAAACCAAGCTTTGCTTATTGCACTCTATATACATACTCTGGTGGGATTATCA